>CM038673.1:232725663-233378663 GCA_021605145.1 Aegilops bicornis
ATCGGGGTAGCAGCCTGCGCTTTGGGTAGCTCTTGGAGGGGCGTTCGAGTTCGTACTCTTCAGCCGCAAGGACTTCAGTCCATTTGTCGGCTAGCAAGTCTTGGTCAGCTCTAAGCTGTTGCTATTTTTTCTTGAGGCTACTCGCCGTGGCCATAAGCCTGCGTTTGAAACACCCTTGTTCGATGGGATCCTCAGGCACGACAAATTCGTCGTCGTCGAGGCTTGCCTCATCTTCGGAGGGAGGCATGTAATTATCGTCCTCTACCTCTCTGTCTGCCGCTCTCTCATGAGGGCTGGCTTCTCCATCCTCTGTCTGAATCCTGCTTTGGAGGGGTTGTCTTGACCTTGTCCAGGGGTGTTATTATCTCCGTGCGGAATCACCATTTTGCTTTGGCGGGATTTAGAGCGGCGCCCGACGCCGGCGCTTAGGCTGCTTCTTGGAGGGGTCATCCTCCGTTGTTCCATCGTCGGTCCCTTCATTTGGGGTGTCCACCATGTATATGTCATATGACGAGGTGGCCTTCCAGTGCCCTATAGGCGCTAGTTCTTGGTCGTCTCCTGCATCGGCGTCCATACCGTCGATGTCTTCGGAGTCGAAGTCGATCATCTCGGTTAAATCATCGACAGTGGCTACGGAGTGGGTGGTGGGTGGGTTTTGAATTTCTTCGTCGTCCGCATCCCAACCTTGCTGACCATAGTCCGGCCAGGGCTCTCCTGATAAAGAGAGAGACTTTAGTGAATTCAGGATGTCGCCGAAGGGCGAGTGCTGAAAGATGTCCGCGACGGCGAACTCCATGATCGGCGCCCAATCGGATTCGATTGGCAGGGGCGCGGAAGGTCCGGAGTCCGGAGAGGAGTCCGGCACCTTGGAGTCACGAGCTTCGCAAAGGACAAGGCTGGTGTTCGGCTCGATCGACGTAGAGATTGCAGCCCCTGAGGCGGTGTCCAGCCACCCGTCCTCGGTTGGCGCAGTCGGCTCCGAGCTAAGGGTCAGAGCGGGACTGTTGTGGCCTTCAGGGCACTGTTCGACGGGAGAGCTAGATCATGCCCATCGTGACGGTGCGGCGCGCTCGGCTGTGGCTCGAACCCGTCAGAGATTAAGTCTCCGCGGACATTAGCCGTGTAGTTCAAACTTCCAAATCTAACCCGTCAAACTTTCGATATGCTCCAGATGGTCAAGCGAATTGGCCCGCAGTGCAAAGCCGCCGAATACGAAGATCTGTCTGGGGAGAAAAGTCTCACCCTGGACCGCGTCGTTGTTGATTGGAGGAGCCATCGGGCCTAAAGATGACGACACAGAGGAACTCTCAATGAAAGCATCAATGTCGGTGTCAAAACTGGCAGATCTCGGGTAGGGGGTCCTAACAAAGGTCGTCTAGGCGGATGGTAACAGGAGACAAGGGACACGAGGTTTTTACCTGTGTTCGGGCCCTCTCGATGGAGGTAAAACCCTACTCCTTCTTGATTAATATTGATGATATGGGTAGTACAAGAGTAGATCTACCACGAGATCGGAGAGGCTAAACCCTAGAAGCTAGCCTATGGTATGATTGTTGTTTGTCCTACGAACTAAAACCCTCCGGTTTATATAGACACCGGAGAGGGCTAGGGTTACACAGAGTCGGTTACAATGGGAGGAGATCTACATATCCGTATTGCCAAGCTTGCCTTCCACGCCAAGGAAAGTCCCATCCGGACACGGGACAAAGTCTTCAATCTTGTATCTTCATAGTCCAGGAGTCCGGCCAAAGGTTATAGTCCGGCTATCCGGACACCCCCTAATCCAGGACTCCCTCAATAACTTTGAGGTGGTTTCTTACCCTACCATAATCTCTTCGTTTGTTCTCCACTATTAGTGACTTTGGAGTGACTCTTTGTTGCATGTTTAGGGATAGTTATATGATCCAATTATGTTATTATTGTTGAGAGAACTTGCACTAGTGAAAGTATGAACCCTAGGCCTTGTTTCCTAGCATTGCAATACCGTTTACGCTCACTTTTACCACTTGTTACCTTGCTATTTTTATATTTTCAGATTACAAAAACCTATATCTACCATCCATATTGCACTTGTATCACCATCTCTTTGCTGAACTAGTGGACCTATACAATTTTACCATTGTATTGGGTGTGTTGGGGACACAAGAGACTCTTTGTTATTTGGTTGCAGGGTTGCTTGAGAGAGACCATCTTCATCCTACGCCTCCCACGGATTGATAAACCTTAGGTCATCCACTGGAGAGAAATTTGCTACTGTCCTACAAACCTCTGCACTTGGAGGCCCAACAACGTCTACAAGGAGAAGGTTGCGTAGTAGACATCAGTGAGCAAGCAAGTTGGATGCACACCCACTTAGTTTCTTTTGTTGAGCTTTCATATATTTATAGCTCTAGTGCATTCGTTGCATGGAAATCCCTACTCCTCTCATTGACATCAATTGATGGGCATCTCCATAGCCTATTGATTAGCCGCGTCAATGTGAGACTTTCTACCTTTTTGTCTTCTCACATAACCCCCATCATTATACTTTATTCCACCCATAGTGCTATATCCATGGCTTGCGCTCATGTATTGCGCAAGCGTTGAAAAGGCTGAAGCGCGTTAAAAAGTATGAAGCAATTGCTCGGCTTGTCATCGGGGTTATGCATGATGAGAACGCTTTGTGTGATGAAATTGAAGCATGGCCTAACTATATGATTTTGTAGGGATGAGCTTTCTTTGGCTATGTTATTTTGATAAGACATAATTGCTTGGTTAGCATGTTTGAAGTATTATTGTTTTTATGTACACATTAAACTTTTATCTTGAATCTTTCGGATCTAAATATTCATGCCACAATAAAAAGAATTACATTGAAAATTATGCTAAGAAGCATTCCGCATCAAAAATTCTATTTTTATCATTTACCTACTCGAGGACGAGCAGTAATTAAGCTTGGGGATGCTTGATACGTCTCCAACGTATCTATAATTTTTTATTGTTCCATGCTATTATATTATCTGTTTTGGATGTTCAGTGGGCTTTATTATACACTTTTATATTATTTTTGGGACTAACCTATTAACGGGAGGCCCAACCCAAATTGCAGTTTTTTTGCCTATTTCAGTGTTTCAAAGGAAAGGAATATCAAACGGAGTCCAAACGGAATGAAACCTTCGGGAATGTGATTTTCGGAACAAACGTGATCAAGAGGACTTGAAGTGGACGTCAAGCAATCAACGAGGAGGCCACGAGGCAGGGAGGCGCGCCTGCCCCACCTGGGCGTGCCCCGACCCTTGTGGGCCCCTCATAGTTCTCCTGACCGACCTCTTTCGCCTATATATACTCATATACCCTGGAAACATCAGAACAGGAGCCAAAACCCTATTTCCACCGGCACAACTCTCTGTACCCGTGAGATCCCATCTTGGGGCCTTTTCCGTCTCTCCGTCAGAGGGGGCATTGATCACAGAGGGCTTTTACATCAACACCATAGCCTCTCCGATGATGTGTGAGTAGTTTACCTCAGACCTTCGGGTCCATAGTTATTAGCTAGATGGCTTCTTCTCTCTCTTTGGATCTCAATACAAAGTTCTCCTTGATTCTCTTGGAGATCTATTCGATGTAATCTTCCTTTGCGGTGTGTTTGTCGAGATTTGATGAATTGTGGGTTTATGATCAAGATTATCTACGAACAATATTTGAATCTCCTCTGAATTCTTTTATGTATGATTGGTTATCTTTGCAAGTCTCTTCGAATTATCAGTTTGGTTTGGCCTACTAGATTGATCTTTCTTGCAATGGGAGAAGTGCTTAGCTTTGGGTTCAATCTTGCGGTGCTCGATCCCAGTGACAGTAGGGGAAACGACATGTATTGTATTGTTGCCATCGAGGATAAAAAGATGGGGTTTATATCATATTGCTTGAGTTTATCCCTCTACATCATGTCATCTTGCTTAAAGTGTTACTCCGTTCTTATGAACTTAATACTCTAGATGCATCCTGGATAGCGGTCGATGTGTGGAGTAATAGTAGTAGATGCAAGCAGGAGTCGGTCTACTTGTCACGGATGTGATGCCTATATACATGATCATACCTAGGTATTCTCATAACTATGCTCAATTCTATCAATTGGTCGACAATAATTTTTTCACCCACCGTAATACTTATGCTATCTTGAGAGAAGCCACTAATGAAACCTATGGTCCCCGGGTCTATCTTCCATCATATTTATCTCCCGTCAACAACTTATTTTTTTCGCTGTTTATTTTGCTTTCTTTACTTTTAGTCTTTATCATAAAAATACCAAAAATATTATCTTATCATCTTTATTAGATCTCACTTTTGCAAGTGGCCGTGAAGGGATTGACAACCCCTTTATCGTGTGGGTTGCAAGGTTCTTATTTGTTTGTGTAGGTACAAGGGACTTGAGCGTGGCCTCCTACCGGATTGATACCTTGGTTCTAAAAAACTAAGGGAAATACTTACGCTACTTTCTGCATCACCCTTTCCTCTTCAGAAAACCAACGCAGTGCTCAAGAGGTAGCAACCCGAAAAGAGACAGTCATGGTTACGCGCGTGTTTGGTGTATTTTAATTCGAATCTGGTGTCAAGTTCTCTACAACCGGATATTAAAAACTCCCATCTGCCACATAACCGCGGGCACGGCTCTCGAAAGTTTAAACCCTGCAGGGGTGTCCCAACTTAGCCCATGACAAGCTCACGATCCGTGGAGACAATCCTCCATCGTGGGACTCTCCGATCAGACTCAAAATCCCGGTGCACAAGACATTTCAACAATGGTAAAACGAAACCAGCAAGACCACCCGGTGCGTCGGTACCCCGACAGGAGCCAAGCATATCTCGTTCTCAGGACAACACCATCTATGCATAGTGGATGATAGCCAAAAAATACCATCGAGTTGCCCCGAGGTGGCACCGTAGACTCCTAGGTAGGTGGACCAACACTCATGAGGAGAACTAGCCCCGGGGGTTGATTAAGAGACCTCGGGTGCTAGCCGGTCCCTATGCAAGTTTTAGTTGTTATTAGGCAAAAGGTAAAACCAAAGTTGGGCCTTGCTGGAAGAGTTTTATTCAAAGCGAACTGTCAAGAGGGGCCCATAAACCCTCACCCTGTTAGGGACGCAAAATCAAGGAACATAACACCGGTATGACGAAAACTAAGGCGGCAAGAGTGGAACAAAACACCAGGCAAAAGGCCGAGCCTTCCACCCTTTACCAAGTATATATGTGCATTAATTAAATAAAAGATATTGTGATATCCCATGATATCCATGTCCCAACATGGAACAACTGCAACTGCACCTGCAATTAGCAACGCTATAAGAGGGGCTGAGCAAAGCGGTAACATAGCCAAACAATGGTTTGTTGGGATGGTGAAAAAGGTTAGAGGCTTATCATGCCAATTTAGGAGGCTTGAGAAACAAATGGTAGGTAGCGCGACATAGCGATAGCATCGAAACAACTAGCATAGCAAAGATAGTAGTGAGATCCAAGGTGATGGTCATCTTGCATGAAATCCCGTTAGGAAGAAGACCGAGTCCATGAAGAAGACGAACGGGCGTAGTCGAACGAATCCTCACAATCGCAACGAAACCGGAACTATCGAGCAGAATAGCAACCGGAAAGAAGCAAACAACATGGTAAACCAACAAGCATAAACATGACATGATGCACAGCCAAGTATGATGCATGTCCAATTTAAATAGGAATGGCAGGACAAAGTGCAACAAACAATACTACAAGTTAAGTGGAGCTCAATATGCAACGAGTTGCATATTGACGAAACACCACATTTGAATTATTTAGTTCGCTCTTGTTTATTAACAAGACAAGATTAAATGTTAATTAACATGGCAAGAGGTGAAACATAAGTAAACTACCTATTTAGGCAAGTTTAAATGAGGCCGGAAATAACAAACAACAATTTCGGAAAATCCTCATATCCATATTTTGAATTTAATGCAAACAACAATCTTAAACATTTTAAATATTGCTATCATGATGCGGATGACATATACAAATTTCATGCAATTTTACGAAAATATGACATGAGCATGTTATGGAGCATTTGTCACCGTGGTGGAAGGAAAGGGTGCCACGGCGACGAGAACGGAAACTATGCCATGGCGATGTTCCGATTCTAGTACTTCGTTGAGAGATCGGTGCAAAAGAAGTGGGCGTGAGTGAGTCGTGCAAGGATGGTGGGGTGATCCTGGTTACCGGGTTTCCACGGGTCGATGGCATGAAAACAAGGAATGCGCAAGCGACAATTCGGACAAGGTGCAAACATGAGCATCTCATGCAACACATGCATTCGTCCACGGGTCATCTTCTCGACGGTATACCTCCGGAGCATGCGTTTCAGGGTGGAACGAGTTCGATGCGGTGTAGAAGGAAGTAGACGTTCTCGCGGCGGTAGTGGAAGTAGTGGTACACGTCTCAGAGAGGGACTTGACGAATCTGAGTTCTTCAGGGTAATCGGGTACCCATTCGCGCTGTAGTCGTGCATGGTTCGTAGACGTCCAGTGCGCCACAGAGGTACTTGGCACATCGTTACAAAGGTCATACACAGATACAGAAGATGAACTTGGCGTTTCCTTCAGCACTCGTTCGAGCATCCGTGTGGTCTTGTCGGTGGTGTACTTGGCGAATCCAGAGGCATTGTGTTGACACCAGATTTTGACATGGTCAAG
Source organism: Aegilops bicornis (assembly GCA_021605145.1). Taxonomy (NCBI): domain Eukaryota; kingdom Viridiplantae; phylum Streptophyta; class Magnoliopsida; order Poales; family Poaceae; genus Aegilops; species Aegilops bicornis. Next base: position 232,732,359 of record CM038673.1, read on the forward strand.
AACATAATTAATATGGCCTCAAATGAAGAAGTGATCTACATAAAAAAGTTCCGTATTGTCGATATGAACATCTTTGAAGTTTGGGCCATCACCATCCGATCTCATCTCGAAGGCCGAATTGTGTTCGAAATACTGAGATTGTGTATTCAGAACACTATTCGGCTCATTACGGCCCCAAGACCGCCTTTTATGGAAAAATGATCTACACAGATTGTCTTCATCTCGTCGAAACGATCGATTTTGATATAAACATTGTTCCAATCCGAGTTCGTATGTAAAAGTTAGAGCCATCGGAATGCAGCTCTGTCAAGAGACAGAAAATGGAGCGCCCCACAAGACGCATTTATCTTTTATCTTTTCTCCTTAACCCTAGTTCTTCTTCTTCCTCGTTCTTCGTCTGTTCTTCTTGTTGCGGGGTGGAAAACCTCGAGGCCCTAGGGGAGATCAGGTTGACCTAGGGCAGCCCATAGCCTCCGCGCGCCCTGACGGGGTCCCTCCCGAGCGTGTGGGGTTTCGGGTCCTCAAAAGCACCCGCCGGATTGCCTGCGTACCGCACTTCCGGCCGGGTCTCCTTCGACGTGAGCTGCGATGCATCACCCCCGGTGTCGAGGGTACACGGTGACGTGTTCGTGTGCGAACACACTTTTGGCGACTCCGCTGGGGACGAAGCTTTGAACGGTCTCCAACCCATTTTTGCTATGAAGCGATCGTCATCAAGTTGCTGCAATCTACAAAGGTAATATGAATAACCAATTCCCCTTTGTAGATGCAAATAATCCATATGTTGTTGCTGGATCACCTAATGAGCATAATGTATGGGCTAGCCCTAGTTTTATCAATCATGCATCTAATTATGCGTGAGGGCCGATGCAAAACAATCTTCATGCTTCAAATTCTTATGATTTTAGCAACGTACACCATATGTATCCAAACTCTAATGCATCGGCAACGCCACAAATCCATATGCCGATGAACAACATGATGGGTTTGGTTAATCAATTTGAAACACCTCATGTTAAAATTTCCAATAGTATACAAGAAAGTGTTTCACCTTTTTATTCATCGGCAACTAATTTGCAATATGTGAATCTAACCTTGCCGACGGATGGGAGAATTGGACATGCTACTACTAGTTATTCGGCCAGTTACTCTCAACCATCATATGCTACACCTCTTCTTAGTATTTTTTAGCACCGTATGCAACTGTAGATGTTCATAATTCGGCCCCGCATCTTCATGGTCATAGCCGAATAAGTGAAAATTTTACAGGAACACATGTGCCGTCATCAAATACTGTATTTCGGCAACACTCACGAATCATTGCCGAAAGAATCTAAAAGTATTGTGGAGCAATCCCTTCGAGAAGCGGTTGTGGTTGCATTAAAAAAGAGCTTGGCACAAAACAAGAGAATTAGTGCTCTTTGCCTTGAACAATATGAAAAGGGATAGTTTCTTGATTATGCTGCAATAAAGGCTAGAGTTTTCCAGGAAGATGGAACTTCATCAATTGATAGTATTGGTGAGAGAGCATACGGTTATACAACAGTGCATACACCTCCACCTAGTACCGCAGCATATTATACCCCCCCTACACTATTGCAAAATTTCGGCAACACTAACACTTCATTGCCGAAAGATCGTAAAAGCATTGGGGGGCAAACTAATCTAGAGCGGGCTAAAATTGAGAGGGGAGTTAAAGCTTTGCGCGATAGGGTGCAAGTACTTCGCCAAGAGAGAATTGATAGGGAATTAGCTCAAAGAAAAGAAGCCTTGCCAATTGATATAACCGGTGAAAAGAATGATGATTCAGAAACTAAAAGTGCTTTGGTTGAAAAAAGCCAAATCAAGTAGTATTTATTCCGAATCCATCACATCCAAAGAGGCAAACATTGCTGAGAAAGGGCATGGCAAGCATAGAGAAACAATGGTGCTTGATTTTTCTGAAGTTAATGGAACCTACTTCCTGCCCTATGAGTTCCGTGCCATAGAAATTGACAAGCATCAAGGACAAGAACAAGTAGCAGAACAAAGTTCGGCCGACAAAAACCTTCAGCATAATGATGCACGAAATCAAGAAAAAGATGACGAAGAGGCGTTGGGGAGCCACCCAAAGATGAAGCAAGATATTGTTCAAGTCACACCACCATCATGCTCTCCCAACATATTTGAAGAGGTATGTTTAGCAAGTAATTTACCTATTTTCAGATTTGGTCAAAACTTTATTGTTGATGCATCTATTAGAAAAATCTTCTTAAGTAATTTTGAAAGACCAATGAAGAAGGGTAATTTACTTGTTAGCAATAAAATTGTTATAGAACATATCGGTCAACCCATTGCGCCATTTATAAAGACCGATACTGACTTATTGTTGCAATCAAGACTTTCCTCATTGCTTTATTTAAAGTTCATATCTACATGGGTAGCTTTGCTTGTTTCATACTTGGCTTACTCTTGGTCTCAATTGAGGCATGCATGTTCTAACTATTTTTGTTTCAGAAACATAAAACCAATGTTAGATTCTTTTCAGAAAACCGATGGTAGTATAATATCTTATCCAATGACATCGGTAAAAGAATGCAAAATAAAAATCATAGCCGAATGGGGTGATACAAAATCTGAACCATTCGTTTCCTTAACTCCAAAGCCGTTTTCACAGCAAGATCGGCTAGAAAATTAAAAAAATTACCTTCAATTCCAATATGTGTGACCAAATCTTTGATTTGTTGTTGGGAAATAATTATATTAGAATTCTTGATCACCATGTTGAGCCATCTGTCCAGGGACGAATGTATTGTAAGTTGCATGATTTGTCCAAGCATAATTTTGAGGATTGCAACATGTTTTGTCAAATAATTAAATCGACCATTGATAAAGGACGATTGAAATTTGTTGAGACACAAGAGATGACCAGTCTATTCCAATTGGTCCTGATGGCAGAAAGTTTTTGCATCGGTTGCTTCAAGCCGATCCACTTAAAGAGAAGGTAAAAACTACAGGTGATGAGATCAAGAAGTTGTTGAAGAGCATAATGAACATAATCTTGTGGGCGAGAATTCCATCTAAGCTACAATGAAGATGCAAAGGACTGGGGGAAGCAAACAAATCCAGTGAGCGATGAAAGCAAACCAAATGAAAACAAAGGCTAAAATAAGCGCAAGTGTAAGAGATCAAAAATCACCTTCGCTGAACTATTGGATAAATATCAAAAGAAGAGTGAAGAGAAGAATACTTATTGGCCAAATCATGCAAAGAAACCAAGTCACCCCCAAGGCACAAATATGAGGATTGGTATTGGCAAAGTGAGAATTTTAATGCAACATATTCATATCCTTATTTTGGGCCGCCAATGCCAATGCCGTGGATGCCTCCCTATGCTCATATAGATCCATATCCATCATGGGACAGGTATGATACAAGGGCACATTCTCCATCTTATTTTAAACCATCTCACCAATATTATGCAACTTCGAGAAGATCAACATTTGAACAATCACATGTTAAAGACCGTTTCAATCATAAGGAATTGGTCTAGAGCTCAAGGAAGAAGAAAGAGGTGGTCAAGCAAGTTTACCATGTTAAAAGAGATGGTCGTAAGAGTGAAACTTGAGATTTGATCTCAAATGAAAAAGAGTCAATTAATGTGTTGACATTGGCTACTAAAGACAATGAGACAAAGCAACCAATTATTGAGAGTCGAAGTGCCAAATCCGAAGAAAATAAGTTGAGAGTGCACAAGGCCAAAAAGGAATTGCCATTGGTCAAAACAGAATCACAACTGAGATGCCTGCTCGGCTTATCGCATTGGAAAAAGAAGAAATTATAAAAACTAAGTGCACAAGAACTTGAAGAAAGGAACATGGCATGGGTTCCCAAAGGAAGTGCTCGAAATAAGAATTATGTGCAAGCTTCCATTGCAAGAAGTGCGGCAAAGGTGAAGAAGGAAAATAGTGAAAACTATGAAGGACCAAGCCGAAGGTTTCAACATCTTTGGTCTACACATTATCCATATTCTTCAACTATGCCATTAACGCCTATGCCATGGAATTCGTCATCAGGTATGATTAGTAACCCTGAATGGGCTTATTTTAATCCATGGATGCAATATAATTTCTTACGTCATGAAAGGGTATTACCAAGTCACTATACATTTGATTAGCTACAAGTTTGTTGCTGATTCAAAGGGCCGAAATACTTGATTTGTCATTTCATTTGTTTATTTCGGCTATATGTGCTTTGAATGAAGTTTACATGGTAGGCCGGCGTAGTATTCTAACATCGTCCTTAGTTCGATTGGAGAGCGAGACAAGGTACGTGCTCATGGAAATTTATATGTATGCCTATATTATGATTGAATGGAGTTGGGACATCATGACCGAAGTCATTGAATATATGCTGCGTAGACCAATTCATAGCTGCAGAATTGGTTAGTGGGCTTATACTTTGTTTGGATATGATTTGGCTTATGCATCTTTGAGATCTATAAGAGGCCAAATCATAGCTGATTTTATTACTGAACATCGGATTAATGCCATGCATAATATTAATATTAGCCTTGTCTCTCTAGTACTATGGATATTATGTTTTGATGGTTCAATTCATAGCAATGGCCAAAGTGTTGGTGTTGTTTATATATCTCTTTATGGTACTATTTTTGAAGCCTCATGCCGCTTAGAATATTTTTATGCACGATTAATCAAGGCCGAACATGCACTGTTATTCGGATTGACTCTTTTACTTGCTATAGGTGCTATACATATTGAGGCTTTCGGTGATTCGTTATGAGTAGTGCAACAAATATCCAAGGGTTATCAATGTTTTGAAGAATCACTTATAGTTTATCTTGGGGTATGTCTAAATGCAAAATTTACCTTGGGTTGCATTAAAATTGCTCATATATTTAGACATGACAATTGGAGAGAGTTGACATAGCAAGCATCCGGCTACCATATCCTTTATGGTGTATTGCACATCTATCAATAGCCGATGCTTATACTTGCCAAGATAGGTAAGGCCGAATTGGAGCTCACCACCTCGTCCACTAATGAATCTTTTATGCAGGCAAAGCAAGGATCAGAGGAAGTTCATTCTTAATTATCTGCAAAATCCTAGCAAAAGGGTGAATAATATGGTTTGGAGGATGGCTTTGAGATACATATCTATGGAACCTTATCATCGAATTGTTATATAAGTTGTGAAGTTTTCACCCAAGTTGCATCAAGAGGTTCAAATAAGCAATGGCCGATAAATAACTATCGCACTTAGCATAAACATGGCGGATACATAATTATTGCCCTGAGAAATATAAATGGCCGATGGAGTGTTGACATCGTCCTTAGAACAAATATATTGCAAATTATTTTTTGGCACGCAAATTTTGCCAAAAAACAGGGGGGCATGTGTTGCCACCGGATTTTGGCACGGTCAAGAACTTAATTAATATTGCCTTAAATGGAGAAGTGATCTACATAAAAAAGTTTCGTATTGTCGATATGAACATTTTTGAAGTTTGGGCCATCGCCATCCGATCTCATCTCGAAGGCCGAAGTTGTATTCGAAATACAAAGATTGTGTATTCAGAACACTATTCGGCTCATTACGTCCCCAAGACTGCCTCGTATGGAAAAATGATCTACACGGATTGTCTTCATCTCGTCTAAGCGATCGATTTTGATATAAAAATTGTTCCAATCCGAGTTCGTATGCAAAAGTTAGAGCCATCGCCATCCGATCTCATCTCGAAGGCCGAAGTTGTGTTCGAAATACTGAGATTGTGTATTCAGAACACTATTCGGCTCATTACGGCCCCAAGACCGCCTCGTATGGAAAAATTATCTACACGGATTGTCTTCATCTTGTCGAAACGATCGATTTTGATATAAAAATCGTTCGAATCCGAGTTCGTATGCAAAAGTTAGAGCCATCGAAATGCAGCTCTGTTAAGAGGCAGAAAACGGCGCGCCCCACAAGACACCATGTCTGATGGGTAGCGCGAGCATAGCCTATTTTGCGCGAGGTAGCGCAAATAATAGCCTGTTTTGCACGAGCGATTTGACCCTCAAGATGACCTCTGATAAAAAACATTCAAAATGAAAGTTATTCGTCTCGTCGAAATGGTCAAGATTGTTTTTGGACTCGTTTTCATCCGAGTTTGTTTACCACCACAAAAAAGACCCACAAGGTGTTGCCAGTTTAAACCGAACAGTTTTGGAAAGTTCGGATAAAACCAATCCGAATTTGACTAGGGTTTTGGACGTGAATCCAAGCCTTTTCCTTGCACGGGAAGTCCAGCCGCCTCTTATATGGTGACGGCTGATTAAACAACACACAATCGATCGATTCATCTACCACTTTTTATCTTTTATATTTTCTCCTTAACCATAGTTTTTCTTCTTTCTCATTCTTCGTCTATTATTCTTGTTGCGGGGCGGCAAACCTCGAGGCCCTAGGACGATCAGGTCAACCGAGGGCAGCCCATATCCGCCGCGCGTCCTGACGGGATCCCTCCCGGGTGTGTGGGGTTTCGGGTCCTCAAAAGAACCCGTTGGATTGCCTGCGTATCGCGCTTCCGGCCGGGTCTTTTTCAACGTGAGCTGAGCTGCGGTGCATCACCCCCGGCGTCGAGGTTACATGGTGACGTGCTCGTGTGCGAACACAGTGGTAGTGGTACTGTGAATTCCACGCTTGGTGGTCGCTGGACTTGCATGAACAGCAACAAGGGCGAGATGCAGGGGCGACGGCCGTGGGACTTAGCGCGTGGAGGAGGCTGGTTCCGAGCAGGACTGGCCTGTCCTGGCGGGCTGCTCGCCGGCGAGGTTCAGGTGAGGTCGCCGGCCGGTGGAGGTGCAGAAGAGGATGTCGCGGGGCCCTCGAGCGGAGGCAGGGCTTCTCCTGCTGACTTCTAGCTACGAGCGGCGCGGGAACAAGGACGAGGCAGGAGGTCGCGTGAGGTGGTCGAGGCGGCGACTCTGATGGCCGGCCGGCGAGGCCGCGGCCTTGGCGCAGAGGAGATGCACAGCTGCACTTGCGGGGAAATGGCGGCGCAGCAGCTCGCACGGGAGGATGTAGAAGGAGCGGAGGCCCAGGACGGCGCGGGCTGCAGGATCCGGCGAGGGGCGGCTGCGTCTTGAGCTCCTGGTGGCCGGGAGGCAGTGCACGGGCAGGAGGGGTGGGCGACGGGGTTTGGAAGAGGAGCGAGGGGAGCTCCTCTCCCTGGCGATGCGTGTGGGTGGCGGCGCGAGGGAGAGAGTGGAGGGAGAGATCGAGAGGAGGGTTGCGCTTGGGGATCGGCTAGGGTTAGGGGCGCCGGAGCTGGGCCTTGGGCCAACTGGTCCGGCTGGATACAAGTGGCGGCAGGGCTGGACTCTGTTCTCCCTGTCTATTATTTCCTTTAACAGAAAAGGAAAAGGAAGAGGGGGTTAGGGAAAGAATTTGAGCATGCGGATAATTTTCCCAGACTCATAAAAATGAGCTTGATCCAAGAAAATAGAAGTGAGCGTGTGTGTGAAGATTGGATTCGAACTCGTTCGAATTAAATTCAAATGAGTTTGAATGAGAAGTGGGTATTCGGTAGGTCCAAAATGTTGAGAATTTTGGTGGAGCTTAGGAAAGTAATGAAAGAATTTAGGGCAAAGTTTGGAGACCAAACTTGAAGCAGAAAAGACACGGAATTGTTTTGCTAGTGTGTTATGGTTAATTCCAAATTAACATAATATTTTATTATAGCTCCCTAAAATATTGGGAGGATATATTATAAAGAGAACTCACCATGTGAATTCCCTCGATTTAAATGGATCCAAGATCCATGCAATTTATTTATGTGAGTTTTAAAAAGGGTTGCATGATGACATGATGCAATACAAATGATGCAATGATGAATGCAACGAGCAAAACAAATCACACGACGAATCTCTGGAGCGCCGGTCTTGGGGCGTCACAAGTACCTTCAACCCACGCAACTCTAAGATAGCCATCTAAGCGATGCTTCTGTGGCGAACTTGCGCCCCCGCACCCTTATGTTAGACACCAGCCAACTGGCAGCCTAGGAGCTCCGCCGCCTTGAGGGGTGATAGTTCCCATTGGGAATCGATTGGCCCAGAATAAAAATTCAGACAACTAACGCCTAAATAAAGTGATTTGAGATGAGTGTACGACCTATCTTGCGGCCCGGTGAAGTAGGCAGCTCGGGCTGTCAAGTCGGTGAGGCCAGCGAGGTTGCGGTGGCTACCGGCGGCAGGAAAGCAAAGATTTCGCGACGGTCGACGGCTACGAGGAAGCAGCGCCGGGTGTCGTGGGAGTAAGTCTGACAGTAAGAATAGGGGGTACGCATGAGGAGGCACGGACCTAGCTATGGAGAGGTTGTGCATGCAAGGTTTACGAGTTCAGGCCCTTCTTGGAGGAAGTAACAACCCTACGTCTCGGTGCCCGGAGGCTTGGTCGATTGGATTATGCGTGAGAGTTACAGGGGTGCGAACCCTTGTGCCAGAGGGGAGGGGTGGCTTATATAGAGTGCGCCACCCCTTCACAGGCCTCAGTTACATAGGGTTTAATGTAGATTAAGACAGAGACATTACTGGTAACGCCTGCTATAATGACTATTAATGACCTTTAAGGCTACGGAGTGAACGCCTGACCGTTGCCATCCAGGGATGGCTTTAGATCTTGTGTCTCCGAGTGATTCCCTGTAAGGTCGAGTGACTCTATATTAGTCGAGTGGGATTGGGATATCCGAGTGGTATATCTGGTCGAGTGGATTGCACTCCAAGGTGACTTCAGTCGGTATCTTTGGTTGTACTTTGAATGTCTTTGACTCTAGGGTAGTGTCCTTGGGTAGGGCGTCTAGGTCAGGCCTATGACCCTACCCTAGGTACATGTCATCGTCATTAGCCCCCGAATGGATTAAGGTCCGAGTGAAAAAAGGTTTGAAGTTGGTTCCGACTCGATTGCACGCTTTGGAGGCATTTCATTGGAGTCTGAAAATCATGCTGAAGCTTCAACCTTGTTTCAGCGCCTTGATCGATTCAGAGGTTGTCGACTGAATTATGTTGATAATCCTCGAGTGTTGTTCTGGTGCGAAATCTTCGGTGCGATTGGTTGCTCTGCGGTTCCCGGATATCACGGGATTCAAAATTTTGGAGAAGCGCGTGGGACAGAGCGTGACGTGGCAATCAGAGCAGGTAGATAGGGGCGTCTCGATCCCCGCGATACCTTTTTCGCCACGTATCGGGTGAGCGACTGTTGCGGGATATGACAGGATTGCTCGGGCCCACGGGTCAGCCACTTGGAAGCAGGCCCATAAAAGGCGGCGAAGTCGATGCAATGCACGGTGCGCCTCGTTCTCTCTCCTCCTCTGCTTCTCCACCATGCCCTCCTCCGCCCTCGACACCCTCGCTCGGCCCGTGCGCACTCCGCCGCAATGGTGAAGCACAAGACGACGGCCTTGGAGCGCGCGAAGAAGGCGACGGCGACAGTGAAGGGCAAGAAGACGGCTCGGTGGACGTCGTCGCGGTCCGGTCTGCCGCTGGGCTGGATCCAGGGGGACTGGATCGGCTCCACCGTCGAGCGGGATGACCTGGAGAGGCTTGCTGAGGACGGCATGATTGCCGTTGGATCTTGGAGGCTGCCAGTGGGGGAAACCGAGCCTCAGCCGCGTGAGGGTGAGCGTGTCCTCCTCACCATCCATGTCGACCGAGGTCTTTCTCTTCCTCCGCACCCGTTCTTTAGGGGTTTCTTGAACTTTTTTGGTGCCCAAATCCACCATTTCCCTCCAAACACCATCACGTACCTTGCTGCGTTTATCTTGATGTGCAAAAATTTCTTGGGTTGTCAACCACACTAGGGTCTGTTCAAACACATATTTACTTGTCGTTCCCAGTCGGTGAAGAAGGCAAATCTGAATGACAAAAAGACCCATGTGATCCAGATGTGTGGGGGTTTAGGAATTCAAACTAGGGAAGGATCACTTTTCCTTCCATGACCCTTCCCGAGTCAGTTCGGGGATGGCAGTCGACCTGGTTCTACTGCAAGGACGTCCCGACTCCTGGTCAGTCGACCGATCTCCCCCCTTTCACTATGGAGCGACTTCGCCAACCTTCTTCATTGACTGTGACCCTAGAGGAGAAAGGCGAGGTGTCTCTTTTAGTCGACCAGGTTGTTAACTTAGTCTGGGAGGGTGTAACTGGCATGGACCTGTTGGAGGTGTTCCTCAGTCGACGCATCCAGCCTCTCCAAGCTCGAGACCACCCGATGTGGATGCACTCAGGCCCTAGAGACACTGCTCGGGTCCACCCAGAGGAGGTTGATACGTCTCCAACGTATCTATAATTTTTTATTGCTCCATGCTACTTTATCTACTGTTTTGGACCATATTGGGCTTTATTTTCCACTTTTATATCATTTTTGGGACTAACCTATTAACCGGAGGCCCAAATTTAATTGCTGCTTTTTTGCCTATTTCGGTATTTCAAGAAAAGGAATATCAAACGAAGTCCAAACGGAATGAAACTTTTGGGAACGTGATTTTCTCACGAACATGATCCAGAGAACTTGGAGTGCAAGTCAAGAAACCGGAGCCTCCACGAGATAGGAGGGCGCTACCGTCTCGTGGGCCCCTCAAGGCCACCGACGCATTTCTTCTTCTTCCTATATATACCCCACGCACTCGAAAACATCCAGGGCACCACAAAACACAATTTCCACCGCCAGAACCTTCTCAGATCCATGAGATCCCATCTTGGAGCCTTCGCTCAGACTCACGGAGGGGGAATCAGGCACGGGGGCTCTACATCAACATCCTTGCCCCTCCGATGAGTTGTGAGTAGTTTACCACAGACTCCACGGGTCCATAGTTATTAGCTAGATGGCTTATTCTCTTTTTGGATCTCAATACAATGTTCTCCCCCTCTCTTGTGGAGATCTATTCGATGTAATCCCTTTTTGCGGTGTGTTTGTCGAGATCCGACGAATTGTGGGTTTATGATCAAGTTTATCTATGAATAATATTTGAATCTTCTCTGAATTCTTTTATTTATGATTAAGTTATCTTTGCAAGTGTAACGCCCCGGATTCGATGCGCCAGGTGTCCGCCAGTTATTTGCCGTCGTTGCCATGTCATTTGCTTGCGTTTTGCATTTTGTCATGTCATCATCTGCATTTCATAACATGTCATCATGTGCATCGCATTTGCATACGTGTTCGTCTCATGCATCCGAGCATTTTCCCCGTTGTCCGTTTTGCAATCCGGCACTCCTATGTCTCCCGGCACCCCCTTTTGCCTCTCTTTCGTATGCGGGTGTTAAACTTTCTCGGAATGGCCCGAGGTTTGTCAAGCGGCCTTGGTATACCACCGGTAGACCGCCTGTCAAGTTTCGTGCCATTTGGAGGTCATTTGATACCCCAACGGTTAACCGGGTAACCGTAGAAGCCCCCTTCTCTTTGCAGCCCAACACCCCTTTCAAATTGGCCCAAAACCCAGCAAACTCCCCTCCATGCTCTCGGTCGTTCGATCACGATCGTGTGGGCGAAAACCGCTCCTCTTTTGGACTCTCCTAGCTCCCTCTACCTATAAAAACGTGTCCCCCTCTCCATTTTCGGATCATTTTCCCCCCGAAACCCTAGTCCTCTTCCTCCCGCCGCCACCGGACACGTCCATGACGCCGGACACGTCCAGCGCCGCCGCAGGCGCCTCCCGCGTCCCGCCGTCTCCGTCCGCCTCCGCCGCCGTCCTTCTCTGCCGGCGCCGCCCCGCCATCGCCCCTCCTCCAGCTCCGGCCGCCGTGTCCCGCATCTCCGACGAGATCCGATCTGGCCACCTCGTTCCCCGTGCCGAAACCCTAAGGTTGACTTTCCCCCCTCTGAAAATCCCTAAGTCCCTGAGATTTGACATTATCATGCCATTTTTATTGCATCATAACTTGCTGCATACTGCTCCGTTTCGTGCGTGTAATATGTCAAATTGTTCGGCTCGATGAGTACTTCATTTAATTCCATTGCATCATGTTAATTTGAGTCCATCTTGATGCCTGAATCATCATTGCAAGAGTGCTATATGATGTTAATCTGCTGAAACTGTTATAACATGATGATTTGTCATTTTTTTTTGCATTTGATGTGTGCATCTTATGAGTATGAGCTCTACATGTGTTTTGAACTATGCCATTCCATATTTACAGGGGTGCCATCCATGTATTTTTTGTTAGTTGGTTAGTGAGTGCATCAAGCTTGTTAAGTAGGGTACTTGCTGTTGCTGTTTTGCTAGGCTGATTCTGTTATATCATGATGCTATGTAAACCTGCTGCTACAAGTCATTCTATGCATAATCTGGAGATGTTCACTAAGTATATTTTGTTATACATGTCATGCTCTATCTATACAAGCCCTTTGTTGAAATTATAGTCTGCTGTAACTTGTTGTAATCTTGCTCTCAAATTGCTAAATAATGTCGCTGTCAGCCTGTTAACATTAAGTTCAATGTTGCCATGATTGTTGCTAGTGATCCATGCATTCTATGAACTTGATCTTGCAATGATTAGCTTCATAAACATGTCTTCTTACTGTGAGTTGCCTTACCATGCCATGTATTGCTCTTTGGTGAGTGGTTCAAGCTCACCAACATGTCTACTTATTGTTGTTCCTGCCATGTATGAATCTGTCATATCATTTGCCATGTTTACATGGGTGTCATCATATTTTCTGTGCCCTTTTGGCTCATGGTCAGTAAAGGACTTTTGTTTTATGCAATTAGTATATTCATTCCATGCCTTTTTTTGCCATGATAAGTTCCTGTAACATGTTGTTTGATAGCTCTAAACATTGCAACCTGATGTTATTTCCTGATAAGTCTGAAACTGTTATTATTTGCAATCTTGCCATGTGTTTTTGAGCATGTTATAGTGATTTATGGAGATAGCTCAGTGTTCATGTTTTGTCATGCTTTACCTGTAATTCATGCCCATGCCTTTTGTTCTTACGGTGAGATGCTGTAGCATATTGTTTTGATGCTTGCAAGATGCCTAGTTGCTGTTTTCGACAGCTTGTCCTTCAAACTTGTATAGGGTGTGTGTTGAACCATTGCTCCGTTTTGAGTGTGCTCTATATGAAACTTGCTTAGTTTTGCATGTAGTTTCATATTACCATGTTGCATCCTTGTTTTGAGGTGTTTGCTTGATGTTTGTATGCATTTTGCATCAATGCCATGCTTAACTTGTTTTGCTCATATCTTCTAGGCCAGAGTCTCAATTAAATGAATTTTATATGTAACTTGACTAGAATTTCGTGTAGTTCATCGTGGTGCATCTTAACTTGATGTTTAACAACTTGAACATAAGGTTTATTCAGATCTGGACCAATTTCAAAATTTGCATATGAGGACTTACCGGAATTGTTATATGTTGTTTCCGTCCTCATTTAAACTTGCTTTGATGTGTTGCTCTTATTTGCATCATCTCTTGCCATGAGTAGCTTCATGTAGTCTTGCCTTGCATCATACTTGGTTGAGCATCATGTCTTGTATATGTGTGGTGTGTTTACCATGTTGTGTGCTTCTTCTCGATAGTTCCTATTTCGTTGCGATCGTGAGGATTCGTTTGTCTACGCTTGGTTCGGCTTCATCCGTTCGTATTCTTCATGGACTCGTTCTTCTTCCTAGCGGGATTTCAGGCAAGATGACCGCTACCCTGGATCTCACTACTATCATTGCTATGCTAGTTGCTTCGTTCTATCGCTTTGCTGCGCTACCTATCTTTTGCTCATCAAGCCTCCCATATTGCCATGAACCTCTAACCTTTGATACCTTTCCTATGCAAACCGTTGTTTGGCTATGTTACCGCTTTGCTCAGCCCTCTTATAGCGTTGCTAGTTGCAGGTGAAGTTGAAGATTGCTCCATGGTGGACAGGATTTTGGTTGGGATATCATAATATCTCTTATATTATTAATGCATCTATATATTTGGTAAAGGGTGGAAGGCTCGGCCTTATGGCTGGTGTTTTGTTACACTCTTGCCGCCCTAGTTTCCGTTATACCGGTGTTATGTTCCCGGATTTTGCGTTCCTTACGCGGTTGGGTGATTTATGGGACCCCCTTGACAGTTCGCTTTGAATAAAACTCCTCCAAAGAAGGCCCAACATTGGTTTTACCATTTGCCTCACCACCACCTATATTTCCCTTGGGAGTAATTAACCCAAGGGTCATCTTATTTCAGCCCCCCCGGGCCAATGCTTGTCTAAGTGTTGGTCCAAACTAGAGCACCGTGCGGGACCATCCCTTGGCAACTTGGGATACGTCGGTACCTGTACGCTTAGCTTATCCGGTGTTGCCCTGAGAACGAGATATCTGCAGCTCCTATCGGGATTGTGGGCGCATTGGGCGGTCTTGCTGGTCTTGTTTTACCATTGTCGAAATATCTTGTAAACCGGGATTCCGAGTCTGATCGGGTCTTCCTGGGAGAAGGTATATCTTTCGTTGATCGCCAGAGCTTATCATGGGCTAAGTTGGGACACCCCTGCAGGGTATAATCTTTCGAAACCGTGCCTGCGGTTATAGGCAGATGGGAATTTGTTAATGTCCGGTTGTAGATAACTTGACACCAGATCCGAATTAAAACGCATCAAACGTGTGTGTAGCCGTGATGGTCTCTTTTTGGTGGAGTCCGGGAAGTGAACACGGTCTTTGGGTTATGTTTGACGTAAGTAGGAGTTCAGGATCACTTCTTGATCATTGCTAGCTTCACGACCGTTCCGCTTGCTCTCTTCTCGCTCTTATTTGCGTATGTTAGCCACCATATATGCTTAGTCGCTGCTGCAACCTCACCACTTTACCCCTTCCTTTCCCATTAAGCTGTGCTAGTCTTGATACCCATGGTAATGGGATTGCTGAGTCCTCGTGGCTCACAGATTACTACAACAACAGTTGCAGGTACAGGTTTTGCGATGATCATGACGCGAGAGCGATGCTTGCTTGTGTTGAGTTCTTCTTATGCTTCTTCGATCAGGGGATAGGTTCCAGGTCGGCAGACTGGGCTAGCAGGGTGGATGTCGTTTGAGTTTCTGTTTGTATTTTCATCCGTAGCCGGATGATGCTCTTATGTAAGATGATGTTGTATTCGTGTGGCATTGTATGCCTTATGTATGTATCCCTATGTATTATGTAATGTTGATGTAATGATATCCACCTTGCAAAAGCGTCTTCAAGATGCGCTTCTATCCTTGGTGGGACCATCGAGTTCCTTTAGGATAGGGTCGCATCTTGGGCGTGACAGCAAGTCTCTTCGAATTATCGGTTTAGTTTGGCCTACTAGATTGATCTTTCTTGCCATGGGGGAAGTGCTTAGTTTTGGGTTCAATCTTGCGGTGTCCTTACCCAATGACAGAAAGAGTTGCAAGGCATGTATTCTATTTTTGCCATCGAGGATAACAAGATGGGGTTTATATCATATTGCATGAGTTTATCCCTCTACATCATGTCATCTTGCTTAATGCGTTACTCTGTTCTTATGAACTTAATACTCTAGATGCATGCTGGATAGCGGTCGATGTGTGGAGTAATAGTAGTAGATGCAAAGGTGAGTCGGTCTACTTGTTATGGACGTGATGCCTATATACATGATCATGCCTAGATAATCTCATAACTATGCGCTTTTCTATCAATTGCTCGACGGTAATTTGTTCACCCACCGTAATACTTATGCTAACTTGAGAGAAGCCACTAGTGAAAACTATGGCCCCCGTGTCTATCTCTTATCATATTTTCTACCAATCTAATTTTATTTGCATCTTTACTTTTTGCATCTATATTATAAAATACCAAAAATATATTTATCTTATCATACTATCTTTATTAGATCTCACTTTCAAGAAGTGGCCGTGAAGGGATTGATAACCCCTTTATTGCGTTGGTTACGAAGTTCTCAGTTTGTTTGTGTAGGTGCGTGGGACTTTTGAGGAGCCTCCTACTGGATTGATACCTTGGTTCTCAAAACTGAGGGAAATACTTATGCTACACTTTGCTGCATCACCCTCTCCTCTTCGAGGAAAACCAACGCAAGCTCAAGACATAGCAAGAAGGATTTCTGGCGCCGTTGCCGGGGAGGTCTTCGCTCAAGTAAAGACATACCAAGTACCCATCACAAACCTATCTCCCTCGCATTTACATTATTTGCCATTTGCCTCTCGTTTTCCTCTCCCCCACTTCACCCTTGCCGTTTTATTCGCCCTCTCTTTCCCAATCTCCTCCTCTCTTTTTGCTTGCCTTTTTGTTTGCTTGTGTCTCCATGTGCCTTCCTTTTGCTTGCATCTTTGCTTGGTAGAAGTTTATGGATCCTCATCCACTTGCTAATCTTTTTAAGAGATCCAATTATGTTGAACCAATTGCTAGTGAGTTGTGTGCACTAGATTATCTTTATGAGGTTTTGCTTGAAATTCATGAATCTGAAAATTGTGATGAAGAAATTTATGAAGACATACACGATAGCTCCTTGAATAAAAAGCATGATTGCAATGATTTTACTATAAATTCTCTTGATGTCAATTGTGCTAATAATATGCACCCTAAGCTTGGGGATGCTAGTTTTGCTATGTCTACTACTTGTTGCAATGATCATGATTGGGGTAATTTTTCTTACGATCTTGAAAATTTATTTGAGCCCCTTCATGAATATGAGATTGATAATAATGTTAGAAATAATATTGGAAGTGGGTTTGGAAGAATGTCAACTTTAGATCCCATATTTGGAGAATGTTCAATCTTATGAAGTTTTTGATAAAAGTGGGTTTGGAGAGGTGATGACTTTAGTTAATGTTAATCCCACTATTTTGGAAGAGTGTCAACTTTACATGCATGTGGATCGTGTTGAGAATATGTTATGTGATAGCTATTTTGTTGAATTTGCTTATGATCCTACATGTAATTATTATGATAAAGGAAATTATGGTTGTAGAAGTTTTCATGTTACTAAATTACCTCTCTTCATGTTGAGATTGCTATCATCTCTTTGTTCTTCCTTGCATATGCTAGTTTTTGCTTGCCTTGATAATTTGTTTGCTTACAAGATGTCTATGAATAGGAAGTATGTTAGACTTAAGTGTGTTTGTCACATGTTTTATGATGCTCTCTTTGTGCTTCAATTCTTGTCTTTCGTGTGAGCATCATTGAAATCTCAATGCCTAGCTAGGGGCGTTAAACGATAGCGCTAGTTGGGAGGCAACTCAATTTTCTTTATGTTTTTTGTTTTTGTTTCTGTTTAGGAATAAATAATACATATACCTTCTGTTTATATGTGGTTTTATCTTTTAATTAGTGTTTGTGCCAAGTTAAACCTATTGGATCTTCTTGGATGATAGTTATTTGATCTTGCTGTAATTTCCAGAAACTTTGCGCTCAGTGCCCGAATTGTTAAAAATCACCAGAACGTGATAAAATAGTGATTCCAATTGCTTCTGATCAATAAACAAATTTTCTAGGTCGTATAATTTTGGTAGATTTTTTGGAGTTCAGAAGTATGCGTTAGTTACAGATTACTACAGACTGTTCTGTTTTTGGCAGATTCTGTTTTTCGTGTGTTGTTTGCTTATTTTGATGAATCTATGGCTAGTAAAATAGTTTATAATCCATGGAGAAGTTGGAATACAGTAGGTTTAACACCAATATAAATAAATAATGAGTTCATTACAGTACCTTAAAGTAGTATTTAGTTTTCTTTCTCTAACGGAGCTCATGAGATTTCTATTGAGTTTTGTGTTGTGAAGTTTTCAAGTTTTGGGTAAAGCTTTTATGGACTATGGAATAAAGGGTGGCAAGAGCCTAAGCTTGGGGATGCCAATGGCACCCCAATATATTCAAGAATAGCCAAAGTTTAAGCTTGGGGATGCCCTGGAAGGCATCCCCTCTTTCGTCTTCGTTCATTGGTAACTTTACTTGGGGCTATATTTTTATTCACCACATGATAAGTGTTTTGCTTGGAGCGTCGTGTATTATATTAGTCTTTACTTTTTAGTTTACCACAATCATACTTGCTGTACACACCTTTTGAGAGAGCCATACATAAAATTGGAATTTGATAGAATACTCTATGTGCTTCACTTATATCTTTTGAGCTTGATAGTTTTTGCTCATAGTGCTTCACTTATATCTTTTGAGCGTGATAGTTTTTGCTCTAGTGCTTCACTTAGATCTTTTAGAGCATGGTGGTATATTTTTTTTAAAGAAACTATTGATCTCTCATGCTTCACTTAGATTATTTTGAGAGTCGTTAATAGCATGGTAATTTGCTTAATGTTAATATACTTGGTATTCAAGATATGTGAAACTTTCTTTTGAGTGCGTTGAATATTAAGAAAAGTTTGATGCTTGATAATTGTTTTGAGATATGAAGATGGTGATATTAGAGTCATGCTAGTTGAGTAGTTGTGAATTTAAATAATACTTGGGTTGAAGTTTGTGATTCCCGTAGCATGCACGTATGGTGAACCTTATGTGATGAACTCGGAGCATGATTTATTTATTGATTGTCTTCCTTATGAGTGGCGGTCGGGGACGAGCGATGGTCTTTTCCTACCAATCTATCCCCCTAGGAGCATGCGCATAGTACTTTGCTTTGATAACTTCTAGATTTTTGCAATAAGTATATGAGTTCTTTATGACTAATGTTGAGTCCATGGATTATACGCACTTTTTCCCATCCTTCCACCATTGCTAGCCTCTCTAACACCGCACACTTTTCGCCGGTATCATACACCCACCATATATCTTCCTCAAAACAGCCACCATACCTACCTATTATTATGTAATTTCCATAGCCATTCCGAGATATATTGCCATGCAACTTTCCACCGTTCCATTTATTATGACACACTCCATCATTGTCATATTGCTAGCATGATCATGTAGTTGACATCGTATTTGTGGCAAAGCCACCGTTCATAATTATTTCATACATGTCACTCTTGATTCATTGCATATCCCGGTACACCGCCAGAGGCATTCATATAGAGTCATATTTTGTTCTAAGTATAGAGTTGTAATTCTTGAGTTGTAAGTAAATAAAAGTGTGATGATCATCATTATTAGAGCATTGTCCCAGTGAGGAAAGGATGATGGAGACTATGATTCCCCCACAAGTCGGGATGAGACTCCGGACGAAAAAAAAGAAAAAAAAGAGGCCATAAAAAAGAGAGGAAAGGCCCAAATAAAAAATAAAAAAATGAGAGAATAAGAGAGAAGGGGCAATGTTACTATCCTTTTACCACACTTGTGCTTCAAAGTAGCACCAAGATCTTCATGATAGAGAGTCTCTCATTTTGTCACTTTCATATACTAGTGGGAATTTTCATTATAGAAATTGGCTTGTATATTCCAATGATGGGCTTCCTCAAATGCCCTAGGTCTTCATGAGCAAGCGAGTTGGATGTACACGCACTTAGTTAGCTTTCATACACTTATAGCTCTAGTGCATCCGTTGCATGGCAATCCCTACTCACTCACATTGATATCTATTGATGGGCATCTCCATAGCCCGTTGATACGCCTAGTTAATGTGAGACTATCTTCTCCCTTTTTGTCTTCTCCACAACCACCATTCTATTCCACATATAGTGCTATATCCGTGGCTCACGCTGATGTATTGCGTGAAGATTGAAAAAGTTTTGAAAATGTTAAAGTATGAAACAATTGCTTGGCTTGTCATCGGGGTTGTGCATGATTTAAATATTTTGTGTGGGGAAGATGGAGCATAGCCAGACTATATGATTTTGTAGGGATAACTTTCTTTGGCCATGTTATTTTGAGAAGACATAATTATTTTTGACTATATACTGCAAGGCAACAACCTCACAGCCTTTTATTAAACCACAGAGCCAAAGTAATACAAAGTTACAAAGTTAAGACAGAGGGGGAGAGAGTAATACTTACAAAAGAACTGATCAGGGTAAGGCAGCTATCCAAGATATTAGTCTATTCCTATATTTACATTTGATTCTATGAGCTAAAAGAGAGATGTCATGCAAAAAATTTCTCCTCCATGCCCTGAAAGAAGGTGTTTCATTCCTGAAGATCTTCCCATTTCTTTGTGTCCAAATATTCCAAGTGGCAGTGAAGACTATCTCAGAGAAAAAAGGATGGCCAAAATCCCTCCTAGCCTCAGAATCCATCTCAAGTGGTCTGGTTAGGTTGAGGACTCCATGAAATACCCATGTAGTTCCAGATACGCTGGCTAAAAATACAAGCAAACAAGAGATGCACTCTGTCCTCATGTGATGCCAAGAGACATAGGACACATGTGTCATCCTGGATGATCCAATGCCGCCGCTGCATCATGTCCCTAGTGTTCAGGCGATCCATCAATAGGAGCCACCCAAAAACCTTAAACTTCGTGAGTACAAGAACAATTCCAGATCCACTGAATATGGGGTCAACCATCGTGTCTTAAAAGCAGGACAAGTAATAAATCCTGGATCGGTAATCACCAGATTTGGAAGGCCATTTCGGACATCATTATTCCCATTTTGAAGATTAACCAAAGGAAGCAACTCCTGAAGTTGATTAAACTCCTCAAAGGCCTCGTGAGAGTGGCAGATGGAGATTATCAGTGAGGTCAGATAGCTCCATAATATCCTTAACTGTGAGAGTGTCATCGATCACAAAAGAGTGGAGCCTCGGAAACTGTTGTTGCATGCTAACCATATTGTTGCCAAGTTGCCAACGGTCAAGCCAGAAGATCACCGTATCCCCGGTTCGAACAAGTGGAACTGCCAACTTGCAAAACATATCATATAACTTGAACACATTCCTCCACCAGAATGAACCGCAGGTTTGAGTGACTTGGGGGGCGCAGAGGCGCAATAAGTGTCCCAAATAAGAGATACCCATGGCACGTCCAACTTATTAAAGAACTTAAAAAGATGCTTGATGAGCAAAGCATCATTTTGAAAGCTCAAGTCCAGAACTCCCGGACCACCCAAAGATTTAGGACGACATACCAGTCCCAAGCCGCCAATGATTGCCGGGCGTATCCGTGTTCCCTCTCCACAAGCATTGCCGCATAATCCTCTCAATCTGCTTCAAGATACCCCGTGGCAGCGAAAGGGTGCGTAAGAAATATATTGGCATAGAACTAAGGACGGATTGCAAGAGTCAGAGCCGCTTCCTTGATTCAAGAGGCAAGAGGACGCAGATAAACGTCTCTCAATACGATCCACCAAAGGAAACAAATCAAAAATTGTTGGCCTGGATGTACCCATTGGCAGGCCAAGGTAAGTGAATGGCAGGCCATTTTGAGAAGACATAATTGCTTAGTTAGTATGCTTGAAGTACTATTATTTTTATGTCAATATGAACTTTTGTCTTGAATCTTTCGGATCTGAATATTCATAACACAATTAAGAAGATTTACATTGAAATTATGCCAAAGTATCACTCCACATCAAAAATTCTCTTTTTATCATTTACCTACTCAAGGACGGCAGGAATTAAGCTTGAATGCCCGATACGTCTCCAACGTATCTATAATTTTTTATTGCTCCATGCTACTTTATCTACTGTTTTGGACCATATTGGGCTTTATTTTCCACTTTTATATCATTTTTGAGACTAACCTATTAACCGGAGGCCCGGCCCGTAATGCTTTGTTTTACGCTTATTTCAAAGATTTCAAGAAAAGGAATATCAAACGGAGTCCAAACGGAATGAAACCTTCGGGAACGTGATTTTCTCACGAACGTGATCCAAAGAACTTGGAGTGCAAGTCAAGAAGCAACGAGCCTCCACGAGATAGGAGGGCGCCCCCTATAGGGCGCACTGTCTCGTGGGCCCCTCGGCTGCCACCGACGTACTTCTTCTTCCTATATATACCCACGCACTCGAAAACATCCATGGGCACCACGAAACACAATTTCCACCGGCCGTAACCTTCTCAGATCCGTGAGATCCCATCTTGGAGCCTTCGGCACTCTGACTCACGGGAGGGAATCAAGCATGGGGGCCTCTACATCAACATCCTTGCCCCTCCGATGAGTTGTGAGTAGTTTACCATGCACTCCACGGGTCCATAGTTATTAGCTAGATGGCTTCTTCTCTCTTTTGGATCTCAATACAATGTTCTCCCCTCTCTTGTGGAGATCTATTCGATGTAATCTCTTTTTGCGGTGTGTTTGTCGAGATCCAATGAATTGCGGGTTTATGATCAAGTTTATCTATGAATAATATTTGAATCTTCTCTGAATTCTTTTATGTATGATTAAGTTATCTTTGCAAGTCTCTTCGAATTATCGGTTTAGTTTGGCCTACTAGATTGATCTTTCTTTCCATGGGAGAAGTGCTTAGCTTTGGGTTCAATCTTGCAGTTGTCCTTACCCAAAGGATAGAAAGGGTTGCAAGGCACGTATTGTATTGTTGCCATCGAGGATAACAAGATGGGGTTTATATCATATTGCATGAGTTTATCCTCTACATCATGTCATCTTGCTTAATGTCGTTACTGTTCTTATGAACTTAATACTCTAGATGCATCTTTGGATAGCGGTCGATGTGTGGAGTAATAGTAGTAGATGCAGGTGGAGTCGGTCTACTTGTTATGGACGTGATGCCTATATACATGATCATGCCTAGATAATCTCATAACTATGCTTTTTCTCACAATTGCTCGACAAGAATTTGTTCACCCACCATAATACTTATGCTATCTTGAGAGAAGCCACTAGTGAAACCTATGGCCCCGGGTCTATCTCTTATCATATTTGCTTCAGTCTACTTTTATTTGCATCTTTACTTTTTGCATCTATATTATAAAATACCAAAAATATATTTTTATCTTATCATACTATCTTTATTAGATCTCACTTTACATGAAGTGGCCGTGAAGGGATTGACAACCCCTTTATTGCGTTGGTTGCGAGTTCTCAGTTTGTTTGTGTAGGTGCGTGGGACTTTTGAGGATCCTTCTACTAGATTGATACCTTGGTTCTCAAAACTGAGGGAAATACTTACGCTACACTTTGCTACATCACCCTCTCCTCTTCGAGGACAACCAACGCAAGCTCAAGACGTAGCAGAGGTCGCTGAGGAGACAGTGGCTCAGTGGCTGCGAAGCATCACCGGACAAAAGACAACCCCAGGGGGTCCAGGAGAGTTCAACCATTCGACACCAACCGCGATCCAGAAGAGGTCAGGCTCAAAATACATTGTCGATGTAGAGCTTGCCGCGACGACTCTTAGTCATCCGGCCCACAGCATAGCCTTCGAGTCCTTCGAACTTGCCCTCTAAGATCATCAAACCATCGTGCGATCGCCCCACGGTGGGCGCCAACTGTCGCCGAATTGTCACGGCAGTTGTCCTCATGAAAGGACTTAGTCGCAGGGGCCATCGTGACGGGTTAACCTAGAGGGTTAAAGCGGACACAAAGACACGGAGTTATACTAGTTCGCCCTTCGATGAAGGTAAAAGCCTACGCCTAGTTGTGATGGGATTGATGTGATTTGGCGCCTAGGGAGCAATAGCTTCGCCACCTCGAATCCTCTCGGTTCTTAACTTCGCCGGGTCGTCCCCTTATATACACGGGTTGACGCCCAGCCGGTCTACAGAGTCCCGATCCGGCTCCTACAAGTCTCCGGCTCGGTCTCTTCTCTCTTATCTTACAGCTCAAGTTATAAGACTAAGGCGGTTTACATGAATGGATCCTAATCCGCCTCACGGGCTTTGGGCCTCCTCCGTGGGCCCCGATCATAGATGAGGGTAACCCGGCCCCTTGAGGCGGTTTACACTCGAAGAGTTATATCCCCAACATTAGGCCCCAGATTGACTTGAACCGGTTCATGTGAATCTTCAACATCTCCGTAAACCGCCATTTGCTTGAACCGGCGTGACGTCATCCTCCGACCACCGCAACAGGCGCCTTGACGTCGCCTTTAATAAAGAAATCCAAACAAGAAGATTCCCTTTTCATTTAATGCTATCCCGAAATCGAGGCGAGGCTGCCGTCGGCCGCTTTGACTCCTCGATTCTCGCTTTGTTAACTACCCCGGTCCCTTATAAATAGACCAGCAGGCCCTTTCTTCTTCTTCCGCTCTTCTTCTTCCTCGCGGACGTTACGGCTCTGAAGCTCACTTGGCTACTTGCCGACAACCATTGCCCGCGCGTCAGCCCGAACATTGCATACTGGGACAAGAAGCTCTTTAGCGCTCCTCCGCCGCTCGGCGCACCAGGTAAGGCTCCTCTTCGAACCCTAGATCCGCATCTGAAGGTCCCTGTTCCTCCTGTAGTTCATAGGTGTTCCTCGTAGTGTCCTTATACCTGTCCCGCCATGGTCAGATGATTCGGCCGTAGTACACATCCTGGCGGCACCGCCCGCCATCGCTTTTACTCCTTGTTCATCTTTTATTTTGCCCAAATCTTCTTGTTTAGGACGACGAACATTCCTGCCCTCTACGAGGCTTGCTAGGTCGCAAAGATTTTCTTTCACTAAACCTTCGTAGATCTAAATCACTTCCATTCGCGTGAAACCTGTTTACATCCATACTTAGTAAATTTTTCAGGTCTGTCTCTTTTGGCGGTTTAACTTTTGATAACTAACCCGTCACTCCATTAGTCCTCGCTTAAACCGGAATCGGAAATCGGGTCAATTGCCGGTTTAACATTGTATAATGTGCTCGAACCGTTTAACGGTGAACCGCTTTTCCTTTCGCAGCTTTTGATCTTCCGGAATGGCCCCGCAATTCGCGGCGTGCAATTGGGTCGGTCTAAGGCCACCGAGACGCAACTCAACGGATACGTCACCACCGGGCGCTTTGGCTGCTAAAAATGTCCTCCATTGGCGGGTTCCGGATGGCGAATGCCCTCCCACTCCGCAAGAAGGAGAAGTAATTGTATTTGTGCAGCACTTAGACCGGGATTCTGCCCACCGGATCAAAATTCTTCCGGATGTCCTTGCCGCTTTTCAACTCCATCCACAGGATATTGGTCCCAACTCCGTGCCAAACATATGCAATTTTCAAGTGTTCTGTGAAGTCTACCTTCAAGAAGAACCCTCTGTGGAGCTGTTCCGGGATTTCTTTCACTTGAACCGTCGTACGGAATTTTCTGATGGTCCCAACACAGAGCTGGGCGGTGTTTCAATCCAGAAGAGGAAGGAAGCGGACTTTCCCCACGCTAAACACCACAGCCATCCAAAAGATTGGAACCAAACCTGGTTCTACTGCCGGAACACCGCCTCCCGCTAACGAGAATTCTTTGCCGGGTTACCGTCCTCACCGGCTCAAAGAACAATCATCCGCTACCTTCACGCTTAACCGCCCGGAACGGAAGAACTTTGCACCTCGGATCATTAAACTCCGGGCTCTAATGGCCAATGGACTAAGCGGTGTGGACCTTGTGCGATCTTTGGGTTTCTTGGGGCATCTCGCCTTAAGCCGCCCGCCCGGATTGATGCACGAATATCTTGGCAGCCTCAAAGACCCTCAAAGACGCCACGAATTACCAATAACTGAACTTGAGGTCACAGAGATCAGAAGAGGATGCTTGATGAACCAATCTCCGTCTGCAGCCTAACCGGGTTGGCTCCGCTTACGTGTTGCCAACCAACCGCTGCGATGAAGGCTCTGCTTACCGCTGACCTTTAATACTTTGTTGATATTCATTAATTCTTGTTACCTCGCAGGCTAACAGCTCATACGAGGCGGACCAAACCGGCCCGAGCTCCGCGTATAAAGTCCAAGGCTACCAAAAAGGCTGGGAAGAAAACCGCCGGGTCTTCTGATCCGCGGAAGATGAAGAATCCGAAGCTGAGGTAAAACTTGATATCTTTACGAGGGAGCCGCCGTAAACCGGCTCTCCACCTTGTGTTTCTTCTTACTTATAGTTTGTCACTTTTATTCTTCCCTTCTTCGACAAATTTAATTCCTGTGATGATCTTTGAAGCCAGCCATGCCGACCATGTTGAGGTAATCCTTCTTTCTTCCGAGCCCGACCTCGTCTTGCGGTTAAAAGAATTAAATCGCGCCGTTCGGAAAGTGAAAAAATCTCATTGCTATGCTTATTTGAAGACACAAGGCTGAAGAGCGCCCGTACAACCCGCACGATGGTCAACAGATTCTCTCCTCCGGTTTACCAGATACACCAACCCGGAAGCGTCGTCCGAGAGGTGACTTGTTCTCTGAAAAACGTTATCCCTTAAAGGGTTTCTTCAGATGTCCTCTCAATCCGTCTGAACCGAATTATCAGGCCTCTTCCAACTCCTCTTGCGGTTCATCAACCACGCAAAGGCCTCCGCTTAAAGTTGCTGCAGGGTAAGTATCATACCTCTGTCCCGCCAATTCGATTGTATAGTTGAGTTGGTCGATTTATCTTACTCTAATTCTGAACACCGCAGCACCAAGGCTCGCTTGAGTAAAAAGCAAAAACTCTTGAGCCCTCTGCAGATGCTGATCCGGAGAAGACCCGAGCAACAGTGGCGAAAATCCTGAAGTCGCTAAGAATAGCTCTGGCGAGTTGTACCGAGACGATATTGCTGATCCGCCAGAATCGAACCGAGGCCCAAGTGGAAACCTCGCATCCTGCTCCACCGAGTCCGACCATAGAGCAGGTCGTAACTATTGAACCGCCGAGCCAGAGCATGAAGGCACCAAGCCCAAAGAAGACCGCTGATCCGGCCAGCCCGGCCAAAATGATGATGTTATTGTGGCCAGACGCGGCTACACCACCCCTAGCCAACCGGTCGCTTTAGCAAAACACACCGCCAAGGGAGAGTACGCCACTATGAGTAAAGATAAGGGGAAACCTGATCTCGCCTTATGACAATTTCTCCGCCCAAGAACTTCACTCCGCTTTACGAACCGGCTCTACACAAGCCGTGACCTTGAAGCCGGTCCGGTAAATCGCATGAAGGACCGCTATGAGGTAAGGATTTATGCCTGTCTTGTACCTTTGCTGCGTAGTAGCCCCCAAAGGGTCGGTTCAACTTTAGCATAGTTAAACCGGGACTTAATTTCTGTATCCCATACCGAATCGTGATCAATTAGCCATTAGCCCCCAAGTGCCAAGTTGAATACTTGTATTGAGCTTGGGACTTTATAATAACACAACTAACGTGCTCCCTTTGTTATCGTAATGAGATATACCGACAAACCGTGCAACTCAAGGACCTTCGTGCCAACTTGGAAACTCAACAAGCGAGAGACCACCAAGGCCAAGGGCGAATTGAGAACTGCCTTGGCCACTATGGAACAATTTGAAGGAGGGATATACGTCCGAAGCGGGCCAAATGGGACACCGAGAAAGCCGGTTTGACAAAACGGGCGGAAGATCTTGAATCAGCTCTTAAACCGGTGACCGAAGAGCTTACGGTGAAGCGCCAAGTTCATGCCATGACCTCTGCCATCTTTGGTAAGAAAACTTGCCTTGAATACACACTGCTTTAATGTTGCTGCCGTTTTAACTTGAGCTGTGCGAACACAGTGCGAGCAAGCGTATTGCTCATCCGGCTCGGCGTGCGGATGAAGCTCAAGGCCGCTTACACCATGATCGAGCAGCTGTATACCGGCGCCCAGCGAGTCATATGTGCCACATCGTACGACAACACAGCTCCGTCCTTGATCAAAGACACACTGGACCGGCTGTCCATGATTCCGGCGCAGCTTGAAGAGTTGAAACGGTCCGCGGCCCGGGCTGGCACTTCATGGCTTTGACTCGCGCCAAAGGCGTGGATAGCGGAACCTTGATCCGGTGATATAGCCAAGGGTTTTCCCAAAGTGCTCAAGAGAACGGTGAAGCCTTTGATAATGACGCTCAAACGAGTAACAAAGGAGATGCGTCATTGGCGAGTCAATCGGCAGCGAAGCCAACTGGCGGTTTACCGCTTTTTATATGACGCAAACAACAAGCGGGTGGAGTTTGTCATTCCGTCTGCGAGCCTTGTTCCTCCAACCCGTAAGCACACTTATGCCCGATGTTGATCCGGTGAGCTTATAAGTGAAGAGGCTGTCTTTCGGGCCTTAACCCGGATTGGTGGTCTACCAATGACTTAGGGCTTTGGGTGATGAAGAGGAAGAAGTTGAACCGACGCTAAACGCCCCTCTTCCTCACGTCAACCCGGCGAGGAAGCTTAATCCATCGAGCCGGGTGATGCATCGGCTGCTGGCCATAACGTCATGCGAACCACCGGGCCTTGGAAGGCTTTGTAATAGAATAGCTAGCACTTTGTTCTTGAACATGCCTTTATACCCTCCGTCTGTAACTTTTTGCTGGCAGATCGACATTTTTGGTTTGAAGTATTGAAACCTTCAATGTATTTTGCCTGCAATCACAAATTCTTAAACCGCCACGGGACTTGCATCTCTAGCCGGCTTGGGACGCCTATATATTTACATAAGAAAGTATTGAGGTATATGATCAAAAATACCTGCGGCGTCGGGCATGCAGTTGGCCTAGCCAAACTTGGGGCGGAGGTTGTATAAATCATTACCGTCAAAGGAGAACAACTCTGTGTGTATAATACCGGTTTACCGTGTAAACCGTGTCGGGTCATGACAAGCCCCTGTTACTCCATAATGGGATGTTAATGTAAAAAAAATCAAACCGGAAAAAATCGCCGGATTAAGAAGGCAAAAAAAAGTCAAATAACTGGTATGCAAACCATACGTAAGCAAAGGCAATGATAAAAACCGTTTGCAAGAAGAGGCTTTATTGAGCACGATCGGAGATGGTGTTACCATGGTCGGACAGGACCAAGCTCCCTATAAGGTGTAGCGATGGTTCAAGTCAGCCAGTCCCCAAGCGAAATCGTGGCATTATGCCGATCAAGTGGCATTGCAATGGTTCGGGTTCGACCAAGCCCCAAGTGATTCTATGGCCTTAGGGTGACCAAGAGGCGTGATGGTTCAGGCGTGACCATGTCCCCAAGTGATCCGGTGGCTTTCGCCCGTCAAAAGGTGTTGCATTGGTTCGGACACGACCAAGCCCCCAAGTGACAAAAACTTATGAAAAGCAAGACCAAGGGTTAAACCGAGGCTGCTTTACGACAACATCTCCATGTACCCAAACCGGACTTTTTACGTAATGTATACCCCGCTTTTAGCCGAGGATCCGGTTTATTGCTTTTATTCATAATATATACATTGTCTTAATATGTACATAAGTGGAGCCGATGGCTCGGTATAATAAGGTCAAGATGAGCTATGTTCCACGGCTCGTTGGTCTCCTCCTCGATGTGCGTGAGTCCTTTCGCTCTCGAACATCAATCGAGATAGTATGACCGTTGTGCAGATTCTTGCGACCACAAAAGGCCCTTCCCAAGGTGGGGATAGCTTGTGCATATCTTTACGGTCTTGAATGAGCGAAGCACCAAGTCTCCTCTGAAAGGTTCTGGTTTTAACCCGCCGATTGTGATACCGACGAAGATCCTGCTGGTAAACCGCCCGAACGAGCAGCCGCCATATCTCGCTCTTCATCCAGTCGATCTAACGCGTCCTGCCGTGCAGCCTCGCTATCCGCCTCAACATAAGCTGCCACCCGAGGTGAGTCGTGACGGATATCGCTGGGCAGGACCGCCTCCGCTCCGTAGACCATAAAGAATGGTGTGTATCCAGTAGATCTGTTAGGGGTAGTGTTGATGCTCCATACCACCGATGGAAGCTCTTCCACCCAACAACCCGGCGTCCTCTCTAAAGGGACCATAAGCCGGGGTTTGATACCTTTCAAGATCTCCTGATTAGCTCGTTCCGCTTGACCATTGGACTGCGGGTGGGCCACTGAAGAAACGTCAAGCCGGATGTGCTCTCGTTCACAAAACGCCTTCATGACTCCCTTGGACAAATTGGTGCCATTGTCCGTGATGATACTGTGTGGAAACCCAAACCGGAAAATCACCTTTTTGATGAATTGAACCGCCGTGGCCGCATCACACTTGCTAACAGGCTCTGCCTCCACCCACTTTGTAAATTTGTCGACCGCCACCAACAGGTGGGTCTTCTTGTCCTTGGACCTTTTGAAAGGTCCGACCATATCCAGCCCCAAAGTCGCAAACGGCCAAGTAATTGGAATCATCCTCAATTCTTGGGCCGGTACATGAGCACGTCTGGAAAACTTTTGGCAGCCATCACATCGTCGGACCAGATCTTCTGCATCAGCATGGGCAGTCAACCAAGACCGTGGCGGAACGCTTTGGCCACCAAGGACTTTGAACCGGCGTGGTGACCACAGTCCCCTTCATGGATCTCTCGCAATATCTCACAACCCTCCTCAGGGGACACGCAACGCTGAAACGCCCCCGACACACTGCAATGATGCAACTCGCCGTTAACAATGGTCATAGACTTAGACCGCCGAACTACCTGCCGGGCCAACGTCTCATCTTCCGGTAACTTCGCCCGGTTCATGTATGCCAAATAAGGAGTGTCCAATCCGGAATGACATGCAAGGCCGCCACCAACCGAGCCTCCGGATCAGAATAGCCAAATCAACTTCATCGGGAAGCTTAAGCGGCGGATTGTGCGATACATCAAGGAAGACGTTGGGCGGGACTGGTTTACGTTGAGAGCCCAGCCGGCTTAAAGCATCACCGCCGTTCTTTCGACGATCCACATGGTCCACGATATCCTTTAAAGTGCCTGCGACAACATCCACCTCCCGACGGTATGCAGCCATGAGTGGATCTTTGGAATCCCAAGTACACGATACTTCTTTGCCGGGCCACCAAGTCCGAGTCACCAAAGCATTTAACCCGGCTGAGATTCATTTCCTTAGCCATCCGGAGACCATGGAGCAAAGCTTTATACTCAGCTGCATTGTTAGTACAAGGGAACATTAAGCGGAGAACGTAATGTAACTTGTCACCTCGCGGGGAAGTTAATACGACTCGACCCCGAGCCCTCAATTGCTGGACCCATCAAAGTGGATGGTCCAATAGGTATGATCCGGCTTTTCTTGAGCGCTTGCAACTCCGTCCAATCATTAATGAAATCCACAAGTGCTCAGGATTTTACCGCCGTCTGAGGCACATACCTTAAACCGTGCGGCCCCACTCTATAGCCCACTTAGCAATCCGCCGATTGCCTCCGGTTACGTATGATGTCACCCAAGGGAGTTGAATCGACCACCGTGATGGGGTGCCTCGGAAATATTGCTTTAGCTTCCGGCTGCCATAAAACCCCATATACCAGCTTACGCCAATGTGGATATCTCTGCTTAGACTCAATGAGGACCTCGGCGATGTAATAAACCGCCGTTGAACCGGATACTCCTTCCTGCCTCCTTCCGCTCCACCACGATGGCCACGCTAATCGCCTCAGCATTAGCGACAACATATAAGAGCAGCGGCTCTTTGTCAATGGGAGCGGTGAGAACCGTGAGTTGGCCAACCGCCGCTTCAAATCCTCCAATGCTTCATCAGTGGCTGAACTCGGACAAACCGATCCGTCTTCTTCAAAGATTCGGTACAAAGGAATGGCCTTCTCGCCTAGGCGGTGATAAAACGGCTTAGCGCAGCAATCCGCCTGCCAAACGCTGGACATCATTGATGCACTTTGGCTTAGCCAAGGAGGTGATAGCCGTAATTTTTCCGGATTAGCTTTGATCCCCTGTTGGACACGAGAAAGCCCAATAACTTGCTGCCGGAACACCAAAGACGCACTTGGCGGTTGAGCATCATCTTGTACACCCGCAAGTTGTCAAAAGTTTCCTTTAAATCCTCAATCAACATTTCATACGCCTTGACTTCACCACGATATCATCCACATAAGCGTGCACGTTACGACCGATCTGTTTGTGCAAGCAATTCTGTACGCAACGCTGATAAGTTGCTTGGGCGCTCTTGAGCCCAAAAGGCATAGATACATAGCAGAAGGCTCCAAAAGGGGTGATAAACGCCGTCTTCTCCTGGTCCTTAACCGCCATTTTAATCTGGTGATAACTGAATACGCATCAAAAAGCTCAACGCTCACAACCCGCCGCGACATCAATAATCTGGTCAATGCGGGAGGGCAAAAGGATCTGCTGGACAAGCTTTGTTAAGATCTGTAATCCACACACATGCGCCAAGTGCCATTCTTCTTAAGGACCAACACCGGATTAGCAAGCCACTCTGGATGAAAGACTTCAACGATAAACCCCGCCGCTAAGAGCCTAGCAACTTCCTCTCCAATGGCCTTGCGCCTTTCCTCATTAAACCGACGAAGAAAGCGCTTTGCAGTCTGTACTTGGGGTCAACATTAAGAGTGTGCTCGGCGAGTTCCCTCGGTACACCGGCATGTCGGAAGGCTTCCATGCAAAAATGTCCCGATTCTCACGGATGAACTCAATGAGCGCTTTCCTATTTAGGATCCAAGTTGGCACCGATGGTGAATCGCTTGACGAATCGCCGCACAAAATCAACAAGTTTCGTCTCAGCCGCCGATTTGAACTTCAAATCCGGATTGTGCTCTGTAGTTGGCTTCTTTAAAGGGGTCATATCCGCCGGGTCAACATTGTCTTTATAATACTTTAGCTCTTCAGTGGCACAAACCGACTCTGCATAAGCCGCATCACCTTCCTCGCACTCCAAAGCGATCCGGCGGCTCCCATGAACCGTTATCGTCCCTTTGTGACCCGGCATTTTCAGCTACAAATAAACATAACAGGGCCGTGCCATAAACTTAGCATAATAAGCGGCCGCCCGAAGAGGGCGTGGTAAGGGCTTTGAATTTTCACCACCTCAAACATCAACGTTTCCGATCCGGAGTCATGTTCGTCCCCAAAGGCCACTTCGAGCTATCTTACCGATCGGGTATGCCGACTTGCTGTGCACCACACCGTGAAACACTGTTCTGGACGGCCTAAGATGCCTATCCGTTAACCCCATACGCCGGAAGGTCTCGTAGTACAGGATGTTGATGCTGCTCCCTCCATCCATAAGCACCTTGGTAAACTTGTATCCTCCTACCTGAGGCGCCACCACCAGGCTAATCGACCGGATTGTAAACCCGGGAGGATGGTCCTCTGCTCCATACGATAGGTTGCTCTGACCAGCGTAGGTAATGCGGCGCAACCGGTTCAACAAAACTGACCGCCCGCTTCTGAATTTTTCGGTCTCGTCTGTACAAGCTTGTGGTAAAGGCATGGTAATCGCATCCACCGTTCAAGCTGTTTGGAGTTAATTTGGTAACCCGATCGCTGTTGTTGATTGTAACCCCTTGGTTACGATTGTTACGATTACTCGATTGCCTTGCCCTGCCCGGATTACCACCGAACCCCGGGCCGGAATTTCCTCCACCGTAACCCGGGCGGACCACGAACCGCCTCGGCCCTTGATCATACCGGAAAGAGTTAGAGTTTTTGAACTCTGCATAATATAACAATCCTTCCAAAGGTGGTTTGCGGTGCCTCCTTCGTCCCATGCTTGAACAAGGTTGATTCAATATGTAATTCAGACGATCCGGATTGTGACCGCCCGGTTTGATTGCTTACCCTTGCGCCGTTGACCCTTGTCCTGCTAGCGTTGGTGTTGGCTACAAAGCCCATGTTACCGCTTGCTTTACGCTTGTTCCCTCCATTGCTCGCGAATGATGTCTTGGCCTCTGGAGTTGTTGGTCTGTTTTCCCTTCCCGACTTCGTCATCCTCTGACTCGGGATGCTTGGTACTATCAGAATCTGCATACTTTACCAAAACGCCCATTAGAGTGCCCATGTCATTGCAAAAATGCTTCATGCGACCCAGCTTCAATTTCAACGGTTCAAACCGACAATTGGCTTCCAAGGTTAAGATCGCGGAATCAGGGTTGATCCGGTCTGAAGAATGTAAAACTTCCGAAACGCGGCGCACCCAATGGGTTGTGGATTCTCCCTCCGCCTGGACACAGGCCACTAAATCCACCACCGACATGGGCTGCTTACAGATGTCTTTGAAATTTTGAATGAACCGGGTCCGCAACTGGGTCCATGAACTGATCGAGTTGGGCGGCAAGTTCTTCAACCAAGTCCGGGTCGTACCTTCCAACATCATTGTGAAGTACTTCGCACACGCAGCTTCATCCACATCCAGCATCTCCATGGCCATCTCATAGCTTTCTATCCATGCTTCTGGAGCCAAATCGGCAGTATAATTGGGCACCTTGCGTGGCCCTTTGAAGTCCTTGGGCAAACGACGTTGCGTAAAAGCGGGACGAGGCAAGGCACCCCAAAGAGCTAGACGTGACCCCTGGTTCGAAGATGGTCGGACGAACCGGGCGAGCTGATGATCCTCGACAGCCGCTAACTCGGCCTCCCTACGTGCCTGGCGCGGTCCACTACCACTTGAGCATCTTGAAGCCACCCGCCGGGTTGTTGCTGAGGCGGACCACGCCGCTGCGCATTGCTTGACACGGCCGGCTCGTCGGCGCGCCGGCCATAGCTCCGGCTTGGGCGGGGGGTAGAGTGGATCCGATCCCGACTGTATGAATACGTTTCCTGTTGAGCCAGGGCCGTCCTGAGGTGCTCCTTAACCCGGGGTGTCTCTACCGCCTGTGGTGAATCACCTTCAATTGGAATCGCCTCCAGCCGTGCCGCAGCCGCAACAAGGTTATCCATCGGGTTGGAGTAGTGACCCGGAGGTGTCTGCCTGATCTGGGCGCCCGGTATGATGGCGAGGCAGATCTATCACACGGGCTGAACCGGCGCGGCCGTCCCAGTGCTTGGCGGTTTACCACCGGGCGGCGGATTCTTGGTCCCCTTACAGGGTATTGAAAAGCTCTCTTCCCTCGAAAACCGAAGGTAAACGGGATCTGTACTTCCTTTTCATGACTTCATGTGACGCGCTACGATCCGGCGATGAGCCTATAAGCTGCGCATCCAAAGCGGCCCGTTCCGCCGCCATCCTCACGTCCGCGGCTGCCAGTCCGCTTTAGCTTTAGTGATCTGTTCCTCACCTTTGCAATCTCCGCATTGTGCAGGTCCCGATCCGGCGGATTAGCCTCGCCATGAGCACAACCAATGCGTCGAAAAGCTCGATAAAACTTGAGCGGCGGGCGACAGGCCTCCTTCGGCTGCCATCACTGCTGTTGAACCGGCGACCAGGGCGCCATGGTCGAAGAGTGAAGCGCCGCTATGCATCGCCATGAAGATTCCAACCCGGTTGGGTAGATCAAAGGGTCCGGAATACTCTCACCGTCGGAACAGCCCCGATCGGCCATCTTGCGGTGATGCAGAGACTCGGTTTCTCCGGTGACGACTCGTCGCCAGAGTAGACCACGGTTTCGCCCGCTAGATGCTGATCCGTCCTCGTAGTCTCCGTGGGCGACTCCCACGAAAAGCACGCCGACCACCGGTTTAGCGAGGGCAGGACTCTTCTTCGCCCGAGCCGTCTCGACGAGGTCGGTGCAGATGTCCGCCCAGCCCTGCTCGCCGATCTTGCCGATGAACACGTGTATGCCGCGAAGGGGACCCGGTATCCGTACTCAATCGAGCGGCCTCGGGGCCCCGATCCGCATCGTCGATGTAGAGCTTGCATGACGACTCTTAGTCATCCGGCCCACAGCATAGCCTTCGAGTCCTTCGAACTTGCCCTCTAAGATCATCAAACCATCGTGCGATCGCCCCACGGTGGGCGCCAACTGTCGCCGAATTGTCACGGCAGTTGTCCTCATGAAAGGACTTAGTCGCAGGGCCATCGTACGGGTTAACCTAGAGGGGTTAAAGCGGACACAAAGACACGGGAGTTATACTAGTTCGGCCCCTTCGATGAAGGTAAAAGCCTACGTCTAGTTGTGATGGGATTGATGTGATTTCGGCGCCTAGGGAGCAATAGCCGCCTCAGCCTTGAATCCTCATCCTTAACTTCGCCGCCGGTCGTCCCCTTATATACACGGGTTGACGCCCGGCCGGTCTACAGAGTCCCGATCCGGCTCCTACAAGTCTCCGGCTCGGTCTCTTCTCTCTTATCTTACAGCTCAAGTTATAAGACTAAGGCGGTTTACATGAATGGATCCTAATCCGCCTCTGGGCTTTGGGCCTCCTCCGTGGGCCCTGATCATAGATGAGGGTAACCCGGCCCCTTCAGGGCGGTTTACACTCAGTAGTTATATCCCCAACACTCATGATCCAGCGGGTGGGCGCGACAAAGCAGTTCCGCCAAGCACGCAAGCTCCAAAGTGCACTCGGACTTCGACTCCAGATCCGTCGGAGAAGGCCACAAAACAACCCAAGGTTGCACCCCCGAAGGCTCGGAAGGCTCTGCCCCAGATCAAGGTGGACATTCCTGTTGCCTCTGCGTAAGTGTTTGTTTCTTCTCTTTGTTTTCTATGTTATTGTCGACTCATTCGCTTGCTTGACCGAGTGAGTTTTGGAGCTTCCAGTGTGCTACTTCTGGGACGTGCATGAATACTGACAAGGAGCAAGATGACGAGGAAACTGTGGACGCGAGCACTTCTCAAGCAGGCACGGCTCCACATTCATGCTCTTATTTTGCCAACTATTGTGTCGGTCGACTGAATGTTTTACGGTCGAGTGTTTTGTAGTACCACCAAATGTTATTGATGAAGGAAATATGCCCTAGAGGCAATAATAAAGTTGTTATTTATATTTCCTTATATCATGATAAATATTTATTATTCATGCTAGAATTGTATTAACCGGAAACTTAGTACATGTGTGAGTACATAGACAAACAGAGTGTCCCTAGTATGCCTCTACTTGACTAGCTCGTTAATCAAAGATGGTTAAGTTTCCTAGCCATAGACATGTGTTGTCATTTTATGAACGGGATCACATCATTAGAGAATGATGTGATGGATAAGACCCATCCGTTAGCTTAGCACTATGATCGTTTAGTTTATTGCTACTGCTTTCTTCATGACTTATACATGTTACTATGACTATGAGATTATGCAACTTCCGAATACCGGAGGAACACTTAGTGTGCTATCAAACATCACAACATAACTGGGTGATTATAAAGATGCTCTACAGGTGTCTCCGATGGTGTTTGTTGAGTTGGCATAGATCGAGATTAGGATTTGCCACTCCGAGTGTCGGAGAGGTATCTCTGGGCCCTCTCGGTAATGCTCATCACTATAAGACTTGCAAGCAATGTGACTAATGAGTTACAGAACGAGTAAAGAGACTTGCCGGTAATGGGATTGAACTAGGTATAATGATACTGACGATCGAATCTCGGGCAAGTAACATACCGATGACAAAGGGAACAACGTATATTGTTATA
Organism: Aegilops bicornis; assembly: GCA_021605145.1. Classification (NCBI taxonomy): domain Eukaryota; kingdom Viridiplantae; phylum Streptophyta; class Magnoliopsida; order Poales; family Poaceae; genus Aegilops; species Aegilops bicornis. The sequence continues at coordinate 232,769,499 of CM038673.1, forward strand.
GGGTTTGATCGATAAAGATCTTCGTAGAATATGTAGGAGCCAATATGAGCATCCAGGTTCCGCTATTGGTTATTGACCGGAGATGTGTCTCGCTCATGTCTACATAGTTCTCGAACCGTAGGGTCCGCACGCTTAACGTTCGATGACGATTTGTATTATGAGTTTATGTGATTTGATGACCAAAGGTTGTTCGCAGTCCCAAATGAGAGCACGGACATGATGAGGAGTCTCGAAATGGTCGAGACATAAAGATTGATATATTGGACCATGTTATTCGGACACCGGAAGTGTTTCGGATAGTTTTGGGTAAAAATAGAGTGCCGGAGGGGTTACCAGAACCCCCCGGGGGAACTAATGGGCCACCATGGGCCTTGTTGGAGAGAGAGGAGGGCAGCCAGGGCAGGCCGCGCCTCCCCTTGCAGTACGAATTGGACAAGGGAAGGGGGCGGCGCCCCCCTTTCCTACTCCCTATCCCTCTCCTTCCTTCCCCCTCTCTTCCTTGTGGAGGAATCCTACTAGGATTGGTAATCCTAGTAGGACTCCCTCTCCTTGGGCGCGCCCCTAGGGCCAGCCGACCTCCCCCTCCCTCCTTTATATACGTGGGGAGGGGGCACCCTAGAACACACAAGTTGATCTTTTAGCCGTGTGCGGTGCCCCCTCCACAGTTACACACCTCAGTCATATCGTCGTAGTGCTTAGGCGAAGCCTTGCGCCGGTAACTTCATCATCACCGTCTCCATGCCATCGTGCCGACGGAACTCTCTCTCGGCCTAACCTGGATCAAGAGTTCGAGGGACGTCACCGAGCTAAACGTGTGCTGATCATGGAGGTGCCGTACATTCGGTACTTGGATCGGTTGGATCGCGAAGACGTTCGACTGCATCAACCGTGTTACTAAACGCTTCTGCTTTCGGTCTACGAGGGTACGTAGACACACTCTTCCCTCTCGTTACTACGCATCTCCTAGATAGATCTTGCGTGATCGTTGGAATTTTTTAAATACCACGTCATACCCATACCCATACCCATACCTATAATTCATACTGCTTACCAGCATGTCTTACTTTGATTTGGCGGTATTGTTGGATGAAGTGGCCCAGAACGACATTACATGACCGCGTTCATGAGACTGGTTCTACCTACGTTCTTTGCACATAGGTGGCTAGTGGGTGTCTGTTTCTCCAACTTTAGTTGAATCGAGTTTGACTACGCCCGGTCCTTGTTGAAGGTTAAAACAACACACTTGACGAAAAATCGTTGTGGTTTTGATGGGTAGGTAAGAACGGTTCTTGCTAGAAGCCCGTAGCAGCCACGTAAAACTTGCAACAACAAAGTAAAGGACGTCTAACTTGTTTTTGCAGGGCTTGCTGTGATGTGATATGGTCAAGACGTGATGATACATAATTTGTTGTATGAGATGATCATGTTTTGTAGAAGTTATCGGCAACTGGCAGGAGCCTTATGGTTGTTGCTTTATTGTATGAAATGCAATCGCCATGCAATTGCTTTACTTTATCACTAAGCGGTAGCGATAGTCATAGAAGCAATAGTTGGCGAGACGACAACGATGCTTCGATGGAGATCAAGGTGTCAAGCGGTGGCGATTTATGGTGATCATGACAATGCTTTGGAGATGGAGATCAAAGGCACAAGATGATGATGGCCATATCATATCACTTATTTGATTGCATGTGATGTTTATCCTTTATGCATCTTATTTTGCTTAGTACAATGGTAGCGTTATAAGATGATCTCTCACTAAATTTCAAGGTATAAGTGTTCTCCCTGAGTATGCACCGTTGCTACAGTTCATCGTGCCGAGACACCACGTGATGATCGGGTGTGATAAGCTCTACGTTCACATACAATGGATGCAAGCCAATTTTGCACACGTAGAATACTTGGGTTAAACTTGACGAGCCTAGCATATGCAGATATGGCCTCGGAACACTAAGATCGAAAGGTCGAGCGTGAATCATATAGTAGATATGATCAACATAGTGATGTTCACCATTGAAAACTACTCCATCTCACGTGATGATCGGGCATGGTTTAGTTGATATGGATCACGTGATCACTTAGATGATTAGAGGGATGCCTATCTAAGTGGGAGTTCTTAACTAATATGATTAATTGAACTTTAATTTATCATGAACTTAGTACCTGATAATATTTTGCATGTCTATGTTGTTGTAGATCAATGGCCCGTAGCATCGTTCCTTTGAATTTTAATGCATTCCTAGAGAAAGCTAAGTTGAAAGATGATGGTAGCAACTACATGGACTGTGTCTGTAACTTGAGGATTACCCTCATTGCGCGGAAGAATTACGTCCTGAGCACCGCTAGGTGCAAGACCCGCTGCAGGAGCAACGCCGGACATTATGAATGCCTGGCAGAGCAAAGCTGATGACTACTCGATAGTTCAGTGTGCCATGCTTTACGGCTTAGAATCGGTACTTCAACAACGTTTTGAACGTCATGGAGCATATGAGATGTTCTAGGAGTTGAAGTTAATATTTCAAGCGAATGCTCGGATTGAGAGATATGAAGTCTCCAATAAGTTCTACGACTACAAAATGGAGGAGAATAGTTCTGTCAGTGAACATATACTCAGAATGTCTGGGTACCACAATCACTTGACTCAACTGGGAGTTAATCTTCTGATTGATAGTGTCATTGACAGAGTTCTTCAATCACTGCCACTAAGCTACAAAGCTTCATGATGAACTATAATATGCAAGGGATGGATAAGACAATTCCCGATCTCTTCGCGATGCTAATGGCAGCGGATGTAGAAATCAAGAAGGAGCATCAAGTGTTGATGGTTAACAAGACCACTATTTCAAGAAAAAGGGCAAATGGAAGAAGGGGAACTTCAAGAAGAACGGCAAGCAAGTTGCTGCTCAAGTGAAGAAGCCCAAGTCTGTACCTAAGCCTGAGACTGAGTGCTTCTACTGCAAAAGGACTGATCACTGGAGGCGAAACTGCCCCAAATATTTGGCAGATAAGAAGGATGGCAAAGTGAAAGGTATATTGGATATACATGTTATTGATGTGTACCTTACTAATGCTCGTAGTAGCGCCTGGGTATTTGATACTGGTTCTATTGCTCCTATTTGCAACTGGAAACAGGGGCTACGGATTAAGCGAAGATTGGCTAAGGGCGAGGTGACGATGCGCGTGGGAAATGGTTCCAAAGTCGATGTGATCGCCGTCGGCACGCTACCTCTACATCTACCTTCGAGATTAGTATTAGACCTGAATAATTGTTATTTGGTGCCAGCATCAAGCATGAACATTATATCTGGATCTTGTTTGATGCGAGAAGGTTATTCATTTAAATTAGAGAATAATGGTTGTTCTATTTATATGAGTAATATCTTTTATGGTCATGCACCCTTGATGAGTGGTCTATTTTTTTTAATCTTGATAGTAGTGATGCACATGTTCATAGTATTGAAGCCAGAAGATATAAGTTTAATAATAATAGTGCAACTTATTTGTGGCACAGCCGTTTAGGTCATATTGGTGTAAAGCGCATGAAGAAACTCCATGCTGATGGGCTTTTGGAATCACTTGATGCATGCGAACCATGCCTCATGGGCAAGATGACTAAGACTCCGTTCTCCGGAACAATGGAGCGAGCAACAGACTTGTTGGAAATAATACATACTGATGTATGCGGTCCGATGAGTGTTGAGGCTCGCGGCGGGTATCATTATTTTCTGACCTTCACAGATGATTTGAGCAGATATGGGTATATCTACTTGATGAAACATAAGTCTGAAACATTTGAAAAGTTCAAAGAATTTCATAGTGAATTGGAAAATCATCGTAACAAGAAAATAAAGTTTCTGCAATCTGATCATGGACGTGAATATTTGAGTTACGAGTTTGGTCCTCATTTGAAACAATGCGGAATAGTTTCGCAACTCACGCCACCTGGAACACCACATCGTAATGGTGTGGCCGAACATCGTAACCGCACTTTATTAGATGTGGTGCGATCTATGATGTCTCTTTCTGATTTACCGCTATCATTTGGGGTTATGCAATAGAGATGGCTGCATTCATGTTAAATAGGGCACCATCAAATCCGTTGAGACGACACCATATGAACTGAGGTATGGCAAGAAACCCAAGTTGTCGTTTCTTAAAGTTTGGGGCTGCGATGCTTATGTGAAAAAGCTTCAACCTGATAAGCTCGAACCCAAATCGGAGAAATGTGTCTTCATATGATACCCAGAGGAAACTGTTGGGTACACCTTCTATCGCAGATCCGAAGGCAAGATATTCGTTGCTAAGAATGGATCCTTTCTAGAGAAGGAGTTTCTCTCAAAAGAAGTGAGTGGGAGGAAAATAGAACTTGATGAGGTAATTGTACCTACTCCCTTATTGGAAAGTAGTTCATCACAGAAATCAGTTCCAGTGATTCCTACACCAATTAGTGAGGAAGCTAATGATGATGATCATGAAACTTCTGATCAAGTTACTACAGAACCTCATAGGTCAACCAGAGTAAAATCCACACCAGAGTGGTACGGTAATCCTGTTCTGGAGGTCATGTTACTTGACCATGACGAACCTACGAATATGAGGAAGCGATGATGAGCCCAGATTCCGCGAAATGGCTTGAGGCCATGAAATCTGAGATGGGATCCATGTATGAGAACAAAGTGTGGACTTTGGTTGACTTGCCCGATGATTGGCATGCAATAGAGAATAAATGGATCTTCAAGAAGAAGACTGACGCTAACGGTAATGTTACTATCTACAAAGCTCGACTTGTTGCGAAAGGTTTTCGACAAGTTCAAGGAGTTGACTACGATGAGACCTTCTCACCTTTAGCGATGCTTAAGTCTGTCCGAATCATGTTAGCAATTGCTGCATTTTATGATTATGAAATTTGGCAAATGGATGTCAAAATTGCATTCCTTAATGGATATCTTAAAGAAGAGTTGTATATGATGCAACCAGAAGGTTTTGTCGATCCAAAAGGTGCTAACAAAGTGTGCAAGCTCCAGCGATCCATTTATGGACTGGTGCAAGCCTCTTGGAGTTGGAATATACGCTTTGATAGTGTGATCAAAGCATATGGTTTTATACAAACTTTTGGAGAAGCCTGTATTTACAAGAAATTGAGTGGGAGCTCTGTAGCATTTCTGATATTATACGTGGATGACATATTGTTGATCGGAAATGATATGGTATTTCTGGATAGCATAAAAGGATACTTGAATAAGAATTTTTCAATGAAATACCTCGGTGAAGCTGCTTATATATTGGGCATCAAGATCTATAGAGATAGATCAAGACGCTTAATTGGACTTTCACAAAGCACATACCTTGATAAAGTTTTGAAGAAGTTCAAAATGGATCAGGCAAAGAAAGGGTTCTTACCTGTGTTACAAGGTGTGAAGTTGAGTCAGACTCAATGCCCGACCACTTCAGAAGATAGAGAGAAAATGAAAGTCATTCCCTATGCCTCAGCCATAAGTACTATCATGTATGCAATGCTGTGTACCAGACCTGATGTGTGCCTTGCTATTAGTTTAGCAGAGAGGTACCAAAGTAATGCAGGAGTGGATCACTGGACAACGGTCAAGAACATCCTGAAATACCTGAAAAGGACTAATGTTTCTCGTTTATGGAGGTGACAAAGAGCTCGTCGTAAATGGTTACGTCGATGCAAGCTTTGACACTGATCTGGATGACTCTAAGTCACAAACCGGATACGTATTTATATTGAATGGTGGAGCTATCAGTTGGTGCAGTTCTAAGCAAAGCGTCGTGGCGGGATCTATGTGTGAACTGGAGTACATAGCTGCTTCTGAAGCAGCAAATGAAGGAGTCCGGATGAAGGAGTTCATATCCGATCTAGGTGTCATACCTAGTGCATCGGGTCCAATGAAAATCTTTTGGGACAATACTGGTGCAATTGCCTTGGCAAAAGAATCCAGATTTCACAAGAGAACCAAGCACATCAAGAGATGCTTCAATTCCATCCGCGATCAAGTCAAGGAGGGATACATAGAGATTTGCAAAAATACATACAGATATGAATGTTGCAGACCCGTTGACTAAGCCTCTCTCATGAGCAAAACATGATCAGCACCAAGACTCCATGGGTGTTAGAATCATTACTATGTAATCTATATTATTGACTCTAGTGCAAGTGGGAGACTGAAGGAAATATGCCCTAGAGGCAATAATAAAGTTGTTATTTATATTTCCCTATATCATGATAAATGTTTATTATTCATGCTAGAATAGTATTAACCGGAAACTTAGTACATGTGTGAATACATAGACAAACAGAGTGTCCCTAGTATGCCTCTACTTGACTAGCTCGTTAATCAAAGATGGTTAAGTTTCCTAGCCATAGACACGTGTTGTCATTTGATGAACTGGATCACATCATTAGAAGAATGATGTGATGGACAAGACCCATCCATTAGCTTAGCATATGATCGTTTAGTTTATTGCTACTGCTTTCTTCATGACTTATACATGTCCCTATGACTATGAGATTATGCAACTCCCGAATACCGGAGGAGCACTTAGTGTGCTATCAAACATCACAACGTGTCTGGGTGATTATATAGATGCTCGACAGGTGTCTCCGATGGTGTTTGTTGAGTTGGCATAGATTGAGATTAGGATTTGTCACTCCGAGTGTCGGAGAGGTATCTCTGGGCCCTCTCGGTAATTCTCATCACTATAAGCCTTGTGATACGTCTCCAACGTATCTATAATTTTTGATTGCTCCATGCTATATTATCTTCTGTTTTGGACATTATTGGGCTTTATTATTCACTTCTATATTTTTTTGGGACTAACCTACTAACCGGAGGCCCAGCCCAGAATTGCTATTTTTTGCCTATTTCAGAGTTTCGCAGAAAAGGAATATCAAACGGAGTCCAAACGGAATGATACCTTCGGGAACGTGATTTTTGGAACGAACATGTTCTAGGAGACTTGGACCCTATGTCAAGGAAGCTTCCAGGAAGCCACGAGGTAGGGGGGCGCGCCTACCCTCCCTGGGCGCGCCCTCCACCCTCGTGGGCCCCACATTGCTCCACCGACGTACTCCTTCCTCCTATATATACCTACGTACCCCCAAATGATCAGATACGGAGCCAAAAACCTAATTCCACCGCCGCAACCTTCTGTACCCACGAGATCCCATCTTGGGGCTGTTTGAACTCACGAGGGGGCATCCATCACGAGGGCTTCTACATTGATACGTCCCCAACGTATCTATAATTTTTGATTGCTCCATGCTATATTATCTATTGTTTTGGACATTATTGGGCTTTATTATCCACTTTTATATTATTTTTGGGACTAACCTATTAACCGGAGGCCCAGCCCAGAATTGCTGGTTTTTTTGCCTATTTCAGAGTTTCGCACAAAAGGAATATCAAATGGAATCCAAACGGAATGAAACCTTCGGGAATGTGATTTTCTCACCGAACATGATCCAGGAGACTTGGACCCTATGTCAAGAAAGAAAGGAGGAAGGCACGAGGTAGGGGGCGCGCCCACCCCCCCCAGGGCGCGCCCTCCACCCTCTTGGGCCCCCTGTTACTCCACCGACATACTCCTTCCTCCTATATATACCTCATTACCCCAAACGATCGACACGGAGCCAAAACCTAATTCCACCGCCGCAACCTTCTGTACCCACGAGATCCCATCTTGGGGCCTGTTCTGGAGCTCTGCCGGAGGAGGAACCCATCATGGAGGGCTTCTACATCAAGACCATAGCCTCTCCAATGAAGTGTGAGTAGTTTACTTCAGACCTTCGGGTCCATAGTTAGTAGCTACATGGCTTCTTCTCTCTTTTTGGATCTCAATACAATGTTCTCCCCCTCTCTCGTGGAGATCTATTCGATGTAATCTTCTTTTTGTGGTGTGTTTGTTGAGACCGATGAATTGTGGGTTTATGATCAAGATTATCTATGAACAATATTTGAATCTTCTCTGAATTCTTTTATGTATGATTGGTTATCTTTGCATGTCTCTTCGAATTATCAGTTTGGTTTGGCCTACTAGATTGGTTTTTCTTGCAATGGGAGAAGTGCTTAGCTTTGGGTTCAATCTTGCGGTGTCCTTTCCCGGTGATGAGGGGCAGCTGTGCACGTATTGTATTGCTGCCATCGAGGATAACAAGATTGGTTTTTTATCATATTGCATGAATTTATCCCTCTACATCATGTCATCTTGCTTAAGGCGTTACTCTATTTCCATGAACTTAATACTCTAGATGCATGCTGGATAGCGGTCGATGAGTGGAGTAATAGCAGTAGATGCAGGTAGGAGTCGGTCTACTTGTCTCGGACGTGATGCCTATATACATGATCATACATAGATATTCTCATAACTATGCTCAATTCTGTCAATTGCTCAACAGTAATTCGTTCACCCACCGTAAAATACTTATGCTCTTGAGAGAAGCCACTAGTGAAACCTATGGCCCCGGGGTCTATCTTCATCATATTAGTCTTCTTATACTTAGTTATTTCCTTTGCTTTTTTACTTTGCTTTTATTAAACTTTACATCTTTATCACAAAAATACCAAAAATATTATTCTATCGTATCTATCAGATCTCACTCTCGTAAATGACCGTGAAGTGATTGACAACCCCTTATCGCGCTGTTACGAGGAGTTATTTGCTTTGTGTAGGTACGAGGGACTCGCGCGTAGCCTCCTACTGGATTGATACCTTGGTTCTAAAAAACTGAGGGAAATACTTACGCTACTGTGCTGCATCATCATTTCCTCTTCAAGGAAATCCAACGCAGTGCTCAAGAGGTCGCAAGAAGAATTTCTGGCGCCATTGCCGGGGAGTCTACGCAAAAGTCAACATACCAAGTATCTATCACATCCCTTATCTCCCGCATTACATTATTTGCCATTTGCCTCTCGTTTTCCTCTCCCCCACTTCACTCTTGCCGTTTTATTCGCCCTCTCTTTTCCGTTTGCCTCTTTTCGCTTGCCTTTTGTTTGCTCGTGTGTTGGATTGCTTGCTTGTCACGATTGCTCAAGATAATACCAAATTGTGTGACTTTACCAATACCAACAATAATGATTTCCTTAGCACTTCGATTGCTCCTCTTACCAATACTGAATCTTGTGAAATCAATACTGCTTTGTTGAATCTTGTTATGAAAGATCAATTCACCGGCCTTCTAGTGAAGTTGCCGCTACTCATCTAAATAGCTTCGTTGATTTGTGTGATATGCAAAAGAAGAAAGATGTTGATAATGATATTGTTAAATTGAAGCTATTGCGTTTTTCGCTTAGAGATCGTGCTAAAGCTTGGTTTTCATCTTTGCCTAAAAATTGTATTGATTCTTGGAACAAGTGCAAAGATGCTTTTATCTCTAAGTATTTTCCTCCCGCTAAGATCATCTCTCTTAGAAATGATATTATGAATTTTAAGCAACTTGATCATGAACATGTTGCACAATCTTGGGAGAGGATGAAATTAATGATACGTAATTTCCCTACTCATGGTTTGAATTTGTGGATGATTATACAAAAAATTTATGCCGGATTGAATTTTTCTTCTAGAAATCTTTCAGATTCGGCCGCGGGATGCAGTTTTATGGAGTTCACTTTAGGAGAAGCTACTAAACTCCTAGATAACATTATGGCTAATTATTCTCAATGGCACACTAAAAGATCTACTAATAAAAAAGTGCATGCGATAGAAGAAATTAATGTTTTGAGTGGAAAGATGGATGAACTTATGAAATTATTTTCTACTAAGAGTGTTTCTTATGATCCTAATGATATGCCTTTGTCTACTTTGATTGAGAATAATAATGAATCTATGGATGTGTATTTTGTTGGTAGGAATAATTTTGGTAACAACGCGTATAGAGGAAACTTTAATCCTAGATCTTATCCTAGTAATTCCTCTAATAATTATGGTAATTCCTACAACAATTATTATGGAAATTTTAATAAGATGCCCTCTGAATTTGAGACTAGTGTTAAAGAGTTTATGAATTCGCAAAAGAATTTCAGTGCTTTGCTTGAAGAAAAATTGCTTAAAGTTGATGAATTGGCTAGGAACGTTGATAGAATTTCTCTTGATGTTGATTTTTTAAAGCTTAGATCTATTCCTCCTAAGCATGATATCAATGAGTCTCTCAAAGCAATGAGAATTTCATTGATGAGTGCAAAGAAAGAACCGCTAGGATGCGTGCTACGAAAGATGCCTTTATTAAAGCGTGTTCTTCAAATTTTTATGAAAATAAAGATGAAGATCTAAAAGTTATTGATGTGTCCCCTATTAAATCTTTGTTTTGCAATATGAATCTTGATAATGATGGGACTGAATATGATCCACCTTTACCTAGAAGGCGTTCCAAAAATTCGGAGTATTTAGATCTTGATGCTAAAATTGATAAAAGTGGGATTGAAGAGAACAAAACCCTAGATATTAATAAACCCACTATTTTGGATGTCAAGGAATTTAATTATGATAAATGCTCTTTGTTAGATTGTATTTCCTTGTTGCAGTCCGTGCTAAATTCTCCTCATGCTTATAGTCAAAATAAAGCTTTTACCAAACATATCATTGATGCCTTGATGCAATCTTATGAAGAAAAGCTCGAGTTGGAAGTTTCTATCCCTAGAAAATTTTATGATGAGTGGGAACCTACTATTAAAATTAAGATTAAAAATCATGAATGCTATGCTTTGCGTGATTTGGGTGCTAGTGTTTCCATGATTTCAAAAAAAACTTTATGCGATTTGCTAGGTTTCTGTGATTTTGATGATTGCTCTTTAAACTTGCACCTTGCGGATTCCACTATTAAGAAACCTATGGGAAGAATTAATGATGTTCTTATTGTTGCAAATAGGAACTATGTGCCGTAGATTTTATTGTTCTCGATATAGATTGCAATCCTTCATGTCCTATTATTCTTGGTAGACCTTTCCTTAGAACGATTGGTGCAATTATTGATATGAAGGAAGGGAATGTTAGATTCCAATTTCCATTAAAGAAAGGCATGGAACACTTCCCTAGGAAGAAAATAAAACTACCATATGAATCTATTATGAGAGCCACTTATGGATTGCCTACCAAAGATGGCAATACCTAGATCTATCCTTGCTATTATGCCTAGCTAGGGGCGTTAAACGATAGCGCTTGTTGGGAGGCAACCCAATTTTTTTTTTTTGCTCTTTGCTTCTGTTTAGGAATAAATATTTGATCTAGCCTCTGGTTAGATGTGTTATCATGTTTTAATTAGTGTTTGTGCCAAGTTAAACCTATATGATCTTCTTGGATGATAGTTATTTGATCTTGCAGAAAATTCCAGAAACTTTCTGTTCACGATTTTTTTTAAAAAATCACCAGAACGTGATAAAATATTGATTCCAATTGCTGCTGATCAATAAACAAAGTTTCTAGGTCGTCCTATTTTGGATGATTTTTTGGAGTTCCAGAAGTTTGCGTTAGTTACAGATTACTACAGACTGTTCTGTTCTTGACAGATTCTGTTTTTCATGTGTTGTTTGCTTATTTTGATGAATCTATGGCTAGTAAAAGAGTTTATAAACCATAGAGAAGTTGGAATACAGTATATTTAACACCAATATAAATAAAGAATGAGTTCATTACAGTACCTTGAAGTGGTCTTTTGTTTTGTTTCGCTAACGGAGCTCACGAGATTTTCTGTTGAGTTTTGTGTTGTGAAGTTTCCAAGTTTTGGGTGAAAGATTTGATGGATTATGGAACAAGGAGTGGCAAGAGCCTAAGCTTGGGGATGCCCATGGCACCCCCAAGATAATCTAAGGACACCAAAAAGCCAAAGTTTGGGGATGCCCCGGAAGGCATCCCCTCTTTCGTCTACTTCCACCGGTAACTTTACTTGGAGCTATATCTTTATTCACCACATGATATGTGTTTTGCTTGGAGTGTCTTGTATGATTTGAGTCTTTGATTTTTAGTTTACCACAGTCATCCTTTCTGTACACACCTTTTGAGAGACACACACATGATTCGGAAATTATTAGAATACTCTATGTGCTTCACTTATATCTTTTGAGTTATATAGTTTTTGCTCTAGTACTTTACTTATATCTTTTAGAGCACGGTGGTGGATTTGTTTTATAGAAACTATTGATCTCTCATGCTTCACTTAGATTACTTTGAGAGTCTTAAATAGCATGATAATTTTCTTAAATAATCCTAATATGCTAAGTATTCAAGAATAGTAAAAACTTTCTTATGAGTGTGTTGAATACTAAGAGAAGTTTGATGCTTGATGATTGTTTTGAGATATGGAGGTAGTGATATTAAAGTTGTGCTAGTTGAGTAGTTGTGAATTTGAGAAATACTTGTGTTGAAGTTTGCAAGTCATTAGCATGCACGTATGGTAAACATTATGTAACAAATTTGAAATATGAGGTGTTCTTTGAATGTCCTCCTTATGAGTGGCGGTCGGGGATGAGCGATGGTCTTTTCCTACCAATCTATCCCGCTAGGAGCATGCGCGTAGTGCTTGGTTTTTGATGACTTGTAGATTTTTGCAATAATTATGTGAGTTATTTATGACTAATGTTGAGTCCATGGATTATACGCACTCTCACCTTTCCACCATTGCTAGCCTCTTCGGTACCGTGCATTGCCCTTTCTCACATTGAGAGTCGATGCAAACTTCGCCGGTGCATCCAAATCCCGTGATATGATACGCTCTTTCACACATAAACCTCCTTATATCTTCCTCAAAACAACCACCATACCTACCTATTATGGCATTTCCATAGCCATTCCGAGATATATTGCCATGCAACTTTCCACCATTCCGTTTATCATGACACGTTCATCATTGTCATACTGCTTTGCATGATCATGTAGTTGACATAGTATTTGTGGCAAAGCCACCGTGCATAATTCTTTCATACATGTCACTCTTGGTTCATTGCATATCCCGGTAGACCGCCGGAGGCATTCATATAGAGTCATTTTCTAGAGCATTGTCCCAAGTCAGGAATAAAAAATAGAGAAAGGCCATAAAAAAAGGAGAAGGCCCAAAAAATGAGAGAAAAAGAGAGAAGGGAGAATGTTACTATCCTTTTACCACACTTGTGCTTCAAAGTAGCACCATAATCTTCATGATAGAGAGTCCCTTCTTTTGTCACTTTCATATACTAGTGGGAATTTTTCATTATAGAACTTGGCTTGTATATTCCAACAATGGGCCTCCTACAGTGCCATAGGTCTTCGTGAGCAAGCAAGTTGGATGCACACCCACTTAGTTTCTTTTGTTGAGCTTTCATATATTTATAGCTCTAGTGCATCCGTTGCATGGCAATCCCTACTCCTTGCACTAACATCAATCGATGGGCATCTCCATAGCTCATTGATTAGCCTCGTTGATGTGAGACTTTCTCCTTTTTTGTCTTCTCCACATAACCCCCATCATCATATTCTATTCCACCCATAGTGCTATATCCATGGCTCGCGCTCATGTATTGCATGAAGGTTGAAAAAGTTCGAGATTACTAAAGTATGAAACAATTGCTTGGCTTGTCATCGGGGTTGTGCATGACGAGAGCATTCTTGTGTGACGAAAATGGAGCATGACTAAACTATATGATTTTGTAGGGATGAAGTTTCTTTGGCCATGTTATTTTGAAAGGACATAATTGCTTAGTTAGTATGCTTGAAGTATTATTATTTTTATGTCAATATGAACTTTTACATTGAATCTTTCGGATCTGAATATTCATACCACAATTAAGAAGAATAACATTGAAATTATGCCAAGTAGCATTCCGCATCAAAAAATCTATTTTTATCATTTACCTACTCGAGGACGAAAGGTGAATTAAGCTTGGGGATGCTTGATACGTCTCCAACGTATCTATAATTTTGATTGCTCCATGCTATATTATCTTCTGTTTTGGACATTATTGGGATTTATTATTCACTTTTATATTATTTTTGGGACTAACCTACTAACCGGAGGCCCAGCCCGTAATTGCTGTTTTTGCCTATTTGTAGTTTCGCAGAAAAAGAATATCAAACGGAGTCCAAACGGAATGAAACCTTCGAACGTGATTTTGGAACGAACATGATCCAGGAGACTTGGACCGTGACGCCAAGGAAGCTTCAGGAAGCCACGAGGTAGGGGGCACGCCTACCCCCCAGGCGCGCCCTCCACCCTCGTGGGCCCCACGTTGCTCCACCGACGTACTCCTTCCTCCTATATATACCTACGTACCCCAAACGATCAGATACGGAGCCAAAAACCTAATTCCACCGCCGCAACCTTCTGTACCCACAAGATCCCATCTTGGGGCCTGTTTGAACTCATGGGGGGCATCCATCATGGAGGGCTTCTACATCAACACCATAGCCTCTCCGATGAAGTGTGAGTAGTTTACCTCAGACCTTCGGGTCCATAGTTATTAGCTAGATGGCTTTCTCTCCTTTTGGATCTCAATACAATGTTCCCCCCCTCTCTCGTGGAGATCTATTCAATGTAATTGTGACGCCCCCGACTCGACCGTACACTAATCATACATGCAAGTGTGTACGATCAAGATCAGGGACTCACGGGAAGATATCACAACACAACTCTAGACACAAATCAAAATAACACAAGCTTTATATTACAAGCTAGGGGCCTCGAGGGCTCGAATACAAGCTCGATACACAAGAGTCAGCGGAAGCAACAATATCTGAGTACAGACATAAGTTAAACAAGGATGCCTTAAGAAGGCTAGCACAAAAGCAACACGATCGGAGAGGCAAGGCCTCCTGCCTGGGACCTCCTAACTACTCCTGGTCATCGGCGGTCTCCAAGTAGTAGCATCCATCGGTGGTGGCATCTGGCTCCAATGATCCACCATCTGGTTGTATCAACCGGAAAGAAGAAGGAAGGGGGAAAAGGGGGAGCAAAGCAACCGTGAGTACTCATCCAAAGTACTCGCAAGCATCAGATTTATACTAAGAATGCATTGGTATCAAATGGAAGGGCTGTATCTGTGGACTGAACTGCAGAATGCCAGAACAGAGGGGGAAGGCCTAGCCTAACAAAGACTAGCATCTTCAAGCAGCTCCAAGCATCTTGCAACATGTAGAAGAGTAAAGGATAGCAGTTTATAATTAACAAGCATGTTGTAACATTAAGGCCCAGAGATCCTTCCTCGACTCCCTGCGAGAAAGCAATCCCGGAGCCACATATCCATCACATATCAAGTATCCATTTCTAGTTGTATAAGATCAGGATACAAGTCTGAATGTCCATTACCGTGGACACGGTATTCAAATATATATCTTCCTTGCAGGGGTGCACCACGTTACCCAACACGCTCGATCACTCTGGCCGGACACACCTTTCTGGGGTCAATGCCCGGCCTCGGAAGATCAACACGTCGCAGCCCTACCTAGGCTCGTGAGAGGTCCCCGCCGATCTACATCCTAAGCACTCGGGGTCTTGGGCCCATCGCCCGCAGCACTCCGGGTCGCTATGCGGCAGGGTGGATACCAAAGACCGCCTCGATGGCCAAAGACGATCCGACCGTGCCGCACTGCTGAACTGGACGTCTGACAAAGCTTTGGCTGATACTGCGACATCGAGGCCCATATCTATTCTCGCGTGGTGGTTAGTGCGAAAAGGCCAAAGGCCAATTCAGAACAAATACCCAAACCATAGTGTATTGTTAGCTCGGGGAGACGAGCAGAGACTCACGATAATGTGACCCCGTCGCCCCGTCTCGAGGAAATACGGCAAGGGCAAGATAAACCCACACGAGGGCTGCCTGACTTCCCGGCCGTGCCTCATAATCATCTTGCGGGTGCTCTCCGGGCCCGCCCGACTTTCCCAAAGGTCTCAAGTAATGTCAAGGTAACCGTGTGTCCAAACAGCAAGGGGAAAACCCAAGGAATCACCCTCGGAGGATTCCACTCAATGTAATCATCAAGATGAACATAAGAGGAACCACCCTCGAGGTTCACACTTGAGGGGTTGCACGACAGGGCCGTATCGGGAATGGTGAAGTAGGAAATCACCCTCGATGACCACGACCGAATAGCTACACTACAGAATTATCATCAGGAGTGCGTTATGAGGGATCACCCTCGGCACTCGATAGTAGCTCTGCAGAGTCGAACAACTAAAGGGGCGTGATGTGATGTGCGGTGTCGGGCTCTGGTCATCGATCATGTAGCTCGAGTCGTCGATGATGAAGCAGGGGCAACAAGGACAAGTGGGGGTCACTGATGGATCACTAACCAACCTATACTAAGCAGTTTAGGATAAGCAGGTAAGGTACAACAGCAGGTACAAAAGCAGGCTATGCATCAGAATAGGAGCAAACAATAACAGTAGCAAAATCTAATGCAAGCATGAGAGAATGGAATGGGCGATATCGGAATGATCAAAGGGGGGTGGGGGCTTGCCTGGTTGCCTAGACAAGAAGAAGGGGTCGTCGTCGACGTAGTTGATCACAGCGGCATCAGCGACAGTCTCGGGGTCTACCGGAGAGAAGAGGGGGGAGAAACAGTAAATAAAAGCATACAGTTGTAGCACTAAGCATGACATGATGATACACGGTGTTAGGCGTGTTCTAACGCGGCGTTACACGATACCGGCGAAGGGGGAGAACATCCGGGAATGTTTTCCCGGTCCCGGACGTCTGTCCGACAGATGAACCGGAGGGGAAAAGTTCAATGTTTGCTATGCTAGGGACGTGTGGCGGATGAACGGACCATGTGTTCAGATTCGTCTCGTCGTTCTGAGCAACTTTCATGTATAAAGTTTTTCGATCCGAGTTACGGTTTAATTTATATTAATTTTCAAAGTTTTATAAATATTCTAAAATTAATTTAATTCGAAAATAAAAGCTAAAATGCTAGGCGCACCCAGCATAGTGTACACAAAAGTGTACCCAATGGCTGACAGGTGGGCCAGGGGGACCCAGTTGACCAATCAATGTTTGACTGGTCAACAGAGGTGGGACCCCCTATCATGCACTCATTCAGCTAATTATGGACTAGTTAGACTAACTAAGTAATTAGTTTAATAAAACCATTTTAATTAAGTTAATTAACTTTTAGTTAATTAATTAACTAATTAATTTATTAATTAATATTTTTTATAGGGGCAGGCCCCACTGGTCGGTAGCCCAGGCTGACCGGGGCGGTTAACAGGGCGAACGGGCACGGGCACCCTCGTGTGCGCCCGAGGCCACCGGGAGGGCGACAGCCACAGGTCAGAGCCGCGTGACGCGATGACTGGGAAAGGTGGACGCCGGCGGGCGGCATCGAAAGAGAGGTGTGGCGGCGGCTGTGGCGGCCACCACAAATGGTTACAAGACGCGCCACCGGGCCGGGTTGGGGAGACGGCGAGGCCGACCGGAGCAGCGGCTAGGGCTCCGGCGACCAGGGGAGGAGCGGCAAGATGCAGTGGTGGGGACGCGCCGGGCTGATGGCCAGGTGCGGCCATGGAGCGTCGGGCACGAGCGGAGCAGCGTGCGGGCGACGGAACGACACGGAGACGTGGTCGGGGTAGGCGGGTGCGCGCGCGGAGGCGCGGCCGGATCCGATAATTGGAGAGAGAGGGGAAGGGGAAGAGGGCTCACGAGGCCATGTAGATGTGCTAGAGTGAGCTCGGGGAGGCGCCGGAGCTCGGGGCGGCGGTGGTAGACGACAGGGACGGCGACGGGGTGGCGGTGACGAAGGTCGACGGCGTCGGTTCGACGATGAGGCGAGGCCGTGGCGTTGCGCGAAGGAGAGGAGGGCGAGGAGGAGTCTGGGAGGCGAGCAGCGATGCGATGGGGTCGGCGGTTGGCTACGGCGGGCGTTAGGGCGACGCGGTCGCCATGTTCGCGCCCCCGATCTCGATCCAGATCGGGGGGAGGGCGAGAGCTGCGTGGGGAGAGTGGGGAGATCGAGGGGCGAGTGTGGGGGGTCAATTGGGTGGTGGGCTAGGGTTAGTGGGGAGTGGGGGAGGGTTATGCAGGGGGGAGGTGGTCGTGTGGGCCGGCCGGCTGTATGGCCAGCTGGGCCACGAGGCCCACTGGAAAGGGGGGTGATGTTACTGTTTTGTTTATTTTCTTTACATAGTTTTATTAAATTTTAGTGCACTAAAACATTTTACAAAAAGTTAGTTCACCACCACAATTAGTTATGGAATATTGGCCACAATTTGTACATTTTTGTTTTGACATATGAAAACTTTTAATTTTGACTTTAATTTAAATTTGAATTGGACCAGATTCGACCAACGTGAGTTTAACTACAGTACTAATGATGACGTGGCATCATTAGCAGAGAATAACTGTAGCTTAATTATCTGGGTGTCACAGTAATCTTCTTTTGCGGTGTGTTTGTTGAGACCGATGAATTGTGGGTTTATGATCAAGTTTACCTATGAACAATATTTGAATCTTCTGAATTCTTTTATGTATGATTGGTTATCTTTGCAAGTCTCTTGAATTATCAGTTTGGTTTGGCCTACTAGATTGATCTTTCTTGCAATGGGAGAAGTGCTTAGCTTTGGGTTCAATCTTGCGGTGTCCTTTCCCAAAGGATGAGGGGCAGCAAGGCACGTATAGTATTGTTGCCATCGAGGATAACAAGATGGGTTTTTTATCATATTGCATGAATTTATCCCTCTACATCATGTCATCTTGCTTACATGCGTTACTCTGTTCTTATGAACTTAATACTCTAGATGCATGCCGGATAGCGGTCGATGTGTGGAGTAATAGTAGTAGATGCAGGTAGGAGTCGGTCTACTTGTCTCGGACGTGATGCCTATATACATGATCATACCTAGATATTCTCATAACTATGCTCAATTCTGTGAATTGCTCAACAGTAATTTGTTCACCCACCGTAAAATACTTATGCTCTTGAGAGAAGCCACTAGTGAAACCTATGGCCCCCGAGTCTATCTTCATCGTATCAATCTTCCAACACTTAGTTATTTCCTTTGCCTTTTATTTTAGTTTGCATCTTTATCATAAAAATACCAAAAATATTATCTTATCATATCTATCAAATCTCACTCTCGTAAGTGACCGTGTAGGGATTGACAACCCCTTATCGCGTTGGTTGCGAGGATTTATTTGTTTTGTGTAGGTGCGAGGGACTCGCGCGTAGCCTCCTACTAGATTGATACCTTGGTTCTCAAAAACTGAGGGAAATACTTATGCTACTTTGCTGCATCACCCTTTCTCTTTAAGGAAAAATCAACGCAGTGCTCAAGAGGTAGCACCTTGCAAGCAATGTGACTAATGAGTTAGTTGCCGGATGATGCATTACGAAACGAGTAAAGAGACTTGCCGGTAACGAGATTGAACTAGGTATGATGATACCGACGATCGAATCTCGGGCAAGTAACATACGATGACAAAAGGAACATATGTTGTTATGCGGTTTGATCGATAAAGATCTTCATAGAATATGTAGGAGCCAATATGAGCATCTAGGTTCCGCTATTGATTATTGACCGAAGATGTGTCTCGGTCATGTCTAGATAGTTCTCGAACCCGTAGGGTCCGCACGCTTAACGTCGATGATGATTTGTATTATGAGTTTATGTGATTTGATGATGGAAGGTTGTTCGGAGTTCTAGATGAGATCACGGACATGACGAGGAGTCTCGAAATGGTCGAGACATAAAGATTGATATATTGGACCATGTTATTCGGACACCGGAAGTGTTGCAGATAGTTTTGGGTAAAAACAGAGTGCCGGAGGGGTTATCGGAACCCCCCAGGGGAACTAATGGGCCACCATGGGTCTTGTTGGAGAGAGAGGAGGGCAGCTAGGGCAGGCCGCGCCCCCCTTGCAGTCCAAATTGGACAAGGGAAGGGGGGGGACGCCCCCCTTTCCTACTCCCTCTCCCTCTCCTTCCTTCCCCCTCTCTTCCTTGTGGAGGAATCCTACTAGGATTTGTAATCCTAGTAGGACTCCCTCTCCTTGGGCGCGCCCCTAGGGTCGTCCAGCCTCCCCCTCCCTCCTTTATATACGTGGGGAGGGGGGCACCCTAGAACACACAAGTTGATCTTTTAGCCGTGTGCGGTGCCCCCCTCCACAGTTACACACCTCGGTCATATCGTCGTAGTGCTTAGGCGAAGCCCTGCGCCGGTAACTTCATCATCACCGTCACCATGCCGTCATGCGGAACTCTCCCTTGGACTCAGCTGGATCAAGAGTTCGAGGGATGTCACCGAGCTGAACGTGTGCTGATCACGGAGGTGTCGTACGTTCGGTACTTGGATCAGTTGGATCGCGAAGATGTTCAACTGCATCAACCGCGTTACTAAACGCTTCCATTTTCGGTCTACGAGGGTACGTAGACACACTCTCCCCTCTCGTTGCTATGCATCTCCTAGATAGATCCTGCGTGATCGTAGGAAATTTTTTGAAGTACTGCGTTCCCCAACAATTGAACTTCCAGACGATAATGCCCATGAAGAAGTGCCACAAAAGAGCACGGGGTGAGGGGGCAGGACTCTGAGTAAGAAGGCGCCTTCCAGCAAAGTGCCCCCCTCGACTTCAGCGCCAGAATAGGTCATTCAGCAACCCGAAGATCCCATTTAGACTTCTATTTCCTTTGCTAACCCTATGTCGACTGATCGACCGTCGGCATTGACTGCTCAAGCTCTTGCTCCGACTGTGCAACTCCAGGATTCAGCTCCTCTGGCTGCCCCGTCTACTCCACCAACTCCACTTTTTGTTACTCACCATGTCCCGGAGGACCAGGTAGGCGCTGCTAAGGAAGCCATACTCCAAGCAGGCCTAATGATGGACCGAATGAAGGTGGTGTACGAGACCAGCAAGGCCGCCTATGATGCCAGCTCTGCCCTTCAAGCCAACGTTCAAGTAAGTGGGATTGCAAGTTGATTTCCGAGTCGGGTTTCAGCTTGATATTTGCTCTGCTAGGATATGCTACTTCAGAACTGCTGCTTTATTATTCGTAAGATGCCTGTGGATGAGCATTTTGGGACCTTTAATGTGCATATATCATGAGTCTGCACCTTACATCCGCTCACCCACTGGGTGTTTCAACTTTTGCTGTGTAGCTCTTTTCACTTGAGTCGACCAGGTCGCGTCGAGTAAACTCTTGAACCAGTGGGGGCACGCAGAGTGCACGCACTGGGTGTAATCCCTGAGACCGTCGTCGAATGTTTGCTTCGGCGGGGGTCTTTGCGAAATGTTTGTTTATAGTACTTCCACTAGGTCTAGGCAGGTCGTGCCGAGTGGGAACAGAACAAGTGGGGGCATGCTAAGTGCACCCACTAGGTGTAGTCCCCGAGACCGCGGTCGATTGCAGGCAGTCGGCGGTGGTCTGATAACAAATGATGTCGTTGTTTTTTTACTCCTTCCACTCGTACTGGGCAGACCATGTCGAGTGGGAAATCAAGCCAGTGGGGGCACACCAAGTGCACCCACTGGGTGTAGTCCCCGAGACTATTGTTGAATGTTTGATTCAGCGGTAGTCTTAGAACTCTTCTGTCATAATAATCTGCTCTTTGCATCTTATCAATTGGAAGCGTCTGATTTTTGTTTCTGTTGGGTGACTTGTCTTGTTGTTTACTGTAGAAATCATGTGATCTCGGAACCAAGTTTGCTGATCTGGAGAGGAAACAGATCCAACTCAATCTCGATCTGGAGTTGGCCAAGGACAATTTGCAGAAGGCTAAGGACAAAGCGGCTGCCATGGGAGGTAATAACTTGTCGACTGTTTGCCTTGTCATCTTCTCTTTTCGCCTTTTGAACCGAGTGACTCCACTCGAACAGATGTGCATAGTGAAAACCGAAAACTCCAAGCTCGTCTGAAGAATGTTATTTCTTTAGACAAAATGAAGCAAAGGCCGGAGCGTATGACCTCGACCTTGCAGCAGCGCAGAAGACGGCGCGAGAGAAAACTAAACTTGCTGATAAGAAGCTGGCTTCAGTCGGCAAGTTGGAAGAATAGAACGCCAAGTTGAAGACTGTTGTTGATGAAGTGAATAAAGAAGTTGTGCAGCTAAAGGAGGAGAAGGTGGCCTTAACCGACAAAGTCGAAGTTCTCACTCAGAAGAGAGATGAACTGGAGACTTATCTGGGAGGCCTTGGCAAGAAGGTGTTCCTTATGCTTGAAGGTGCTTTCCCTTGTCCGACTGATTTGTAACTGCCGACTCATCATGCGACTGTTGACTCATTATTTTTCTGTGTGTGCAGAGTTCTGTCAAAATTTCGAGGAAGAGGCTAGGCGGATTGAGACGAGTCTGGACCGCATCAACTCCCCCATCAAGGACGAAGCCGCGATGAATGTGCTGCGACTGGAATCCTGCCTCGCCAGTGTTATGGACTATCTTGATCGACTGAAAGTGGCAGTGTTGCGGATCAACACAGAGCTCTGGCCAGGTGCGATGTTCCAGAATGACCTCCAGTCTCTGATGACTCGACTCAATGAAATCCGTGGTCGAGTGCAGGCGTGGAAGAAGTCATCTGCTTGTTGTGGCGCTGACGTGGCTCTGTCTCTGGCCCGTGATCATTGCAAGGAGGTCAAAGAAGAGAACCTGGTGGCACTTAAGGTTGCCAACACCAAGAAGCTTCAATTCCAATCCTTCATGGAGACCTTCATCGACGCTGCTAAATTGCTGACGGCATCGACCTTGACAGTTTTGTCGAGCCAGCAAGCCCTACTCCCGCCGAGTGAAAACTTGATAACTTGATTCTATTTGCCTCGGAATGCCGAGTGATCTTGTAATCGTTAAAACTCTTTCGGGCTTGACACCCGAGTACTTCTGACGGTGGTTCTGAACCTTCATGGATTTATCCGAACTTGGTTTTTCTTTTGAATGTGGTTGCTTTGTCTTTACCACCTTCAGATTTCTTGACTCGAGCGAATTGGGAATCACAGCTGAATCTCCGAGTGAAAGGCCCGCTCTTCACTCGGAGTAGACGTTGTACTTGTATTGCAGCTCCGAGGGTAACCAAGCGTTGTACTTGTGGCATAGCTCCGAGGGAAACTAGACGTTGTACTTGTGGCGCAACTCTTAGTATGCGGCGAAGCCTCCGAGTGAGAGGGTCGCTCTTCACTCGGAGTATGTTTTGTAACTTAGGCGAGTACGTGATCGCGGCTAAGCCCCCGAGTGGGAGGACTGCTCTCCACTCGGAGTGCTTTTGTAACTTAGGCGAATCGGTTTCGCGGCTAATCCCCCGAGTGATAGGGTTGCTCTTCACTCGGAGTGTTTCTGCAACTTAGGCGAATCGGATTCGCGGCTAAGTCCCCGAGTGGGAGGGTTGCTCTCCACTCGGAGTAGTTTTGAAACTTAGGTGAGTACGGGGTCGTGGCTAAGCCCCCGAGTGGGAGGATTGCTCTCCACTCGGAGTAGTTTTGAAACTTAGGCGAGTACGGGATCGCGGCTAAGCCCCCGAGTGAGAGGGTTGCTATTCACTCGGAGTGTTTTTGAAACTTAGGTGAATCGGGTTCGCGGCTAAGCCCCCGAGTGGGAGGGTTGCTCTCCATTCGGAGTAGTTTTGAAACTTAGGCGAGTACGGGATCGCGGCTAAGCCGTCGAGTGGGAGGACTGCTCTCCACTCAGAGTGTTTTTGTAACTTAGGCGAATCGGGTTCGCGGCTAAGCCCTCGAGTGAGAGGGTTGCTCTTCACTCAGAGTGTTTTTGAAACTTAGGCGAACCGGGTTCGCGGCTAAGCCTCCGAGTGGGAGGATTTCTCTCCACTCGGAGTAGTTTTGAAACTTAGGCGAGTACGGGGTCGCGGCTAAGCCCCCGAGTGGGAGGATCGCTCTCCAGTCGGAGTAGTTTTGAAACTTAGGCAAGTACGGGATCGCGACTAAGCCACCCACTTGGGGATTTGAACACATATTCTTATGGGATAACAATCATTAAGATACTGCAAAAAATCTTGTCCTTGATAAGCAAACTAAAGGATTCTTATTACAACTCGTCGATCCGCGTGTTTAGGTATAAAAACGGCGGAGCAGATTGATGACCCACAAGTATAGGGGATCTATCGGATCCGGGTTCCGGCAAAACCCTTGATGTTTGAACACTGGGGTGCGCACGAAGATCTCTCCCTACCTAATCACACCCTCAGCCTCACCGCGACCTCAAAGCTTAGCTTGACGAATCCGCAACACAAGAGACACGAGATTTATACTGGTCCGGGCCACCGTTGTGGTGTAATACCCTACTCCAGTGTGGTGTGGTGGATTGCCTCTTGGACTGAGGATGAACCGTACAAGGGGAAGAACAGCCTCCTGAGGAGAGGTGTTCTTGTGCTTGGTGACTTGTGTGGGTGAGGATGATCTGAATCCGTTCTCCCTGAGTTGAGTTGCCTCCTATTGTGGTGGCTAGTCCTATTTATAGAGGCCCTGGTCCTCTCCCCAAATATTTAGCGGGAAGGGAGCCAACAACAGCCAAATTCAAAGGGGGAAAACTAGTACAAGTTATCCTGACTAAAGGTGGTCTTTGCCTGCCAAAGGCCCTGGTGGTGAAGCCGTCTTGGGGTCCACGGTGACCTCTGTCCTACCATCCTGCTAGTCTTGGTCTCATTGCACCGATATGGAAACCTTTGCCTGATGCCTTGGGACTCCTCGTCTACACGTGCCCCTTTAGCACCAAAGAGGAAACGAGGACACTGCGCGTGCTGGCGCCCGCCTGGTGCCCGCCTGGCTCAAGTCATCATGGCTTGCGTCACAGGAACCTCGTGAGGTGTCCCTTGCCTTGATCTCTCCGCCCCTCGTGAGCCAGCCTGGTGAGGCCGCTCCCGAGGAGGTCTTGTGTCGTCCGCCTCGCGAGGCTTGGCCTCTCGCGAGGGTCTTGAATATTTGTTGATGAAGATGGGCCATACAGGGCCGCTGGCTGAGCCACGCCGTGGGCCGCAGGCAGGCAAGTCTGGGGACCCCCGTTCCCAGGATGCCGACAGTAGCCCCCGGGCCCAAGGCGCGCTCGGACTTGGCTTCGAGGCGAAGCCAAAGGGCAAGTGCGTAGCGCCGCGGGCCCCAACAGCCTGCGGCCTTGGTCGACGCGTGGCGATTGATTGGACGTGGGTGTCTGCGCTTCCCCATGCTACCTCGGCAACTGCCTGACTTGAGGAGTCCCCGCTGCATGCAGAGAAATATCATCATTACCTGTGATCGTGGTGATCGCCGATTGGCCTTCTCCTGCTATAAATGAGGAGGGGGACGGAGCCCCTGTTGCTCATCTCTTCCTGCTCGCTTCTCCTTCCTCGCTCTACTGCTAGTAGTGACCCCCATGGCGCCTGCGAAGAGGTTCAAGGCGGTGGAGAAGGGGAAGGCTCGCCAAGAGGGGCCCGGCTCCCTGCCGCCCAAGCGCGGGTGCGGCCGTCCCCGTAAGCATACCGCGACCCCCGCCGTGGCTGCCTGCGGCAGCAGCGGGAGTCGCCCATGTCGTGGCAGCCCCGTCGATGAGGGGAGACGCGCCATGGTCGCATGGCCTCCTCGGCCATGCTTCCACTCGGCAGAGGTGCTGCCGGAGTTCGTCATGTGGTCGGAGAACCCGGCCGGCACCCGGCTTCATCTCCCGCGCTTCTTCGTCGGTGAGCTGCCGGCCACAGGTCCAAGCGGGTTCTGGCTGCAGGCGGACGACTGCTGCAGTAAGTCTTCGTGGGTCGCAGTCGAGGTCTCCGTCGCAGGCAACACAGCCTTGACCCGCGGGTGGCAAATGTTTGCCCGCGCGCGTGGCCTGGGCAGGCGGTGCACCTAGTCTAGTCTTCTTGTCTTCTCACCAGCGCAGAGGTAAGTGCTGCCACTAGGACGTGGGAGGGAGCCCCAGAGGCTCGAGGGCGACACACCTGAGACTCCAGGGCGTGTACAACCCCACTCATTATTACGTGAGCGTGTCACGAGCGGAGACCATCACAGGAACTAGGCATTCTTCACAGGTGCTGGGCCTTTCTTCATGGGTAGAACTTCCGGAGGTGCTGGATGTTCCAGGCGTTCTGGATGGGTAGCCCGTCCTACGTCTCCAGGCGCGCAGTGCCAGGCCTGGAGATGTGGGCGACCCGAAACAGGCCCTCCCACATGGGTAAGAGCTTATGCAGCCCCTCCCTGGAGAGCACCCGCCTTAGGACAAGGTCACCTACCTCGAGTGTCCTGGAGCGGATGTTGCGACAGTGGTACCGTTGCAGTGCCTGCTGATATCTTGCCGCCCGTAGCGTGGCTTCACGGCGGCGTTCCTCCCCCAGCACGAGGTCCATCCCCCGCATGGCGTCGCCTCATCAAACGACAGGACCCGCGCGGAGCGATGCTTGACCTCATGAGGGAGAACCGCCTCTGCTCCGTAGACGAGGAAGAATGGGGTCTTGCCCGTTGGCTTGGTGGCGGTGGTGCGGATGGACCATAACACGGACTGGAGCTTCTTCTTGAAGGTCCTGGTCTTGAGGCCTCTCAGGACCTCCGCGTTGGCGCGTTCAGCCTGACCATTGCTCCGAGGGTGCGTCACCGAAGCGTAGCAGATCTACGTTCCAAGGTTAGCACAATATGTCTTGAGGAGATTGCTAGTGAACTGCGAGCCGTTATTGGTGATGATGCGGTTGGGGACCCCAAACCGGCTCACGAGACCTTTGATGAACTTGACCGCGGAGCCGGCTGGGATGGTGCGGACGGCTTCTACCTCCGCCCACTTGGTGAACTTGTCGATGGCGACGTAGAGGTAGCGGTAGCCCCCAGGCGCTCGAGGGAAGGGGCTCAAGATATCCAGCCACCAGACCACGAATGGCCACGAGAGTGGGATGGTCTGGAGGCCCTGAGCCAGCTGATGGATCTTCTTGGCGTGGAACTGACAGGCCTCACAGGACTTCACCAGCTCAGTCGCGTCGTTGAGTGCAATAGGCCAGTAGAATCCGCTGTGAAACACCTTGCCGACGAGGGTCCATGATGACGAGTGGTGCCCGCAGTCCCCGCCGTGTATGTTAGCTAGCAGCTCTTTCCCCCGCTCCCTGGAGATGCAACACAGGGAAACGTCATTTGGACGCTTCATGTATAACTCACCGTCCTGGATGCAGTATGCCGTGGCCTGTCGGGCCACACGCTCCGCGTCCTCCTCCTTCTCCGGCAGCGTCCCTTGCGTCAGGTATTCCTTGAATTCCTTGGTCCAGCACCCCTCCTGAGGCTCGAGCGCCAAGAGTAAGCACGCTCCCGAGGTCGGGCCGCAGGCCGGGGCTCCGGAGGCAGGTGGTTGAGGGAGCTCCTCCCGAGGCAGCGCTGTTCTTGAAAGTGGAGGTGTTGCCGATGGCTTGAAGAGCCGCTCCTCAAAGACGCCAGGCTCTTGGGGTAGCCGCTTGGATGATCTCCTGGCAAAGTCGTCGGCTTCTTTGTTGGTGCCATGAGGCACGTGCTGCAATTCCAGGCCCAAGAACTGCTTCTCCATCTTGCGTACCTACACGAGGTACGCCTCCATGTGCTCATCCTTCGGCTCATATACCTTGTTGGAGAAGTTGACGAGGAGCTGCGAGTCGCCCTTGATGGTGAGGCACTTCACTCCCAGTGCCACTGCAGCCTTGAGACCAGCTATGAGGCCTTCATACTCTGCTATGTTGTTGGAGACCTTCTCGCCCTGCTGGAAGCAGAGCTGCACGGCGTAGTGAAGCTTTTCCTGAGTGGGTGAGATGAGCACCGCCCAGCCTCAAGGCCTCAAGGCCATAAGGCGCCATCGAAATACATAACCCAGACTTCTGACGCTTCACTCCCTAGTGAGAGGGACCGATCCTCGCCTTCTTCAAGCCCCGGGGCGACGTCCATTCTGCCACGAAATCAGTGAGCGCGGCTCCCTTGATGACCCTAGTTGTGCTGAACTCCAACTGAAATGCCTGCAGCTGGATGTTCCACTCGGCGACTCTCCCGGTGGAGTTGGGGCTCCTGAGCACCCTCTCCAATGGGTAGGCGGAGACGACCTTGATGGGGTGACCTTGAAAGTAGTGCCGCAGCTTACGCAAGGCCACCAAGAGCGCGAGCAGGAGCTTCTAAGGCATGGGGAACGTGCCTCGCTGGCCCCGCAACACCGCGGCCGACAAATTACACAGGGTGCTCGACGAGGGCGGGTGTATTGACGAGGCTCACGGCTTCCGGAGGTTGGGGCGCCTCCTGAGGCGACGAAGCCCCCAGAGCCTGGTCGCTCATTGGGGCCTTCGCAGGCCCAAGTGCGCCGTCTTGCTGAGCCTGGTCCTTTGCGGACGTTGCCGCAGCCCTCGCGGTGCCCTCTGGGTCTTGCGCCGGCTTGGCTGGGGGAGTAGCTTGGCGTGATGCATCCCTGACCCGGCACTCCTCCCGGACCGCCACCAGAGCTGCACTGGCGGAGTAAGGGGTGGCGGCAAGGTACAGCACCAGGGGCTCGAGAGGTCGGGGCGCCACCATCACTGGAGGGCTGGTCAGGTATCTCTTGAGGTCTTGAAACGCTTGGTCGGCCTCCGGGGTCCACTCGAATGGGCCCTTCTTCTTCATCAGCTTGAAGAATGGTAGGGCGCACTCTCCCAGCTTGGAGATGAAGCGCCCCAACACAGTCACGTGACCGGCAAGCTTCTGCATCTCCTTAAAGGTCTATGGTGGACTCATGTCTTCGATTGCCTTGACCTTCTCTGGGTTGGCCTCGATCCCTTTGTGGGACACGAGGAAACCCAACAGGTTGTTGAAAGGGACACCAAATACGCATTTCTCCGGGTTGAGCCGCAAGTCCACCCAGCGCAGGCTTTCGAAGGTCTCCGCCAGGTCCTGAATTAGGGTTCTCGCCTCCCGAGACTTCACCACAATGTCGTCGACGTAGGCTTCGGCGTTCCTCCCGAGTTGCTGACCCAGGGCGATGTGCATCAGCCATTGGAAGGTCGCGCCCACGTTGCGCAGCCCAAGCAGCATGCAAGTGTAGCAGTATACCCCGCACGGGGTCAGGAAGGCCGTCTTCTCGACATCTTCTACCGCCATCTTGATCTGGTGGTAGCCTGAAAACGCATCCAGGAAGCACAACAGGTCGCACTCAGCAGTGGAGTCGACGATCTGGTCGATGATCTTGGGGGCAGGGCTTGTTGAGGTTGGTGAAGTCGACACACATGCGCTCCTTTCCGCCTTTCTTGGGCACAACGACTGGGTTTGCCAACCATTTAGGGTACGGGACCTCGTGAATGACACCTGCTGCCTCCAGCTTGCGGGTTTCTTGGACGATGAAGGACTGCTTCTCCGTGGACTTCTCCCGCCCTTCCGCTTCATGTATGCATATTGGGGCACACCTTCAAGTGGTGCTCAATCACTCCTCTTGGGACCCCTACCAGCTGATCGGGCTCCCAAGCGAATACTTCCTTGTTTGAGCGCAAGAACTTCACCAGTGCCTCCTCTTGATCGGGGTCGAGGTTGGCACCTATGGTGAAGGTGGCCCTCGAGGACCCATCTTCCTCGACCGGCACCTGCTTGGTTTCCGCCCGGTCTTGAGTGAACAACTGCTTCTTCTTGGTTGGTGCGGCTTCCGTAAATCCGGAGGTGTCCGCGTCGACCGTGCGCCATCGCGGCAGTCTTGAGGGCAAGCTTGAGTGCCACCAGAGCCTCCTCGGTAGCTCCTACTACGGTGAGGACGTCCTTGCTCCTGGTTATCTTCATGAGGTTGTAGGCCGGATGGGCCGCCGCCATGAACTGAGCCAGAGCTGGGTACCCGAGAATGGCGTTGTACGGGAGGCTGATGTGGGCGATGTCGAAGTCGATCAGCTCGGTGCGGTAGTTGTCGCGAGTGCCGAAGGTCGCGGGCAGGCGGATCTTCCCCAGAGGACTGGCGGAGCCGCCGCCGACTCCAGGGAAGGGCTTGCTAGGGCGAAGCCGCTCGAGTGGTACGTGAAGAAGGCTAAAAGCTTCCACAGAGAGCACGTTGAGGCCGGCGCCGCTGTTGATAAGGGTCTTGGTGACGGCTACGCTGCAGATGGTGGGGGAGCAGAGCATTGGGAGCACGCCCGAGCCGACAGTGGTAACATGGTGATTCCCCGAGTCGAAGGTTAGGTCGGCCTCGGGTGCCGCCCAACCCGGGGGAGCCCCCTGCCGCGTGGAGGTGGTGCCAATCTGGCGGAAGAACGGCTTGGTGTGGCGGTCCGAGGGTGGTGCTTGCGAGCTGCCGAGGAGGGCCGCGACCGCATGGGGCACCGGCGCCGCGAAGCGTGCGGTGAAGAGGCCGTGCAACTCCTCCCAAGATGCCACCATGGACCCGGGGAGGTGATAACCCACAAGTATAGGGGATCGCAACAGTTTTCGAGGGTAGAGTATTCAACCCAAATTTATTGATTCGAAACAAGGGGAGCCAAAGAATATTCTCAAATATTAGCAGTTGAGTTGTCAATTCAACCACACCTGGATAACTTAGTATCTGCAGCAAAGTGTTTAGTAGCAAAGTAGTATGGAAGTAATAGTAACGATAGCAAAAGTAATAATTTTGGGTTTTGTAGTGATTGTAACAGTAGCAACGGAAAAAGTAAATAAGCGAAGAACAATATGTGGAAAGCTCGTAGGCATTGGATCGGTGATGGAGAATTATGCCGGATGCGGTTCATCATGTAACGGTCATAACATAGGGTGACACAGAACTAGCTCCAATTCATCAATGCAATGTAGGCATGTATTCCGAATATAGTCACACGTGCTTATGGAAAAGAACTTGCATGACATCTTTTGTCCTACCCTCAAATGGCAGCGGGGTCCTAATGGAAACTAAGGGATATTAAGGCCTCCTTTTAATAGAGTGCCGGACCAAAGCATTAACACATAGTGAATACATGAACTCCTCAAACTACGGTCATCACCGGGAGTGGTCCCGATTATTGTCACTTCGGGGTTGCCAGATCATAACACATAGTAGGTGACTATAGACTTGCAAGATAGGATCAAGAACTCACATATATTCATGAAAACATAATAGGTTCAGATCTGAAATCATGGCACTCGGGCCCTAGTGACAAGCATTAAGCATATCAAAGTCATAGCAACATCAATCTCAGAACATAGTGGATACTAGGGATCAAACACTAACAAAACTAACTCGATTAGATGATAAATCTCGTCCAACCCATCACCGTCCAGCAAGCATACGATGGAATTACTCACGCACGGCGGTGAGCATCATGAAATTGGTGATGGAGGATGGTTGATGATGACGACGGCGACGGATTCCCCTCTCCGGAGCCCCGAACGGACTCCAGATCAGCCCTCTCGAGAGGTTTTAGGGCTTGGCCGCGGCTCCGTATCGTAAAACGTGATGAATCTTTCTCTCTGATTTTTCTCTCCCCGAACACGAATATATGGAGTTGGAGTTGAGGTCGGTGGAGCAATAGGGGGCCCACGAGGCAGGGGGCGCCCCCCCACCCTCATGGACAGGTGGAGGCCCCCCTGACGTGGAATCTTCTTCCAGTATTTTTAATATTTTCCAAAAATAAGTTCCATGGAGTTTCAGGTCATTCCGAGAACTTTTGTTTACGCATAAATAACACCATGGCAATTCTGCTGAAAACAGCGTCAGTACGGATTAGTTCCATTCAAATCATGCAAGTTAGAGTCCAAAACAAGGGCAAAAGTGTTTGGAAAAGTAGATACGACGGAGACGTATGAACTCCCCCAAGCTTAAACCTTTGCTTGTCCTCAAGCAATTCAGTTGACAAACTGAAAGTGATAAAGAAAAACTTTTACAAACTCTGTTTGCTCTTGTTGTTGTAAATATGTAAATCCAGCATTCAAGTTTTCAGCAAAGATTATAATTAACCATATTCACAATAACTGTCTCATGTTTACTCATGTCAATGGCATAATCAACTAGCGAGCGATAATAATAAATCTCGGATGACAATACTTTCGCAAAACAATCATGATATGATATAATAAGATGGTATCTCGCTAGCCCTTTCTGAGACCGCAAAACATAAATGCAGAGCACCTTTAAAGATCAAGGACTGACTAGACATTGTAATTCATGGTAAAAGAGATCCAGTCATAGTCATACCCAATATAAATTAATAGTAATGGATGCAAATGACAGTAGCGCTCTCCAGCTAGTGCTTTTTAATAAGAGGATGATGACTCAACATGGAAGTAAATAGATAGGCCCTTCACAGAGGGAAGCAGGGATTTGTAGAGGTGCCAGAGCTCCGTTTTGAAATAGAGATAAATAATATTTTCAGCGGCATACTTTCATTGTCAACATAACAACCAAGAGATGGCGATATCTTCCATGCTACACACATTATAGGCGGTTCCCAAACAGAATGGTAAAGTTTATACTCCCCCTCCACCAACAAGCATCAATCCATGGCTTGCTCTAAACAACGAGTGCCTCCAACTAGCAACAGTCTGTGGGGAGTTTTGTTTGCAATTATTTTGATTTAGTTTTCATAAAGCATGGGACTGGGCATCCCGGTGACCAGCCATTTTCTCGTGAATGAGGAGCGGAGTCCACTCCTTTTGAGAATAACCCACCTAGCATGGAAGATACGGACAACCCTAGTTGATACATGAGCTATTCGAGCATACAAAATAGAATTTCATTTGAAGGTTTAGAGTTTGGCACATACAAATTTACTTGGAACGGCAGGTAGATACCGCATATAGGAATTTATAGTGGACTCATCTGGAATAACTTTGGGGTTTAAGGGATTGGATGCACAAGCAGTATTCCCACTTAGTACAAGTGAAGGCTAGCAAAAGACTGGGAAGCGACCAACTAGAGAGCGACAACAGTCATGAACATGCATTAAAATTAATAGACATTGAGTACGAGCATGAGTAGGATATAATCCACCATGAACATAAATATCGTGAAGGCTATGTTGATTTGTTTCAACTGCATGTGTGAACATGTGCCAAGTCGAGTCACTTAAATCATTCAAAGGAGGATAGCACCCCACTATACCACATCACAACCATTTTAATAGCATGTTGGCACGCAAGGTAAACCATTATAACTCATAGCTAATCAAGCATGGCATAAGAAACTATGATCTCTAATTGTC
Source organism: Aegilops bicornis (assembly GCA_021605145.1). NCBI lineage: Eukaryota > Viridiplantae > Streptophyta > Magnoliopsida > Poales > Poaceae > Aegilops > Aegilops bicornis. Next base: position 232,802,481 of record CM038673.1, read on the forward strand.
ATTGCAAACATGTTTATTCATAATAAGCTGAATCAGGAACGATGAACTCATCATATTTACAAAAACAAGAGAGGTCGAGTTCATACCAGCTTCTCTCATCTCAGTAAGTCCATCATATATCGTCATAATTGCCTTTCACTTGCACGAACGAACGATGTGAATAATAATAAGAGTGCACGTGCATTGGACTAAGCTGGAATATGCGAGCATTCAATAAACAAGAGAAGACAAGGCAATATGGGCTCTTGGTTAAATCAACAATAATGCATATAAGAGCCACTTCAACAATTTAATCATGGTCTTCTCCTATCAACCCCCAAAGAGAAGAAAACAAATAAAACTATTTACACGGGAAAGCTCCCAAGAAGCAAAAGAAGAACATTAAATCTTTTTGGGTTTTCTTTTTAATTATTACTACTACAGCAAGAAAGTAAACTAGCTAAAAGCTATTACTAATTTTTTTGGTTTTTTCTTAAGGTTTAACAAACACACAAGAAGAAAGCAAGAAAAAAGAAAATAAACTAGCATGGATATTACAGTGAAAAAGTATGAGCACCGACATCTAGCAATGAGTGTGTAAACATAAATGTAATGTCGGTGGGAAATACGTACTCCCCCAAGCTTAGGCATTTGGCCTAAGTTGGTTTATTGCCACGGATGGCCTGGCGGATATCCATAGTTGTAGCCGGGGTCGTACTGAGATGTAGCGGCTATCGCCTCCTGAGCTGCAGCATGGCGGCGAGCTGCCTCCGCCCTCCTCTCGTACTCATCTGCCTCCTCTCTGGTAATAACATATCTTCCTTTTGCCTGATAATCAAAGAAGGCAGGAGCAGGGAGAGTAATACGGACAACACGACGTCTGTCAAAGATTAAGCGATACCGGAGAGGTGATTCATTCCTCTCGACAAACTGGTGGTGAACCATAGCATTAAAGTCTAAATAAGTAGGAGGCAACTCAATATCATCCTCACGTATGTCCACACCAAGAAAATCAGCTAAGCGGGTTGCATAAATTCCTCCAAAGAAATATCCATTAAATCTATTATGATGCAACCTACGTGCAACAATGGCTCCCAAATTATAAGATTTGTCTCCTAACACAGCACTCCTAAGAATACTGAGATCAGGGACACACATATGACATGCTTCATCTTTACCATTTATGCACCTACCTATGAAGAGAGCAAAATAATGTATAGCAGGAAAATGGATGCTCCCTATGGTATCTTGTGCTATATCTCTAGATTCCCCCACAGTTATACTAGCAAGAAAATTTCTAAATTCAGATTTGCGGGGTTCACTAGCACTACCCCATTGTGGAAGTTTGCAAGGAGTGGTAAAATCCTCTAAGTACATCGTATAAGAATTTTCATAAAGATCAAACTGGACAATTGGAGAATTACGTGAAGATGAAAATTCAAACCTCCTTACAAATGAACTAGTGAGATAGTGGTATTGGCGGCACTTCTCTGCCTCGAAGCTCACAAGATCAGCGTTACGCAAATATGCGTTAAATTCTTCCTTGATTCCCGCTCGATCCATAAAATTTTCTGAAGGCCATTCACAGGGCCGCACTAGGCCTTGGTGGCTCATCGTCAGCATCACGCATTGCAAGCCCGGGGTCCTTGCTTCCTTGAAGAACCACCTTGGAACATTTTCCTAAGCACATTTCTTCCTCTGAAAAATTTCTGTAATTTTTAGTAACTTCAAATAAAAGTGAACCAAACTCAACAAAATTGATAGCAACTACTCCTACAAGTGCCTAGAGACTATATCAAGCATTAGAACTACTTGGAACCATATAAATTTGACATGCAAGCTCAAGAACATGGTCACCTAGGCAGCACAAATTTGCAAGGAATAGAGCACTAGAACAAAAACTAATTGGACCAATGGAGGAGTCACATACCAAGGAACAATCTCCCAAAGCAGTTTTGTGAGAGGTGCTTTGAGCAAGGAGATCGAAAATCACAGCAAAATGAGCTAGAACTCGTGCTTGAGCTGGATGGTGATTTTTTTGGGAGGAAGAAGTGTGTGGGTGCAGGAATAAGTGGACGGGATCCACCGTGGGCCCACGAGGATGGGGGCGCACCCTGTAGGGGTGGGCGTGCCCTGGACCCTCGTGGCCAGGTGCTTGCTCCCCTTGCTGTGTTCTCGGTGCCATATATTCTCAAATATTCCAGAAAAAATCATATTTAATTTTCAGGGCATTTGGAGAACTTTTATTTTCGGGGTATATTTATATTGAACGGATAATTCAGAAAAAAGACAGGAAAATACTATTTTTTACTTTATTTCAACTAAATAACAGAAAGTAGAGAGATGGTACAGAAGGTTGTGCCTTCTAGTTTCAACCATCTCATGCTCATCAAAAGGAATCCACTAACAAGGTTGATCAGGTCTTGTTAACAAACTTATTCCGAATAACATGGAACCGGAGAAATTTCGAATAACACTATGTTACCTCAACAGGGATATGCACATCCCCAATAATAAGAATGTCATATTTCTTCTTGACAGTAGGAAGAGGAAATTCAAAACCTCCAAAAATAATCGATGGAATTTTTCCAATAGAGTTGATACTATGAACTTGAGGTTGTTTCCTCGGAAAGTGTACCGTATGCTCATTACCATTAACATGAAAAGTGACATTGCCTCTGTTGCAATCAATAACAGCCCCTGCAGCATTCAAAAAAGGTCTTCCAAGAATAATAAACATATTATCGTCCTCGGGAATATCAAGAATAACAAAGTCCGTTAAAATAGTATCGTTTGCAACCACAACAGGCACATCCTCCCAAATACCGGCAGGTAAAATTTATCAGCCATTTGCAAAGATATTTCAGTAGGTGTCAACTTATTCAAGTCAATTCTACGATATAAAGAGAGAGGCATAACACTAACACCGACTCCAAGATCACATAAAGCAGTTTTAACATAGTTTCTTTTAATGGAACATGGTATAGTTGGTACTCCTGGATCTCCTAGTTTCTTGGTATTCCACCCTTAAAAGTATAATTAGCAAGCATGGTGGAAATTTCAGCTTCCAGTATCTTTCTTTTATTAGTAACAATTTCTTTCATATACTTAACATAAGGATTCATTTTGAGCACATCAGTTAATCGCGTACGCAAAAAGATAGGTCTAATCATTTCAGCAAAGCGCTCAAAATCCTCATCATCCTTTTTCTTGGATGGTTTGGGAGGAAAAGGCAGGGTTTTCTGAACCCATGGTTTTCTTTCTTTACCATGTTTCCTAGCAAGAAAGTCTCTCTTATCATAACGTTGATTCTTTGATTGTGGGTTATCAAGATCAACAACAGGTTCAATTTCTACATCATTATCGTTACTAGGTTGAGCATCATCATGAACATCATCATTAATGTTATCACTAGGTTCATGTTCATTACCAGATTGTGTTTCATCATCAGAAATAGAAATATCATTTGGATTTTCAGGTGGTTCAACAATACGTTTCCAAAGTCCTATCATTTTTCTCTTTCTTCCTTTTAGAAGGACTAGGTGCCTCAATATTATTTCTTTGAGAATCTTGTTCAATTATCCTAGGGTGGCCTTCAGGATACAAAGGTTCCTGAGTCATTCTACCAGTTCTAGTAGCCACTCTAACAACATAATCATTATTCTTACTATTCAATTCATTGAGAAAATCATTTTGAGCTTTAAGTACTTGTTCTACTTGAGTGGTAACCATAGAAGCATGTTTAGTAATGAGTTTAAGTTCACCTTTAACTCTAGACATATAATAACCCATGTGTTCAAGCGTATCGGAACTGTGTTTCAATTGTCTACCAAAATAAGCATTGAAGTTTTCTTGTTTGACAATAAAATTATCAAACTCTTCTAAGCATTGCCTACCAGACTTATAGTGAGGAATATCACCTTCATCAAATCTATAGAGAGAATTTACCTTTACTACCTGTGTCGGGTTATCAAGACCATGCGTTTCTTCAATAGGTGATGGATTAAGATCGTATGTTTCTTCAACAGGCGGTAAATTAAGACCATATGTTTCTTCAATAGGAGGTAAATTCTTAACATCTTCAGCTTTAATACTGTATTCTTTCATAGATTTCTTTGCCTCCTGCATATCTTCAGGACTGAGAAATAGAACACCAATTTTCTTCGGAGTTGGTTTAGGAATAGGCTCTGGAATTGGCTCAGGAGTTGGCTCCGGAAGTGTCCAATTATTTTCATTTGTCAACATATTATTCAATAGAATTTTAGCTTCATCCGGTGTTCTTTCCCTGAAAACAGAACCAGCACAACTATCCAGGTAATCTCTGGAAGCATCGGTTAGTCCATTATAAAAGATATCAAGTATTTCATTTTTCTTAAGAGGATGATCAGGCAAAGCATTAAGTAATCGTGGAAGCCTCCCCCAAGCTTGTGGGAGACTCTCTTCTTCAAGTTGCACAAAATTATATATATCCCTTAAAGCAGCTTGTTTCTTATGAGCAGGGAAATATTTAGCAGGGAAGTAATAAATCATATCCTGGGGACTACGCACACAACCAGGATCAAGAGAGTTAAACCCTATCTTAGCATCACCCTTTAATGGGAACGGAAATATTTTAAGGATATATACTAGTGAGATTTCTCATCATTGGTGAACAGGGTAGCTATATCATTTAATTTAGTAAGATGTGCCACAACGGTTTCAGATTCATAGCCATGAAAAGGATCAGATTCAACCAAAGTAATTATATTAGGATCAACAAAGAATTCATAATCCTTATCAAGAATACGTATAGGTGAAGTAGCAAAAGCAGGGTCAGGTTTCATTCTAGCATTAAGAGATTGCTGCTTCCATGTAGCTAATAACCTCTTGATCTCGTATCTATCTTTGCAAGCTAAAATAGCTAAAGCAGGTTCTTTTTCAAAAACATAACCCTCAGGAACAACATGCGATCCATATTTATTAGGGGGAGAGTCTTCATCATCACTTTCATCAATATTATCAGTTTAAATAATTTCTTTCTCTCTAACCCTAGCAAGTTGTTCATCAAGAAATTCACCAAGTGGCACAGTAGTATCAAGCATAGTAGTAGTTTCATCATAAGTATCATGCATAGCAGAAGTGGCATCATCAATAACATGCGACATATCAGAACGAATAGCAGAAGCAGGTTTAGGTGTCGCAAGCTTACTCAAAACAGAAGGTGAATCAAGTGCGGAGCTAGATGGCAGTTCCTTACCTCCCCTCGTAGTTGAGGGATAAATTGTTGTCTTAGCGTCTTTCAAGTTCTTCATAGTGACCAGAAGATATAAATCCCAATTGACTCAAAGAATAGAGCTATGATCCCCGGCAACGGCGCCAGAAAATAGTCTTGATAACCCACAAGTATAGGGGATCGCAACAGTTTTCGAGGGTAGAGTATTCAACCCAAATTTATTGATTCGACACAAGGGGAGCCCAAGAATATTCTCAAGTATTAGCAGTTGAGTTGTCAATTCAACCACACCTGGATAACTTAGTATCTGCAGCAAAGTGTTTAGTAGCAAAGTAGTATGGAAGTAACGGTAACGATAGCAAAATTAATATTTTTGGGTTTTGTAGTGATTGTAACAAAGAGTAACGGAAAAAAGTAAATAAGCGAAGAACAATATGTGAAAAGCTCGTAGGCATTGGATCGGTGATGGAGAATTATGCCGGATGCGGTTCATCATGTAACGGTCAGAACATACGGTGACACAGAACTAGATCCAATTCATCAATGTAATGTAGGCATGTATTCCGAATATAGTCACACGTGCATGACATCTTTTGTCCTACCCTCCCGTGGCAGCGGGGTACTAATGGAAACTAAGGGATATTAAGGCCTCCTTTTAATAGAGTACCGGACCAAAGAATTAACACATAGTGAACACATGAACTCCTCAAAATACGGTCATCACCGGGAGTGGTCCTGATTATTGTCACTTCGGGGTTGCCGGATCATAACACATAGTAGGTGACTATAGACTTGCAAGATAGGATCAAGAACTCACATATATTCATGAAAAAAATAATAAGTTCAGATCTGAAATCATGGCACTCGGACCCTAGTGACAAGCATTAATCATAGCAAAGTCATAGCAACATCAATCTCAGAACATAGTGGATACTAGGGATCAAACCCTAACAAAACTAAATCGATTACATGATAAATCTCATCCAACCCATCACCGTCCAGCAAGCCTACGATAGAATTACAAACGCACGGTGGTGAGCATCATGAAATTGGTGATGAAGGATGGTTGTTGATGACGACGACGACGGATTCCCCTCTCCGAAGCCTCGAACGGACTCCAGATCAGCCCTCCCGAGGGTTTTCGGGCTTGGCGGCGGCTCCGTATTGTAAAGCGTGATGAATCATTCTCTCTGATTTTTTCTCCCCGAACACGAATATATGGAGTTGGAGTTGAGGTCGGTGGAGCAACAGGGGGCCCACGAGGTGGGCGCGCCTCACCCTCGTGGATGTGTGGAGGCCCCCCTGACGTGGATTCCTCTTCCAGTATTTTTAATATTTTCCAAAAATAAGTTCCGTGGAGTTTCAGGTCAGCCCGAGAACTTTTGTTTCTGCACATAAATAACACCATGGCAATTCTGCTGAACACATTGTCAGTCCGGATTAGTTCCATTCAAATCATGCAAGTTAGAGTCCAAAACAAGGGCAAAAGTGTTTGGAAAAGTAGGTACGACGGAGGTATCAGGAGGTTGAGAAGCCAGGCGCGCGGCACGCCAGTGAGGGCCATGGGAAGCCAGTTGGCCATGACCTTGTCATCGCCCCCAGCCTTAAGGACAGCCTCCTCGTATGACAGCAGGAAAGCCATCGGGTCCGCCGCGCCGTCGTAGCGCGGTGGCATCTCCGTCTTGAACTTGGGCGGCCACCGCACCTACCGTAAGGCGGGGGACAAGGCTCGGAGCCCCCTGGCCCCGCCACTGGTACCAGTCGTCGGAGCCGGAAGTGCGACACCTGCCATGGGGGCGAAACGCGGTGGTGGCGAAGCGCAGATCGACGGAAGGGGAGCTCCGGTGCACCCCTACTTGGCGCGCCAAATGTTGGATTCCGAGTTCCGGCAAAACCCTCGAGGTTCGAACACTCGGGTGCGCACAAAGATCTCTCCCTACCTAATCACGCCCTCAGCCTCACCACGATCTCAAAGCTTAGCTTGACGAACCCGCAACACAAGAGACACGAGATTTATACTAGTTCGGGCCACCGTTTTGGTGTAATACCCTACTCCAGTGTGGTGTGGTGGATTGCCTCTTGGGTTGAGGACGAAGAGTACAAGGGGAAGAACAGCCTCCTCAGGAGAGGTGTTCTTGTGCTTGGTAAACTTGTGTGGGTGAGGATGATCTGAATCCGTTCTCCCTGAGTTGAGTTGCCTCCTACTGTGCTGGCTAGTCCTATTTATAGAGGCCATGGTCCTCTCCCCAAATATTGAGCGGGGACAACTTGTGTGGGAGCCAACAACGACCAAATTCGAAGGGGGACAACTAGTACAAGTTATCCTGATTAAAGGTGGTCTTCGCCTGCCAATGGCTCTGGTGGCGATGCCGTCTTGGGCTCCACGGTGACCTCCGTCCTGCCGTCCTGCTGGTCTTGGTCTCGTTGCACCGATATGGAAACCTTTGCCTAATGCCTCGGGACTCCTCATCTGCGCTTGCCACTTTAGCAACAAAGAGGAAACGAGGACACTGCACGCGCTAGCGCCCGCCTGGCGCCTGCCTGGCTCCAGTCGTCATGGCTTACGTCACAGGAACCTCACGAGGTGTCCCTTGCCTTGATCTCTCCGCCCCTCCCGAGCCAGCCTGGTTAGGCTGCTCCCGAGGAGGTCTTGTGTCGTCCACCTTGCGAGGGTCTTGAGTATTTGTCGGTGAAGATGGGCCATACAGGACCGCTGGCGGAGCCACGCCGTTGGCCGCAGGCAGGCAAGTCTGGGGACCCCCATTCCCAGGACGCCGATAGGATCAATTGTAGTTCTTTTCGATAAGTAAGAGTGTTGAACCCAACAAGGAGTAGAAGGAAATGACAAGTAGTTTTCAGTAAGGTAATGTCTACAAGTGCTGAAATTGTAGTTACCGGAACTATAGATTGGTGCTTGTGGGTGACTAGTAGTGTTGACTACATCTTGTAGTTGATTACTATATGGTTTATTTGGTGGAAGATTATATGTTCAGATTCATTATGCTATTTAATACTCCTCTGATCATTAACATGTTTATCATTTGTGAGTATTTACCTTTGTTCTTGAGGTCACGGGAGAAATCATGTTGCAGTAATCATGTGAACTTGATATGTGTTTGATATTTTGATAGCATGTATGTTGTGATTCCCTTAGTGGTGTCATGTGAACATCGACTACATGACACTTCACCATATTTGGGCCTAAGGGAATGCATTGTGGAGTAGCAATCAGATGGTGGGTTGCGAGAGTGACAGAAACTTAAACCCTAGTTTATGCGCTATTTCGTAAGGGATCGATTGGATCCAAATATTTAATGCTATGGTTAGAATTTATTCTTAATACTTTTCTCATAGTTGTGGATGCTTGCTGAAGGGTTAATCATAAGTAGGAGGCTTGTTCAAGTAAGAACAACACATTCCACCCACATATCAAATTATCAAAGTAGCGAACACAAATCAAACCAACATGATGAAAGTGACTAGATGAAATTCCCGTGTACCCTCGAGAATGCTTTGCTTATCATAAGAGACCGTTTTGGCCTGTCCTTTGCCTCAAAAGGATTGGGCTACCTTGCTGCACTTGTGTTACTACTATCATTACTTGCTCGTTACAAATTATCTTGCTATCAAACTACTCCGCTACTTAAGACTGAACATAAGAGATGAACTAGGGTTTGAGATGAGATGGTGCTGTTGAAGATGTTGATGGAGATTACCCTCCCCAAGATGGGAGAGTTGTTGGTGATGATGATGACGATGTTTTCCCCCTCCGGGAGGGAGGTTCCCCCGAGGAGGCCACAACCCACCAGGGCGCGCCTGGGGGCCCTGGCACGCCCAGGTGGGTTGTGTCCACCTGGTGGCCCCCCTCTGGTAGTTATTAGCTCGAGTAATTCTTAAATATTCCATAAAAAATCCCCGTGAAGTTTCAGCTTGTTTGGAGTTGTGCAGAATAGGTGGCTTGACATAGCTTTTTCATGTCCAGATTTTCAGCTGCCGGAATTCTCCCTCTTGGTGTGTACCTTGCAAATTATGAGAGAAAAGGCATTAGAATTACTCCAAAAAGCATTATTATGGAAAAAAACCTTATAAATAACAGTAATAAAACATGATGCAAAATGGACGTATCAACTCCCCCAAGCTTGGACCTTGCTTGTCCTCAAGCGAAAACCAAAATCGAAAAACATGTCCACATGCTTTGAGAGAGAGGTGTCGATAAAAAAAAATACGGACATAGAAGCATCATGTTGATTATTATAACATCAACAAAATTAAACATAAGACTTTTATCATAAAACTTGCATCATATACTTCTCATGAATAAGTAACAGTTCATCACATAATCGAAGTATAAAGCAAAAACTCTATTAGAAACCAACAAACTATGTTCTCAGTCAACTTTGCAACTACAATTCATCATATTTCCAGGAAGAGTCACGTGTCGGAGCCTTTTAGGCAAATCCACATACTCAACCATCATATAGTCTTTTATGATTGCTAACACTCACCTTGTACCCATGAACAAAATGGACGTATCAACTCCCCCAAGCTTAGACCTCTCTTGTCCTCAAGCAAAAACCAAAATTGAAAAACATGTCCACATGCTTTGAGAGAGAGGTGCCGATAAAAACGAAATAAGGACATAGAAGCATCATGTTGATTCTTATAACAACAACAAAATTAAACATATGACTTTTATCAAAGAACTTTTATCATATACTTCTCATGAATAAGTAATAGTTCATCACACAATCGAAGTACAAAGCAAAAAAACTCTATTAGAAACCAACAAACTATGTTCTCAGTCCACTTTGCAACTACAATTCATCATCTTTTCAGGAAGGGTCACGTGTCAGAGCCTTTAGGCAAGTTCACATACTCAACCATCGTATAGTCTTGTATGATTGCTAACACTCATCTCATACCCATGAACACAACATTTCAACCGGGCACATAGAAAGATAGGGGCTTATAGTTTTGCCTCCCAACATATTCACCTCAAGGGTGATGTCAACAATAATAACTCATGCTATCTATATTCAACTGGACATATGTGCCTAGATCTTTCCTCACCACATGATGCTTGCCAAATGAGAAAATAAAAAGGAATAGAAGGAAAGCTTTGACTCTTTGCATAAAAGTAAATACATAAAATTAAAAGATAGACCCTTCGCAGAGGGAAGCAGAGGTTGCCGTGCACTTATTTGTTTGTATGCTCAATCCCTTAGTGCAAAAGAACGTCACGTTGTATTGCCCCTTAATATGACAACCTTTATTATGCAGTTTGTCTCTTTTATTCTTTGTCATCTAAGTTCGTACGACGCTCAATTTTCTCTTACGCTAAATGATCTCACACTTTTAGAATCAATTTTATTGCCTTTTTGCACCGATGACAACTTACTTGAGGGATCTTGGTCAACCCCTAGGTAGGTATGGTGGACACTTGAAAATAAGATTTGGGTTTAAGGGTTTTTGGATGCACAAGTAGTATCTCTACTTAGTGGGGAATTTTTGGCTAGCAAAGATAGGGGCAAGCATCACATGTTAAAGGATCTATGACAATATGACTTCTATGTGAATATAAACAAACATAAACCATTAAGTTGTCTTCCTTGTCCAACATCAACAATTTTGGCATATAATATTTTGATGAGGGTTCACAATCACAAAAGATTTCTAGGATAGTATATTTATATGTGAATCTTCTCTTCTTTTATGAATTCTTTCATGAGTTGCATCATTGACTAATGCTACGTTTTTTAATCTCTAATAAAATTTTCTACTTATACTCTTCCTTATGTGGTGCTATCACCTACCATAGGATTAGTATATAATCTCATTGATTTGTTTCCTTTCTTCTATTTATTTCCTTTCTCCTTTTCTTTCTTATTTATTTTCTTTATTTGCAACATGAAAGTAAAGGAAGCAAAAATTGAAACTAACTTTATTATATAACTTGCACATGATTACAAGGATAGATCACTAAGCAACTCTCAAAGAAGAAAGGACCGAACTAACTTTTATTCATCTAAAGCAAAAGGATCGAACTAAAATAAGTAAAAGCAAAAGGATAGTGGGATGATACGATACTGGGGCACCTCCCCCAAGCTTGGCGGAAGCCAAGGGGAGTGCCCATACCCGATACTCAATTCTCCTTTGGTGGTGAAGAAGATGGTGGTGGTGATGACAATCGTGCCTTCAGCTTTTTCATATTGTAGATGAGGAGAGCAATTTCCTCTTTTAAATCGTCGACCTCCAACTCCAGCTTCAAGATCTTGTCACATAAATCTCCTTTGCTTTTCTGCCGAAAACGAGAAGGAATGGATCGGTTATTAGACCGGTTAGCTCTCTTAGGGAGACTAGACTTCTTGAACTCCACGTTCATATCCCCAGGTTGAGGTAGGGGAACATCCTCCTCCTCCGAACTTGAATCATCGATCCTCATCAAATGAGCATCCTCCTCACCATCTGTAGTTTGACCATAAGGAGATAGGTCCCATAGGTCTTTGGGCCAGCAATGAGATGTGAGACATAGCTCTCTCCGTCGGAGTCTTGGGACGACATTATTTTCAAACTACGCAGAAAACAACAAGAAAAGAGAACAGAGGATTTCTCCGCGATACGGTGGTTAACATGTTTAGGAAGTATATATAGATTTTTTTTATCTTGGAGGACAAGCATACGGGAGAAAAACGGAGTATGGGAGGTGTCGAGGTGTCCCAGGTGGGCACAACCCACCTGGGCGCGCGAGGCTTGCCTAGCGTGCCCTGGTGTATTGTGCCCACCAGGGGACGCTTCCTGGGAGTTGCTTTATTTCCAAAATTCTTAAATATTCCAAAACTGATAAAAAGATATTTTTGCGGATTTTTCGGAGTTCGTTTACTTACCGTATCACGTACCTCCTTATTTTCGCGATTCCGGAGTGTTCTGGAAGGACTCTTCTTTGTGTTCTTCCGGTGTCAAAGTTTGGATAATATTACTTTCAACGTTAATGGGCGTACCTGAGATATAATGCTTTATTCGTTGCCCATTGACAACCTTCGGGTTAGTACCTTCGGGGTTATTTATTTTGATGGCTCTGCACGGTAAACCTCCTCGATGACATATGGGCCTTCCCATTTTGAGAGGAGTTTTCCTGCAAAGAATCTGAAACGAGAGTTGTACAAAAGAACATATTCCCCAACTTTAAACTCACCCTTTTGAATTCTTTTGTCATGCCATCTTTTAAACCTTTCCTTGAATAATTTTTCATTTTCATAAGCTTGGGTTCTCCATTCATCTAGAGAGCTAATATCAAATAACCTCTTCTCACCAACAAGTTTGAAATCATAATTGAGTTCTTTAACTGCCCAAAATGCTTTATGTTCTAACTCAAGAGGCAAATGACAAGCTTTTCCATAGACCATTTTATAAGGAGACATACTCATATGATTTTTATATGCTGTTCTATAAGCCCAAAGTGCATCATCTTATTTCTTAGACCAATTCTTCCTGGACCTATTAACAGTCTTTTGCAAAATTAATTTTTTTTCTCTATTACTAAGTTCAACTTGACCACTAGACTGAGGAAGATAAGGTGAGGCAATTCTATGATTAACATCATACTTGGCAAGCATTTTACGGAAAGCACCATGAATAAAGTGTGAACCACCATCAGTCATTAAATATCTAGCGACTCCAAACCTTGGGAAATTAGCATCCTTAAGCATTTTAATAGAGGTGTTGTGATCAGCACTACTGGTTGGAATAGCTTCTACCCATTTAGTAACATAATCAACAGCAACCAAAATATGTGTATACCCAATAGAGGAAGGAAAAGGTCCCATATAATCAAATCCCAAACATCAAATGGTTCAACAACAAGTGAATACTTCATAGGTATTTCTTAATGCTTACCAATATTACCTATTCTTTGACATTCATCACAAGATGAGACAAACTTACGGGCATCCTTGAAGAGAGTAGGCTAATAAAATCCAGACTGCAATACCTTGTGAGCAGTTCTATCTCCAGCATGATGTCCTCCATAAGCCTCGGAGTGACATTTCCATAGGATTAGTCCATGTTCATGCTCAGGTACACAACGTCTAGTAATACCATCTACTCCTTCTTTATAAAGATGTGGGTCATCCCAAAACTAATGTCTTAAATCATAGAAGAATTTTTTTCTTTTGTTGGTATGTAAAGCTAGGTGGTAAATATTTAGCAACAATGTAATTAGCATAGTCGACATACCAAGGAGTACTATGAGAAACATTTATTGCAGCTAATCGCTCATCGGAAAACTATCATCAATAGGTAGTGGGTCATCAAGCACATTTTCAAGCGTAGATAAATTATCGGCTACTGGGTTCTCAGCTCCTTTTCTATCAGTGATATGTAAATCAAATTCTTGTAACAAGAGAACCCATCGAATAAGTCTAGGTTTAGCATCTTTCTTTTCCATAAGATATTTATTAGCAGCATGGTCTATGTGAACATTTACTTTGGAATCAACAATATAAGGTCTAAATTTATCACAAGCAAACACCACTGCTAAGAATTCTTTCTTAGTAGTAGCATAATTTCTTTGAGCACTGTCTAGAGTTTTACTAGCATAATGAATAACATTCAATTTCTTATCAACTCTTTGTCCTAAAACAACACCAACATCATAATCACTAGCATCACACATAATTTCAAAAGGCAAGTTCCAATTAGTTGGTTGAAGAATAGGTGCAGATTTAAGGCTTTCTTGAGTGTTTCAAAGGCTTCTAAACAATCATCATCAAAAACAAAGGGAATTTCCTTTTGCAAGAGACTTGTGAGAGGCATAGAAATTTTAGAGAAGTCTTTGATAAATCTCCTATAGAAACCAGCATGACCTAGGAAACTATGAATACCTTTTATATCTTTAGGACATGGCATTTTATCAATAGCATCAACCTTAGCTTGGTCCACTTAAACACCTCTTTCAAAAAATTTATGACCCAAGACAATGCCTTCATTAACCATAAAGTGGCACTTCTCCCAATTCAAGACAAGATTTGTTTGTTCACATCTACGCAAAAACTCGCTCAAGATTGCTTAAACAATCATCAAAAGACTTCGCATAAACAGAAAAGTCATCCATGAAAACCTCAACAATCTTTTCACAAAAGTCAGAGAATATAGCATTCATACATCTTTGAAAGGTAGCAGGTGCATTACATAAACCAAAAGGCATACGTCTATAAGCATAAATTCCAAAGGGACATGTAAAAGTGGTCTTTTCTTGATCAATTGAGAAACAGGTATTTATGAGAAGCCAGAGTATCCATCAAGGAAGCAAACGTGTGTGTGCTTAGATAATCTTTCAAGCATTTGATCAATAAAAGGCAAAGGGTAATTGTCTTTTCTAGTTGCTTTGTTTAATTTTTTGTAATCAATTACCATCCTATAGCCTGTAAAAATTCTTTGTGGAATAAGCTCATTCTTATCATTAGGAACAACAGTAATACCTCCTTTCTTAGGGATACAATGAACATGACTTACCCATCTACTATCAGCTATGTGATAGATTATACCTGCTTCTAGAAGTTTTAATATTTCCGCTCTTACCACCTCTTTCATCTTCGGATTTAACCGACGTTGGTGATCAACAATAGGTTTAGCATTAGGTTCCGTATTAATTTTGTGCTGACATAGAGTGGGACTAATGCCCTTTAAATCATCAAGAGTACATCCAATAGCAGCTCAGTGCTTCCTTAGAACTTTCAATAATCTTTCTTCTTCGTGTTCTGAAAGGTTAGCACTGATAATAACATGATATATCTTCTTTTCATCAAGATAAGCATATTTCAAAGTGTCTGGCAATTGTTTTAATTCAAACACAGGATCACCTTTAGGTGGAGGTGGACCTCCTAGAGTTTCAATAGGCAAATTGTGTTTAAGTAGAGAACGTTGTTCAAATACAATCTTATCTATTTCATTTCTCTCACGCATATGTAAATCATTTTCATGGTCTAGCAGATATTGTTCTAAAGGATCAGTTGGTGGAACAGCAATAGAAGCAAGACCAATTAATTCATCCGTACTAGGCAATTCTTTTTCGTGAAGATTTCTACTAAACTTGGAAAAATTAAACTCATGAGACTCATCACCAAAGCTAACACCGACAGTTTGTTTCTTACAATCTATCTTAGCATTATCTGTGTTCAAGAAAGGTCTACCAAAGATAATGGGACATAAGTCATCTTGTGGGGAACCAAGAACAAGAAAATCAGTAGGGTATTTTATTTTCCCACACAAGACTTCAACATCTCTAACAATAACAAATGGTGATATGGTGTCTCTATTAGCAGGTTTAATAGTAACATCTATTTCTTCTAACTCTGCTGGTGCTATATCTTTCATAATTTCTTGATAAAGGGTGTAAAGAATAGCCCTCACACTAGCATCCATGTCACATAAACCATGATAACAGTGATATCCTATTTTAACTGAGATGACAGGCATGCCAACAACAGGTCTATGTTTATCCCTTTTATGAGCTTTAGCAATTCTAGCAGCTTCTTCACAAAAGTAAATAACATGCCCATCTATATCTTCTTCTAAGAGATCTTTAACCATAGTAATGCTAGGTTCTACTTTAATTTGTTCATCAGGTTTAGGTGTTTTAACATAGCTTTTGTTGACCACAGTTTAAACTTTAGCATGTTCCTTTATCCTACAGGGAAAGGTGGTTTCTCTAAATAAGCAGAAGGAACAACTGGATCAACATTATCAAATATAGTTTCTTGTTTAACTGGTACCGGTTCTTTAATTTCTTCTTTAATAGGTGGGTGATATTTAAACCACTTCTCCTTAGGGAGTTCAACATGAGTAGCAAATGATTCACAAAAGGAGGCTACTACCTCAGAGTCAAGTCCATATTTAGTGCTAAACTTTTGAAAAGCGTCGGTATCCATAAAAGATTTAACACAATCATACTTAAGTTTCATACCTGACTCTTTACCTTCGTCGAGTTCCCAATCTTCAGAGTTGCGTTTAATTCTTTCCAAAAGATCCCACCGGAATTCAATAGTCTTCTTCATAAAAGAACTAGCACAAGAAGTATCAAGCATGGTTTGATCATTACGAGAAAGCCGAGCATAAAAATTCTAGATAATAATTTCTCTTGAGAGCTCATGATTGGTGCATGAATATAACATTGACTTAAGCCTCCCCCAAGCTAGAGCGATACTCTCTCCTTCACGAGGCCAAAAATTATATATGTAATTCCGATCACTATGAACTAGATGCATAGGATAATTGTTTTGGTGGAACTCCAATTTCAAACAATTCCAATTCCATGACCCAATATCATCGCATAGCCTATACCATGCCAATGCTTTTTCCTTCAAAGATAAAGGGAAAACCTTTTTAATCACTTCATCCCTGGGTAAACCTGTAAGCTTAAACAATCCACAAATTTGTTCCACATATATCAAGTGCATATCAGGTTTTCAGCTCCGTCTCCTGCATAAGGATTAGCTAGCCTAGTTGACTTCTTGTATTTTTTGTGAGTTGTGTATCCACTCCAATAATACTACAGTTGTTCTATCATACCCGAAGGAATTTCATATTCAATATTTTCAGTAGGTGCAGTAGGTTGAGGGGTAGCTAATTGTGGTTCCAAACGAGGTGAAGATACCCCGAACAAACCCCTCAAAGGATTGTTTTCCATAGTAACAAGTGATAATAAATTTCAGTACACTATATAAATGTTTCCTTACCAAATTCCACTTACCAAAGGCGCTTCACTCCATGGCAACGACGCCAGAAAATATCCTTGATGACCCACAAGTATAGGTTATCAATTGTAGCTCTTTTCGATAAGTAAGAGTGTCGAACCCAACGAGGAGCTGAAGGAAATGACAAGTTGTTTTCAGTAAGGTAATGTCTGCAAGTGCTGAAATTGTAAGTAGCGGAGTAGTTTGATAGCAAGATAATTTGTAACGAGCAAGTAACGATAGTAGTAACAAAAGTGCAGCAAGGTAGCCCAATCCTTTTGAGGCAAAGGACAGGCCAAAACGGTCTCTTATGATAAGCAAAGCGTTCTTGAGGGTACACGGGAATTTCATCTAGTCACTTTCATCATGTTGGTTCGATTTGTGTTCGCTACTTTGATAACTTGATATGTGGGTGGGCCGGTGCTTAGGTGCTGTTCTTACTTGAACAAACCTCCTACTTATGATTAAGCCTCCCGCAAGCATCCGCAACTACGAGAAAAGTATTAATAATAAATTCTAACCATAGCATTAAACTTTTGGATCCAATAGGTCCCTTTCAAAATAGCGCATAAACTGGAATTTAAGTTTCTGTCACTCTCACAACCCACCATCTGATTCCTACTGTACAATGCATTCCCTTAGGCCCAAATATGGTGAAGTGTCATGTAGTTGGCGTTCACATGACACCACTAAGGGAATCACAACATACATACTATCAAAATATCGAACACATGTCAAGTTCACATGATTACTTGCAACATGGTTTCTCCCGTGACCTCAAGAACAAAGGTAACTACTCACAAATGATAAACATGTTCATGATCATAGGAGTATTAAATAGCATAATGGATCTGAACATATAATCTTCCACAAAATATACCATATAGTAATCAACTACAAGATGTAATCAACACTAATAGTCACCCACAAGCACCAATCTATAGTTGTGGTAACAAGATTGAACACAAGAGATGAACTAGGGTTTGAGATGAGATGGTGCTGTTGAAGGTGTTGATGGATATTGCCCTCCCCAAGATGGGAGAGTTGTTGGTGATGATGATGACGGTGTTTTCCCTCTTCGGGAGGGAAGTTCCCCCGGCGGAATCGCTCCGACGGAGGGCAAAAGTGCTCCTGCCCAAGTTCCGCCTCGAGACGGCGGCGCTCCATCCCGAAAGTCTCCTCCCTAATTTTTCTAGGTCAAATTGACCTATATACCAGAGGATGGGCACCGGAGGTGGGCCGAGGAGGCCATAAGCGACCGGTCTTGGCGCTGGGGCCACAGCACGCCTGTGGGTTGTGCCCACCTGGTGTCCCCCTCTGGTAGTTGTTGGCTCCAATAATTCTTAAATATTCCATAAATCCCCGTGAAGTTTCAGCTTATTTGGAGTTGTGCAGAATAGGTGGCCTGTCGTAGCTTTTTCAGGTCCAGATTTCTAGCTGTCGAAATTCTCCCTCTTGGTGTGTACCTTGCAATTTATGAGAGAAAAGGCATTAGAATTACTCCAAAAAGCATTATTATGGATAAAAATATCATAAATAACAGTAAGAAAACATGATGCAAAGTGGACATATCACAGATCCGCATTTCACGAGCGTGGCTCGTCTTCTTTCTTGGCTACGTTGTAGAGGATATACGCCCCATTGTGGGGCACCTTGGTGATGATGAAGGGTCCTTCCCAGGCTGGAGCAAGCTTGTGAGTCCGTTTCTGGTGCACTCGGGGCACAAGATCTCCTTCCTGAAATGCTCGGCCTCTGAGTTTCGGGCATGGAACCGGCGCAGATCTTGTTGATAAATGGTCGGCCGGGTCAGAGCCATCTCTCGCTCTTCCTCTAGGAGATCCACTGCATCTTGACGTGCCTGTTCTGCTTTAGCTTCTGAGAAGAGTTCTACTCGGGGAGCATTGTGCAGCAAATCACTCGGAAGCACAACTTCAGCACCATACACCATGAAGAAAGGGGTTCGATCTGTCGACCGGTTGGGAGTTGTTCTCAGTCCCCATAAGACAGATGGCAATTCAGTTACCCAAGCTCTAGTAGCATGCTTGAGGTTGCGCATCAGTCGGGGTTTCAGCCCTTGAAGGATCAAGCCGTTTGCTCTTTCTGCTTGGCCATTCGACTGCAGGTGCACTACAGATGCGTAGTCGACCCGAGTGCCTTGGGACGCGCAACACGCTCTGAACTCACCAGAATCAAAGTAGGAGCCGTTATCTGTGATAATGCTGTGAGGGACTCCATATCTGAATATCAGCTCTCTGATGAAACCGATGGCAGTGCTCGAGTCAAGATTCTTGATAGGCTTGGCTTCGATACAATTGGTGAATTTCTCGACCGCTATGAGCAAATGAGTGAAGCCGCTTCTTCCGGTCTTGAAAGGTCCAACCATGTCCAACCCCCAAACTGCAAACGGCCAGATGAGTGGAATAGTCTTCAAGTCAGATGCAGGCTTGTGAGACATGTTTGAGTAAAACTGGCAGCCTTCGCACTTGTCGACTATATCTTTAGCCATGTCATTTGCACGCGGCCAGTAAAATCTTGCTCGGTATGCTTTGGCCACAATGGTCCGAGAAGATGCATGGTGACCATAGATCCCCGAGTGGACCTCATTTAGGATCAGTCGACCTTCTTCTGGGGAGATGCAACGCTGAGCAACTACGGTTACACTTTCTATATAAAGCTGTCCACTTATCACTATGAAAGCTTTGGATCGACGGACGATCTGGCGGGCCTCATATTCATCCTCTAGGAGCTCCTGTGTGACGCCTGGATAATCAAGTTACAATAACCTCTGCTAATGATGCCACGTCACCTCCGTTACTGTAGCTAATCTCGTGTTAGTTCAAAATGATTCGAATTCATATTTAAATTTTTGTCAAACATCGAAAAACTTTCAAACATTAAAACAAAAATGTTCGGTATGTGGCTTAATTAAGTTTACTAAATTAGGTACAACCTATGTATTTTTACAAAACTAAAATGTAAATATAGAGAAAAAAGAAAAGGAAATAAAGAAAAGGAAAGTATAAAAAATAGAAAACAAAACTAAAAAAACAAAGAAAACAAAGCACCCCCCACTAGGCTCCGGCCCAGCAGGCCACCAGCCCAACTGGGCAAAGGCCCAACCGGCCGGCCCACCCCCACTACCTTATCCCCTCCCGCCCAAAACCCTAATCCCAACTACTCCCACTCGCTCCCACTCACCCCCACGTCGCTCTCTCTCCCTCCCCAATCCAGATCTGGATCAGGGAACGAACCACGATCCCCGACGCCGGCGACCACCCCGTCATCACCTCAGTCACCCCATCGCCGCCTGGATCACCGCTGCTGCTCGCCTCCCGGTTGTCTGGTCATCTCCGTCCTCCTCCTCAACCCCCACTGCCCCGAACCCCAGGCCCGCGGTGAGGGCCTGACCTCTCCTTCTCTCTCCCCGTCTGCCACCTCCCGCTGCTCGCTCACCACACCCGCAGCCTGCGGCGTGCCTCGCTGCCACTGGCCGCCGCTTGTGTTCGCCGCCGCACACAGAACCTGTAGTCCGCCGCTTTTCGCCACAAGGCTGCCTTCCCGTTCGCGGCACGCTAAGCTCAGACGCTGGCGCTTCCGCCGGTCAAGCTCGACTGTCGCGACCATGGTCGCTCAGCTACGACGTCAAGGCTGCTGCGGGCTGGACTTCTACGCCGCAGCCGCCCCATGCCGCTCCTTCACCTGCTCGTCGGCCACTTCATCCAAATTGTTGTCGCCGCCTGCTTGTTTCGCCGCCGCAGAGCTCTCCGGCCGCCTGGCCAGACTGCGCCTTTCTCTCAAGACCCGCTTTTTTTCGCCCGGCCGCTTATCGCCGCTTAGCGTGACGCTGCTGCAGCCTCACGCTTCCACCTTCGCGCCGGCCATGAGCCAAGGCCGCCGACCACGCGCCAAAGACTGGCCCGGCCAAGACACACGCACTCGCCTCGACACTGCTTCCCCTAAGCCCGTCCGGGCTATGCCCATTCGCCCGCGCTCGTTTGGCCCTATGAGCTAATGACAAGGCGGCCCCACGCCCAGAATGATTTTTTAAAAGGAATTAAAAATAAATAAATAAATAAATAATACTCCCTCCATCCGAAAATACTTGTCATCAAAATGGATAAAAAGGGATGTATCTAGAACTAAAATACATCTAAATACATCCCCTTTTATTCATTTTGATGACAAGTATTTCTGGACAGAGGGAGTAAGTAAGTAAAAATATTGATTAATTAATATTTTTACTTACTTAATTAATGTTAACATAATTAATTAAGTTAATGAATTTAGTTAATTAATTAATTATGTTTAATTAACCTCATTAACTTAACCTAATTAATCTGTTAAATAAACTAATTAACTAGATTAATTAGTTGTTAGTCAATGACATGTGGGTCCCCTGTCCAGTTTGACCAGTCAAACTGTTGACTGGGTTAACCGAGTCCATGATAGGTGGGTCCTGTTTGACTCGACGACCAACAATTGATCGGTCAAATGTCGATCGGACCCCCTTGACCCCACATCGACCACACATACATTCTGTTGGGTACAACTCTGGGTACCCGTAGCATTTTATTCTTTTAATTTCGAATTAAAATTAAAACTAGAAAAATTAGAAAATGAACTAAAACTTCAAAAATTGATATAAAATAATCCGTAACTCGGATGCAAATACTTTGTACATGAAAGTTGCTCAGAACGATGAGACGAATCCGGATACGCAGCTCGTTCGTCCGCCACACATCCCTAGCATAGCAAACATGCAAGTTTCCCTCTCTAGTTCATCTGTCCGAAAACGCGGAACACCGGGAATACTTTCCCGGATGTTTCCCCCCTTCGCCGGTATCACCTAATATCGTGTGAGGGCACACCTAGCACCGCTCATTGTCATGTCATGCATCGCCATGCTTATGTTTGCATTATATTTATAGTTTCTTCCCCCTCTTCTCTCGCTAGACACCCAGACCGATGCCGCTGCTACCCAGTACGACTACGGTGTTGACGACCCCTCCTTCTCGGCCGAGCTTCCAGGAAAGCCCCCCCTTGATCACCAGATATCGCCTATTCCTTCTCTCTACTGCTTGCATTAGAGTAGTGTAGCATGTTACTGCTTTCGGTTAATCCTATTCTGCTGCATAGCGTATCATTGTTGCTACAGTTGTTACCCTTACCTGCAATCCTAAATGCTTAGTATAGGATGCTAGTATTCCATCAGTGGTCCTACATTCTTGTCCGTCTGCCATGCTATACTACCGGGCCGTGATCACTCGGGAGGTGATCACGGGTATATACTTACATACATATTATATGATACATGTGGTGACAAAAGTCGGGTCGGCTCGTAGAGTACCCGCAAGTGATTCTGATGTGGGGGCTGAAAGGATAGGTGACTCAATCCCGGTAGAGGTGGGCCTAGCTTCCCGACAGCCCCGGACTGTTACTTTGTGGCAGAGCGACAGGGCAGGTTGAGACCACCTAGGTGAGAGGTGGGCCTGGCCGTGGTCGGCGTCCGTGGTTACTTTAAAATAACACGCTTAATGAGATCTTGGTATTTGATCTGAGTATGGCCACTGGCCTATAGGCACTAACCAACTACGCGGGAACACTTATGGGCACTCGATGTCGTGGTATCAGCTGAAGCCTTCTTGGCATCAGTGCCTGAGCAGCGCACGCTGGATTGGACCGTAAGGCTGCGCTTGTATTAAGGGGGCTAGGTCTGCTTCTGGCCGCATATGCAACGTGTAGGTCTGCAATGGGCGATGGGCCCAGACCCCTGCACGCATAGGATTTAGACCAGCGTAATGACCTCTCTGTTGTGCCTAGGTGGGGTTGCGACGTGTTGATCTTCCGAGGGCGGGCATGACCCAGGAAAGTGTGTCTGGCCAAAGGGGATCGAGCGTGTTGGGAAATGTGATGCACCCTTGCAGGGAAGTTTATATATTCGAATAGCCGTGATCCTCGGTAACAAGACGACCCGGAGTTGTACCTTGACCTTATGACAACTAGAACTAGATACTTAATAAAACACACCCTTCCAAGTGCCAGATATAACTCGGTGATCGCTCTCACACAGGGCGACAAGGGGAGGATCGCCGGGTAGGATTATGCTATGCAATGATACTTGGTGAACTTACCATCTACTCTCTTCTACATGCTGCAAGATGGAGGCTACCAGAAATGTAGTCTTCGACAGGACTAGCTACCCCCCTCTTATTGTTGGGGAACGTAGTAATTTCAAAAAAATTCCTACGCACACGCAAGGATCATGGTGATGCATAGCAACGAGAGGGGAGAGTATTGTCCACGTACCCTCATAGACCGTAAGCGGAAGCGTTATGAGAACGCGGTTGATGTAGTCATACGTCTTCACGATCCGACCGATCCAAGTACCGAACGCACGGCACCTCCGAGTTCAGCACATGTTCAGCTCGATGACGCATCCCGGACTCCAATCCAGCAAAGTGTCGGGATGAGTTCCACAAGACGACGGCGCAGTGACGATGATGATGTTCTCATCGGCGCAGGCTTCGCCTAAACTCATGACGATATGACCGAGGTGGAATATGGTGGAAGGGGCACGCACACGGCTAAGGAACAATCCAGTAGATCAACTTGTGTGTTCATGGGTGCCCCTGCCCCGTGATATAAAGGAGTGGAGGAGAGGAGGGCGGCCCTCTCTATGGCGCCCTAGGGGAGTCCTACTCCCACCGGAGTAGGATTCCCCTTTCCTAGTCCAACTAGGAACCCTTCCATGTAGTAGGAGTAGGAGAGAAGGAAAGGGAAGAGAGAAGGAGAAGGAAGGAAGGGTGCGCCTCCCTAGTCCAATTCGGACTAGTCCAAGGGAGGGTGCGCCACTCTTTTGGCCCTTTCTCTCCTTTCCCGTATGGCCCAAAGAGGCCCAATACGAATTCCCGTAACTCTCCGGTACTCCCAAAAATAACCGAATCACTCGGAACCTTTCCGAACTCCGAATATAGTCGTCCAATATATCGATCTTTATGTCTCGACCATTTCGAGACTCCTCGTCATGTCCCCAATCTCATCCGGGACTCCGAACTCCTTCGGTACATCAAAACTCATAAACTCATAATAAAACTCGCCATCGTAACGTTAAGCGTGGGACCCTACGGGTTCGAGAACTATGTAGACATGACCTAGAACTATTCTCGGTCAATAACCAATAGCGGAACCTGAATGCCCATATTGGCTCCTACATATTCTACGAAGATCTTTATCGGTCAAACCGCATAACAACATACGTTGTTCCCTTTGTCATCGGTATGTTACTTGCCCGAGATTCGATCGTCGGTATCCAATACCTAGTTCAATCTCATTCTTGGCAAGTCTCTTTACTCGTTACGTAATGCATCATTCCGTAACTAACTCATTAGCTACATTGCTTGCAAGGCTTATAGTGATGTGCATTACCGAGAGGGCTCAGAGATACCTCTCCGACAATCGGAGTGACAAAACCTAATCTCGAAATACGCCAACCCAACATGTACCTTTGGAGACACCTGTAGTACTCCTTTATAATCACCCGATTACGTTGTGACGTTTGGTAGCACCTAAAGTGTTCCTCCGGTAAACGGGAGTTGCATAATCTCATAGTTACAGAACATGTATAAGTCATGAAGAAAGCAATAGCAATGTACTAAACGATCAAGTGCTAGGCTAACGGAATGGGTCATGTCAATCACATCATTCTCCTAATGATGTGATCCCATTAATCAAATGACAACACATGTCTATGATTAGGAAACATAACCATCTTTGATTAATGAGCTAGTCAAGTAGAGGCATACTAGTGACACTATGTTTGTCTATGTATTCACACATGTATTATGTTTCCGGTTAATACAATTCTAGCATGAATAATAAACATTTATCATGAAATAAGGAAATAAATAATAACTTTATTATTGCCTCTAGGGCATATTTCCTTCAGTCTCCCACTTGCACTAGAGTCAATAATCTAGTTCACATCGCCATGTGATTTAACACCAATATTCATATCTCAGTATATGATTAACACCCATAGTTCACATCGTCATGTGACCAACACCCAAAGGGTTTACTAGAGTCAATAATCTAGTTCACATCGCTATGTGATTAACACCCAAAGAGTACTAAGGTGTGATCATGTTTTGCTCGTGAGAGAAGCTTAGTCAACGGGTGCATCATATTCAGAGCCGTATGTATTTTGCAAATATTCTATGTCTTCAATGCTCGCATGGAGCTACTCTAGCTTAATTGCTCCCACTTTCAATATGTATCCAGATTGAGACTTAGAGTCATCTGGATTGGTGTAAAAGCTTGCATCGTTGTAACTTTTACGACGGGCTCTTTTATCACCTCCATAATCGAGAAACATCTCCTTAGTCCTCACTAAGGATATTCTTGACCCTTGTCCAAAGGATCTACTTATTAGATCAAAATTGTATTCCTTTACCAAACACAGAGCAAGGTATACAATAGGTCTGGTTCAGAGCATAGCATACTTTATAGAACCTACGATCGAGGCACAGTGGAATGACTTTTCATTCTCTTTCTATTTTCTCGCAATGGTCGGGTCTTGAGTCTTACTCAACTTCACACCTTGTAACACGTGCAAGAACTCCTTCTTTGACTGCTCCATTTTGAACTATTTCAAAAATTTATCAAGGTATGTACTCATTGAAAAATCTTAGCAAGCGTCTTGATCTATCTATATAGATCTTGATGCTCAATGTGTAAGCAGCTTCACCGAGGTCTTGCTTTGAAAAACTCTTATTCAAGTATCCTTTCATGCTATCCAGAATTTCGATATCATTTCCAAGCAACAATATGTCATCCACATATAATATTAGAAATGCTACAGAGCTCCCACTCACTTTCTTGTAAATACAGGCTTCTTCAACAGTCTGTATAAAACCATATGCTTTGATCAACTCGTCAAAGCGTATATTCCAACTCCGAGATGCTTGCACCAGTCCACAGATGGATCGCTGGAGCTTGCACACTTTGTTAACATCTTTAGGATTGACAAAACCTTCTGGTTGCATCATATACAACTCTTCTTTAATAAATTCATTAAGGAATGCAGTTTTGACATCCATTTGCCAGATTTCATAAAATGTGGCAACTGCTAACATGATTCGGACAGACTTAAGTTTCGATACGAGTGAGAAAATCTCATTGTATTCAACACTTTGAACTTGTTGAAAACCTTTCGCAACAAGTCGAGCTTAGTAGATAGTAACACTACTATCAGTGTCCGTCTTCCTCTTGAAGATCCATTTATTTAACATGGCTTGCTGATCATTGAGCAAGTTAATCAAAGTCCATACTTTGTTCTCGTACATGGATCATATCTCAGATTTTATGGCCTCAAGCCATTTCGTGGAATCTGGGCTCATCATCGCTTCCTCATAGTTCGTAGGTTCATCATGGTCTAGTAACATGACTTCCAGAACATGATTACCGTACCACTCTGGTGTGGATCTTACTCTGGAAGACCTACGAGGTTTGGTAGCAACTTGATCTGAAGTTCCATGATCATCATCATTAACTTCCTCACTAATTGGTGTAGGAATCACTAGAACTGATTTCTGTGATGCACTACTTTCCAATTCGGGAGATGGTACAAATTACCTTATCAAGCTCTACTTTCCTCCCACTCACTTCTTTCGAGAGAAACTTCTTCTCTAGAAAGGATCCATCTTAGCAATGAATAACTTGCCTTCGGATCTGTGGATAGAAGGTGTACCCAATAGTTACCTTTGGGTATTCTATGAAGACGCACTTCTCCGATTTGGGTTCGAGCTTATCAGGTTGAAAACCTTTTTCATATAAGCATCGCAACTCCAAGCTTTAAGAAACGCATACTTAGGTTTCATCGCTAAACCATAGTTCATACGATGTCGTCTCAACGGATTTAGATGGTGCCCTATTTAAACGTGAATGCAGCTGTCTCTAATGCATAACCCCAAAACGATAATGGTAAATCAATAAGAGACATCATAGATCGCACCATATCCAATAAAGTGCGGTCACGACTTTCGGACACACCATTATGTTGTGGTGTTCCATATGGCGTGAGTTGCGAAACTATTTCACATTGTTTCAAATGAAGACCAAACTCAGAACTCAAACATTCATCTCCACGATCAGATCGTAGAAACTTTATTTTCTTGTTACGATGATTTTCCACTTCACTCTGAAATTCTTTGAACTTTTCAACTATTTCAGACTTATGTTTTATCAAGTAGATATACGCATATCTGCTCAAATCATCTGTGAAGGTCAGAAAATAATGATACTTGTCACGAAAGCATCAACACTCATTGGATCGCATACATCGGTATGTATTATTTCCAACAAGTCAAGAGCTTCGCTCCATTGTTCCGGAGAACGGAGTTTTAGTCATCTTGCCCAAAAGGCACGGTTCGCAAGCATCAAATGATTCATAACCAAGTGATTCCGAAGATCCATCTTTATGGAGTTTCTTCATGCGCTTTACACCAATATGACCTAAACGACAGTGCCACAAATAAGTTGCACTATCATTATTAACTTTACATATTTTGGTTTCAATATTATGAATATGTGTCAAACGATCGAGATCCAACAAACCATTTTCATTGGGTGTATGACCATAGAAGGTTTTATTCATGTAAATGTAACAATAATTATTCTCTAACTTACATGAATAACCGTATTGCAATAAACATGATCAAATCATATTCATGCTCAACGCAAACGCCAAATAACATTTATTTAGGTTCAACACTAATCCCGAGAGTATAGGGAGTGTGCGATGATGATCATATCAATTTTGGAACTACTTCCAACACTCATCGTCACTTCCCTTCAACTAGTCTCTGCTTATTCTCAGAACTCCCTGCTTTCGAGTTACTAATCTTAGCAACCAAACAAGTATCAAATACTGTGGGCTACTATAAACACTAGTAAGGCACACATCAATAACCTCAGATATCAAATATACCCTTGTTCACTTTGCCATCCTTCTTATCCACCAAATATTCAGTGGCATTTCCGCTTCAGTGACCATTTCTTTTGCTTGTAAGCACTCAGTTCGTGCTTTGGTCCATCTTTGGGCTTCTTCGCAGGAGTGACAACTTACTTGTCTTTCTACTTGAAGTTCCCTTTCTTTCCCTTTGCCCTTCTCTTGAAACCAGTGGTCTTGTCAATCATCAACACTTGATGCTCTTTCTTGATTTCTACCTTCGTCGATTTCAACATCACGAAGAGCTCGGGAATCGTTTCGTCATCCCTTGCATACTGTAGTTCATCACGAAGTTCTAGTAACTTAGTGATGGTGACTAGAGAATTCTGTCAATCACTATCTTATCCGGAAGATTAACTCCCACTTGAAGCGTTTGAAGTACCTGGACAATCGAGCACATGCTCACTAGTTGAGCGATTCTCCTCCATCTTTTAGCTATAGAACTTGTTGGAGACTTCATATCTCTCAACTCGGGTATTTGCTTGAAATATTAACTTCAACTCCTGGAACATCTCATATGGTCCGTGACGTTCAAAACGCCTTTGAAGTCCCGATTCTAAGCCGTTAAGCATGGTGCACTAAACTATCAAGTAGTCATCATATTGAGCTAGCCAAACGCTCATAACGCCTCGCATCTGCTCTGCAATAGGTCATCTACCTAGCGGTGCATCAAGGACATATTTTTACGTGCAGCAATGAGGATAAACCTCGGATCACGGATCCAATCCGCATCATTGCTACTAACATTTTTCAACTTAGTTTTCTCTAGGAACATATCAAAATAAAACAGGGAGCTAAACGCGAGCTATTGATCTACAACATAGATATGCTAATACTACCAGGACTAAATTCATGATAAATTTAAGTTCAATTAATCATATTACTTAAGAACTCCCACTTAGATAGACATCCCTCTAATCTTCTAAGTGATCACATGATCCATATCAACTAAACCATGTCCGATCATCACGTGAGATGGAGTAGTTTCAATGGTGAACATTACTATGTTGATCATATCTACTATATGATTCACGCTCGACCTTTCGGTCTCCGTGTTCCGAGGCCATATCTGTTATATGCTAGGCTCGTCAAGTTTAACCTGAATATTCCCCGTGTGCAACTGTTTTGCACCCGTTGTATTTGAACGTAGAGCCTATCACACGCGATCATCACGTGGTGTCTCAGCATGAAGAACTTTCGCAACAGTGCATACTCAGGGAGAACACTTCTTGATAATTTTAGTGAGAGATCATCTTAAAATGCTACCGTCAAACAAAGCAAGATAAGATGTATAAAAGATAAACATCACATCCAATCAAAATATGTGACATGATATGGCCATCATCATCTTGTGCCTTTGATCTCCATCTCCAAAGCATCGTCATGATTTCCATCACACCGGCATGCCACCATGATCTCCATCATCTTGATCTATATCAATGTGCGTCACATATGGTCGTCTCGCCAACTATTGCTCTTGCAACTATTGCTATCGCATAGCGATAAAGTAAAGCAATTATTTGGCGCTTGCATCTTATGCAATAAAGAGACAACCATAAGGCTTCTGCCAGTTGCCGATAACTTCAACAAACATGATCATCTCATACAACAACTTATATCTCATCACGTCTTGACCATATCACATCACAACATGCCCTGCAAAAACAAGTTAGACGTCCTCTACTTTGTTGTTGCAAATTTTACGTGGCTGCTACGGGCTGAGCAAGAACCGTTCTTACCTACGCATCAAAACCACAACGATAGTTTGTCAAGTTGGTGCTGTTTTAACCTTCGCAAGGACCGGGCGTAGCCACACTCGATTCAGCTAAAGTGAGAGAGACAGACACCCGCCAGTCACCTTTAAGCAACGTGGTGCTCGCGGCGGTGAAACCAGTCTCAGCGTAAGCGTCTGGCGTAATGTCGGTCCGGGCCGCTTCATCTCACAATACCGCCCGAACCAAAGTATGACATGCTGGTAAGCAGTATGACTTGTATCGCCCACAACTCACTTGTGTTCTACTCGTGCATATAACATCAACGCATAAAACCAGGCTCGGATGCCTCTGTTGGGGAACGTAGTAATTTCAAAAAATTTCCTACGCACACGCAAGGATCATGGTGATGCATAGCAACGAGAGGAGAGTATTGTCCACGCACCCTCGTGAGACCGTAAGCGGAAGGCGTTATGACAACGCGGTTGATGTAGTCGTCGTCTTCACGATCCGACCGATCCAAGTACCGAACGTCACGGCACCTCCGGAAGTTCAGCAAGACACGCTCAGCTCGATGACGATCCCGGACTCCGATCCAAAGCAAAGTGTCGGGATGAGTTCCGTCAAGACGACGGCGTGGTGACGATGATGATGTTCTATCGCGCAGGGCTTCGCCTAAACTCCGCGACGATATGACCGAGGTGGAATATGGTGGAAGGGGCACCGCACACGGCTAAGGAACAATCCGTAGATCAACTTGTGTGTTCATGGGGTGCCCCTGCCTTATATAAAGGAGTGGAGGAGAGGAGGGCGGCCCTCTCTATGGCGGCGCCCTAGGGGAGTCCTACTCCCACCGGAGTAGGATTCCCCTTCCTAGTCCAACTAGGAACCCTTCCATGTAGTAGGAGTAGGAGAGAAGGAAAGGGAAGAGAGAAGGAGAAGGAAGGAAGGGTGCGCCTCCCTAGTCCAATTCGGACTAGTCCAAGGAGAGGGTGCGGCCACTCTTTTGGCCCTTTCTCTCCTTTCCCGTATGGCCCAAAGAGGCCCAATACAATTCCGTAACTCTCGGTACTCCCAAAAATACCGAATCACTCGGAACCTTTCCGAACTCCGAATATAGTCGTCCAATATATCGATCATTATGTCTCGACCATTTCGAGACTCCTCGTCATGTCCCCGATCTCATCCGGGACTAACTCCTTCGGTACATCAAAACTCATAAACTCATAATAAAATTGTCATCGTAACGTTAAGCGTGCGGACCCTACGGGTTCGAGAACTATGTAGACATGACCTAGAACTATTCTCGGTCAATAACCAATAGCGGAACCTGGATGCCCGTATTGGCTCCTACATATTCTACGAAGATCTTTATCGGTCAAACCGCATAACAACATACGTTGTTCCCTTTGTCATCGGTATGTTACTTGCCCAAGATTTGATCGTCCGTATCCAATACCTAGTTCAATCTCATTACTGGCAAGTCTCTTTACTCGTTACATAATGCATCATTCCGTAACTAACTCATTAGCTACATTGCTTGCAAGGCTTATAGTGATGTGCATTACCGAGAGGGCTCAGAGATACCTCTCCGACAATCGGAGTGACAAAACCTAATCTCGAAATACGCCAACCCAACATGTACCTTTGGAGACACCTGTAGTACTCCTTTATAATCACCCGATTACGTTGTGACGCTTTGGCAGCACCCAAAGTGTTCCTCCGGTAAACGGAGTTGCATAATCTCATAGTTACAGTGAACATATATAAGTCATGAAGAAAGCAATAGCAATGTACTAAACGATCAAGTGCTAGGCTAACAGAATGGGTCATGTCAATCACATCATTCTCCTAATGATGTGATCCCATTAATCAAATGACAACACATGTCTATGGTTAGGAAACATAACCATCTTTGATTAATGAGCTAGTCAAGTAGAGGCATACTAGTGACACTATGTTTGTCTATGTATTCACACATGTATTATGTTTCCGGTTAATACAATTCTAGCATGAATAATAAACATTTATCATGAAATAAGGAAATAAATAATAACTTTATTATTGCCTCTAGGGCATATTTCCTTCACTTATTCTGGCATTCTGCAGTTCATTCCACCGATATTGCCCCTTTACACTAATACCCATGCATATGTAGTGTAGATCCTTGCTTGCGAGTACTTTGGATGAGTACTCACGGTTGCTTTTCTCCCTCTTTCCCCCCTTTCCATTTCTTCCTGGTTGTCGCAACCAGATGTTGGAGCCCAGGAGCCAGACGCCACCGTCGACGATGACCCCTAGTACACCGAGGGTGCCTACTACTGTGTTCAGGCCGCCGGCGATCAGGAGTAATTTAGGAGGATCCCTGGCAGGAGGCCTGCGCCTCTTTGATCTGTTTCCCAGTTGTGCTAGCCATCTTATGGCAACTTGTTTAACTTATGTCTATACTCAGATATTGTTGCTTCCACTGACTTGTGTATGATCGAGCACTTGTATTTGAGCCCTCAAGGCCCCTGGCTTGTATTATGATGCTTGTATGACTTATTTTATTTTTAGAGTTATGTTGTGATATCTTCCGTGAGTCCCTGATCTTGATCGTACACGTTTGTGTGTATGATTAGTGTATGATTGAATCGGGGGCGTCACAAGTTGGTATCAGAGCCGACTGCCTGTAGGAATCCCCCTTCCACACTCCTTGGCCGAAGTCGAGTCTAGACATTGCAAAACTTTTTACTAACATGGTTGTGTGGCTTACGGGCCCACGTCGCCATTGGGTTGTATTAGGATATTTTATTCCTCGTCTATACTCTGGGATTCAGATATCTCTTCTATTCGGGTTAAATGATTTTGATGAAAAAACTAAGTTTAGGTTCTCGAAAATACTTTCTCCGAGAGAGCCCCTCACTCCAGATGGTCGCTTGCTACAGCAGAAGATTCCGAAGATACTCTTTGATGTTATCCCGAGAACTTGTGATCATTGCGTTTGCAATTCCCTTCCACCATCAACCCCTATAGATAACTACATGCACTTGCCATTCTTACATTAGTCCCTAGTTGCTCTTGTTATTACAAGATACCCCGAAATACTCGTTGTTGTTCCGAGAATTCTTGTGCCTACTACCTTGCAGTTCCTTGTCACCTGAATCCGCCAACAAATTAATCCTCACACACACACACACACCGAGGATTTGTTTCTCCCCAGTACATGTGTTTCACCAAAGTCTTCGAAATACGATTTGATCTTTTGAAAGTCCTCAACAGCCTATTGTTCTTGAAATTCTTGCTTGCTTGCATTATGGTTAATCCCATAAGTATAGTAATCTTATTGGAATCCTTTGTCACTATCATTCTTGAGTCCATTGATTCAATACGTTGCGAATGTTCACAATCATCAGTCGAATCCTAGGATTATCCTTCCGGCTCAGACGTCATTTGGGTATGAGCTGGTTCTTGACCAATCAACGCCTTGATCGGTTGTGCTTCTAAGTCTATTGAAATTATTCATTTTCAATCAGAACGATTGCTTCCGATCCCTTGATTCGGAAATCATAAATTTCTTTGCATTGAGCTTTGAATAACTCAGTTGTTTCTATAATCTGATGCCCATGCATTCCTTCATCCTCTAATTGAGAATTGATACTCACATCAGCCCCGTTGTGGACCGCCATACCCATTGACGGGTTATTATCCGAGAATGTCCTTCACAACCAAAATTCTTGTGAGTTCTTTACATGATACATAATGCCTTTTGTAAATTGTATCCTCTACTTTTGTCAACCATGCTCTACTTTTTAGCTTGTGTTAATTAATCATGGAGTTCGTGGTATATGTTCCTAAGATGCCCCGATGGGTTGAACCTATACCTTCCCTAATACCGTATAAAACCGAAAGTTTTCACAAGTTATACCCGTTTTGTGTTTTACCAGATAATTTTCTACCCTACAACTTCTTTGAAGACGAGAAGTGAATGAAAGGTTACGCATTAAAGAAGTGGGAGTCGACCTTGAACTTTGTGTTCATGCCCATGGACCCGATGTGGAACTTATCATGGAAGCTTCTTGCAAAATATTTAATCAACCGGGTAATTCTTTCGGTGTCATTAAATTGGATCCCTTGCAGCTATGGTTCCGACCATATTATTCTTCTTTGATCCCATTTATCGGCCAAGTTTAAGCATTTGTCTTCTGCGGATCAATACCCCAGTCCAACCTTTACTTTCATCTACCATCGAGTATTACACTCTGGTATCTCGAGAATATCGTGGAACTTAATAACTTCTTATGGTTTCTTCATGAACTATTATTTCTCACTAATTCCAATTTTCCTGGGTTCTGGGTTGTCGTCAACCGAGAAAACCAAATAATGAATCAAGTCCGCACTCCGATTCAATAACTCTAAGTAATTTTTGTTGCTTATGAGTTTAATAATCCTTCAAGTCATCCCAAGACTAATCGGCTATATCATTATCGTGCTAAATTTTAACTGTGCTACCTGGCCCTTCTCCCCGTAGCAAAATTTTCGAGGATGAGCTAAGCTTACATCCATCTTCCTCGCCATATCATTTCTCCTTGAACAACAAACTTGATTTCGAGTTTGTGTCCTACCCATGGTTCCAATAACCTTTCGCTTCACCATTCCTTTGACTTGATGTCATCACCGATAGATTACATCTTCGTGAAATCTGTCGACAAATGTATCGTAATCATCATCAGTATTCCGAGCTTTTCCAGGATATCAATTGAATTCATGATGAGAAATACCATCCTTGCCTTGATGATTTGTGTTATCATCGACCACTTTATTGTCTTCCCTCCAACACAAACTTTTGTTCGTGTTTTGTGTTATACCTTGAGATCCTTGCTATCCAACATTTGTTCTTCTTTACCTTGGAGTATTACCATATTTTATGTCAAGAATGTCGGGAGAGTTTCACCACCTCTTAAGGATTCTTGGTATAGTGGTACTTCTCGCCATCACCATTCTTTTCTTGGTCCCCGTGTTCCAACCGGAATACCAAATAAGTGAACTATGTTGTGAGAATTTAATATTTCTAGCAACCTTATTGTTTCAGAGTTAATGGACAATAATTCCAATTTAGTGTGCTGGTTGTTAAATCTCCATTCCGACGTTGGTCGTGCAACCCAGCCCATATTTCGGGTGCACCTTTCAACGTATGTTCAATTGTGTATGTTTTCCCCGAGCATACATCATTATATCATTTGATCTGACAAATGTTATCTCCTTGTTCACATAATTGTGGAAATCCATCTTTTGGAAATCTTGATGAATTATCGCAGAGTTCATCAGCCACCTGCTCATCCTCTTCTTGGTTTAATGATGAACTCATGATTCCAAACTTGCTTTCATCGTTCATTTCCTGAGAATCTTGCAACACCGTCTCGTCAAATTGTGTTGCACCCCTTCTCCTGTGTTGCACCCCTTCTCCTCAGGCATCCTCAATCTGAGGTATCTTGACACTAATTAGATCTGAACCTCGGTTAGATATGATGGTTGGAACATATTTCCAGGAGTTATAACATTGGTCTTTATAAGACCCGGTATGGTGATGCCATGCTTAACACACCTGTCCGGGGGACCTATTGTTATAGTTTCCTTTTTAGCAAGGTTAGCCATTCTTCTATGAGGAAATTGTAAGACTTATTCTATAAGTTGTTCCTGATGTATCCTTTGTGTGTCCGAAGACTGACCTTTGCTTGAATACCATGTTAGTGCTATCTCAAAGCATGTCTGTGGTACTCCGATTTTCAATAAGAACATTGAAAGCGCAATGCTAAATGTTTCTCGATCAGTTATCCAAACACCGTTGTATGGGTAATGTCATGAAATTTCTCTCCCCTTTTCTAAAGGAATTTCTATGTTATATCTTGTCATGGATATCATGTTCTGGTTTTCCTTGGGAAGGATACACCCCCTGAAATATGTGTTTAAACACATTTTCCTTGCCATTGTTCTAATTAATCTGATAATCACATTTTCCTTTCCATGGTTATGTTTAGTCTTTCTTGTGATCGATATGACATAAGCAGTAATATCTCCCTGCTTATGTAAACAACGTGGTGTACAACTGGTCAGTAAGACCCTGTTACTATTGTTGATGATATTCCGGTAACCACCGATGAACAAGAACTTTGCCTATTGGTCCGCCTCGTTTCGACGAGCAGGAAAATGGTTATCTTCGTCTCTCGCCCTTGGTTCCAATGTTGTTGCCGACATAAATGACATGCTATCCTCTGACATGCCTTGTTTACATGATCACGCAAGACGTCTCTGCCCTTCCTACTTTTAACCCACATGGTGGGCCCATAACCCACAGTTCCACAGGATCGAAACCTGACTCTCCTGTACAACCCTGTTTCTAATGGTTATTCCTCACGCTTGGCTTCATATTAATTCACGGGCCACCTTCCTAGTGCTCTATTCTGGTATCAGATGCAATACTTACTCTCGCTGCTTTGAACCCTTTTCTCACTCTGGTTCAGACTTCGAGCAACTATCTATCCGCTTGGAACCTCTTATTGTACCTTCGTACCTTACTCTCGATGTATTCTATATGTTCAACTCAAGAGATAATCTTATGCTCATTCATGGGTTAACCCAGATTGTTTCCATCATAAGCATTCTATCATAGCCGAGCTGCCCCTTACCTATTCATAAGTACGTTGGAGTTCCCGAAGAAAAGGACGACTTCACCATGATGACCTGAAGCAGAGAAATGAAGATGTCAATATGATGGATCGACCTCTTTGAGAAGAGCAACCAAGGCCGAGAAGATCCGTTAGAATTTCGTAACTAGACCTTTCCCCCTTCTCTACCTCTTAAATCTCGGGACGAGATTTCTTGTAGTGGAGGAGAATTGTGAGGCCCGGATAATCAAGTTACAGTAACCTCTGCTAACGATGCCACATCACCTCCGTTGATGTAGCTAATCTCGCGTTAGTTCAAAAGGATTCGAATTCATATGTGAATTTTTGTCAAACATCAAAAAACTTTCAAACATTAAAACAAAAATGTTCGGTATGTGGCTTAATTAAGTTTACTAAATTAGGTACAACATATGTATTTTTACAAAACTAAAATGTTAGGTAAATAAAGAGAAAACGGAAAAAAGAAAATAAAGAAAAGGAAAGTATAAAAAACAGAAAACAAAACTAAAAAAAAGAAAGAAAAGAAAGCATGTAACACCCCGGATGTAACTTACCATATTTGTAACTCCAACTCTTGCCATTTTAGGCTATGTGCTATGGTATTCCCTCCGTGGTTGGGTTTTGTTTTTCGTTTTGCATTTTGTTCATGTCATGCATCTCATATCATGTCATCATGTGCATATCATTTGCATACGTGTTCGTCTGATGCATCCGAGCATTTTCCCCGTTGTCCGTTTTGCAGTCCGACACTCCCACATGCACCGGCGCACCCCTCTTGTCTCTTTTCGTGAGCGGGTGTTGAACGTTCTCGGAATGTACCAAGGCTTGCCAAGTGGCCTTGGTACACCACCGGTAGACCACCTGTCAAGTTTCGTGCTATTTGGAGGTTGTTTGATACTCCAACGGTTAACCGGGTAACCGCATAGACCTCTTTTGGGTTGCAGCCCAACACCCCTTCAAAACATCCCAATAACCCATCTAAGTCACTTCCATGTCTATCGCCGTTCGATCACGATCGTGTGGGCGAAAACTACACTCCATTTGGAGCTTCCTAGCTCCTCCTACCTATAAAAACACCCCTCCTCCCGAAATTTCGGGTCATTCCACCCCTAACCCTAGCAGATTCGTCCCCGCCGCCGCCGGACACGTCCGGGTGGAGCTGGACGCGTCTGCCCGCCGCCCCGGACCAATCGCGCGCCGCCACATGGCGGGTCAGCGCCCATCGCCGCCCGGCGCGCCAGCCGCGAGGCCCGGCAAGCCCTCCCGAGCTCGGCGCCTCCCGCTCCCTCGGCGCCGCCGCCGCCGCCCCACTCGGCCCGCGCCGCCGCTCCCTCCGCTCCTCCGGCCGCCGCTCGTCGCCGCCCGTCCTCGCGCTCGACCCGGCTCTCGCCACGGTCGCCGCCTCCCTCGGGAGGCCGCGCCCACTGAACCCGTCGCCCGGCCCGAGCTCCTACCCCGAACCTCGTCTCCGGCCTCCTCCTCGTCAACTCCGGCGAGGAACTCCGGCCACCTCGATCCGCGCGCCCGATCTGATCCAGATCGGATCTGGAGAAAACCGAGGTTGACCCCGAAATCCTCTAAGTCCTCGGTTCTGCATAATTTTTCATGTCATATTAATCGCATCATAACTTTGTATCCGTGGCTCCGTTTTGTGCGTATAGCATACTGAATTGTTCGCCACGACGAGTACATCATTTCATCTCATTGCATCATTTTCATTAGAGCTCATCTTGATGCCCGAAATTCTGTTGGAACATGGATATGTGATGTTAGTTTCAGATTCTTATCAGAACTTGCACTATTGTCATTTTTGCCATGATTGATGTGTGCACCCTATGAACTTGAGTCCTATATGTGTTTTGTAATACGCCATGCCATCTTTACAGGGATGTATGTCATGTATTTTTTTGATCTCTATGGTGACTAGCACAAGCATGCAAACTAGGCTTCATGATGTTGCTGATTTCAGTCCCTGTTCTGCTGTTATTTTTATGCCATGTAAACTTGATGCTACAGAGAGATCCATGCCTATCTTGAGATACTTCAGTAAGGATGTTTTGAACATATGGTTATTATGTATCCATCCGTGCTCTTGTTTGCAATTATGGAGTAGTCTAGCATGTCGTTTTCATGCTCTACTTTTGCTACAAAATGTTTCCTGGCAGATTGTTTACATGTTATTCAATTTTGCCAAGGTTGTTGTAGTTGATCCTTGCATCATATAAACTTGTTATTGCCATGTTTAGTTTCATAAACATGGATTATTGCTGGTGCTATGCTTATATTGTCATGCAATGACTTGTGGTAAGTGAATCGAGCTCGCAAAGATGCCTTCAT
The DNA here is from genome assembly GCA_021605145.1 of Aegilops bicornis. NCBI lineage: Eukaryota > Viridiplantae > Streptophyta > Magnoliopsida > Poales > Poaceae > Aegilops > Aegilops bicornis. The sequence goes on from CM038673.1 coordinate 232,841,120, forward strand.
GATGCTGTTAATGCCATGCTCTGTTTCCTGAATGTTAACGAAACTTGCTATGTTTACATGGGTGCAATCCTATCTTCTGATCCTTTTTGGCTCATGGTCAGTAACGAATTTTTGTTATATGCTTTGAGTATATCACTGCCATATGCTTTGTTTTTATGTTGGGGTGCTGTAGCATAGTTTCTTGATGTATTCTAAGTGCTATTATGCTGTTAATGGCAGAATTGTGTCATTCTTGTTTTGCTTGCCATTTGCAAACCGTGCATCCGATTCCGGTGATCTTTATATCGATTTCAACCGAAATCATCTCACTTTTCCAGCGGCATACTTGGTTTGCCAAGTTCATGCCTTGTTCATCATTTTCCTTCCGGAGCACGCATATGCATTGCATCTCACATCTCGCATATCATGCCATGTTTTGCATCATGTTGCTTGTGCATTGCACCGTGATTTATTGTGGTTCCATTGTTTGTGTTCTTGCTTTGGGTAGATCCGGAAGACGAGTACGTGAACGAGGAACCTGTTGAGAGCGCTTACGAGGATCAAGCTTTCGACAACTCTGAGAACTTTGCAGGCAAGATGACCATACCCTCGAAATCACTTCTATCTTTGCTTGCTAGATGCTCGCTCTTTTGCTATGCCTATGCTACGTTACCTACCACTTGTTATATCATGCCACCCATATTGCCATGTCAAACCTCTAACCATCCTTTCCAAGCAAACCGTTGATTGGCTATGTTACCGCTTTGCTCAGCCCCTCTTATAGCGTTGCTAGTTGCAGGTAAAGATGAAGTTTGTTCCTTGTTGGAACATGGATATTTTGGGATATCACAATATCTCTTATTTAATTAATGCACCTATATACTTGGTAAAGGATGGAAGGCTCGGCCTTATGCCTGGTGTTTTGTTCCACTCTTGCCGCCCTAGTTTCCGTCATACCGGTGTTATGTTCCTTGATTTTGCGTTCCTTACGCGGTTGGGTGATTTATGGGACCCCCTTGACAGTTTGCTTTGAATAAGACTCCTCCAAAGAAGGCCCAACCTTGGTTTTACCATTTGCCACCTAAGCCTTTTTTCCCCGGGTTTTCGCGAGCCCGAGGGTCATCTTTATTTAACCCCGGGCCAATGCTCCTCTCGAGTGTTGGCCCAAACTAGAGCGCTTTGCGGCGCCCCTCAAGGAAACTTGGGGTTTGGTTTTAGTTATGCGGACCGCTCATCCGGTGTGCCACGAGAACGAGATATGTGCAGCTCCTATCGGGATTTGTCGGCACATTCGGGCGGCTTTGCTGGTCTTGTTTTACCATTGTCGAGATGTCTTGTAGTTCGGGATTCCGAGATCGATCGGGTCTTCTCCGGTAGAAGGAATATCCTTCGTTGACCGTGAGAGCTTATAATGGGCTGTTGGGACACCCCTGCAGGGTTTTATCTTTCGAAAGCCGTGCCCGCGGTTATGAGGCAGATGGGAATTTGTTAATGTCCGGTTGTAGAAAACCCGAAGTTGACCTTGATTAAAACACATCAACCGCGTGTGTAACCGTGATGGTCTCTTCTCGGCGGAGTCCGGGAAGTGAACACGGTGTTAGAGTTATGTTTGACGTAAGTAGTTTCAGGATCACTTCTTGATCGCTACCAGCTTCACGACCGTGCCTTGCTTCTCTTCTCGTTCTCTTTTGCGAATGTAGCCACCATATATGCTAGTAAACTGCTGCAGCTCCACCTCACAACTCGTCCTTCCTATAAGCTTAAATAGTCTTGATCTCGCGGTGTGAGATTGCTGAGTCCCCGTGACTCACAGATTTCTACCAAAACAGTTGCAGTGCCGACGATGCGGTCAAGGCAGTGACGCAACCGAAGCTCAAGTGGGAGTTCGACGAGGAACGTGGTCGTTACTATGTGTCTTTTCCGATGATCGATGAGTGGAGCTCAGCTTGGGACGATCGGGGATCTGTGTAGCATTTGGGGTAGTCTTCTTTTATTTTGGTTCCGTAGTCGGACCTTGAGTGTAATCTCGATGATGGATGTTTATTTATGTATTGTGTGAAGTGGAATCGTAAGCCAACTATGTATTTTTTCCCTTATGTATTACATGGGTTGTGTGAAGATTACCTCACTTGCGACATTGCTTTCAATGCGGTTATGCCTCTAAGTCGTGCTTCGACTCGTGTGAGATATAGCCGCATCGAGGGCGTTACAAGTTGGTAATCAGAGCCATCCCCGTCTTAGGAGCCCCCTGCTTGATTGTTTCTTTGGCGTTGTTGAGTCTAGAACAAAAATGTTTTGAGTCTTAGGATTATATATATCGAGAGTAGGATTATTTTTACTCCTCGGTCCCTTCGTCGCTCTGGTGAGGTCTCCGACGAGAAGTTTGACTCTCTTCTCCTCAAATTTCACTAAAAAATTTAGGATCACGCTGGTATCTTGGAATCGTTAGATGGTTTTGTGACGAGAACATTGTTCTTGGTGCCTCGACATTTAGGGGTTGTGGCGGTGTCCGGGAGTTGAGCTCCGAGGTGTTGTCGCCACAATTTTATCGTTGCAGTTACGGAATACACGAGCTTTGCCGACATCGAAAATCTCTTTTGTACAGTTGTTGGTGATATAACCCCGATAACCCAGATCTTTGGGCGAGCTCGAGTATTGCCATGACTCGTATAATGGATGCTTTTCAAGGTCGAGGTACACGATTCGAAGGTTTCTTGGTTATGTGTTGACAGATGGATACAAATTTGGATCTAGGTATTGTTAGTTTGGGTGATATATTTTGTGTCCCCTGTATCCCCAACACCTGATTGCATAACCAGAAAGTTTCGGGAGTTTATAGGTGGGATTCAAGTAGCTCTTAGCATTTCTTCCCGCGGATATTTGGTTTGTGATTGGGTAATCCTTACCACTTATTTGTTCCAGTCGTACCTTGTTTTTTTTTCATTCATCAACCCTTTATCAAGTGGCTTCTCACCTTAATGGACGTGTGATGTTAGCTTTTGGAATTCATTCGTTCATCCTTGTTCGAATGTTTATTGTGAAGACTATATGTTGCAATTTCTATCCGTTGATTCAACTTGTCTATCTGTCTATCAAGATGATAACGGATGTCACCCTCTTCAGGATGGCTCCGCCAACGCATCAGAATCCGGAACGCAATGATGGGAGTCAGTCGAACCCTCCACCTCCACCTCCGCCTCCGGAGGCATGGCAAGCTGTCATGGCAGCCACCAACGCAAATGCTTAGATGATTTTGCAACTCTTGCAAGAGCGTACCCAAGGGCAAGGCAACCAAGGAAATCAAGGCCAAGGCAACAATCAGCCGCACTTCGCTACCCTCAATCAGTTCCTTGCTAATCAGCCGAAGTCTTTCAGCTTCTGTGCCGAGGCCACAGACGCCGACGATTGGCTTGTGGACATCTGCAAACATTTTGAATGTAGCAATGTCAGACCTGAGGACTTTGTCAAGTTTGCTTCGTTTCAACTCAAGGACCAAGCTGCCGAGTGGTATCAACAATACAAAGATTCCAGAGGAGGTCGTGTGATTACCTGGGATGATTTCCGCCGAGACTTCAAAGCTCACCACATTCCGCAAAGTGTTGTTGAGAGCAAGCGTGAGGAGTTCCGCAATCTCAAGCAAGGCAACATGTTTGTGTATCAATACAATATCCAGTTCCAGAAACTCGCTCGCTTCGCTAAGCAAGATGTCCCTGATGAAAAGAGTATGATCTATCAATTCAGAGGTGGTCTCAGAGAAGATTTGCAATTAGCTCTCGTGCTTTTTGAGCCAGAAAGTATGATGAATTCTACAACATGGCACTGAAGCAAGAAGCTGCCCAGCTCAAGTGTGAGGCTTCTAAGAAGAGAGTCGTGGGGCAGCTCAGTCTTCTTCTTCCTCACTAGTGGCAGCTAAGCAACGAAGTTCTGGTTGCCTCCCCTCCTCCGTTCCGTCGGCCTTATCGCCAGAAGAACTCAGGTGGTCGTGGATCTTCCCACACACCCAACCCAGGCTATCAGAACAAGTCTAATTCTCAAGCTCCAAGGTCAAATGCTCCTTATCACCGTCCGCTCTCAGAGGTGACTTGCAACAAATGTCAGCAGAAAGGGCACTACGCGAACAAGTGCTTCAACCAAAGGCGCCTTCCACCTCCTCCTCCTGTGAGATCTTCAAGCAATGAAGTGGTCAAGCATAATCCCAAGTCTGCAAAGGTGAACATGATGTATGCAGCTCAAGCGGAGGAATCTACTGATGTGATAATGGGTAATCTCTCAGTTAATGATATTCCTGCAAAAGTCTTATTTGATACTGGTGCTTCACATTGTTTCATCTCAAGACCTTTTGCATCTAAGCATGAGTTGGGTTATCAAGAATTGCCTAGTTCTTTATCAGTTGTGTCCCCGGGTAAGCAAATGACAGCTAATAATTATGTCCCGGATGTTTCCATCAAGATGGGCGACTATAAATTTCTGGCTAAACCAATTGTTCTTGGTGACTCGGATATTGATCTTATTCTCGGCATGGACTGGCTTTCTCGGACAAAGCTCAGCTTGATTGTGCTGCGGGGAAATTCAATTGACACACTCTTCCGAGGATGTGATCATCTATGCCGCTCGTGATGAAACCATTCGGTTGTTTTCTCTCAATGAGAAGGGCGAGTTGGATGCTATCTCTCGATTCGATCGTTTGTGAGTACCAAGATGTCTTTCCAGAAGAGCTTCCGGGTATGCCTCCTCACCGGCCAGTTGAATTCGTTATCGATCTTGAGCCTGGCACGGAACCCGTTTGCAAGCGTCCATACAAGCTTGGACCTAAAGAGCTGAAGGAATTGAAGAAACAGCTCGATGAAGAAGAGCACGGGTTTGATCGGACCGAGTTCATCTCCATGGGGTTGTGGAGTTCTTTTTGTCCAGAAGAAGGATGGCACGGACCGACTGTAAGGCCGATTACCGTCCATTGAACAAAAAGACAATCAAGACAAGTATCCACTTCCCAACATCAATGAGCTTTTCGAGCAACTCAAAGGTGCTAAAGTTTTCTCCAAGCTTGACCTTCGTATGGGATATCATCAAATTCGCATTCGTGAACAAGATATTCCCAAGAAAGCATTCAGAACAAGCTTTGGTTCTTATGAATATACTGTCATGTCTTTCGGCCTTGTCAATGCTCCTCCAACTTTCTCTCGAATGATGAACTTCATCTTCAACCCCTACACAAATGAACTCGTATTGGTCTATCTCGATGATATTTTGGTCTTCTCTAAGAATAAGAAGGATCATGCCAAACATTTGCGATTGGTGCTCGACAAGCTCAGAGAGCATCAATTCTATGCAAAGTTTTCCAAATGTGAATTTTGGCTTGATGAAGTTCTTTACCTTGGTCATATCATCTCTGCCAAGGGCATAGCTGTTAACCCCGAGAAGGTGTCTGCAGTTGTGAATTGGGAACCTCCTCAGAATGTCAAGCAGCTTCGCAGTTTTCTTGGTCTTGCAAGCTATTGCCGAAGATTCGTTGAGAATTTCTCCAAGATTGCAAGCCTCTTTCCAACCTCCTCCAGAAGCATGTGAAGTATGTCTGGTCTCTTGAGTGTGACGTTGCTTTCAACACTCCCAAAGAGAAACTCGTCACAGCTCCTGTCTTAACTCCTCCTGATGAATCGAAGCCATTCGAAGTTTTCTGTGATGCTTTTCTTCAAGGTCTCGGTGCTATGTTAATGCAAGAGAAGAAAGTTGTGGCCTATACCTCTCGTCAGTTGAAGCCCAACAAAAAGAACTACCCCACTCACGATCTTTAGTTGGCGGCAGTTGTGCATGCATTGATAACATGGAGACATCTCTTGTTGGGAAGGAAAGTGGACATTTTCACTGATCACACGAGTCTCAAGTATATCTTCACTCAACCCAACCTCAACCTCGGGCAAACTCGATGGGTCGAAATGATTCAAGAGTACAATCCAAGTATTGAATATACTCCGGGCAAGGACAATGTGATTGCAGATGCTTTGAGCAGGAAGGCTTATTGCAACCTTGACTTAATTCTCAAGCCCTTCCAACCAGACCTTTGTGAAGCTTTCCATAAGCTGAATCTTCAAGTTGTTCCTCAAGGCTTTCTTGCCAACCTCATAGTCTCTCCTACTTTGGAAGACCAAATTCGTGAGGCACAACTCCTGGATACCATGGTGAAAAAGGTGAAACGTGGTATCGACAAGGGCATTTCCAAATACAAGTGCTTCCACATTGATGACAAAGATACTCTTTTCTTCGAGGATCGAATTGTGGTTCCTAAAGGCGATCCGAGAAAAGTCATTATGAACGAGGCACACAATTCCCTTCTATCCATTCATCACGGAAGTACGATGATGTACCATGACCTCAAGCGATCGTATTGGTGGACTCGAATGAAGCGAGAAATTGCTCAATTCGTGAATGAGTGTGATGTCTGCAGAAGAGTGAAAGCAGAACACCAACGACCAGCTGGTCTCCTCCAACCTCTTGCTATTCCGGAATGGAAGTTTGATCATATCGAAATGGACTTCGTGACTGGATTTCCAAAGTCCAAGCGCGGAAATGATGTTATCTTCGTTGTCATTGACAAGCTTACTAAAGTGGCTCATTTTCTTCCTATCAAAGAATCTATCACAGCAGCTCAGTTGGCAGAGCTTTACACATCCAGGATTGTCTCCTTGCACGGCATTCCAGAATTGATTTCTTCATATCGTGGAAGCATTTTCACCTCTAAGTACTGGGACTCCTTTCAGAAGGCCATGGGCACCAACATTCGCTTCAGCACAGCTTTCCACCCTCAAACTAGTGGCCAAGTCGAGCGAGTCAACCAAATCCTCGAAGACATGCTCAGGGCTTGTGTCATCTCTTTCGGTATGAAGTGGGAAGATTGTCTTCCTTATGCCGAGTTCTCCTACAACAACAGCTTCCAAGCGAGTTCGGGAAAGGCCCCATTCGAAATTCTCTATGGCATAAAGTGTCGTACTCCTCTCAATTGGTCCGAGACAGGTGAACGCCAACTTCTTGGCAACGACTTGATCACAGAAGTCGAAGAAATGTGCAAAGTCATTCGTGAGAATCTCAAAGCCGCGCAATCGCGCCAGAAGAGCTATTATGATGACAAGCACCGTGATGTGGCTTTTGAAATCGGAGACCATGTCTACCTCCGCATCTCTCCAATGAAAGGCACTCGTTGCTTCGTATCAAAGGGAAGCTTGCCCCTAGATACGTGGGTCCTTTCAAGATCATTGGCAAAAGAGGCGATCTCGCCTATCAACTTGAGCTTCCGTCCAACTTCGCGAACGTGCACGATGTGTTTCACGTGTCACAGCTTCGCAAGTGCTTCAAGACTCCTGAGCGCACTATCAACTTCGAAGAAATTGACCTTCAAGAAGATCTCTCTTATCATGAGCACCCCGTTGCTATTCTTGAAGAAACCGAGCGCAAGACTCGCAACAAGTCAATCAAATTCCTGAAAGTGAAGTGGTCACACCATTCCGACCGAGAAGCCACACAGGGAGCGCGAGGATCACCTCCGTTCGAATATCCGGAGTTCTTTCAGTCCTAGATCTCGGACGAGATCCTCTTGTAGTGGTGGAGTGTTGTAACACCCGGATGTAACTTCCCATATTTGTAACTCCAACTCTTGCCATTTTCGGCTATGTGCTATGGTATTCCCTCCGTGGTTGGGTTTTGTTTTTCGTTTTGCATTTTGTTCATGTCATGCATCTCATATCATGTCATCATGTGCATCTCATTTGCATACGTGTTCGTCTCATGCATCCGAGCATTTTCCCCGTTGTCCGTTTTGCAGTCCGACACTCCCACATGCACCGGCTCACCCCTCTTGTCTCTTTTCGTTAGCGGGTGTTGAACGTTCTCGGAATGGACCGAGGCTTGCTAAGTGGCCTTGGTACACCACCGGTAGACCACCTGTCAAGTTTCGTGCTATTTGGAGGTCGTTTGATACTCCAACGGTTAACCGGGTAACCGCATAGACCTCTTTTGGGTTGCAGCCCAACACCCCTTCAAAACAGCCCAATAACCCATCTAAGTCACTTCCATGTCCATCGCCGTTCGATCACGATCGTGTGGGCGAAAACTACACTCCATTTGGAGCTTCCTAGCTCCTCCTATCTATAAAAACACCCCTCCTCCCGAAATTTCGGGTCATTCCACCCCTAACCCTAGCAGATTCGTCCCCGCCGCCGCCGGACACGTCCGGGCGGAGCCGGACGCGTCCAACCGCCGCCCCGGACCAATCGCGCGCCGCCACGTGGCGTCAGCGCCACATCGCCGCCGCCCAGCAGCCTGGCTGCCCTCCCGAGCCCGGCGCCTCCGCTCCCCGAGCGCCAGACCACCGCCCCACTGCCCAGCTGCCCTCTCCTCCTCCGGCCGCCGCCCGTCCGCCAAGGCTCGACCTCGCCTCCTCGCCACGGTCGCCGCCTCCCGCATGGGAGGCGCCACGGGACCTCGCCCGGCCCCGAGCTCCTACCCCGACCCTCGCCTCCGGCCTCCTCCTCGTCAACTCCGGCGAGGAACTCCGCCACCTCGATCCATGGCTACCGATCTGATCCAGATCGGATCTGGAGAAAACCGAGGTTGACCCCAAAATCCTCTAAGTCCTCGGTTCTGCATAATTTTTCTTGTCATATTAATCGCATCATAACTTTGTATCCGTGGCTCCGTTTTGTGCTTATAGCATACCGAATTGTTCGCCACGACGAGTACATCATTTTATCTCATTGCATCTTTTTCATTAGAGCTCATCTCGATGCCCGAAATGCTGTTGGAACATGGATATGTGATGTTAGTTTCAGATTCTTATCAGAACTTGCACTTCTGTCATTTTTTCCATGATTGATGCGTGCATCCTATGAACTTGAGTCCTATATGTGTTTTGTAATATGCCATTCCATCTTTACAGGGATGTATGCTATGTATTTTTGTGATCTCTGTGGTGACTAGGACAAGTATGCAAACTAGGCTTCATGATGTTGCTGATTTCTGTCCCTGTTCTGCTGTTATTTTTATGCCATGTAAACTTGATGCTACAGAGAGATCCATGCCTATTTTGAGATACTTCATTAAGGATGTTTTGAACATATGGTTATGCTCTATCCATCCATGCCCTTGTTTAAAATTATGGAGTAGCCTAGCATGTCGTTTTCGTGCTCTACTTTTGCTATAAAATGTTTCCTGGCAGATTGTTTACATGTTATTCAATTTTGCCAAGGTTGTTGTAGTTGATCCTTGCATGATATAAACTTGTTATTGCCATGTTTAGTTTCATAAACATGGATTCTTGCTTTTTATATGCTTATCTTGTCATTCAATGACTTGTGGTGAGTGAATCGAGCTCGCAAAGATGCCTTCATGATGCTGTTAATGCCATGCTCTGTTTCCTGAATCTGTTAACGAAACTTGCTATGTTTACATGGGTGCAATCCTATCTTCTGATCCTTTTTGGCTCATGGTCAGTACCGGATTTGTGTTCTATGCTTTAAGTATAATCATGTCATGCCTTGCTTTGCTATTATAAGTTCCTGTAGCATGTTGATAGCTTGCTCTGAACATTGCTACCTGATGCTGTTTATGCCATGCCCAACCTGATATCTTTTGCACTTTTCCCATGCTTGTTTGAACCTGTTATGTTGTGATTTAGCCGTAGCTCAGTGTTCCATTTTTGTTAAGCATCTCCTATATATCACTGCCATATGCTTTGTATTTATGTTGGGGTGCTGTAGCATAGTTTCTTGATGTATTCTAAGTGCTATCATGCTGTTAATGGCAGAATTGTGTCATTCTTGTTTTGCTTGCCATTTGCAAACCGCGCATCCGATTCCGGTGATCTTTATATCGATTTCAACCGAAATCATCTCACTTTTCCAGCGGCATACTTGGTTTGCCAAGTTCATGCCTTGTTCATCATTTTCCTTCCGGAGCACGCATATGCATTGCATCTCACATCTCGCATATCAATGCCATGTTTTGCATCATGTTGCTTGTGCATTGCACCGTGATTTATTGTGGTTCCATTGTTTGTGTTATTGCTTTGGGTAGAGCCGGGAGACGAGTACGTGAACGAGGAACCTGTTGAGAACGCTTACGAGGGTCAAGCTTTCGACAACTCTGAGAACTTTGCAGGCAAGATGACCATACCCTCGAAATCACTTCTATCTTTGCTTGCTAGATGCTCGCTCTTTTGCTATGGCTATGCTACGTTACCTACCACTTGCTATATCATGCCACCCATATTGCCATGTCAAACCTCTAACCATCCTTTCCTAGCAAACCGTTGATTGGCTATGTTACCACTTTGCTCAGCCCCTCTTATAGCGTTGCTAGTTGCAGGTAAAGATGAAGTTTGTTCCTTGTTGGAACATGGATATTTTGGGATATCACAATATCTCTTATTTAATTAATGCACCTATATACTTGGTAAAGGGTGGAAGACTCGGCCTTATACCTGGTGTTTTGTTCCACTCTTGCCGCCCTAGTTTCCGTCATACCGGTGTTATGTTCCTTGATTTCGCGTTCCTTACACGGTTGGGTGATTTATGGGACCCCCTTGACAGTTCGCTTTGAATAAGACTCCTCCAGCAAGGCCCAACCTTGGTTTTACCATTTGCCGCCTAAGCCTTTCCCCCGGGTTTTCGCGAGCCCGAGGGTCATCTTTATTTAACCCCCCGGGCCAATGCTCCTCTGAGTGTTGGCCCAAACTAGAGCGCTTTGCAGCGCCCCCTCAAGGAAACTTGGGGTCTGATTTTATTTGTACGGACTGCTCATCCGGTGTGCCCTGAGAACGAGATATGTGCATCTCCTATCGGGATTTGTCGGCACATTCGGGCGGCTTTGCTGGTCTTCTTTTACCATTGTCGAGATGTCTTGTAGTCCGGGATTCCGAGACTGATCGGGTCTTCCCAGTAGAAGGAATATCCTTTGTTGACCGTGAGAGCTTATAATGGGCTAAGTTGGGACACCCCTGCAGGGTTTTATCTTTCGAAATCCGTGCCCGCGGTTATGAGGCAGATGGGAATTTGTTAATGTCCGGTTGTAGAAAACCCGAAGTTGACCTTGATTAAAACACATCAACCGCGTGTGTAACCGTGATGGTCTCTTCTCGGCGGAGTCCAGGAAGTGAACACGGTGTTGGAGTTATGTTTGACGTAAGTAGTTTTAGGATCACTTCTTGATCGCTACCAGCTTCACGACTGTGCCTTGCTTCTCTTCTCGCTCTCTTTTGCGAATGTAGCCACCATATATGCTAGTCGCTTGCTGCAGCTCCACCTCACAACTCTGTCCTTCCTATAAGCTTAAATAGTCTTGATCTCGCGGATGTGAGATTGCTGAGTCCCCGTGACTCACAGATTTCTACCAAAACAGTTGCAGGTGCCAACGATGCCAGTGCAGGTGACGCAACCGAGCTCAAGTGGGAGTTCGACGAGGAACGTGGTCGTTACTATGTGTCTTTTCCTGATGATCAGTAGTGGAGCCCAGTTGGGACGATCGGGGATCTGTGTAGCATTTGGTGTAGTCTTCTTTTATTTTGGTTCCGTAGTCGGACCTTGAGTGTAATCTCGATGATGGATGTTTATTTATGTATTGTGTGAAGTGGCGACTGTAAGCCAACTATGTATCTTTTTCCCTTATGTATTACATGGGTTGTGTGAAGATTACCTCACTTGCGACATTGCTTTCAATGCGGTTATGCCTCTAAGTGTGCTTCGACACGTGTGAGATATAGCCGCATCGAGGGCGTTACAAAGCACCCCCACTGGGCTCTGGCCCAGTAGGCCACCAGCCCAACTGGGCAAAGGCCCAACAGGCCGGCCCACCCCCACTACCTTATCCCCTCTCGCCCGAAACCATAACCCCAGCTACTCCCACTCGCTCCCACTCACCCCCCACCTTGCTCTCTCTCCCTCCCCGATCCAAATCTGGATCGGGGAACGAACCACGACCCCCAACGCCGGCGACCACCCCGTCATCGCCTCGGTCACCCCGTCGCCGCCTGGATCGCCGTTGTCGCTCGCCTCCCTGTCGCCCGGTTGTCTCCGTCCTCCTCCTCAACCCCCACTACCCCGAACCCTACGCCCATGGTGAGGCCCCGGCTCTCCTTCTCTCTCCCCCGTCTGCCGCCTCCTACTGCTCGTTCACCGCGCCCGCAGCTCCGCGCTCACCCACTCCGCTGCCCCTCGCCGTGCACCCGCTTGTGTCTGATGTCGCCGCCGCAACCTGTAGTCCGCCCGCGCCTTTCGCCACAAGACGCTGCCCCTCCCCATGCCCCCGCGGCACCGCCAAGCTTTATGTCGCGCTCCGCCTGGTCAAGATCGGCGATCGCCGACCCGTCTTACGGCCGACCGCACCATGCACATGCTCGCGGCCGTGCAACTCTGCCCGCGCCGTGGCCTCGCGACCCCTGCGCCGCAGCCGCCCCATGCCACTCCTCCACCTGCTCGCCGGCCCCTGCATCCATCTGTTGTCGCCGCCCCTTGCAGCTGCTTGCCGCGCCCTTGGCTTGGGGCACCGCCTCCGGCCGCCTCCGCCAGACCGCGCCCCGCTCCCGCACCCACCTCGCCTTCGCCCGGCCGTGCCATCGCCGCCCTAGCGCACGCGCGTCACCGCCCCTGCGTCGCCACCACCTGCCGCGGCCGGCTGGCGAGCCGCGTCGCTGACCACGCGCCCGGTGAGGGAGTCCTGGTTTAGGGGGTCCTCGGACAGCCGGACTATATACTTTAGCCGGACTGTTGGACTATGAAGACACAAGATTGAAGACTCCGTCCCGTGTCCGGATGGGACTCTCCTTGGCGTGGAAGGCAAGCTTGGCAATACGGATATGTAGATCTCCTCCCTTATAACCGACTTCATGTAACCCTAGCCCCTCCGGTGTCTATATAAACCAGAGGGTTTAGTCCGTAGGACAACAACAATCATACCATAGGCTAGCTTCTAGGGTTTAGCCTCTACGATCTCGTGGTAGATCAACTCTTGTAATACTTATATCATCAAGATCAATCAAGTAGGAAGTAGGGTATTACCTCCATCGAGAGGGCCCGAACCTGGGTAAACATCGTGTCCCCCGCCTCCTGTTACCATCCGCCTTAGACACACAGTTCGGGACCCCCTACCCAAGATCCGCCGGTTTTGACACCGACGTTGGTGCTTTCATAGAGAGTTCCACTGTGCTGTCACCATAAGGCTTGATGGCTCCTCCGATCATCGACAATGATGCGATCCGGGGCGAGGTTTTCCTCCCCGGACAGATCTTCGTATTCGGCGGCTTCGTACTGCGGGCCAACTCGCTCGGCCATCTGGAGCAGATCGAAAGCTACGCCCCTGGCCATCAGGTCAGGTTTGGAAACTTGAACTATACTGCCGACATCCGCGGAGACTTGATCTTCGACGGATTCGAGCCCATGTCAGGTGCGCCGCACAGTCACGACGGGCATGACTTAGCTCTGCCGTCGGACAGTGTTCGGGAGATCACACCTGCAACTACTCCGGCCCTCAATCCGTAGAAGGTTGCGCCGTCCGAGGACGGGTGGATGGACCCCACCACGAAGGCCGCGCACTCAGCGGCGATAGAGCCGAATGCTGACTTCACTTCCTACGAGACCCGTGTTGCCGGACACTTGGATTCGTCCCCGGCCATGGGCTCCGAACCGCCTGCGTCCGTGCCTATCGAATCTGATTGGGAACCGATCATGGAGTTTTCCTCCGCGGATATCTTTCATCACTCACCACTGGGCGACGTGCTAAACTCATTGAGGTCTCTCTCCTTGTCAGGAGACCCTTGGCTGAACTATGTCCGGCTAGAATGGGATGCGGACGACGAAGAAATTTGCTGCCCACCCACCACCCACTTAGTAGCCACTGTCGACGATTTAACCGACATGCTCGATTTCGGCTCCGAAGACATCGACGGTATGGACGACGATGCAGGAGATGAACAGGAACCACCGCCCAAGGTGCGCTGGACTGCCACCTCATCATATGAATATGATATATACATGGTGGACACCCTCAAAGAAGGCGATGGCGATAAGACAACGGAGGATAATCCCTCCAAGGAGCAATCCAAGCACCGACGTCAGCGGCGCCGCTCTAAGTCCCGCCATAGCAAAAGCAGGGATACCGGCACAAGAGACAATAACGCTCCGGATAGTGCCGAAGATGACGACATTCCCCTCCAGTCAGACCACGAGCGGGAGGATGAACAAGCTAGCCCTCCGGAATAGGCAGTAGACGGAGAACCATAGGATGACAATTACATGCCTCTCTCCGAAGACGAGGCGAGCCTCGGCGACGAAGAATTTATCGTGTCTGAGGATCCCGTCGAGCAGGAGCGCTTCAAGCGCCGGCTTATAGCCACAGCAAACAGCCTGAAGAAAAAGCAACAACAGCTTTGAGCTGATCAAGATCTGCTAGCGGATAGATGGACTAAAGTCCTGGCGGCCGAGGAATACGAACTCGAGCGCCCAACCAAGAGTTACCCAAAGCGCAGGTTGCTACCCCAACTCGAGGAGGAAGCATTAAAACCTACATCACCAGCGTATGATGCGGCTGATCGGCCACCTCATGGCCGAGACAGAGGGGCATATCAGCCCGAAGTCCAGCCCGCACCCTGCCGCCATTCAATCAAAAATACCAAGGCCCGGGGCAACACGCGGGACCTGCGAGACGTATTGGAAAACAAAGCAGGACATACAAGATCGATCTATGGATCACGGGGTCGCGCCCCAACGCGTGACGATAATCGTCACACCGGATACACTAAAAGCAAATCCGGCCGGGCCGAATACAGCAGACAAGACTCATATGAACTGCGTCGTGACATAGCCCGGCACAGAGGCGCCGCACACCCCCTATGCTTCACCGATGAAGTAATGGATCGTGAATTCCAAGAAGGATTCAAACCCGTGAACATTGAGTCATATGATGGCACAACAGACCCCACGGTATGGATCGAGGATTTCTTCCTCCACATCCACATGGCCCACGGTGATTATCTACATGCCATCAAGTACCTCCCACTAAAACTCAAAGGACCAGCTCGGCATTGGCTGAATAGCCTGCCAGCAAACTCCATTGGCAGTTGGGAGAATTTGGAAGACGCATTCCTTGACAACTTCCAGGGCACTTATGTTCGACCACCAGATGTTGATGACTTGAGCCACATAACCCAACAGCCATGGGAATCGGCCAGGAAATTCTGAACTCGGTTCCTAACTAAAAAGAACCAAATTGTCGACTGTCCGGATGTTGAGGCCTTAGCGGCATTTAAACATAACATCCGGGACGAGTGACTCGCCCGACACCTCGGCCAAGAGAAGCTGAGGTCCATGGCAGCCCTCACGACACTCATGACCCGCTTTTGCGCGGGCGAGGACAGCTGGCTGGCTCTCCGCAATAGCACATCAGGAAATCCTGGCAATTCAGACGCCAAAGATACTAACGGCAGACCACGTCGCAACAGACACAAGCGCCGCAACAACGGCGACAACGCCGAAGACACGGCAGTCAATGCTGGATTGAGTGGCTCTAAATCCGGTCAACGGAAGAAGCCGTTCAAAAGAATCCGGGCCCGTCCAGTTTGGACCGTATACTCGATCGCTCGTGTCAAATTCACGGCACCCCCGATAAGCCAGCCAATCACACCAACAGAGAATGTTGGGTATTCAAGCAGGCCAGCAAGTTGAATGCCAAAAACAAGGACAAGGGGCTGCATAGCGACGACGAGGATGAGACCCGGCCACCGAACACAGGAGGACAGAAGAGGTTCCCTCCACAAGTGAAAACGGTGAACATGATATACGCAACCCATATTCCCAAGAGGGAATGGAAGCATGCACTAAGGGACGTCTATGCGATGGAGCCAGTCACCCCAAAGTTCAACCCATGGTCCTCTTGTCCGATCACCTTCGATCGCAGGGACCACCCCACTAGTATCTGTCATGGAGGATCTGCCGCATTGGTCCTTGACCCCATCATTGACGGATTTCACCTCACTCGCATCCTTATGGACGGTGGCAGCAGCCTGAACCTGCTCTATCAGGATATAGTGCGCAAAATGGGCATAGACCCCTTGAGGATCAAACCCACCAAAACCACCTTTAAAGGTGTAATCCAAGGTGTAGAGGCCTGTTGCACGGGCTCAATCACACTGGAAGTGGTCTTCGGATCTCCGTACAACTTTCGAAGCGAGGACTTAATCTTCGACATCGTCCCCTTTCACAGCGGCTATCACACACTGATCGGACGAACCGCATTTGCCAGATTCAATGCGGTACCGCATTATGCATACCTCAAACTCAAAATGCCAGGACCATGCGGGGTTATAACAGTTAATGGAAACACGGAGCGCTCGCTCCGCATGGAGGAGCACACTGCGGCCCTCGCAGCAGAAGCGCAAAGCACCCTTATTAGGCAAACCGCCAGTTCGGCAAAAAAGACCCCAGACACCTTCAAGCGAGTCCGGAGTACTCCGCAGGTGAATCGCCAAGCACGTTTTGAGCTCGCCTAGCAATTCGTCCTCCGTCCTAGTCCCAGTCAAGTGGCGAAATTTGCTCCGCGTGTACATAACTATGCACTCAAGATACCATGGGCATAGGCGGAGGCACCACTACGGCACGTCCCACAATGCAGCTCAACCGCCCAAGGGGCCATATACCTTTATTGTTCTCTCTCTTTCAGGACCTTACTCTCTGGAAGCCCTTTCCGACAGTCTAATTGTTGGACCCATCGCGGTAAGGAAATACCGAGGAAGCAAGACGCTCTGACATACAAGGGAATCCCCAGGTGGTCTCTGATAACGATCAAAATACCTGTTTTACATACCCATACGCAGCTTGCCCTTGGATAGGACATGTCAAATAGTCCTATTTTTTGCTTATTGCACTACTTGTATCCGTACGCTTTGACGTATTATTTACTAACAATGCAGAGCATTAGTCTATCATTGCATTCCCCTTTCTTTTTTTCCTTGTCTGCTTATTTACGACAAATTGCACCCGTACATTCTGGTACGACCAGTGCGCCAGGGGCTTCAGTATACCCCATAATACGGCATGAGAAGTCCGAACACTTTCGACAGTGCGGCACCCCCGCACTTATAGCATTATATGCATCAACTCCGAATCATGTCTTGGGTCAATAGTTGGGTTTGCCCGGCTCCCATGTTTTGGTACCTTACGTTCCACAATATCGGCTAAGGTAGCACCGGGAGAACTACTGCGATTGTGCCCCGGTTCTTCCGGACGAGCACCTCAGTAGAGAAAACCGAAAACTGATTGTCATGATAAGGCGAGAGCTAGTCGCTGTTTGAGAGGTCTCAAGTCCTTAAAGAATTTTTCCGCTTCGGGCGAGGAGTCGGCCTTGCCCGACTTAGGCGTATATAGTGCCCCAAATTCAGCCTTCCGAATACTAGGGGCTTCGCCAAAATTTAAAATTGTAGACTTCTATGGCTAAGTGAGAGTGATAAAGCTTTATAGTACGATTGCCTGGTTCGTTGTGCTGAACACCTCCTTCGAAGGACCCAAAACTGGGATAAAGAGTGATCAGGTTTATCCGGAACACCTCGATTAGTTACATCAGGCGTGAAGGCGACGGTGGCCAACTCTCAGATTTTATAAACGGCCACACAGAAGGTAATATTTTAAATTAACAAGCGTTGCATAGCGCAAATGAATTCGTTTCATATTATAGGATCACATGAGTACATTTATTCAAATATTACATCCTTTGCACATTCCTCCGCCACAAGGCGAGCACCCTTCAGGACAATGTCATGATACTTTTCGGGGTGGCGATGCTCCTTGCCCTCCGGTGGCCCCTCCTTCACCAGCTTTTCGGCGTCCAGCTTCGCCCAGTGGACCTTCGCCTGGGCAAAAGCCCTGCGCGCACCCTCGATACAGACGGACCACTTTATGACTTCAAACCTTAGGCAGGAATTCACAAGCCGCCTCACCAGACCGAAGTAGCTACCAGGCAGGGGCTCGCCAGGCCACAACCGGACTATAAGACCCTTCATGGCCTGTTCGGCCGCCTTGTGAAGCTCGACCAGTTGCTTCAACTAGTCGCTCAAGGGCATTGGGTGTTCGGTCCCAGTATACTGAGACCAGAACAACTTCTCCGTCGAGCTCCCCTCCTCGGCCCGGTAGAACTCCGCGGCATCCGACACACTGCAGGGTAGATCTGCGAACGCTCCTGGAGAGCTCCGAACTCGGGTAAGTAAAAAGAAAGTTTCCTTCACATGCTTGCTTTGCATAATGAATGCCTTACCCGCCGCTATCTTCTTAACCGCCTCAATTTCCTGGAGGGCCTTTTGGGCTTCGGCCTTGGCATGTTGTGCACTTTCGAGGGCCTTCGCAAGCTCGCACCCTTGCGTCATAGAGTCAAGCTCCAAGGGCTCATGTTTCTTGAAGAGAGCCTGGAGCTCTTGCTGCACCTCGCCTACTCGGGCCTCTTGCTTCTCTCGCTCGATGTGCTCCTTGGCCGCTTTGTCTTCGGCCTCGGATAGCGCCTTCTGCAGGGCCGCCACTTCGGCCGTGGCCCCTAGCAAAATTCATGATGATCCTATTATTCCAAAACCAAAATTTTCTTTATCAATATTCAGATAGGGTGTCACTTACCTTTGTTCTCTTCGAGCTGCCTCTTGGTAAGGCCGAGCTCTTCCTTGGACAGCTCAAGGTCCCGCTTCAGTGCGGCGACCTCCGCAGTACGAGCGGCGGCGGCCAACAGTGAAGCCTGCTTATTCACATAGGCACATTCTGATTAGACTCCTGCGATTATTATTTGATCCTCTATTCGGCCTTTCTTTGCGAACGCCAAACAGAGCATCAGGGGCTACTGTCTATGCTGTAACATTTTCTTACAATTTGATTACTTACCTCAAAGCCGGTTAGGAGGCTGGCACAGGCTTCAGTCAGTCCGCTCTTAGCGGACTGAACCTTCTTGACTACCGCACTCATGATAGTGCGGTGCTCTTCGTCAATGGAAGCGCCGCGAAGCACTTCCAGCAAGTTGTCCGATGCCTCTGGATGGACAGAGGCCATCGGCACAGACGGCTTGCCCCCCTTAGCGAGGGGTTGCCTGACAGAATCCGGAACCACTGGAGGTTCCGGCACCGTAATCGGCTTGGGGCTAGACTTGCGGCCCCCGGCGTTAGGGCCCAGAGGAGTCTTGCCCCTCGTGTGCCTAGCGCCTGGAATATCACCTTGGGGCGCCTCCGGAACTGTCTCCCCTTGGTTCAGTTCCCTTTGAGACAACACCTCGGCATTGTCCGTAGGGCGGGGGAGGAGGCGGTCAGGAGTGAATCGCTGTTCATATCTAACGGGCCCAAAGAATCATCCGACGAAGATACGTCGATCTGGGCTCAGGACGGACTGCATAATCATGCGCGGCGTGATAAGAAATAGTACAATTACACGTACCAAGAATTATTATGGTATCCAGATACTCACGACTTTGCCAGGGGCTTGTCCCTAGGTAACCACTCCTCGTCGCTGATAGCGGCCGTCGTGGAGCAGTCCGGGAGGAGGGTCCTTCCCTTCTTGGACCCTTCGGCCTCCCCTGATGGGGCGGCCTTCCTTTTCCTGTCCCCCCCCCCCTGACTAGGGGGGGGGGGATTTCCTCTTCCTCCTCCTAGTTTTCGTGGGAGGAGTGCACCTCGGTGTTTTTGGACGATGAGTCCGATATAACCTTGCGCCGGAGACCCTTCCTGGTCCCCGTGGCCTTCTTCTTGGCCTTCTTCTCCGGCACCTCATAAGGCGTCGGAACCAGCATCTCCGTTAGGAGAGCATCCGCTGGATCTTCGGGCAGGGGGGCTGGACAATCGATCTGCTCCGCTGTCGCTACCCAGTCCTGTTAAATGGCGTGGAGGCTTAGATCCCGCGCGTGGTTATACTGGGGAAAAGAACATCTTATGAGATATAAAAGACTTACCGGATTGGCAGGACACTTTGCGCTGAGTCCGCGGTCCTCAGTAAGGGGAGGAGGTACCTCGGTGCCCTTGAACAGCACCTTCTAGACATCCTTGTGCGTAGTGTCGAAGAGCTCTCGCAGCGTCTGGTGCTCGGCCGGGTCGAACTCCCACAAATTGAATGCCCGTCTTTGACACGGTAGGATCCGGCGGAAGAGCATGACTTGGACCACGTCGACAAGCTTGATTTTCTTGCTCATCATGTTTTTGACGCAGGTCTGCAGTCCGGTCATCTCTATCGAGGAACCCTAGGATAGGCCCTTCTCTTTCCAGGAGGTGAGTCGCATGGGGATTCTGGATCGTAATTAGGGGGCCGCCACCCAGTTGGTGTTGCGCGGCTCGGTGATGTAGAACCACCCCGATTGCCACCCCTTTACGGTCTCCACATAGGAGCCTTCGAGCCAGGTGACGTTGGGCATTTTGCCCACCGTGGCGCCTCCGCACTCCGCTTGCTGGCCGACCACCATCTTTGGTTTAATGTTGAAGGTCTTCAGCCACAGGCCAAAGTGGGTCTCGATGCGGAGGAAGGCCTCGGACACGACGATAAATGCCGAGATGTTGAGGATGAAATTGGGGGCCAGATCGTGAAAGTCCAGCCCGTAGTAGAACATGAGCCCGCGGACAAACGGGTGGAGGGGAAATCCCGATCCATGGACGAAGTGGGTAAGAAGTACCACCCTCTCATGGGGTTACGGAGTAGGACGATCTGCCCACTTGTCCCCGGTAGCCGGTGCGCGATATCCGCGGCCAGGTATCCGGCTCCCCGTAGCTTTGTGATGTCCTCCTCCATAACGGACACTTGCCTCCCGCTCCAGACATGCTTGGAGTGGTTTTAGCAGAAAATGCAAACTTGGGTGCTGGAGCTCAAGTGCGCAAGAATGGATGAGCAAGGAGGAAGAGGGCATGGGTGAAAAAGATGAATCCTTGTCTCTTTATAAGGGCGGAAGGAACTATGCGCCTCCCCACCTGCCTGGTAAACTCGCTTATTCCCCAAGCGCCGTAATTGATGGCGCGGTTAGGTTACCCACACCCGTATTGATGAGAATCCCGTGATAAGGGGACACGATCTCTGCTTCGACAAGACGTGCCAAGAAATCCGCCTCGCGATATGTGCAGTGGCTGGTTGAGAAAAATGGTTCGAATAATGACCGGGCCATGGTGTGATGTCATGCTGCAGAATGTGTCAGCAGATTATATTTGTGGAAATATTATTCTCTCTACGGTGGTATGTGGAATTTGTTTTGCAGAGCCAGACACTATCCTTGTGTTCAAAATCTTCTATCGAATATTCGAAGGAGGAACCCGCCTTGCAATGCCAAAGACAATCTGCGCGCCGGACTCATCGTCATTGAAGCCTGGTTCAGGGGCTACTGAGGGAGTCCTGGATTAGGGGGTTCTCGGACAGCCGGACTATATACTTTAGCTGGACTGTTGGACTATGAGGACACAAGATTGAAGACTCCGTCCCGTGTCCGGATGTGACTCTCCTGGCGTGGAAGGAAAGCTTGGCAATACGGATATGTAGATCACCTCCCTTGTAACCGACTTTGTGTAACCCTAGCCTCCTCCAGTGTCTATATAAACCGGAGGGTTTAATCTGTAGGACAACAACAATCATACCATAGGCTAGCTTCTAGGGTTTAGCCTCTACGATCTCGTGGTAGATCAACTCTTGTAATACTTATATCATCAAGATCAATCAAGCAGGAAGTAGGTATTACCTCCATCGAGAGGGCCCAAACCTGGGTAAACATCGTGTCCCCCGCCTCCTATTACCATCCGCCTTAGACGCACAGTTCGGTACCCCCTACCCGAGATCCGCCGGTTTTGACACCAACACCCGGCGCTGGCGCTCCGGCGCACACACACCTGCCCGTCACCCGCTTCCCCTGAGCCCGTTCGGGCTATGCCCATTCGCCTGTGCCTGTTTGGCCCTATGGGCCAATGACAAGGGGGCCCCGCACCCAGAACGATTTTTTAAAAAGGAATTAAAAATAAATAAATAAATGAATAATAAGTAAGTAAAAATATTAATTAATTAAATTAATTAATTATGTTTATTTAACCTAATTAATATATAAATTAAATTAATTAACTAGGTTAATTAGTTGTTAGTCAATGACATTTGGGTCCCATGTCCAGTTTGACCAGTCAAACTGTTGACTGGGTTGACCTAGTCCATGACAGGTGGGTCCTGTTTGACCCTGTTGACTAGTCAATAGTTAACTGGTCAAATGCTGACTGGACCCCCCTTGACCCCACGTGCCAGGCACACATACATTTTGTTGGGTACAACTCTGGGTACCCGTAGCATTTTATTCTTTTAATTTCGAATTAAAATTAAAACCAGAGAAATTAGAAAATGAATTAAAACTTTAAAAATTGACATAAAATAATCCGTAACTCGAATAAAAATACTTTGTACATGAAAGTTGCTCAGAACGACGAGATGAATCAGGACACGCAGCCCGTTCATCCGCCACAATTACCTAGCATAGCAAACATGCAACTTTCCCCATCCGATCCATCTGTCCGAAAACGCGAAACACCGGGAGTACTTTCCCGGATGTTTCCCCCCTTCGCGGGTATCACCTACTACCGCGTTAGGGCACACCTAGCACCGCTCATTGTCATGTCATGCCTCTTTATGCTTATGTTTGCATTATATTTATTATTTCTTCCCCCTCTTCTCTCGGTACACACCGAGACCAACGCCGCTGCTACCCAGTACGACTACTGTGTTGATGACCCCTCCTTCTCGGCCGAGCTTCTAGGCAAGCGCACCCTTGATCACCATATATCGCCTATTCCTTCTCTCTACTGCTTGCATTAGAGTAGTGTAGCATGTTACTGCTTTCGGTTAATCCTATTATGTTGCATAGCCTGTCATTGTTGCTCTGATTGTTACCCTTACACCGCAATCCTAAATGCTTAGTATAGAATGCTAGTATTCCATCGATGGCCCACATTCTTGTCCGTACGCCATGCTATACTACCAGGCCATGATCACTCGGGAGGTGATCACGGGTATATACTTACATACATATTATATGAAACATGTGGTGACTAAAGTCGGGTCGGCTCGTAGAGTACCCGCAAGTGATTCCGATGTGGGGGGCTGAAAGGACAAGTGGCTCCATCCCGGTAGAGGTGGGCCTGGGTTCCCGACAGCTCCCGACAATTACTTTGTGTCGGAGCGACATGGCAGGTTGAGACCACCTAGGTGAGAGGTGGGCCTGGCCCTGGTCGGCGCCCGCGGTTACTTTAAAATAACATGCTTAATGAGATCTTGGTATTTGATCCGAGTCTGGCCACTTGCCTATACGCACTAACCAACTACGCGGGAACAGTTATGGGCACTCGACATCATGGTATCAGCCGAAGCCTTCTTGACATCAGCGACTGAGCGACGCGCGCCGGATTGGACCGTAACACTACTAGGGAAAAGCTTATACACACACGCTTACTAGTAGCGCGGGTTTATACCCCTCGCTACTGCTACTTACTAGTAGCGCGTGTTTTTACCCCTCGCTACTACTAAGTTGATAGTAGTAGCGCGGGTTTTTAACCCTCGCTACTACTAAACAGTCTTTACCGTGCCCCCCTCGGACATGCCATAGTAGTAGCGAGGGTTATAAACATGCGCTACTACTTTGTGAATAGCTGTAGCGCTTGTCAGATGCCCACGCTACTGGTATATTCCCGCACCATCCACCCCCGATCCACCCCACCAACCGTCCCACTACCCACCACTGTTTGTCTCAAAAAAAAGAAAAAAACCCAACCCTCGATCCAGATCCCCTCCACCGCCGGCCTCCCTTCCACCTCCTCTCTTCTCCCCCTCCTCCCCTGCCACGCACCCTCGCCCAGTCGCCGACCTGCTCCTCTGGAGGCGGAGGAACGCCTCCATTGCGGCCGTCGCGGGTGCCACGCACCCTCGCCCAGTCGCCGACCTGCTCCTCTGGAGGCAGAGGAACGCCTCCACGGCGGCCGTCGTAGGTGCCACGCTCGTCTAGTTCCTCTTCGAGCGCGCCGGGTACAGCCTCGCATCGGTCCTCTCCAACTCCGTCCTCCTCCTCATCGACATCCTCTTCTTCTTGGCCAAGTCCGCCTCGCTGCTCAACAGGTTCGTCCCTGCGTTTACTCCCCACTTTGCTCTGCCTGGCGCCCGGCCTGCCCTGCTACTCCAGTCAAGAAACATGGGTATTCAGCTGAATATAGGTGAATACACCTGCCGCCGCCTGGTCCATGAGGAGCAGCTCTCATTCGAGATCTGATCGTAACTAAACTGCTCCCCTGTCTTGCTATGGTCGTGACGCTCTGTGTCTCTTGGACGAGTATCGGATGTGATTAGGACCAAAATCGGAGTAGGTTCAGTCACGCAAATGTTGTATCACTTTGTCCAAACTAAAGTCATCCAATCGGCTTGCTACAATTTATATTCTTGTACTTGGAAGTGTTGTAGAATTTGGGCTGAGCACTTTGGAGTTTGGCTGTAGTTTGAGATTAATCTTTGGGAGATGTTAGATTGGGTTCAAGGATGGATCTGCCCATTCGATTAAGGTGCAGAGGATTTTCTAATTTAACACTTGTCCACTAGTACATTAGTTATCATGAACCTACCTTCTCCCTTCTCTACAAAGCAAAGACTAAGGCCTAGTTTGGCAACACAGTTTTAAGAAAATTGTAGTAATTCAACAAGCAATTGCGTTTGGCAAAACACTAGTTTTTCTCTGTTTTGGCAAAACAGCCTATGCATTTGGCAAGTGCTATTTTAACATAGTTTTGACTCATTGCACCAATCTCAGCTACAATCAATTAGATGATCTATGTGTAGGAACACCCGCCCAATGCAAACATCCTTGCCATGCACGTCTGGCTGCATACAACCGACAACTAGCTAGCTTTTAGCCTGATGTGTACGAGTGTGATTCAACCACGAATTGATCTACTCCACGAGCGAGCTTCGTTCGAGTCATGTGTAATGGGCAGACAACAACCGGATATAAGGGTACAAGATCGCTAGAAAAGTAACATGTGCCCAGCCGCCACCACCGTCGGCCCTAGAAGGACTAATCACCTAACTAAAACACTAACAATCAGAAGATAGATTAAACTTCGTTTAACGGATATACAACATATTGAATTATTTTCTATTTGGTCTAATTGATATAATCATGTCTAATAGAGTTCACAATCTTTACTTTGAAGATCTGTAGCTAGACGTTAGAACTGTTGACATGCAAATAATTAACTAACTGCATGTCGTACTTGAATTACAGGTTTTTTGTTTTCGTCACTCCTTTGTTATATGGAAGAATACTTCATGGTTAGCATTCTATATTATAATACATTCATATAAGATTTTCTTGCCACTTTAAGTAGGAAGTTACTTTTTTTTGGTCTATTTTTTCTCAAGGGGATTTTAAATGCATTTTTCTAATAGTATATATGATCTTTCAGTCACAGTTCGATTTTAGAACTAAAGCCCCCGCCTAAATAAAATGCAGAAACGTGTTTTCTTTCACGATGTCTCGATCAACATCTTAGAAACACCATAAAGGATATTTTTCAGCATGTGTTCTCCACCAAATCATAATATCAAAACTTTCCTCAGTGCTTTTGAAATTTTCCTCCAAATACATGTCCAGCTCTGACTTTGGTAGCGTGTATGACCTCCTTCTTGACTTGTATTGAGCAAACTATTCTTCCTTCTTTCCTTCTATCCAAAATCACAACACCTTCAAACCTGCATGTGATGGACATAATAAAAGCTTCAGAACAATATGACCGCTCAATTAAGAATAGTATGCAAGAACTTAAACAGTTGTATGCTCCCAATTAAGCATAGGTGCAATAATAGTTCAATAATAATCAAATATGCTTGCACTCATAAACAGAACGATTTATTTATAAAGATGTAAGTACATATAGGCTGATGATAATTTCTACATCACATCATCTAAAAGAATAAAAATGCAGAAGGGAAGGAGAGAGAAATTGGCACTTCATCACTTCGGCCGTGTAATGTATCTTATTTAATATTTTCGTCATGGCAAAAAACAACCAAACTGATGTTATAGTTTCTGAATTCACAATGGATACATGGCAGCTACATGCAAATAAGTGAAAGATGTACACTTAGGAAGAAAAAAAACTGATGTTATAGTTTGAATTCATAATGGATGTCCTATGTCTTGCACTTTAGAAATAGGTAATTAGAAATGATTAGATTTACAGCCAAGTCTATAGGGATTTCATATTTGGTGATCCATTAAGTGAGCTGTCGACGCCATCGTGCAGCACGTGTGGTTTTTGTTCGATTCTAACCAATTGCATTTTGCTACATGAAACTTACGAGAAGTACAAGGACTAGGGGATGATCTATCTGCATATCATTAGTCCTTGATTTTGAGTTACGATATGTTATGCTAACAATTTTATGGCACTACAGGTTTTGAGATCTTTGCTTTCCCATGCAACCAGTTTGGTGGGCAGGAACTTGGCATTGATAAGGAAATTGTTCAGATTGCTTGCACTCGCTTTCCATGCCGAGTATCTGATTTACGAAAAGGTAAATGTGTGCTGATACTTCCTCCTTTTTGGTGTCCCTGTTTCAATTTGAAGAAACGATTGCTTTAGTGTAAAATGTACACTATGACTGCTTCCATAACAGTTACTATATTTAACTGAGGAAAACCGATGCGGCATGTCTTATCTATTCATTACTACTTTGTATGTGCCTTATGGTATGTCCTCGTATATGTCTGGACTGAAATATGAGTGTCTTGGTCCTTCTTATATTTTTTTTATGATCTCAGTCAGCCTCTTTCGCACCCATTGTGTCGAGGACCAATGCCAGTATGTTGATTTTGATGTCATTTGATTTGTGTGTAAATAGAAGTTAACCTGATTATGTGGTTGCATGATTTGCCTTATTCAGTGTTTCTTTTGGGCTTTATGTTTTCTATGCACTTGTCAAATCTATATGCGTTCTTATGTAACTATTCTCTGCAGTTTTCACTACTAGGAAATAGCTTATAGCTTTAGTTGTGCATTACGGCTTAAATAAGAATCTCTAGAACAAAATGTTGCACATTGGCATCTACATGTACCGCATTTTTTTCGTGCCATTCTTGAAGAATCTAAAGTTTACGAACCTTTGTTAGTAATGCTAAGGTTACGGTGGCGACGATGACGGCCGTCGAGAGGTTCGTGGACTGGATAGTGTAGGCCGGGCAGGCGCCGCACATTGACGAGTGGTCCAATTTTTGGATCGGGCCATAACAACTTACGTAGGTAGTTGCTTATGTAACTGTGCGATAGAATAGAAATATACATGAGTTGCTGCTACAATGAGGAACGTAGTTGCTTATGTAACTGTGCGATCAAATGGAATTATACATGAGTTGCTGCTACAATGAGGAACTGGAGAAGATACGACAACTATGTGATAGAATGAATTTGGTTGATTTTTTTAATTCCTAATAAGTTAGTAGTGGCGTGGGGATAAAATGGCGCGCTACTAGTATTTAGGATACTAGTAGCGTTGGCACTATAGACATGCTACTACTATTTCATTAGTAGTAGCGCGGGTCCATAATAGCAGTAGCGCGGGCTGAACCCACGCTACTACTAACTTTAAGCTGTAGCGCGATACTAGTAGCGCAGGTACCCGCGCTACTATTAGCCATTTTACCCGCGCTGCTAGTAGCCTTTTCCCTAGTAGTGTAAGCCTGTGCTTGTATTAAGGGGGCTTGGTATGCTTCCAGCCGCATACACAACGTGCATTTGTGCAATGGAAGATGGGCCCAGACCCTTGCGTGCATAGGATTTAGACTGGCGTGTTGATCTCTCTGTTGTGCCTAGGTGGGGCTGCGACGTGTTAATCTTCCGAGGGCGGGCATGACCCAGGAAAGTGTGTCCGGCCAAAGGGGATCGAGCGTGTTGGGAAATGTGGTGCGCCCCTGCAGGGAAGTTTATCTATTTGAATAGCCGTGATCCTTGGTAACATGACGACCCGGAATTGTACCTTGACCTTATGACAACTAGAACCTGATACTTAATAAAACACACCCTTCCAAGTGCCAGATATAACCCGGTGATCGCTCTCACATAGGGCGAGGAGGGGAGGATCGCCGGGTAGGATTATGCTATGCGATGATACTTGGTCAACTTACCATCTACTCTCTTCTACATGCTGCAAGATGGAGGCTGCCAGAAGCGTAGTCTTCGAAAGTACTAGCTATCCCCTTCTTATTCTGGCATTCTGCAGTTCAGTCCACCGATATTGCCCCTTTACACTGATACCCATGCATATGTAGTGTAGATCCTTGCTTGCGAGTACTTTGGATGAGTACTCACGGTTGCTTTTCTCCCTCTTTCCCCCCTTTCCATTTCTTCCTGGTTGTCGCAACCAGATGTTGGAGCTCAGGAGTGAGACGCCACCATCGACGACGATCCCTACTACTACGTTCAGGCCGCCGATGATCAGGAGTAGTTTAGGAGGATCCCAGGCAGGATGCCTGCGCCTCTTTCGATCTATTTCTCAGTTTGTGCTAGCCATCTTATGGCAACTTGTTTAACTTATATCTATACTCAGATATTGTTGCTTCCGCTGACTCATCTATGATTGAGCACTGGTATTCGAGCCCTCGAGGCCCCTGGCTTTTATTATGATGTTTGTATGACTTATTTTATTTTTAGAGTTGTGTTGTGATATCTTCCCGTGAGTCCCTGATCTTGATCTTACACGTTTGCGTGTATGATTAGTGTACGATTGAATCGGGGGCGTCACATCCTTCCTGAGCGGATATGCAATATATGGCACTGTCCAGTCAGGGGTGATCACTAAAACCTCCATGATCAAGTCGATAATAGCTAGGACATCAATCTCAGTCGGATTGGTTGAGCTTATCGGTTGTGGGGGCTCCTCTATAAAGGGATCATCGACTGGAGATGCTCCAAGAACACATTACTGGGAATGGGTTTCCGAGTGGAACCTATCTTCGCCAGATCATCGGCTGCTTGATTCTTGATTCGGGGTATGTGATGGAGATCTAACCCCTCAAACTTCTTCTCTAGTTTTCTTACTGCATTGCAATAACCACTCATAGCTGGGCTCCTGATGTCCCACTCCTTCATCACTTGATTGACCACCAAGTCTGAGTCGCCGTAGACCATTAGGTGACAGACGCCGAGTGAGATGGCCATACGCAACTGCTACCTCTTGAGCATGCGTTGGTTTTCTCTTGAAGAGGAAAGGGTGATGCAGCAAACTAGCGTAAGTATTTCCCTTAGTTTTAAGAACCAAGGTATCAATCCAGTAGGAGACAACGCACAAGTCACCTAGTACCTGCACAAACAATCAAGAACCTTGCAATCAACGCGATAAAGGGGTTTCCAATCACGGTCACTCACAAAAGTGAGATCTAATAGAGATAGTAAAGTAAATATTTTCGGTATTTTGTTGTATAGATTGGAAAGTAAAGATTGCAAAATAGTAAATGAGAAGCGATATAACTAAAAGAGATGTAATATAATAGGAAAGAGACCCAGGGGCCATAGGTTTCACTAGTGGCTTCTCTCAAGATAGCATGTATTATAGTGTGTGAACAAATTACTGCCGAGCAATTGATAGAAAAGCCCATAGTTATGAAGATATCTAAGGCAATGATCATGAATATAGGCATCACATTCGTGTCAACTAGACCGAAACGATTTTGCATCTACTACTATTACTCCACACATCGACCGCTATCCAGCATGCATCTAGAGTATTAAGTTCATAAGAACGGAGTAATGCATTAAGCAAGATGACATGATGTAGAGGGATAAACTCAAGCAATATGATATAAACCTCATCTTTTTATCCTCGATGGAAACAATACAATAAGTGCCTTGCTTGGGAAAGGACACCACTATTGAACCCAAAGCTAAGCACTTCTCCCATTGCAAGAAAGATCAATCTAGTAGGCCAAACTAAACCGATAATTCGAAGAGACTTGCAAAGATATCAAATCATGCATATAAGAATTCAGAGAAGAACCAAATAATATTCATAGATAATCTTGTTCATAAATCCACAATTCATCGGACCCCGGCAAACACACCAAGAAAAAAGAGTATTACATCGAATAGATCTCCAAGAACATCGAGGAGAACTTTGTATTGAGAATCAAAGAGAGAGAAGAAGCCATCTAGCTAATAACTACTCATGCTTCATCAGAGGGGCAATGGTGTTGATGTAGAAGCCAACCGTGATCGATTCCCCCTCCGGCAGATCGCCGGAAAAGGCCCCAAGATGGGATCTCACAGGTACAGAAGGTTGCGGCGGTGGAAAAGTGGTTTCGTGGCTCTCCCTGATGTTTCTAGGGTATAAGAGTATATATAGGCGAAAGAAGTATGTCGGTGGAGCTACGAGGGGCCCATGAGGGTGGGGGGCACGCCTACCCCTTGGGCGCGCCCTCCTGCCTCGTGGTTTCCTCGTGGAGTTCCAGACTTCGACTCCAAGTCTTCTGGATTGCTTTCAGTCCAAGAAAGATCATCACAAAGGTTTCATTCCGTTTGGACTCCGTTTGGTATTCCTTTTCTGCAAAACTCTAAAATAGGCAAAAAATAGAAACTGGCACTGGGCCTCCGGTTAATAGGTTAGTCCCAAAAATAATATAAAAGAGCATATTAAAGCCCATTAAACATCGAAAACAGATAATATAATAGCATGGAACAATAAAAAATTATAGATATGTTGGAGACGTATCAGCAACCCATACAGAAGCGCCTCGTACTCAGCTTCATTGTTTGAAGAATTGAAGTGAATCTGGAGGACATAAATGAGCTTGTCACCTCTTGGGGATACTAGGACCACTCCAGCACCAGAACCATTCAACATCTTGGACCCATCAAAGAACATAGTCTAATGTTCCGAGTGGATATGAGTCGGTTGCTGCTGTTCAATCCACTCGGTGAGGAAATCTGCTATTGCTTGAGACTTGATTGCTTTCTTTGCCTCGAACTTTATATCCAAAGGAAGGAGTTCAATCGCTGACTTGGCCACTCGACCGGTTGCGTCCCGATTGTTCAGAATTTCTGATAATGGAGCGTCGCTAACAACTGAAACCGAGTGGTCTGTGAAGTAATGTGCAACTTTCTTCGTGGTCAAATAAATCCCGTAGACAAGCTTCTGGTAATGCGGATACCTTTGCTTGGACGGAGTCAAGACTTCAGAAATATAGTACACTGGGCGTTGAATTTTGTAGGCTTTGCCTTCTTCTTCCCGCTCGACTGTGAGCACTATGCTGACAACCTATCCAGTGGCTGCGATATACAGCAGTAGAGGCTCTTTGCTGATTGGGGCATCAAGCCCTGGCTGGGTGTAAAGTAGGGCTTTGAGCTCTACAAACGTTGCTTCGGCTTTAGGAGTCCACTCAAACTTATCAGACTTCTTCATCAGTCTGTAAAGAGGCAATGCCTTTTCACCGAGACGAGAGATGAATCGGCTCAATGTAGCCAAACAACCAGTAAGCTCCTGAACGTCGTGTACACACACGGGGCATTTCATTCGGAGGATTGCTCCAACCTTTTTTGGGTTTGCATCGATCCCTCGTTTGGAAACGAGGAAACCGAGTAACTTTCCGCCCTGGACTCCGAATGTGCACTTTGACGGATTGAGCTTGATATCACATCTTCTTAAGTTGGCAAAGGTTTCAGCGAGGTCAGTCAATAGGTCGGAACCTTTGCGTGATTTGACCACGATATCATCCATGTACGCTTCCACATTCTGACTGATTTGAGTGAGCAGGCACTTCTAAATCATGCGCATGAACGTGGCGCCAACATTCTTGAGGCCAAAGGGCATGGTAACATAGCAAAAACACCTGAATGGGGTGATGAAGGCTATTTTTATTTCATCAGGCCCCACTGGTACAGCAACGTGCTATACAAATGGTTTTTAACCCCTTTCCACGATGGCATTTGGAACCGTCGCCAAGTGAGTGTGGGCGATAGGGGGGTCCTTCCCACACGATCCAGAAACCGTCGGGGATAGGCCCTCCTGGGACACCAAATGAGCTCATGTGCGAGAGGGCGAGGCATCGAAACCCAATCATTTCCGTAGGTATGTATATCCTACACGGTGAATCCTAGAAAAACATTTTCGTAGGTATGTATATCACACACAGTTCTTTGTGTGGAAACGTTTGTGCAAGGTGGCCTAACGCATAAACAGTTATTGCCGGAAGCCGTGTGTGATTGTTAGTTGATCGAACACGCCTACTTTCTAGAAAGCGTGCGGGTTGTTTGAGTTCATCGCCCACAGTGCTGACTGAGTAACCGTCTGCAATAGAAAACCCCAATAAGCAGGGTAATTAGCCTATTATTAATAATCCATGTACTAATCAAACTGATATTTCTTATAAAACACACCAGATATTTCATATCCGTATAACAGCAACTAGGATTTCATAATCGAATTACATCAGTTAGCTTCGGCACTTAGTTACGCCATTACACAACAGCACCAAGTTTCACATGCAGCATCAAAAACCTCTGCAACATAGCATCATACACGGTAAATAGACAGATGAATCTCATCTGGAAAAGCTATGACGGAAGTCAAATATTGAGCCTTGGGTGATGCTGAATGTCCTTGCAACTTTAGGCGGTGGCTATGGATAATTGCCCGCCCAACCTTCGTCCTCTTCAGCAAGACTTCAATACTGTACCGTGGGTGTTGAATGAATACCTTCCTCGCCTCTTGACCATGCAGGTGGTTTGAGAGGTAATCATCGGTGAATTCCTTATAAAAGTACTAAAAACAAAGCTATGCATAAATCACTGTTATAGATTTTGAAATGGCGCAAGGGGTAAAAACAAGGTAAAAGAGTTAGTACCATCCTATAGTTGACTGATGTCTTCTTGATTGTGCAAACAAAGATCTTGCTATTATTCGTCGCAAGTTTCTTCATCCTAACAGTCTTTCTGAGTTTCTTAACTTAACTGATATTCATGGACATCTCATTTCCCCATACGCAAAATGGGTCGAACAGTGGATCTAAGCATCTGACAGCAGGACCTACATGTGCAAGACCAAATTGTAAGAAACCTAAATATTAGAATGATTCCTGCAACTGCACAATAATGTGCTATTAGCCAAAGGACCCTGCTTGAACAAACCTCGATGGTAAACCGCGATTAAAGCCCATTGTTTCCCTGCAACACACATAAGGAAGATCTTGATCAGGTTAACTAAGAGTTGCCATACTATCAGTAGAATATGTATTGAGTATATCCAAATTCGATTGGTGTCACATGCATAACAATACAAAATTGTACCCATAGCAAATGAAAATCAAATTGCAGAACTGAACCAAACAGTTAAATGGACATCAGACCAAATGAACCAAAATAGTTAATTGAGCACGACATTGCAGAATAGAAACATGTAATAGAAGATAAGACAGTTAACAAAACAAAGAATGCTTGAGAATAGTACTATAAAATGTAGCAATTTTTGGACCAAAGTGTTAACTGAACATTACATTTTACATGACCAAACTGTTAACCGAACATCATATTGCATATTAACATTACAGAGGACAAATCACTAGAAGGCACTGGCAGTGGCCTCGAGAAAACAGCACGAACTGTATTTTAAAGTAGACAACTGTGTGGCGGTGTTGATGGTGGCCTCGAAGGCGAGGTGCTCCTCCAAGATCTGGCGGTCGACACGCATCGCAGCGCGTGTGGCCGCATGCTACTTAGCTCCATGTTATACTGCGGGCAAAATGGTTGTGGGCGGCGCTTAATTGGAGGATGGGGCAGTGATTTTGGTGGAAGGTGTCGCGCCGTCGATCGGGGCATGTCGGACGGGAAAGGAGGAGGATGGTGTGGGTGGGCAGTGGATTACCTGACCATATCGACGAGGCCGCACAGCAAGAAGAATGGTCGGCGGCGAGGAGGCCGCGCAGCAAGAAGAAGGGTCGCCGGCGAGGAGGCGACACTGCAAGAAGAAGGGTCGCCGGCGAGGAGGCGACGCTACAAGAAGAAGGGTAGCTAGCGCGGAGGCGGCGCTGCAAGAAGAAGGGTCGCCGGCGAGGAGGCTGAGCTGCCAGTAAGCAGCAGTGAAGGTTTGAACTTGGAAAGCAAGGAGGAACAATGGAAATGTGGCTTTTGGTGGGAGCGAGGGGGCGAGGAGATAGATATTTCTGCGGCGGCAAAACAATTTCGCTCGGTGCCGCGAGAAACTGGCGCGCAAGTGTGGTTCAAGCGGGGGTGGTGGATTGTAGACGATAAAGCTTCTTGCGTAAGCCAGACAAGACGGTGCGCCAACATATTTTATATCGCATCCCACACGATTCTTTCTAGTAAACTGTTTGCGGTATACGTGATTTTTTCATTATGTTTTGAAAGAGAAAATGGTGTTACGGAGGAAAAGGATGTTGTTTGAATTGCTAAAACATTTACGTACATTGAACATGCAACTAGTACATGAGTGTTGTGTTTAAATATGGGATTATTCTGGGTTCGTTGGGCATTTTTAAGCATTAATTGAGTTTCTGGGCATTTAATGTGCATAATTCAAATTTGAACTACAAGCACATGCTCCAATGCACCAAAGTTTGTTGAAAAATTACATGTGTGTCTTTGGGTGAATTTATAGGTCCCATGCAAGAAATGGGAATGAAATTGAAACATGTGGGCGTCGTGGCTCAGCCGGAAAGATTGAGAAACTTGGTTTTTTAATTCCTGTAAATCCAAAACACGCATGAAAACCATGAACCTTGGCATGGTGTCATGACATGGCACCAACATGCTGCGGTAATTTTTTTGGCCGAATTGGGACAAGCTTTGGTGTAAGCTTCTTGCAAACCGGAGCTTCCCTCAAGAAGGCTCGTGGCTCCGAGAGGGAACGTGTCACCTCCGTGTGCGAAATGACATACATACACTGCCCTCTCCTGCCTTATTTTTTTTACACAGGCAGATTAGACCAAATAGAAGTATCGTGCTAAATTTTGGAATTATTCCGGGTTCGTTTGGCCTTTTTATACATTAATTGAGTTTATGCGCATTTAATGTGCATAATTCAAATTTGAACTACAAGCACATGCTCCAGTGCACCAAAGTTGGTTAAAAATCACATGTGTGTCTTTGGGTGAATTTATAGGTCTCATGCAAGAAATAGAAATGAAATTCAAACATCTGGGCGTCGTGGCTTGGCCGGAAAGATTGAGAAACTTGGTTTTTTAATTCTTGTAAATCCAAAACACCCTGAAAATCGTGAAACTTGGCATGTTGTCATGACATGGCACCAACATGTTGCGGTAATTTTTTTGGCCAAATTGGGACAAGCTTTGGTCTAAGCTTCTTGCAAACCGGAGCTTCCCTCAAGAAGGCTCGTGGTTCCGAGAGGGAACGTGTCACCTCCGTGTGCGAAACGACATGCGTACACTACCTTCTCCCGCTTTAATTTTTTGACACAGGTAGATTAGACCAAATAGAAGTATCGTGCTAAATTTTGGAACTATTTTGGGTTCGTTTGGCCTTTTATACATTAATTGAGTTTCTAGGCATTTGAAGTGCATAATTCCAATTTAAACTACAAGCACATGCTTGTAACATCCCAATTTTTCAATTTGGATGTTATACATAGGTCATCATATGCATATCAATTTTATTTGAATTTTTGTTTATGATCCTAGAAATCTTAAGCAACTCAAGGACCCAAGGAGAGAGTTGGGGATTTCACATATTTTCATATTTGAATTTTTCTTAAATTTGAAAAGAGGATCGATTTAATTTTAATATTTTTCTCTCCAATTATTTCCAATATTAAAAAAATAAAGGAGTGAAGATAAAATGACTTCTTCAAAAGAGAGGAATATTGGAGAAGAAATTTTAAAATCAAACTTATATTTTAATTGTATTTTATTTGAGTTAGAAAAATATGCATTTTTGAAAATTGCATTTTTAGGCCGGAAAAATGTTCACTTTTTTCTAAATATTAGGTTTAGACGGTGAAAATTGTTTTTGGCATTTTTAGAATTTTTTATTTTATTAGGTATTTTCTTTCGGGCAAAATTTTATTTAAAAAAAAGTTTCGCCGACCGACTGGGCCGAAGGCCCACCCGAGCCGGGCCGCAGCCCGCGTCGCCCCGCCACCTTCCTCCCGAGCGGGAGGAGACCCGCCGCCGCACGGACACCAAGGGGAGTCCGAGCTGGACTCCCATGGCCTGCCCCCTCGCCCAAGGCAGCGCCCCCCTCATCTTTATATACCACCGCCCGCCCGCCGCCTCCACCCCACACCGCCGCCGGCCGCCGCCTCCTCCTTGGCAGCACCCCACACTTGCCGCCTGCTTGTATGGCGTCGCCGCAAGCCGCCCCCGCCGGATCCCGCTGCCCGCCACCTCGCTGGAGCCCCTCCTCGTCGGACTCGCTGGATCCCGCCATCACCGACCCGCTGGTTTTTTTAGAACCGGTAAAGACCGCCGAACCGTTGCCCCGGTTTTCTTTTCTCGTTTTTTCGTTAGATCGGTTTTGTTTTTTTAGGGTTCGCTAGTTAGCGAACGTTCGCTCCAACGTCTCTATTAGCGAACATATTCGTTCATTTGTCCCTGATAGCGAACGTCCGTTCCTTAAGTTTTTCTTTTTAATTTTATTTTTTGGCCAGGGACCTATCCGCGATACTTTTCTCACATTTTAGTCCCTCATCTTTAAACCCTCGCAACTTTTTGCTCGTTCTTCCAAATATAGTGAAACCAACGCCAAAATCTTCGTCTCGGACCCCTCTTTCTAGATAATCAACTTGAACATGGTTTTGACAATTTAAAAGTTGGTTTCAAGCAGATTTGAATTTGAACTTCTTTTGATCGTAGTTTGAGTTTCGTATCTCCGATTTGATTGATTCTTTTTGCAAATCGAAGCTCTTGAGTTATACTTTCAGTTTGGATATTTTCTTTTGAGTTTTACCCTTGCATATTATGAGTGAGTGCTTATGTACGCTATTGTTTGTTTACGATAGAGTTTCCAGAATGCAAAGCGTGCTACTACGAGTCACTAGGGTTTTCAGATCGTCAGCAAGGCAAGTAACACTTTGATCATACCCTTTATTACCCAGTTTTAATGCATTGGTTTTCAATCCTCAAACACTGCATAGTTACGACTTGTATACTTGTGGGTTTTGGGAAGTAGTTGATGAGGTAGAACCTATTGTCTTTAATTCAAACCCTGGGAGTTACTTCTACGTTATGCTTATACTGCTATGCTATGCTCGTAGACGTGGTTTGGGTTTAAGTGATCCATGACAGACGTGAGAGTTTTAATTAATGGTTAAACTTAAGGTGGCTACTTTAATACACATCTGGGTGGATTGGTTGAGGCACCCTGGAGCACCCAGTGGTTGTCTGGGCACCTGGAGCAATCCAGCGTTGTCCTGGGATACCCCGGAGTACCCGTGTGATCATCCTACGGTTTGCGACCCAGGATCAAAGGGATCATAAGATTATTCATGCTGGGAACTTCCGTGTGCAGCAACAAGCCATTATGGGCTCTGGCATAGTTGAGTATGTTGTGTGACCTCTTTCAGTGGTAGGGTAGCAGATGTAGGGGATGTAGGTGGTGCTGTCTACCCAGAGTAAAGAGTTATGCTTCTGAAAGACTATGTCTCGATCATCCGTTTCTCAAACACCATGTAGTGCGAGAAATCCAACGGAGGAGATCGAGTCTTGTGGGAAAAGTGCGCAAACCTCTGCAGAGTGTACAAACTAATCATGGTTAGCCGTATCCCCAGTTATGGACGTCTTGAGTATCTGGTACTTGAATTATTGATTTGATCTCATCACGCTACTTAATTAATTTGTTGGGTTGATGATTATTAATTTGGGATTGAGTTGGAGGAACCTTCTCAATGTTTTCAACAAACTTTGTAGTTAAATAAAATATATTCCTTTGTTGTAGGGAAAAACTAGCTTTCTGCAAAAGTTAACCATAGAGCCTCCACCAGCCAAATATGCATATAGATATAGCTGTTACATGTTCATTGCTCTGTAGTGTTAGTTTGCCAGCATATTCCATGTGCTGACCCGTTTCGGGCTGCAACGTATTATGTTGCAGACTTTTCAGACGAAGAGTAAGGTGCGCTAGGTCGTTGTCGTGCACTCAGCTATGCCATTGGAGTTGATGGACTCATTTACCTTCGAAGCTTCCACTGTTATCTTATTTAGATGGCCTTCAGACATATTATTGTAATAAGTTCTCTTTAGAGACATTCGATGTAATAAGTGTGTGATTGAACTCTGTTATAAATCCTTCGAGTACGGTGTGTGTCAGCATTACCGATCCAGGGATGACACTTATACACAGATATTTGACCGTTTAAGGTCGGATCACTACAAGATGGTATCAGTGCACACGCTGACTGTAGGACACAACCACTAAGATAAGCCATAGGACCCTCTTCTCTACTCACTTTTGCCTCTTCTCCATTTTCTACTCTATAGATGGCATACCCAAGGAACAAGTTTGCTCAACCGGATGAAGACACCCCTTTTGGACGACACCTGAAGGAAGCCACTAAGTACCTGAGCATCGGAATACCAAGCTTCACGGGGACCTACACCGCCACTCTACCGGAAGAAGAGCGCTCGAGTACATGTTCCAGGAAGGACATTCACACCAGTTACTGAGCCCATAGAGTTTTCCTTTGATGCACCAACCTGGAGTCTAGGAAGGAGCATGGCAGCTCACATCGTCATGGGACGCATCGGTGAAGTTTACCACAAGGATCTTAAGGACACCATCTATCAGATATGTGGACGCCGAGATGAGCAATGGGAGATGATTTGCACCAGGAAGGACAAGTCAATTGCAGCCTACATCCAGGAGTTGAACCAACACATCCTTCGTCAGGAGAACCAGATGTGCGCCAGCGTGATGGACATGAAGAAGGTGATGACCCGGAACATGGTGCTAGAAGAGGAACTCAAGTCTACACGCGATGGATATGAGAGGAGATTGCAGTACTATTGGAGAAGAATGAAGACCAGAAGAAGAAGCTAGGAATATTCATGGGAGACCCCACGCCAGGAGAGGACATCCATCCCGAAGACTACATCATCATCGACGACACCGACTCCGACCCCGACAGTAGATGATTACGAAGACGAAGCTGGAGCGGATATCATGGAGTCTTCCACCGATAAAAATTTCTAGTCGACCACCATATTATCAGTAGAATTTCCCCCATTTATATAGTAATAGTCCGAGTATTTTTTGTAATGGTAGCTAGATCAATTGTATGCCCTTGTTTGAATTGAGTGATGTGATATGCATGTGTTTATCTCATGTGCATATGGGTAGTGATTTCTCTTTATACCTCACTCTATTCTAATCTTTTCCCTCTAAACCTATCAGATGCCTCCGAGACGTGACCCCAGATTTGTCTTCCCACCGGAGCTCACTCAGTTGATCCAACAGCAGAATGCCTTGATGCAGCTACTAGTTCAGAACCAAGGCAACAACAACAACAATCCGCCGCCACCACCTCCAGTGGACAACTTAGCCCATTTTCTAAGGTTGAATCCACCGGTGTTTTCCAATAGCACCGAGCCGATTGTTGCTGATGACTGGCTCTGCAAGATTGGAAGGGAGCTGACCACCGTAGGTTGCACAGATGCTGAGAAGGTGCGCTTTGCCGCACACTAATTGGATGGACCCGCAGTCTCATGGTGGGATAATTACACAACCACTTTTCCCATAGCTAATGTCATATGGGATCAGTTTCAGCAAGCTTTTCACAGTGCACATGTCTTAACTGGAGCAATGAGTATGAAGAAGTGTGAGTTTTGCAACTTACGCCAGGAAAATCGTACTGTGGCACAGTACGTGGATGAGTTTAGTAAGTTAGCTCGCTATGCCCCAGATGCCGCAAAGCAGGAGAAGCTTATGGAAGGGTTGAATGATGAGCTGAGTATGCAATTGATGGTGGCAACATTCATTAACTACCAGGAGTTGGTAGACAGGGCCCTCATGATTGAAGGCAAGCAGTAGCAGATAGAGAGCTGCAAAAGGAAGTATGGACAGGGGAAGTATAATTCTGGAGCTCAGCAGAAGCCTCGTTTTACCCTAAACTCGGGAGGACATACCCATCATAACCATGATTGGCTCAGTATCTTGTCTACAATTTTAGATTAACAATTATTTGACAGTTTCTCATCAACGTGGCTTTAAATACTGATCATTCCATTCTTGAAGTGGAGTTCAAACGACGCAGTGAGAATTTCTACTAAAAAATTAAGATGACGTATTGACATGCAAGTTCAATTTAAAGGTCAACTTTAATGCCGACCGTAAATCGATTGGAAGTGCATCTAGGCATGGATGTTATGGAGCTTTCAAGTAGTAACAATAAACTGTACCTCTAAATGTAAGGCCGTCCAAGAAAAAATAATTTTGTTGTGTGTACAAATACAGTTGATGTTGCCAAAATAATTCATCTTCTTAGTCCATAAAAGAGGAGAAACTTAACACCAGAACATCTAAACAAAAGTGATCCAAGTTGTTTTCTTGCGAGAGTGCGAATTCTTGGAATATCCTTTAACCATACAAAGTTGTTGACATTGTCAACCCTGAACCTACAAAAGATTGATGCGCACGGCCCACCTCATACTTTCATGATTTTTTACTTGACAGGATATGCATACGAACCTTGCTATACGAACGAAAAAAATTTAGACGACTCCCATGTCCACAATGGAGCAACGACCACTGGATTTGTAATCGTCCACCTTTTGTCGTCTATAGACCAGTTTCGTATGCATAGAAACCTTCCATGTAGAGATGGAACCTTCATCAACAAAGGAAATATGCTAATCATGACTCAAGGACATAATTTCACTTACATACATTAGGGCATTTATCAGTTGATGCAACCAACTTATAAGCCCCATTAATCAAGTCATTCTGTTTGTTGGATCAAGCCTTGTTTGAACAACATGAGCAACTGCAGCTCTTACTTCATCTATCAGAACTACACAATAAAAACATACTTATTCATTTGAACTTCAAAATTTTAAATGAACAGTGTCAAAAATAAATAAATGAATCGGAAAGTAAAGAAGAGTGAAAGTAAAGCAGAGTGTTATATATTTGTTTGAAGGGAAAAGAATCTGATCTCTACAACTTGCTAATTTGAGAAGAAAACTAACACAAAGAGAAACCAATTTGGCATGTGGTGCAGGTATAAATTGTGTATGTGCCCTTCTTCTCGGTTTCTCACATA
Organism: Aegilops bicornis; assembly: GCA_021605145.1. Lineage (NCBI taxonomy): Eukaryota > Viridiplantae > Streptophyta > Magnoliopsida > Poales > Poaceae > Aegilops > Aegilops bicornis. The sequence goes on from CM038673.1 coordinate 232,882,354, forward strand.
CTAAAAATTAGTAAAGCATTAGAATATTGAAGGAGAGAACTTTACACTCAATTGAATAAAGCAGGATTCGGGCATCAGTGGTTTATAATATTTGAAAAATAAATAACACAAGATAAGAAGAAATAAATTAACCTTGTGTCATGCTAATGAAAATGTAGAACGTCGGAGCAGAGATGACCTTCAGCTCTGAACGATCAAAAGAAGTAGCACACACAGTGCACAAAGAGTAACAACATGTCAAACTATATGTTTAGAAAACATGATCCTTAGCTCGGATAACCGGTTTAGCAATCACCTGATCAGTCCAAAAGTGCATCTGTTCTATCTTAGATTAGGCTAACTCAGTAACTTATTCCATGGTTCTAGTTTTTATTTACAAAAGAAAAGGTCTAGCTTCGCAAAACATTTAAATGGAAAGCTTTTCGGACAATAACAATATATTCAATTACTTACCTAATTCTGTAGTCCAAAAATTGCCCGACTGCTCTGCTGAGGCAGGGAATGGCCTGATCCTAAGTCCAGCGAGTTGCTACAACCATTCCACAATGTGCATGCCCAACAACTAAACTGGATCAATGGACTTATTGCGACAAAGCAGGCCCATCATCGTCGCGGCCGTCCAGCCCCATTGATCAATCGACCGGCAGTGCGAGTGAGGAGGAGGTCGAGCAGGACCGCGGTTGCCTCCCATGGCGTCGATCTAGGAATAAAAATTGTTCGATGGCAGAAATCCATGAGACCAAGGAATACACTACAGATATAGAAATATCTAGGCTATACATACATGCTTTTGGCTCAACATCGCCCAACTCCAGTCCGAGTTGCTCCGAAGTCTTATCTCGAGCAAACATACCCAGGTCCAATCGCCCCCAGCGACAAAAGAAGCTCATGCCCCTCATGTTAGGCAATGACAATGAAGGATGGCCTTGTAATGCCATGAATGGAGGTCACCCCTGATGATCCATCTATAAGGGCTGGCACAATAAGCAAAAGAATAAGAATTAAATGCTTCCTGTCCAAACCTACATCCTACAACAGTGCAGGAAGGTGGAATCAAGGTCCATAGTGTAGCACTTGATGGCACCCCATCATGCATATTTTCAGCAATCCCGACTGAAGTAATCCCGTCGTTGTCGCGGCCGTCCGGCCCCATTGATCTACCGACTGGCCCCATTGATCAACCGACCGGCCCCATTGATCAATTGATCCCATGTATACAATAGTAACAAAATTTGTTTTCAATTAAAATACTATCTTAACTAGACAGTCTTAACTGTGTGTTGGACAACCTTTGTGGTTTGCCCATGTCTCTGACAACCTTAACGCACAACTTTGACCTTGTTTGATGAGGACATAACTACCTTGGATATGACCAAAAATATTGCATACATGCATATTTGTCAAGTGATTTCTAGTGCAAACTATTCAATAATCTAATTATGTCTAATTGCAGGTGTATGGGACATTTGTACAATCCAGAACAAAAATACTTCACACGCTTTTGTGTTTTGTCTAATTGCAGGTGTATGGGACATTTGTACAATCCAAATATGAAGATAAGGGAAAAAGAGAAGTTTAGGTTCTACTCAAAAAGTTCTCTCATGTCACTTTTGGGCCAAGAGAAGATAGAGTCCAAGTCTCTCACGTTCTGGATTCAGATTCAGACTGCACAGACATACCTGACTCAAAATGCCAACAACTTTTTCACACGGACTCCAAATTGGGTGATTCATTTTTTGTTTGAAAGTAGATTTTGTGCTCTTTCCAACCCAATTGGATTCAACTTCAAATTCGTCCGGAGCGTTGAGATATCGACGAAATAATTTGACGCTGCAGCAGAATCCGAGTCAAACAACATGTCCAAAGGTGTTGCATCACCTCCACTTGGGCCCATGAGCCTTGTACGCCCTAGGGTTAGTTTTAGGCTGCCTTGGAACGTCCTACCACCTCCTTGGCCGCCACCCCTTGCTCCTATATAAGTAGATCCATCTAGTAGCTTTTTTCTTGGGTTTTGTTTAGATTAAAGTTCGCCATAGCTGCAACTTCGCGTACTTCGTTTGTGTTCAACGACCAGACAAAGGCATCACAGAACCCCACCTTTGATCAATAAAGCTTTCCTCTTATATTCGCAATATCCAGATTGCAATCTTAGTTTCTTACTTGTTCTTCGTTTGCCTGCAGGAAACAGACCTTCGTGGTCAGGTTGATCGTGCTCCGGCGTGGTCAATAACCTCTCGGAGTTGGTTTAGCGATTGCTAAGGCGCGACGTCCTCGCACGTTCGTAGTCGGATCGTCAAAGTCGACTTCCTCCAAAAACGATGGCCACCATCTCATCGAAAGACGGGACACCCTTGCCTCTATCATTGTTTATCACAGTCCATGACGAAGCTCCTGACATCAGCTAATGTAGAGATCGTGGAAACCTTCATTGCAGTTTCTGTCCTGAAGAAAGCATATGCCTTAACACACCCAAAATCCCAAAATAGTTTGCACACTTCAAAGCTGAAGCAAGACTAACCAGTATATCCACTCATTAGCCATCCTGGAACTAATGCAGTCAAAATTCTGAAATTTGGATAACTAATAAACACATAAACAATTTGATTCTGGCTAAAATACATTGTATTGGTATATTTTTATAGTACCAAGTTAACAAAGACAGCAAAAGAGTGCTAATATATTTTTACAGTACCTAGTTCACACCAATAGAAAAAAAAGTACTGATCAACAGTTTGCACTGGAGAAAGTCAATGTTTGAAACTACAAAGTAAGGGAAGGATAGCAATCATATTGTAAAGGTAGACAAATTCAAAAATTTGCATTTATAAAAACAAATGGGGATACCTTTAATTGTTGCCTCAATTTGATGAGCGACACAGCAGCAGTAGTAGGGTAGGTGAGTTTGCTCCGTTCAATCATTTATAGGAAGTCCTCATCGCAGATGTCCATCTAGATCATCTTGTCTTCCTTGTCCTGCTCGCTCCTCAACGGCTTTTATTTTTACAGAAATCTTCTATACTCTAGTGAAAGATTTTATTTTTACATCCAGGGTGTTAGGCTAGGCAGCATCTTGCTATAACTTCAGCAGTCCAAAACCTATGTTAGTAAACAGCCCCTGCAGCAATGAGGAGATCAACACTGACACCAAAAAATTATAGCCAAGCAATAATACAAATGTCATCCCCTAACAAAACATCGATTGAATTCTGTTGCCAACCCGTAAATATGAACCAACTATGGTTGACCAATGTGGTTGCATCGACCCATATCCTTCAAAGGATGCTCAAACGCCGGACTTCAACAACGGAGTGTAAAATTCTATTATGCCATCTAATTTAGGCGTTTCTCTTCAACTTCAAAAAATCATGTATGACCTAAATCTTTCAAATTCCTTAATTGAATGTCCAGATTGGCGAAATGCAGTTCCTCCATTACACGGGCGAAATGGTAGTTAGTAGCCATGATTGGTGGTTGGAATATTAATTAAGCTAGTCATACGAAAGTACTACTACTCTGCATATATACATAGAATATAATGTTAAGCAAACGAATGAATGAAAAAGAATAGCATAGGATTTTACAAAATTGGATGACAAAAGAGCTCAGTGTTAAAGGATAGCTTGCAGAAATAAGATGGAGTTATGCATAAATTCCTTGTTCTGTCCAAGCAAGATCAGTCATCAGCACATCATCAAATTGGTACACCATGCAACATCTTTCTTCGGTAGTGCAAGAGGCAAACTTTGCATTTGCTTGTCAAGAAATCCTTCTGTGAGAAGAAACATCTTGTTGTCGAGAAGTACAAGATATGGATCAAGTCCCCACAAAACAAATCAATGAATTAAGTCCCCACAAAACAAATCAATGAATTAAGTCCTATAGAACTCAATAATGCATGCTCTGTTGGCATTAACATAGATTTGTCTACATAACTTAGTTCTGTGTGATGCAATTTAATATACCCACAAAATAAGTTGAATTGTTCGTAATCGGTACCATTAAATATTGTTCAATGAGTGCTATAATCACAATGTGAGCAAAACTTGACTAAGAAGGGATTATGGAGAGAGGAGTGGTTACATGAATCTGCTACATGCTGGTGGTGGGGATGTATGAGGCGGAGAGGCTTCTTGCAGGGGAGAGAAACAAAATACAATTTTTATTGTAACAAAATAAGATGTCCTATTATTCTTCCGCACTGGAACAGATTCACTCTACATTATCTCCTTGAATGTAGGTAAATACCAAATTACTGGCTGAAGTTATTTGCCATTACACATAATTGTTACATGAGGAGAGACCGCTTAGTGCTGAGGTGGTGCGATGTCACATAAATCGATTGCAATGATCTCTCTGCTTAGATAAACCATTATGAATCCAAAGCTACAAGCAGAAGACAACATGTGTTTACAATGCTCTGATTTGTTTGTTTTCCTGAATGTGGCGACAGTTGGAGCATCTCCTTTTCAGTTTCCTGCGCTCAAATTTTGTGGAGTCACCACGATGATGCTCAAGATCTAAAGAAAAAATGCAGAGTGGGGGCTGACCTTGCTGCTGCAGAACGCCTTGAGGCGGTCCAGATGGGCTCTCGGAGCCCACCACTGTCAGGTCCTGAACCCAGGAAGTACTGAAGATCAACACCAACTCTGTTTCAGACAAGCAACGACTGAGATGACAAGATGGCGATCCAACGGCTCGGATGAGTCCTTGCAGATCACCAGTAGTTTTAAACCTTTACTGTGTTGTAACCGCTAAGTACTGTCAGAGAGTTACCTCGTGAGCTGGAAAGGGGCTATATGTAGCGAGAGTCACGTGAAGGAGGGTAAGTCGATTTTCCCAAAATTCATTAGAGTAGGTAGAAACCCTAGTTCATCTTGTAAGGCAGGGTCTCTGGGCTCCGCTCCCCAAATTGTATCCGCACAATCCCTCGATTCACTCTGATTCAATGAAATCCATATAGATCGGTGAACTTCTTGCGTTCCGGTTCTCACAAAGGTATCAGAAGCTAGTCGATTTTCGGCATCGACGAAGCGGGGCGGCGGATCAAGCAGAGGAGAACGAGGGGTTGGGTTCTCCCGTAAAATCCCTCCCGTCCCTCCCTGTTTGCGGCGGCGGTGGTGACGTTCGTGGAGGCGCACACGGTGGCGGCGAACATTCGGGCACAGATCGACGAGTCCGGAAAGGTTGCGGGGAGATACTCTTCTCGTGGTAAAATTCCTGTTCCTGACGGCGATCCGTGTGCCTCTGGGGGCGTGAAATTCGTGGCGATCTTGCGGGTTGGTTCGCTGTAAAATTCCTACGGATCCACGAAATTGCAGGTGCTGAGTTGGGAGCAAGGCTACTGTCTTCAGTTCTGATCTGACGATGGCAGACACGCGAGCTAAGGTCCAGATCACGGTGGATAGATTGGAAAAGGAAGTAGCAGAATTCAAGGAGGAATTAGTAGACATGAAAGGGTTGCGAGCAGAAGTCCAACAATTAAGGTCTGAGATGGTGACCATGCCACGAGTGGAAGCAAAACTGACAGAGATGAATTCTGAAATTCAGAAAACCCTGAATCTGATACTACAAAACTTGTCATTGAACCAGGGGAAGGTGGAAGCAGCTACTCCAAGTACAACTAATCCAGGGTCTGCAGGGTTAGACACAGAGAGCCCAATTGTGCAGAAGGGTCAGGAACAACCAGGAGTTACTCAGCCGCCAGTTAACAGAAATTTGCACCAGGAGTTCATGGGACAAGGACAAAGTTCAGGCACTAAGATTTCAGGAGTGTCATCAATACTACCTTCAGCAAGCATGTTCAATGAAAGTACCAAGATTCATACTGATAAGCAGCAAGAGCAAATGGCACAGGAAAAGTTCAAGCTATCTTCAGCCAACACTAGTGTGTCAGTACAAGCTCATACATTGGGATTTTCAGGCAATAGTGGGTATTTTGCTCCCATAACTGCACCACTGTATAACCCACTTCCTACATATAACCCTATCACAGGTCAGTACATTAACATGACAACTAATGGACCTGTTCAACCACCAGTATATCAAGCAGCAGGAAATCTGTATGATGCCCAAAGAAATCAACATGCAACACAGTTGGGAGGCCCCTCTTACTTTGCTGAAGCTGTACTTAAAGGGCCCAGATTGGAAATACCACTGTTCAGTGGGGAAGATCCAATTGGTTGGCTAATTGCTTGTGAGAAATTCTATGACATGTCAGGCACTCCATATGATCAGTGGGTTAACCTTGCTACAGGACATCTCCAAGGAAGGGCATCCAACTGGCTGAAAAACATATGTGTTCCTTGGCAAATGATAACTTGGCAACAGTTTTGTCAAATGATTGCTGATAGGTTTTCTGAAGCCAGTGTCCATGAAGCTGTAGAGCTATTGAAAAACATACAACAGAATAATTCCGTAGCAAACTACATAGATGAGTTTGAACATTGTGTAGCTTTGGTTAAAAGAGACCATCCTTGCTTACAAGAAAATTTTCTGCTCAGTTGTTTTATTGGAGGTCTGAAACCTGATATTAAACATGAAGTATGTGGTCAAAAACCCACTGGGATTATAGAAGCTTACTGGTATGCCAAGATTTATGAAAAGGCTGCAGCAGCAAGGAAGATACCTGCTCCAGTTGGCCACAAACCCAGATCATTCTCACAACCATACAAACAAAATTCTTCTCCACTGCAAGTACAAGTGCCAGCTCAAGAGAAATACACTGTGCCTTTTCCCAAAGATGCAAGGGCATGCTGGTACTGTAGAGAACCGTGGACAAGACAGCACAAATGCAAGATTGGCAAAACTCTGCACATTCTCCAAGAAGTAGATGAAGATGCAGACAGTGACAGTACTGAAGAGATAAATGCCCAGGAACAAATATATCATACAGCCCCAAACACCCCAGATAATGAAAAAGGGCCTGAAGGGACTGTGCCAAAACCTACACAAGCAATGCACATTTCTACACATGCTATTGAAGGGACAACAGGTCCAAACACCTTTTCTTTAATTCTGGAAATTGCTGGAATAAAAGCAACAGCCCTGTTTGACAGTGGATCATCAGACACTTTCATGAGCACAGAGTTTGCCATCAAAAGTAACTGCTATCAACAACAAATGGCACCCAGAAAAGTAACAGTGGCAGGAGGAGGAAAACTTCTGTCTACAGCAAAAGTGCCAGAACTGAATTTTAAAGTGCAGGGCAACTCCTTCCAGAGCAGTTTCAAAGTGCTAGATCTAGTGTCTTATGATATTATATTAGGTGCTGATTGGATATACCAATACAGCCCCATTTGCTTAGATCTAGTGGAGAGATTGTTGATCCTCACTAAACAAGGACAGCCAGTCACCTTGTTTGATTACACAATACCCAAGAAGAAGTGTTTGATCTCAGCAGCCAAATTAGAAAAATTGCTCAACAAAGGTGTGATGGGTTATATTCTGCAGATACATGAGATGGAATCTGAAAATAATAAAGAGAACACTCCTCCTCCTGTGGCCCTACAACCTCTGCTTCAAAAATATGCTGATATTTTTGAAGAATCTCAGAAGCTTCCGCCCAAGAGACCTTGTGACCACAGAATTGTGTTGCAAGAAGGAGCAAAACCACCAAATCTGAGACCATACAGAGTTCCTCACTACCAGAAAGCGGCTATGGAAGAAATTATTAAGCAGTTAATCAAAAAGGGAGAGATACAAGAAAGTTTTAGCCCCTTCTCTTCTCCTGCCATTATGATCAGAAAGAAGGATGGAGGATGGAGACTGTGTGTGGATTACAGAGAATTGAATGCAATCACAATCAAAAATAAATTCCCTATGCCTATAATTGAGGATTTGCTGGATGAGTTGTATGGAGCTAAGGTATTTTCCAAATTGGATTTAAGGTCGGGATACCATCAAATCAGAATGTCCACTGCTGACATTCCCAAGACTGCATTTCGAACACACATGGGGCATTATGAATATACGGTAGTACCTTTTGGGGTATCTGGAGGCCCTGGTACTTTTCAAGGTTTTATGAACAGAGTGTGTGAAGAAATTAATGAACCAGAGGAGAAGAAATGCATATTAGTGTTCTTTGATGACATGCTCATTTTCAGCAGATCCCTACAAGAGCACATTGGTCACCTAGAAAGAACTTTTGCCACTTTGAGAAAACATGAACTGTCTGTTAAGATGTCCAAATGCACTTTTGCAACAAATCAAGTGCATTATTTAGGACATGTGATTTCTGAGCAAGGAGTATCCACTGACCCTGGCAAAATCAAGGATGTTCTAGATTGGCCAGAACCAGATAATGCCACAAAATTAAGAGGGTTTTTGGGTTTAACAGGATATTACAGAAGGTTTGTGAAAGATTATGGAAAAATCTGTAGACCCCTACATGATATGCTCAGAAAAGATTCTTTTCAGTGGGAATCTGCTAAAAAACAAGCCTTCCACACTCTGAAGCAAGCAATGACAACATGTCCTGTTTTAGCAATGCCAGATTTCTCTGTTCCATTCACTATAGAAGCTGATGCGTGTGCAACAGGGATTGGGGCTGTACTCATGCAAAAAGGGAAACCTCTGGCCTATCTCAGCAAGAGTTTAGGGCCCAAGTCTGCAGCTCAATCAATTTATGAGAAAGAGGCAATGGCCATTCTAGAGGCAATGGCCATTCTAGAGGCACTAAAAAAGTGGAGACATTATGTGTGGGGAAACAAGTTGATCATCAAAACGGATCAACAATCTCTGAAATATATGACAACTCAAAGGTTGACAGAAGGTGTTCAACACAAATTACTGTTGAAGTTGCTGGAGTATGATTACACAATTGAATATAAGAAAGGAAAGGAAAATCTAGTGGCTGATGCATTATCCAGAAAGGATGCACTCAACGCAATGCAATGCAATACTGCCACTGTGGTAGTTCCTCAGTGGACTGAAGATGTAGCCAAAAGCTATCTTGGGGACCAGGACAGTGATAAACTACTCAAGAAAGTAGCTGCTGATACTGATCAAAACCCTAAGTTTTCCATGAACAAGGGACTGCTGAAATACAAAAACAGGATTTATGTAGGAGCAAGCACTGATTTCAGAAAGCAGTTACTACAAACCTTCCACTCATCAGCCTTAGGAGGCCATTCTGGTAGTAAAGCTACTTACTACAGATTAAAGAAAGTGTTCTATTGGCCTAACATGAAAAAACACATAGAGGAATTTGTCAGCCAGTGTCCTGTTTGCCAACTGAACAAGGTGGAACACATTCACCCCCCTGGGCTGCTCCAACCACTTCCTGTGCCTGATATGGCCTGGGCACACATAACAATGGATTTCATCACTGCATTACCCAATTCACAGGGAAAAGAGGTCATTCTAGTAGTGGTGGACAGATTGACCAAATACTCACACTTCATACCCCTTGCACATCCTTTCTTAGTGCAGACTGTGTTTGAAGCTTTACTGGACAATGTCATCAAATTACATGGCCTGCCCATTTGCATTGTTTCTGACAGAGACACCATCTTCACTAGTAAATTGTATCAAGAATTGTTCCAAGCTTTTGGGGTGAAAATCAGATTCAGTACAGCTTCTCATCCTCAAACGGATGGCCAGACAGAGAGAGTAAACCAATGTTTAGAAGCCTACTTGAGAGGAATGGTGTTTCAAGAACCAAAAAAATGGTTAAAGTGGTTGCCCTTGGCTGAACTGTGGTACAATACCAGTTACCATTCTTCTTTGAAATGTACTCCGTTTCAAGCATTATATGGGTACAAACCACAACAAGTGGGAGAGTTTGCTGTTAACACAACCCTGTCGCCAGCAGCAACCTTAACAGTGGCAGAGAGGGAGCAAATGATGCAGAAACTCAAAGCCAACTTGGAACATGCACAAAGCAGAATGAAATATTTTGCAGATAGAAACAGAACAGACAGAGCCTTTGAGGTGGGAGACATGGTATATTTAAAAATCCAGCCATACAGACAGAATGCTTTTGGTCTCAGAGGATCACTGAAACTGAGATCAAAGTTCTACGGGCCTTACAAAATTTTGGAAAGAATTGGAGAAGTGGCATACAAGCTCCATCTACCAGAGGGCACAAACATTCACCCTGTTTTTCACATCAGCCAACTCAAGAAACATGTAGGCCATCAAGCTGTACCTCTACCACACGTTCCACTGGTCACATCGGAAGGATATGTCAAAACTATTCCTGTCGCTGTGCTAGATCGCAGGGTGATTCAACGCAACAAGACTCCGGTGGGCCAATGCCTAGTGCAGTGGGAGAGCCTCGCACCTGATGATGCCACTTGGGAAGATGCAGCCTTCCTCAACAAAACCTTCCCAGGCCACAAGCTTTTTCGCCTCGAGGACAAGGCGGTTGTCATGGCGGCAGCATTGTCAGGTCCTGAACCCAGGAAGTACTGAAGATCAACACCAACTCTGTTTCAGACAAGCAACGACTGAGATGACAAGATGGCGATCCAACGGCTCGGATGAGTCCTTGCAGATCACCAGTAGTTTTAAACCTTTACTGTGTTGTAACCGCTAAGTACTGTCAGAGAGTTACCTCGTGAGCTGGAAAGGGGCTATATGTAGCGAGAGTCACGTGAAGGAGGGTAAGTCGATTTTCCCAAAATTCATTAGAGTAGGTAGAAACCCTAGTTCATCTTGTAAGGCAGGGTCTCTGGGCTCCGCTCCCCAAATTGTATCCGCACAATCCCTCGATTCACTCTGATTCAATGAAATCCATATAGATCGGTGAACTTCTTGCGTTCCGGTTCTCACAACCACGGACTCCTTGGCCGGGCAGCGCATGCGCCGCTCCTCCAGCTCCGTGGTTAGGTCCAGCGGGCGCCGCTATTGGGCGGCAGCAACGCGTCGGGATCTGCGACGGCGACAGCGATGCGTGGGGATCTACGATGGCGGCAGCATGTGCGAGATCCACGTCGGCGTCGGTGTCGTGGGATCACTTGGCGGTGGCGTCGAGGATCGGCGGCGGCGGCATGGGGATAGGCAGCGGCGTCGACAACGTCCTTTGGGGATCTCGTGCGTCTGTGCGTCAGTTGAGAGATAGCACGACGGCGGCCTGTCCTTGATAGGAGCGGCGTTACTGCGGGGTGTTTTTTCCAGGCTGCGTTCGTTGGCTGGGGTGGGGATGAAAAAACCCAGCAAAAAAAACTGTTGAAACTGGTGGGACGAAAATAAACCGTCGAGACTATTCACTAACTTAGACTTTAGAAGTAGAGATAGATGCCTCGTCCTCTTCCCCCAAAATGTAGGCAGGAAGTGATCCCAGAATGGCCAAGTTTGAAGGGAGACAAGTGGTACACCTTATCTTGACGAAAGGTGGTCTTCGCCTGTAAAGCTTCTCGTCGTGACGCCATGGTGGGCTCAGTGATGACATTCATCCTGGCGGTCTTGGTCTTTATGCACGGGAATGGAATCCATTGGTTGATCCCTCGGGACTCCGCGCCTGCGCTTGCCTCCTTAGCACCAAAGAGGAAACATGTTGCTCTACCCCCGCCTAGGGAGGTCGCTCCCTCCGAAGGTGTTTGTGTTGTCCGCCTCACAAGGGTCTTGTCTTTTCGATGCTAAAGATGGGCCATACCAGGGCGTTGATGGAGCCACGCCATGGGCCGCAGGCAGGCAAGTCTGGGTACCCTAGTCCCAGAACACTGACAACGTCCGCCGGGGAAAGGGGTGGATGCTTTGTGTAGACGTGGTCGCCGTCGGCGGTGGCGAAAACCCACCGTCGGCACGTCCCGATCAGGGGTCCCTGCCGTTCTCTCTCACAAAGCCCGTGCAGTTGCCTTCGTCCCTAGCTCACTACCGCGACGTGGCCAGTTGCCGCCTCCCACCGCCCTCCTCTAGGTTGAGCTACATCCTGACATCCCTTAGGAACAACTTCCTTTACAGCCAGCTTGCACGACTGCCCCAGCTGCCCACATCGCTCCATGTGGATATTTCTCTACTTCTTTGCCCCGCAGGTATCTCTACTAGCTTCTACTATATTTGTGATGAGTTTATGTCGCATCAACTAGTCCCAGTAATCTTATTCTAATTACGCTTGTTCAGTTTTTTGCCACATGGGTGTTCATCTTGATTTTAGTGAAACTGCACAAAATGATCCGATGGTCAAAGGGTTGCAAACTTCATTTCTTCAAAAGGTTCATCGTTACCAGCAAATTAAAGCCTGGTTAGGGTTTAGGGTTCAAGGGCTATGGATTGCATGGATCATTTTATTCTTTAGTTGTCTCTCTTCCAAAATAAGTGTCAACTTTAGTAGTAGTACAACTTTGTACTAAAGTTTGCATAAAGTTGAGACACTTATTTTGGAACGGAGGGAGTACATATTGGCTATGATCTGCCAATCATTGAGATGCAATAGCATGCATGTTAGTCTCCTTTGTATTTGATGAAATGTTGCAAAGGGGCAACCTTGGACGCAAGATACATGAAACAGAAGCTGGAAGCTTCATAGCATTGTACAAATTTATCTCGCTAAGAAAATACAGTACATACTACTACTACTACTATGTAAAGAGTTAGGTGTCGCATGGTGTCCAGAAAATATGGTGATAGTGTGAGGTGGGCCATGTAATCACTGAGCTTGCGTGTTTTCACTGCTTTCTCACTCCTCCACCATAAGAATGGAGAAAATTGTAATCTACATCCTTTCGCCGAAACATGGGACATCCAGTAGTCGTACCACCTCAGTAATAAGGACCAATGAGCCGTCAAATCACTTAGACCCACCAGTAAGTTGGACGGATGAAGCAACCATCACTCTTGAATCCACTTCTCCCTTCAACGCAGGCGCCAGTGAGAGGTTGCGTCCGCTCCGCCCAGGCATGAATGCGGCACCGATTCTCTGGAGCGGCGCTGACCGTTTTAGGCGGGAAGCGCGCGGGGGAATGGAGGGGCTTTGGGTGGGCCAGGCTGGTCAAGAGCAGGCGTGGCAGCTGTCCCGTTATGGACGCCCAAAAATGAGAGGATGCACCGACTCTCGCGGCTAATTCTTACACTACACACCATCTCTCTGTAAGAGTAGGTCGGTGTGTCGCTCTCTATAACACACACAAACACACGCTATAAAACACACACACACATGCACACATAGGTTCATAGAATAGGAATATCGTGGGAGTGGGAAGCCACAGGAAGTGAGATAAATGGAGTACGTACAAGAAGAGAAGAGATGACGAATATTCCATCAAACCTGGACCGAGGAGTTGTACTCCCTCCGTCTAGGTGCTAAGTCATCTTACGAAAATCAGATATTCCCAAAATGTTTATGCATCATCCATTAACTTCGCATCTCAATCCCCTCCCAGCCTCATTGCTAGCGAGCGTTACTTACTTTGCCTTGTTATCTCCCCCGGAAACCCAATGCATGGAGCGCAACTACGCGTTGATCAATCAAGAAATCAAAGTCGGCTTGCATGCGAGTTAATACGTGGCCCTGCATGGTAGCTAAAACGGCATCTCTTAATTGTTGCGATTAATTGTTGCGTTTAGAGAGAGAAATTAGGGCTTTGATTGAAGGAAGCACCGGTCAAGTTTCTCCTTCTCCTCCAATGTGCTTGCACCTTGGTCCCATTGCACCTTCTAACGTGACTTACACACCTAGACGGAGGGAGTAGTATGAGATACGGTGGCACACTGACTTAGGTCGAATATAAGTGCCCAAAATTATTGGAAGAGAGCAAAGTGTACAAACTAAATAATTAAAATTGAATTTCTCATTTTTTTGAAACAGAGGCAAAAGATTTGCGTCATCCACTAAATAAGAGCATAATAGAGTTTCACAGTTTGCAAGCGACCCTACAAATAAACGACATGGCAATTACTCCCAATACGCCCTAGTTTCTTAGCACATGCCGTAACCTTTAGTACATACGTTGGCACACTGACTTAGGACGAATACAGGTGCCCAAAATATTTAAAATTGGAGGATGGTGCAGCCCACCTTTCCGATATTTTGACCGTGTGTGGTTCAGTTGTTGTTCACTTTGGAGGGTCTTGTACCACACGTGAACGTTAGTAAGTGCGACCGGGAGGCATGTAGCGTTAATTGTGAGTTGACTCCTTCGAGTGTTAAATTTTCTTCACGTATTAGCATAGCCCCTAGTATCTCTCCTCACTACGTTAAATAAAGAGTTCCGTTTCGTGTATGGAGAGAAAAAGAAAACCACTCCATCTATATATGTTGCAGCCTCGGCGCTTGTTTTCTAGGGTTTGCTCTCTTCACACTCTCTCCACTATATATATACACACACTAGAGCCTCAGCGCTTGTAGTTGCTCTCTTCACACTCTATTACCCTCTCTAGATATAAACAAGACTTCGTTGGCCTCTCTCTCTCCCCCTTACTGCTGGTAAATGAGCCGGCAGGATCCGTCCATCGGGAAGGGAAGGAGGTTTACCACTGTCGCCGTCGGCGAGGGAGGGAATCCACTACCGGCGCAGATGTTCTCTTTCACCCAGCGGCGGCACAGGAGGGCCTCCGACCCCTTCTTCCTTGCTGCCGTACATAGTGTGGGCAGATCGGCCTCCGACCGTGCACTGAGCCACACCCCGAGAACCTTAAGGTATAATTTACTTATTCCACATGCATTGCTCTAGTTGCATGTGGATTTGTTCCGCTTCTGCACTTGAATCTAGGTGTTGGATCAAACAGGAAAGTAGTGGGGAAAGTTGTATAGTATGAATCTAGGACGTGGTTCAAAGAGGAAAGGAAGGGGGGAAAGTAGTACAGACTGGCTATCCAACACCTATGTTGATCGAAAAGGGAAAACAATGACAAACGTAGTACGCACATCTGTAACAAACTGATCTTTCTGTTGGTGGGCACTAGTAGAAAAAGGGTCATATGTGAAGCACAATAGTGTCGGTTTGAATTTCAGCCGGCACTAATGTGTACACTAGTGCCGGTTCGTGGCGGCGATCAATAGCACCAGTTCGTGGCGAACCTTTAGTACCGGTTCATGCCACGAACAGGTACTAAAGAGGTTGTGTCAGCCTGCGGTCAGGCTATGGCCCCACCATCATCATTTAGTGCCGGTTCGTACCACGAACCGGTACTAATGAGGTTATGGCAAGCTGTTTTTAGTCCCACCTCGCTCCCCTAACAATCCTTTTACCACCTTAAATATGTTATTTCTCAAACTATCACAAGCACTTGGTCTTCATTGAACTCTATGTGTAGAATTTGTGGCGCAATATGAGTCTTCATCGGTTTATAAATCGTTGATGACTCATATTGACAATTCAGATTGTACACACAAAGATCATTGATGATCAAAGTATTTTGATGTTATAAGATCATATTGACAATTTAGGCAGAAAGAAATATAAGATCATGATCTAAATGCTCTTATATTTTTTGCGTTCGATATGCACCATTCAAAGCGGCGCCATCAACTTTCAACCGTTTATGCCTTCATTTGCTATTTTCATGCATT
Source organism: Aegilops bicornis (assembly GCA_021605145.1). NCBI lineage: Eukaryota > Viridiplantae > Streptophyta > Magnoliopsida > Poales > Poaceae > Aegilops > Aegilops bicornis. The sequence goes on from CM038673.1 coordinate 232,897,805, forward strand.
TAATGATTTGTTTTGAGAAATAAATGACCTGGTAATTGAAAAGCACTACAAATGAACTACGAAAAAGTTGAAACTTGGCATGGTATCATCATTTCACCCACATATCATGTTCAAAAAGTAGAGAGGGTTACGGCAAAACTGGATGCACTTCGTTTACAAAGCTGGACAATCTCTTTCGAAGTATTCGGGTTTATGACGAAATTAAACTCATCTGTTACAAAAGCATTTCATTTTTTAAACTTATTACAACTCCAGACTTTTTGTGCATTCAGTATGCACCATTCAACTGCTAGGCAAGAGGAGCTCTTAAGTACCGGTTCCAACTGCTAGGCGGGAGGAGCTGTTTAGTACCGGTTCGTGGCGAACCTTTAGCACCGGTTCATGCCACGAACTGGTACTAATGAGGTTGTGTCGTAAGGTGGGGCCCCACGAGCACCTTTTAGTACCGGTTCATGGATGAACCCGATTACTGATTTCTTATTGTTATTTTTAGTCCCACCTCATGAAGAGAGAGGGACTAGGAGCGGTTTATAAGCCCCGAGTGCAGAGGCGATGAAGAAGAGGCTCAATGCTCACGTTAGCTTAGCTTCAAGCCTTCAGGAATATGGTAGACTGCACGGAGCTATGCGCAAAGTGCGATTTACACTATTCGAAAGGCTTGAAGCAAATTAACGAGCATTGCACCTCTTTTTATTTTTAATAACTTATTACAACTCCGGACTTCTTACATTATGGCAAAAACTAATTGCACGTCGGCATTTTTTTTTAAACTTTGGTTATAACTCGGACTTTGACCATCAAGTTTTGCGAGAAAAGAAAAAATAGCGAAAAGAAAAAATAGCAGAAAAAAAACTATAGCTGAAAAGAAAAAAACTATATAAAATGACCGTGAAATTGAAAATCACTACAAAATGTTGAATTTTGGCAAACTAGATGAAAAACTACTCACAAATAAATAGAAGAAAATAAATATAACAGAAAAGAAAAACTATACAAAAAACTATGCAGAAATAAATATAAGAAAATAAAGCAGAAAAGAAAAAACTATAAAAAAATTGGGCGTTGCCAGTGGGCCTGCTAGGCCGCAGGCGTGCAATTACTGAGCCTTAAAGGCCCAAAGCAGACTCACAGTGGCAGCAGCAGATTTTAGGCCCACAAGCCTGCTATAGAGGAGTTCAAAGAGGTAGCCGCGGCTGGGTTTATAAACCTGTGCGGCTGCCCTTCGCCCGGCGAGGTGGGACTAAACTTTGGGGTGGCAGCGCGAGGCCTTTAGTACCGGTTGGTGGCTCCAACCGGTACTAAAGACCACCCTTTAGTACCGGTTGGAGCCACCAACCGGTACTAAAGGCCTGCTCTTCCCGCCTCTTGGCCTGGCCAAAGTTGGCCTTTAGTACCCGGTTGGTGCCTCCAACCGGTACTAAAGGCCCATCCTATATATATAGCACTTACGAAAATTTCAGTTACATCTCCCCGCCGTCTCCAACCTCTCGCGACATTGCAGCGCGCCGCTTCGATCCGTCGTCGCCGCCCGTCGCCCGTTGTCCGTCGTCGTCGTCGCTGTCCCGCCGCCGTCATAAATAAATCGTCGTCTCGCGCGCCGCCCAAACGCCGCCGCCGTCCGTCGTCGCCCTTGATCCCGTCGTCTCTCGCGCCCGCCCGTCATGGCGCCCCGCCCATCTGCCGCCGCCCGTCGCCGCCGCCCTGCACAGACTGTGGCGCCCATTTCGTCTGGGCGTGACGTCTGAAGCACACATACACATATACACACATATATACACACATACACACACTACACATACACACACACACTTTTTTTACTTATTTTCTGTTTTCTGTTTTTAGAAAATTTAATTAGATATTAATTAGCTAGGTATGTGAGATTTGAACTAGTTGAATAATTAATATAACTAGTTTATTTTTAGTAAGAAAATTGTCGAACTAGTTTATTTAGCTATATATATGAGATTTGAACTAGTTGAATATAACTAGTTTATTTTTAGTAAGAAAATTGTCGAACTAGTTTATTTAGGTATTTGAGATTTGAACTAGTTGAATAATTAATATAACTAGTTTATTTTAGTAAGAAAATTGTCGAACTAGTTTATTTAGGTATTTGAGATTTGAACTAGTTGAATAATTAATATAAGTAGTTTATTTTTAGTAAGAAAATTGTCGAACTAGTTTATTTAGGTATATGAGATTTGAACTAGTTGAATAATTAATAGAACTAGTTTATTTTTAGTAAGAAAATTGTCGAACTAGTTTATTTAGGTATTTGAGATTTGAACTAGTTGAATAATTAATAGTAATGTCAATTGTTAGAGATGAATATTGTTAGATATATATTTGAATTGGCTAGATATTAATTAATGTTAGATAGTAATAAGTGTTTAATGTTTCACCTATATGAACATATAGGAAATGTCATCTGACGACGAAAAGATTTCATTATGTGCGAACCTTTGTGAAGACCGGTATGACCTCTGCTGACAGAAATTTCCTTGTTGATGGTAGGCGCTTGACATCAAGCTGAATGAGACATTCAAGTGGATATGATGAAGTCACAACGGCAATTATTATATGAATGCAAAACATATGCTTCATTTGCTTCAACTTATAATTTTAAAGCATGACTTATGCTTCATTTGCTTCAACTTATAATTTTAAATTTTCACTATTCTACTAAGCGCATCCCCTGCCATGCAAGAATTTTTGTCTTGGATAAGATAGGTTTTAGTGCTATAGATGATATGGAGGTAAAGAGAGTTTACTTGAAGACGGAGCATGGGTATACTTTCAATGTTAAATTATATAATGGAGACACATACACCCATTTTGAATGCAAAACTTGGCAAGCACTATGCAAGGCTTATGCATTTGAGCCTGATATGGTTATCACCTTTGATATTCGTCCGGAAGATGATATTGAAGGTAATATAGACATCTGGGTTGATGTGCAAACGCCTCCAGTTCTACCATTATGTGAGTTTTTCTCAACCATGCATGCATATGTTTATGTCTTTGATACAATTTATTCAAAAATAGTTGACAACTAATTTGTATTGTCAGCTTATTTCGGTTCAAGCAAACATGCCCGACGCTTGGTAGACAGGACCTACTAACGCCCGGGGCTCAACTAAACCGCAAGGAGATAAGTCATTATGTTTCATGGCTTGAGGATCTTAATCTTGTCAAGACAAATTTTTTCCTGAACTTAGAAATGTTAGTACTCAAAGCGTCACGACCAATGGTGATCGTATTGAACTACGGTCACATCTATAATCGAAATATGGTAAGATTTTAACTATTTGTCCTTAATTAGTGCATCTTTGCATACATTATTTTTGAAGATAAACTTTCATTGCTTAGTATATTAATTACTATACGATGTTCTTTCATCAACAGGGACTTAGATGACGGTTGTGCCTCGATGGATCGAGACAAAAGGTCGCATGTCAATGGTTAGCTTACGACCAAGATTTCCTACATTACACATGAGTGCATTCAGGATTTACGAAAGCGAAGAATGCTTAATAGTGAAAGATTGGAGCAAAATTGTAAACGATCGAAGAGAAGTACTAGGGCGCAGCAAGTAGAAGCGCAACCCAAGATTAGGAGACAGATTCATCTGCATGCTCCAAAGATGATGAAGATGGAGAGCTATACATGTTCTATGCTATTCTACGAGAGGGAGCAACAGGAGTAGCTAGTTCATGCTCTTAATTAATTAGTACTTGTCCTCTCTCATGCATGTCCGTATTGTCACGAACTTGATGTTGGTGATGATTATGTTGAACTTCGATGATATCTTTGCTTACATTACAAAGTGAACTCGATGATTATGTTGGTGATTAGATAGCTAAGCGGTAATGACTATGATGATTAAATAGTAGTGGTAACTATAATGACGACTATGATGATTTTTAGCTAGCTAAAGTTTATTTATTTATTAATATGCGATGATGATGATGATGATGATGATGATGATGATGATGATGACCACTACAACTCACTATAACGTAAAACAATCCTAAATTAAATTGATAACAAAAATTTAATTGAAAAATAAAAAATAAAACAAAAACCCACAAACATTTAGTACCGGTTGGTGTTACCAACCGGTACTAAAGGGATCCCGGCCCCCGGAGCTGCCTCGTGCCACGTGGTTGGCCTTTAGCACCGTTCATGCTGAACCGGTACTAAAGGGGGGGGGGGCTTTAGTGACCACACTTTAGTGCCGGTTGTGGAACCGGCACTAAAGGGCCTTACGAACCGGTGCTATTCCCCGGTTCTGCACTAGTGGGGGAACAAGGCTGTAGAGTTTGAGCAAGACTAGATTTGCTGCCCTCACATAGGGAAAGGTGTCTAAAGATAACAAAACTAGGACCAACACAAATATGCTCCTTGGTTGCACTACAAAAAAATACACTTCCGTGATGATACGTGTTTGTCATAGTAGGTCATGTTTTCTTTCATGCATGTACATCCATGACGATTTTATGACAGAATCAATATAGTCATACCTGTGCTGTTGTAGAAGTGTTCCATGACATTAACAAAATTATCATTACGGAAGTGTCCACTTCCATGACAATAAATCACGCGTCATAGAAGTGCTTTCGTCAAGGGTGACCGACACGTGGCATCCACCGTAACAGTTCGCCGTTAAGCTATTGGGTCCGGTTTTGGATCCGATAACCCGTTAACAGCCCAGACCAATGGGGATTTTCCGCGTGTAAAATTCTCATTGGCCAGAGGAAACACGTGTTGGCTCACCGTTGGGACAGATGTCCTCCACTCATTGGACAAGAGGCGCCTGTGATACGTCGACACATGGCACGGCCCAACAGAGGCCCATTACGGTGAAGAGGCCGGCTTGTTTGACTTGGTCAAAAGGTAACGGCCCGTCCCACGGAAGGCCTGTTAACGGTCTGTTTGTATTTGCCCATTTACGGCCCGCTAACTTCCGGCCCATTATTGCCTATCGGAATTAAGCCCAGTACCTTCATCTAGGCCGTCCAATATGATTACAGCCCGTTGTAAATTTCGGCCCATGTATGGGCCATGATGTCTTTCGGCCCATATGAGGCCCTTCGTAACTCTTGGCCCATTAATGGCCCGTGGTGAAACTGGCCCGTAATGAACAGTGCACCGCTTTATACTCATTAATGGCACATTATTCCATTGGGCCGTTTCCAACCCGTGTTAACTTTCGGCCTTCTAAGGGTCTATTTGTTGGAAATATGCCCTAGAGGCAATAATAAAAGCATTATTATTATATTTCCTTGTTCGTGATAATTGTCTTTTATTCATGCTATAATTGTATTATCCGGAAATCGTAATACACGTGTGAATACATAGACCACAATACGTCCCTAGTAAGCCTCTAGTTGACTAGCTCGTTGGTCAACAGATAGTCATGGTTTCGACTATGGACATCGAGATGTCATTGACAAGCGGGATCACGTCATTAGGAGAATGACGTGATGGACAAGACAATCCTAAGCATAGCACAAGATCGTGTAGTTCGTTTTGCTAGAGCTTTTTCAATGTCAAGTATCTCTTCCTTAGACCATGAGATCGTGTAACTCCCGGATACCGTAGGAGTGCTTTGGGTGTACCAAAGCGTCACAACGAATCGGGTGACTATAAAGGTGCACTACAGGTATCTCCGAAAGTGTCTGTTGGGTTGACACGGATCGAGACTGGGATTTGTCACTCCGTATGACGGAGAGGTATCTCTGGGCCCACTCGGTAATACATCATCATAATGAGCTCAAAGTGACCAAGTGTTTGGTCACGGGATCATGCATTACTGATGCAGTAAAGTGACTTGCGATGAGACTGAACGAGGTATTGGGATACCGACGATCGAGTCTCGGGCATGTAACGTACCGATTGACAAAGGGAATAGTATACGGGGTTGCTTGAATCCTCGACATCGCGGTTCATCTGATGACATCATCGAGGAGCATGTGGGAGCCAACATGGGTATCCAGATCCCGCTGTTGGTTATTGACCTGAGAGCCGTCTCGGTCATGTCTTCGTGTCTCCCGAACCCGTAGGGTCTACACACTTAAGGTTCGGTGACGCTAGGGTTATTAGGAAGACTTGTATGTGATTACCGAATGTTGTTCGGAGTCCCGGATGAGATCCCGGACGTCACGTGGAGTTCCGGAAGGGTCCGGAGGTAAAGATTTATATATGGGAAGTTGTCAAACGGACACCGAAAAGTTTCGGGGGCATATCGGTATTATCTGGGGCCCATAGGAAGGGTTCCGGGGTCCACCGGAGGGGCCACCTGGTGGGGCAAAAGCCAGCCCACAGTGGGCTGGGCGCCCTTGGGCCCATGCGCCTAGGGTTGGGGGAACCCTAGAGGCGCCCCCTTGTTTGGGGGCAAGTCCCCCTCCCTTGGCCGCCGCCCCCTCTAGATGCCATCTAGAGGGGCCGCCCCTGTCCCTTCCCCTATAAATAGAGGGGTGAGGGAGGGCTGCAATACACTTGAAGGCGCAGCCCTCCCTCCCAACACCTCTCCTCCTCCGCGTGTGCTTGGCGAAGCCTGCTTGAGAAATGTAACTCCACCATCATCACGCCGTCGTGCTGCTCTTTGGAGCCATCTTCCTCAACCTCTCCTTCCCCTTGCTGGATCAAGAAGGAGGAGACGTCGTCCGTGCCGTGCACGTGTGTTGAATGCGGAGGTGCTGTCCGTTCAGCACTTGGTCATCGGTGATCCGAATCACGGCGAGTACGACTCCATCATCACCATCCCCTTGAACGCTTTCGCACTCGATCTACAAGTGGTATGTAGATGCAAACTCACTCCCTTGACTCGTTGCTTAGGTGAACTCATAGATGGATCTTGGTGAAACCGTAGGAAAAATTTTAATTTTCTGCAACGTTCTCCAACAGTGGCATCATGAGCTAGGTCTATGCGTAGTTCTCTATTGCACGAGTAGAACACAATTTGGTTGTGGGCATAGATCTTGTCAACTTGCTTGCCGCTCCTAGTCTTTTCTTGCTTCAGCGGTAGGGTGGGATGAAGCGGCCCGGACCAACCTTACGTGACGCTTACGTGAGACCGGTTCCACCGATCGACATGCACTAGTTGCATAAGGTGGCTGGCGGGTGTCTGTCTCTCCCACTTTAGTTGGAGCGGATTCGATGAAAAGGGTCCTTATGAAGGGTAAATAGAAGTTGACAAAATCACGTTGTGGTTATTCGTAGGTAAGAAAACATTCTTGCTAGAACCCAATTGCAGCCACGTAAAAGATGCAACAACAATTAGAGGATGTCTAACTTGTTTTTGCAGCAATTGTCATGTGACTGATATGGCCAGAAGTTGTGATGAATGATGAATGACATATTGTGATGTATGAGATCATGTTCTTGTAATAGGAATCACGACTTGTATGTCGATGAGTATGACAACCGGCAGGAGCCATAGGAGTTGTCTTTATTTTGTATGACCTACGTGTCATTGAAGAACGCCATGTAAATTACTTTACTTTATTGCTAAACGCGTTAGCCATAGAAGTAGAAGTAGTCGTTGGCGTGACAACTTCATGAAGACACGATGATGGAGATCATGATGATGGAGATCATGGTGTCATGCCGGTGACAAGATGATCATGGAGCCCGAAGATGGAGATCAATGGAGCTATATGATATTGGCCATATCATGTCACTACTATATAATTGCATGTGATGTTTATTATGTTTATGCATCTTGTTTACTTAGAACGACGGTAGTAAATAAGATGATCCCTTACAACAATTTCAAGAAGTGTTCTCCCCTAACTGTGCACCGTTGCTAAAGTTCGTCGTTTCGAAGCACCACGTGATGATCGGGTGTGATAGATCCTTACGTTCACATACAACGGGTGTAAGACCGTTTTACACATGCAAAACACTTAGGGTTAACTTGACGAGCCTAGCATGTACAGACATGGCCTCGGAACACGGAGACCGAAAGGTCGAACACGAGTCGTATGGAAGATACGATCAACATGAGAATGTTCACCGACGATGACTAGTCCGTCTCACGTGATGATCGGACACGGCCTAGTCGACTCGGAACGTGTATCACTTAGATGACTAGAGGGATGTCTAATCTGAGTGGGAGTTCATTAAAATAATTTGATTAGATGAACTTAATTATCATGGACTTAGTCTAAAAACTTTGCAAATATGTCTTGTAGATCAAATGGCCAACGCTCATGTCAACCTAAACTTCAACGCGTTCCTAGAGAAAACCAAGCTGAAAGATGATGGCAGCAACTATACAGACTGGGTCCGGAACCTGAGGATCATCCTCATAGATGCCAGGAAACAATATGTCCTAGAAGGACCGCTAGGTGACGCTCCGTCCCGGAGAACCAAGACATTATGAATGCTTGGCAGACTCGTCTTGATGATTACTCCCTCGTTCGATGCGGCATGCTTTACTGACTTAGAACCGGGGCTCCAAAAGCGTTTTGAGCAACACGGAGCATATGAGATGTTCAAGAGCTAAAACTAGTTTTCCAAGCTCATGCGGGTCGAGAGATATGAAGTCTCCGACAAGTTCTATAGTTGTAAGATGGAGGAAAATAGTTACATCGGTGAGCATATACTCAAAATATGCAGGTTGCACAACCGCTTTGTCCCAGTGGACATTAACCTCCCGGACGAGGCGGTCAACGACAGAATCCTTGATCGCTCCCACCAAGCTACAAGAGCTTTGTGATGAACTACAATATGCAGGGGATGGTGAAGACCATTCCCGAAGTATTCTCAATCTTTGAAGTCAGCAGAGGTTGAAATCAAGAAAGAACATCAAGTGTTGATGGTCAACAAAACCACTAAGTTCAAGAAGGGCAAGGGCAAGAAGAACTTCAAGAAGGATGGCAAGGAGGTTGCCGTGCCCGGTAAGCAAGTTGCCGGGAAGAAGTCAAAGAATGGACCCAAGCCTGAAACTGAGTGCTTTTATTGCAAGGGGAAGGGTCACTGGAAGCGGAACTGCCCCAAATACTTAGCGGATAAAAAGGCCGGCAACACTAAAGGTATATTTGATATACATGTAATTGATGTGTACCTTACCAAGACTGTAGTAACTCCCGGGTATTTGATACCGGTGCCGTTGCTCATATTTGTAACTCACAGCAGGAGCTGCGGAATAAGCGGAGGCGGCAAAGGACGAGGTGACGATCTTGGCGTCTGGAATGGTTCCAGTCGATGTGATCGCCGTCGACACGCTACCTCTACATTTACCTACGGGATTAGTTTTGAACCTTAATAATTGTTATTTGGTGCCAAGTTTGAGCATGAACATTGTATCCGGATCTCGTTTGATACGAGATGGCTACTCATTTAAATCCGAGAATAATGGTTGTTCTATTTATATGAGAGATATGTTTTATGGTCATGCTCCGATGGTCAATGGTTTATTCTTAATGAATCTCGAGCGTAATGTTACACATATTCATAGCGTGAATACCAAAAGATGTAAAGTTGATAACGATAGTCCCACATACTTGTGGCACCGCCGCCTATGGTCACATTGGTGTCAAGCGCATGAAGAAGCTCCATCTTGATGGACTTTTGGAGTCTCTCGATTATGAATCATTTGACACATGCGAACCATGCCTCATGGGCAAAATGACCAAGACTCCGTTCTCCGGAACAATGGAGCGAGCAACCAACTTGTTGGAAATCATACATACCGATGTGTGCGGTCCAATGAGTGTTGAGGCTAGCTGAGGATATCGTTATGTTCTCTCTCTCACAGATGACTTGAGTAGATATGGGTATGTCTACTTGATGAAACACAAGTCTGAGAACTTTGAAAAGTTCAAGGAATTTCAGAATGAAGTAGAGAATCAACGTGACCGAAAGATAAAATTCTTACGATCGCATCGTGGAGGAGAATATTTAAGTCACGAATTTGGTACACACTTAAGAAAATGTGGAATCGTTTCACAACTCACGCCGCCTGGTACACCTCAGCGTAACGGTGTGTCCGAACGTCGTAATCGCACTCTATTGGATATGGTGCGATCCATGATGTCTCTTACCGATTTACCGCTATCATTTTGGGGATACGCTCTAGAGACAGCTACATTCACTTTAAATAGGGCACCGTCTAAATCCGTTGAGACGACACCGTATGAATTATGGTTTGGGAAGAAACCTAAGCTGTCGTTTCTAAAAGTTTGGGGATGCGATGCTTATGTCAAGAAACTTCAACCTGAAAAGCTCGAACCCAAGTCAGAATGCGTCTTCATAGGATACCCTAAAGAAACCATTGGGTATACCTTCTACTTAAGATCCGAGGGCAAGATCTTTGTTGCCAAGAACGGATCCTTTCTGGAAAAAGAGTTTCTCTCGAAAGAAGTAAGTGGGAGGAAAGTAGAACTCGATGAAGTACTACCTCTTGAATAGGAGAGTAGTGCAGCTCAGGAAAATGTTCTGTGATGCCTACACCAACGAAGAGGAAAATAATGATGATGATCAAGGTACTTGGATCAAGTAGCTCTTGAACTTCGTGGGTCCACAAGGACACGTTCCGCACTGCAGTGGTACGGCAACCCTGTCACCGGAAATCATGTTGTTAGACAACGGTGAACCTTGAACCATGAAGAAGCGATGGCGGGCCCAGATTCCAACAAATGGCAAGAAGCCATGAAATCCGAGATAGAATCCATGTATGAAAACAAAGTATGGACTTTGGTGACTTGCCCGATGATCGGCAGCGATAGAAAACAAATGGATCTTTAAGAAGAAGACGGACGCGGATGGTAATGTCACCATCTATAAAGCTCGACTTGTCGCTAAGGGTTATCGGCAAGTTCAAGGGATTGACTACGATGAGACTTTCTCTCCCGTAGCGAAGCTTAAGTCCGTCCGAATCATGTTAGCAATTGCCGCATATTATGATTATGAGATATGGCAGATGGACGTCAAAACAGCGTTCCTTAACGGTTATCTTAAGGAAGAGCTGTATATGATACAGCCGGAAGGTTTTGTCGATCCTAAGAATGCTAACAAAGTATGCAAGCTATCCATTTATGGGCTGGTGCAAGCATCTCGGAGTTGGAACATTCGCTTTGATGAGATGATCAAAGCGTTTGGGTTTATGAGACTTATGGAGAAGCCTGCGTTTACAAGAAAGTGAGTGGGAGCTCTGTAGCATTTCTCATATTATATGTAGATGACATACTTTTGATGGGAAATGATATAGAATTCTTGGACAGCATTAAGGCCTACTTGAATAAGTGTTTTTCAATGAAGGACCTTGGAGAAGCTGCTTATATATTAGGCATCAAGATCTATAGAGATAGATCGAGACGCCTCATAGGTCTTTCACAAAGCACATACCTTGATAAGATTTTGAAGAAGTTCAAAATGGATCAGTCCAAGAAAGGGTTCTTGCCTGTATTGCAAGGTGTGAGATTGAGCTCCGCTCAATGCCCGACCACGACAAAAGATAAAGAAGAGATGAGCGTCATCCCTATGCCTCAGCCATAGGATCTATTATGTATGCCATCTTGTGTACCAGACCTGATGTAAACCTTGCCGTAAGTTTGGTAGGAAGGTACCAAAGTAATCCCGGCAAGGAACACCGGACAGCGGTCAAGAATATCTGAAGTACACGAAAAGGACAAAGGACATGTTTCTCGTTTATGGAGGTGACGAAGAGCTCGTGCGTAAAGGGTTACGTCGACGCTAGCTTCGACACGATCTGGACGACTCTAAGTCACAAACCGGATACGTGTATATGTTGAATGGTGGAGCGAGAAGTGGTGCAGCCGCAAGCGAGCGTAGTGGCGGGATCTACATGTGAAGCGGAGTACATGGCAGCCTCGGAGGCAGCGCATGAAGCAATTTGGGTGAAGGAGTTCATCACCGACCTAGGAGTCATACCCAATGCGTCGGGGCCGATCAAACTCTTCTGTGACAACACTGGAGCTATTGCACTTGCCAAGGAGCCCAGGTTTCACAAGAAGACCAGGCACATCAAGCGTCGCTTCAACTCCATCCGTAAAAATGTTCAAGATGGAGACATAGAAATTTGCAAAGTGCATACGGATCTGAATGTCGCAGATCCGTTGACTAAACCTCTTCCGCGGGCAAAACATGATCAACACCAGAACTCTATGGGTGTTCGATTCATCACAATGTAACTAGATTATTGACTCTAGTGCAAGTGGGAGACTATTGGAAATATGCCCTAGAGGCAATAATAAAAGCATTATTATTATATTTCCTTGTTCGTGATAATTGTCTTTTATTCATGCTATAATTGTATTATCCGGAAATCGTAATACACGTGTGAATACATAGACCACAATACGTCCCTAGTAAGCCTCTAGTTGACTAGCTCGTTGGTCAACAGATAGTCATGGTTTCACGACTATGGACATCAGATGTCATTGACAACGGGTCACGTCATTAGGAGAATGACGTGATGGACAAGACAATCCTAAGCATAGCACAAGATCGTGTAGTTCGTTTTGCTAGAGCTTTTTCAATGTCAAGTATCTCTTCCTTAGACCATGAGATCGTGTAACTCCGGCTACCGTAGGAGTGCTTTGGGTGTACCAAACGTCCACAACGTAATCGGGTGACTATAAAGGTGCACTACAGGTATCTCCGAAAGTGTGCATTGGGTTGACACGGATCGAGACTGGGATTTGTCACTCCGTATGACAGAGAGGTATCTCTGGGCCCACTCGGTAATACATCATCATAATGAGCTCAAAGTGACCAAGTGTTTGGTCATGTGATCATGCATTACGGTACGAGTAAAGTGACTTGCCGGTAACAAGACTGAACGAGGTATTGGGATACCGACGATCGAGTCTCGGGCATGTAACGTACCGATTGACAAAGGGAATAGTATACGGGGTTGCTTGAATCCTCGACATCGTGGTTCATCCGATGACATCATCGAGGAGCATGTGGGAGCCAACATGGGTATCCAGATCCCGCTGTTGGTTATTGACCCGAGAGCCGTCTCGGTCATGTCTGCATGTCTCGAACCCGTAGGGTCTACACACTTAAGGTTCGGTGGCGCTAGGGTTATTAGGAAGACTTGTATGTGATTAACAAATGTTGTTCGAGTCCGGATGAGATCCCGGACGTCACGAGGAGTTCGGAAGGGTCCGGAGGTAAATATTTATATATGGGAAGTTGTCAAGCGGACACCGGAAAGTTTCGGGGCATATCGGTATTATCGGGGCCACCGGAAGGGTTCCGGGGTCCACCGGAGGGGCCACCCCTCCGGGGGCACATGGGCTGCGTGGGGCAGGAGCCAGCCTCGGTGGGCTGGGCGCCCCTTGGGCCCATGCGCCTAGGGTTGGGGGGGGGATCCCTAGAGGGGACGCCCCCCTTGCTTGGGGGGCAAGTCCCCCCTCCCCTTGGCCGCCGCCCCCCCTCTAGATGCCATCTAGAGGGGCTGGCCCCCTTGTCCCTTCCCCCTATAAATAGAGGGGTGAGGGGAGGGCTGCAACACACATGAAGGCGCAGCCCCTCCCCTCCCCAACACCTCTCCTCCTCCGCGTGTGCTTGGCGAAGCCCTGCCGGAGAACTGTCACTCGACCATCATCACGCCGTCGTGCTGCTGCTGGAGCCATCTTCCTCAACCTCTCCTTCCCCCTTGCTGGATCAAGAAGGAGGAGACGTCGTCCGTACCGTACGTGTGTTGAACGCGGAGGTGTTGTCCGTTCAGCACTTGGTCATCGGTGATCCGAATCACGGCGAGTACGACTCCATCATCACCATCCCCTTGAACGCTTCGCACTCGATCTACAAGTGGTATGTAGATGCAAACTCACTCCCTTGACTCGTTTCTTAGATGAACTCATAGATGGATCTTGGTGAAACCGTAGGAAAAATTTTAATTTTCTGCAACGTTCCCCAACACTATTTATTCTTGGGCTCATTTTCAGAATTCGATTACTTATGGTCCGTTACTGGCCTGTTCAGCTTGTGGGCCAAATTCAACCCGTGGTTACAGTCGGCCTGCTTGTGGCCCGTTAACACGTTGGGTTGTTTTCGTAGCGTCATCAGTTACGGCCTGTTAACGGCCCGTTATGGTCGGTCCTTTAAATAGACGATTTCCACTCTAGACCGTTTACGACCCATTTTGCGGTCTGTCATTGGTCCACGAACAGTACAGCCCATGTTTGGCGAAATGATTATACGGCCCGTAGAAGGCCCATAGATGAGACGAGCCGTAGAAGGCCCATGGATCCTATGACCCGTAGAAGGCCCATGGATCCTACGGCCCGTAGAATGCCCAAGGATCCTACGGCCCGTGGAAGGCCCATGGATCGTATAGCCCGTGGAGGGCCTTGGTCACTATGCAGGTAGCAGGACCATGGTCACAATAGTCCGTGTGTTGCCATGGTTATTGTGGCCTAGTTTATTGTGGCCACTAGAAAAACGCTAGAAAAAGAACTACAGTGACTACAAGCAAACAACTAAACAAGACAATAAGGAAATAAATAAGCAAGGAACTAACGCTAGGCTATTACGGCTATTACACATATTACATCCACTGGGCATCAAAGTTTGCCACCAGTGCAAATATAGGGAACAAAGCAGCATATTACATACACTGACCGTCAAAATTGGCCACAAGTGCAAATAAACGCGGCAGCAAAACAAGTCCATAACTGAAACAACTTCAGAAGAGCTCAAGAAACGTTATCCTGGGTATCCACCATGCTGGCAATAAGCTTAGCAATCTTATTAGCTTTGTCATGTTTGTTTCTAAAATCCTCCAACGCTTGTTGTTGCACCAGAAAGTATACATCTGAATGCTCCAGGACTTCCGTAGTCCTTCCGCTTCTTGTCGCAGAACAGCTGATCGATGTCTTTCAGCTTGTAGTTGAGACTCAAGAAACCGAACTGATTCAGACATTGAGTTTGAATAGCTTGTGCAAGCGGTAGTGGCGATGCTTCGAACACTAAACCAAGATAGGACTTTGGGGTTGTCTCACTGTCTTCAAGATATTCTTCCTTAGCTGTTTTATCAGCTTTGTTGGAGACCAACAAGGATGTATCACTATCCTGAACCTTATCTGCATTACTTCCTTTACCATTGCTTAATAAGGCACTCTTCCCCAATATTCTATCAGCATTCTAAAAGAAGAAACAAGCAGACACATAACATGTTTAGCATGTACTAGTATATGAAACTCATTTAGGTGAACCAGTTCATTAGTAAGGTCACTACAAAAAATACACTTCCATGATGATACGTGTTTGTCACGGTAGGTCACGTTTTCTGTCATGCATGTACATCCATGACAATTTTATGACAGAATCAAGATAGTCATACCTGTCTGTCGTAGAAGATTTCCATGACATTACCAAAATTATCATCACGGATGTGTCCACTTCCATGACGATAAATTGCGTGTCACAGAAGTGCTTTCGTCAAGGGTGACCGACACGTGGCATCCACCGTAACGGAACGCCGTTAAGCTGGGTCTGGTTTTGGATCCGATAACCCGTTAACAGCCCCGACCAATGGGGATTTTCCACGTGTAAAATCATCATTGGCTGGAGGGAACATGTGTCGGCTCGCCGTTGGGACAGATGTCATCCACTCATTGGACCCAAAGCGCCTATGATACGTCAACACGTGGCACGGCCCAACAGAGGCCCATTCCTGTGAAAAGGCCGGCCCGTTTGACTTGGTGAAAAGGTGGCAGGCCGGCCCACGGCAAGCCTGTTAACGACATGTTCACAAATAGCCCATTTACAGCCCGCTAACCCAGAGCCCGTTTACGACCTATCCGAATTAGGCCCAGTAGCGTCATCTGGGCCATCCAATATAATTCCAGCCCGTATTAACTTCCGACCCATGTATGGCCCATGACGTCTTTCGGCCCATATGAGGCCCTTAGTAACCCTCGGCCCATTAATGACCCGTGGTAAAACTGGCCCGTAATGAACAGTGTATCACTTTATACCCATTAACGGCCCATTATTCCGCTAATGCTTCCAGCCCATGTTATCTTTCGGCCTTCTCAGGGCCCATTTATTCTTGGGCTCATTTCCAGCATTCGTTTACTTTCGGCCCTTTACTGTCATTTTCTGCTTGTGGGCCAAATTCAGCCCGTGGTTACAGTCGGCCCGTTTGTGGCCCGTTAATACGTTGGGCCGTTTTCATAGCGTCATCAAATACGGCCGATTAACGACGACCCGTTATGGTCGGCCCATGAACGGACGATTTCAACTCTAGCCCATTTACGACCATAATGTGGTCTGTTATTGGCCCATGTTTGGCCAACCGATCATACGGCCCGTAGAAGGCCCATTGATGATACGGCCCATAGAAGGCCCATTGTGTCTACGACCCGTATAAGGCCCATTGTTTCTATGCCCCGTAGAAGGCCCATTGTTTCTACGGCCCTTAGAAGGCCCATTGTTTCTACGGCCCGTAGGAGGCCCATGTTAACTACAGTAAATAAGTAGCCCATGGTTAATGTGGCCTAGTTTTAAAAAATAGGTTATTGCGGCCACTAGCAAACCACGGAAAAAGAATTGCACCGACTAAAAGAAAACAAATAAACAAGACAATAAGGAAAAAAATAGGCAAGCAACTTACGCTAGGCTATCACGGCTATTACACATACTACATCCACTGGGGATCAAAGTTCGCCACCAGTGCAAATATAGGGAACAAAGCAGCATATAAACGCCGCAGCAAAACAAGTCCAGAACTGAAACCACTTCAAGAAACAATATCCTGGGTACCCATAATGCTGGCAAGATGCTTAGCAAGCTTATTAACTTTCTCTTGTTTGGCGCTTAAATCCTCCAGCACTTGCTGTTGCACCAGAAAGTATGCATCTGAATTCCTAAGGGACTTCCTCAGTCCTTCGACTTCCTGCCGCATAACATCTGATCGATGTCTTTCAACTTGAAGTTGAGACTCAAGAAGCCGAACTGATTCAGGCAGCGAGTTCAAAGAGCTGGTGCCAGCAGTAGTAGCCAGTAACTTGAATTTGGGGTTGTCTCAGTGTCTTCAATATAGTTTTTATCAGCTTTCTTGGAGACCGAGGGAGTCCTGGATTAGGGGGTCTCCGGACAGCCGGACTATATTCTTTGGCCGGACTGCTGGAATATGAAGATACAAGATTGAAGACTTCGTCCCGTGTCCGGATGGGACTCTCCTTGGCGTGGAAGGCAAGCCTGGCAATACGGATATGTAGATCTCCTCCAGTTTTAACCGACTCTGTGTAACCCTAGCCCCCTCCTATGTTTATATAAACCGGAGGGTTTAGTCCGTAGAACAACAACAATCATACCATAGGCTTGCTTCTAGGGTTTAGCCTCTATGATCTCGTGGTAGATCAACTCTTGTAATACTCATGTCATCAAGATCAATCAAGCAAGAAGTAGGGTATTACCTCCATCGAGAGGGCCCGAGCCTGGGTAAACATTGTGTCCCCCGCCTCCTGTTACCATCCGCCTTAGACGCACAGTTCGGGACCCCTACCCGAGATCCGCCGGTTTTGACACCGACATTGGTGCTTTCATTGAGAGTTCCACTGTGTCATCACCATAAGGCCTGATGGCTCCTTCGATCATCGGTAACGATGCGGTCCAGGGTGAGGTTTTCCTCCCCGGGCAGATCCTCGTATCAGCGGCTTCGCACTGCGGGCCAACTCGCTTGGCCATCTGGAGCAGATCGAGAGCTACGCCCCTGGGGACCAGGTCAGGTTCGGAAACTTGAATTACGCTGCCGACATCCGCGGTGACTTGATCTTCGACGGATTCGAGCCCATGCCAGGTGCGCCGCTGACTCAACGAGCATGATTTAGCTCTGTCGTCGGACAGTGTTCGGGAGATCGCACCGACAACTACTCCGGCCTTCAATCCGAGGACATGCGGATAGACCCCGCCATGGAGGCCGCACTCTCAGCGGCGATAGAGCCGGATACTGACTTTACTCCTCACGAGAGCCGTGACGCCGAACTACTGGATTCATCTCCGGCCATGGACTCCGAGCCGCCTGCGCCCGTGCCTATCGAATCCGGTTGGGCGCCGATCATGGAGTTTACCTCCGCGGATATCTTTCAGCACTCGCCCTTCGGCGACGTGCTAAATTCGTTAAGGTATCTCTCCCTGTCAGGAGAGCCTTGGCCGAACTATGTCCGGCTAGAATGGGATGCGGACGACGAAGAAATTCGCTAACCACCCACCACCCACTTAGTAGCCACTGTCGACGATTTAACCGACATGCTCGACTTCGACTCCAAAGACATCGACGGTATGGACAACGATGCAGGAGACGAACAGGAACCACCGCCCACAGGGCGCTGGACCGCCACTTCATCACATGACATATACATGGTGGATACACCCAAAGAAAACAATGACGAGGAATGGAAAGAAGCAGCGAAGAACAACTCCATCGAGAAGCAAACAAAGCGTCGACGTAGGCGCCGCTCTAAATCTCGCCTCGGCAAAAACAGTGATAACAGCGAAATAGAAAATAACACCCCGGTCGACTCCAGAGGAAACGACGACCACACTGACCCAGCGGCAGAGCAAAATGAAGCCGCAAACTGTGAACATAGTACGGATCCGATGTCCGAACACGGTGACACCGAGGATAAAGCTCATAAAAACACCTCTGAGGAGGAAAATAGTCCGGAAGAATATGTGCACATCATCCGGAAAAGCACTTGGAACAAGAGAACCTCCGCAGAAGGCTTATTGCCACAACGAGGAGTCTGAAGAAGCAGAAGCAAAGGCTCAAGGTAGCATAAAATACGCTCAACAGCAGATGGAACAAAGTGCTCAACAACGAAGAAACGCATGGTGGAAGTTACCACGCAAAGAGCTATCCAAAGCGCAAGCTATTGCCCGAATTCGACAATGAGGCCGTAGAGCTCACACAGCTGAAAAACAAAATGGCCAACCGGTCGGATCAACCACCCTATGGCCGCGATAGAGCGGCTAACAGGGCCACACATAAGTCAACACACGTCCTACGTGAGGACTTGCGCCAAAAATCCAGTATGACCAGATCCATCTATGGATCTAGGAAGCGTGCTACGTCACAGTATCAAAACCGAATACCACACTCGTCCGAACGCCTTGATAAATCTAAATACAGGGGTGCCGCACACCCCCTATGTTTCACCGATGAGGTGCTGGACCACGAATTTCCAGAAGGTTTCAAACCTGTGAACATAGAGGCATACGATGGGACCATAGACCCTGGGGTCTAGATCGAGGACTTTATCCTCCATATCCCTATGGAGCGCGGAGACGATCTCCACGCCATCAAGTACTTGCCCCTCAAGCTTAAAGGACCAGCTCGGCACTGGCTAAAAAGCCTCCCCGAAAATTCCATTGGAAGATGGGAGGAGCTCGAGGATGCTTTTCGGGCTAATTTTCAAGGGACCTATGTCCGACCTCCGGATGCAGATGATTTAAGTCACATAATTCAACAGCCCGAAGAGTTAGCCCGAAAGCTTTGGAACAAGTTTCTCACTACGAAGAACCAAATCATCGTCTGTCCGGACACCGAAGCCTTAGCAGCTTTCAAGCACAGCGGCCGAGACGAATGGCTCGCCAGACCGGCCAAGAAAAGCTGAGAACAATGGCAGCCCTGACAAGCCTCATGACCCGCTTTTGCGCGGGCGAAGATAGCTGGTTGGCCCGCGGTAGCACCAGCGACCCAAGCACATCCGAAGTCAGGGATGGTGGCGAACCAGTTCAGTAGTAAGGTGGACAGGATAACAGCATGAAACAAACATATATCTATGTAGTATGGTCACTGTATGGTCTATATCATTCTAGTTTATGTTGCCAAATCAAGATAGATACAGTTCGAATCATATCTATTTAAGACAAAGCAGCTTAGACAGAATATAAGTGTGGGAAACTACACGGCAATAACAACACTTGTAAGGTGCATGGCATGAGAATATAACTGTTTATTCAATTGAAACTGAAATCAACCTAGAGCAAGTTACAACAGGAAACATGTTAAAGAAACAGGTTTAAAACATACCTGTTGTGCCATTGGAGTTTCAATTGCATCCTTCAAATTTGAAATTAGTTGGTATGAGTAAATACAGTGATGCTACCGCAAAGTAGTATGAAACATAGCTACGGAACATGACCTGAGAATAATTCTTCTTCTGCTTTAAGCGTTGACTTGGGGTTCGGAGTGGTGGTCCTCGTGCTTTGGGCACTGCAGTTGCCTTACTAACTACTCGTATTTGGGTGCTCTGTGGTGGAGACAGTGTTGTGTCAATGGGAACTGGGTTACTATCTGCTGGGGTTTGGGTTAGAAGGGGTGTAGCTGGTTCTCTGTCCAACTGGGTAGGGGTACAATCTGCGTGAGTCTGGGTTATGTGTGGTGGGGCTGGTTCTTGGGCAAGTACAACCGTGGTTCTATCTCCATCGACAGGTAGCACGATCTTTTCTGAAGACCGTGTTTTTACTCCCATAGATACTGCCATCACCCCCTCCAATTGAAATGGCTGATAAACAAGAAAAGTAATTGAATGTACAGACATTGTAAGATAGATATGTGCAATGGATAGTAGGGAAGAAAACAGGGCATGAAATAATTCACATTTATGTTGTCTAACCAAACAGAATAGCAGGACATAATTTCACATATATGATGGCTAATTAAACAGGAAAGCATGACACAATTTCACATGTTTGATGGCTAACTAAACAGGATAGAATGACATACTTCAAAATATGATGACTATGTAAACAGGTTGACATGATATAACTATACGATGTGTCCATTAAAGTGGTTGGCATGCCATACATCACAAACATGCCGTCGATGGAAACATGATGGCATGATATAATTCATGGATAGAATGACATAATTCAAAATATGATGACTATGTGAACATGATGAGATGATATAACTATATTATGTCTTTAGAAAACGGGTTGGCATGCCATAATTCAGATACATGTTGTCTATGTAAACATCATGGCATGATATAATTCAAATATATGATTTATATACTAAGGAAGTGAGCAGAGGGCAATCGCATATATGATGTGTCAACTAAGGAGATGGCATTCAATATCGTGTATATGATGTAAAAACTAAGCATTGCAATACAACATATGCATGATATGAGTAATATAACCCTGCCAAGTTTGAGCATACACCTCGGGGATAATAGGACTGGTCATACGCCTCTGAATCCTCCTCACGAAGAGCTATCTGTAACCAGCAAGATATCTGCTTCACCAGGTAGCATTGTCTGCTCCGAAGACCTTGTTTTCACTCCAGATTTCTCCATCACCAATTCAAATGGCTGATGCACAAGACGAGCAGTTAAATATACAAACATTGTCGACAAATGCAATGAGAAATACAAAAAAGAACGTCATGATATAATTCACATATATGACGCTTGGCTAAACAGCATGGCATTGCATAATTCACATATATAATGCCTTGCAACAAGATAGCATTGCATAATTCACATATATAATGTCTTGCAACAAGATGGCATTGCATAATTCACATATATGGTAATTAGACACTAAACAGGTGGCACTCACACAAAGCATGTCTAAACTAAGCAAATGAAATAGCAATGCAAGATACCATACGCACAATATGAGCAACATAACTCTGCCAAGTTAGAGCATGCACCTCGGGGGGGAAATAGGATTGGTCATCTGTCTCTGAATCCTCCTCTGAGGAGCTATCTCAGAATCAAAGACAAGACATGCGCTTCGTCAGATAGCATTGTCTGCTCTGAAGACCTTGTTTCCACTCTAGATGTTTCCATGACCGTGTCAAATGGCTGATGCACAGGAAGATTAATTGAATGTACTAAAACTGTTGACAAATTTAACACGTAATAAAAAATGATGTCATGATATAATTCACATATAAGATGACTAGCTAACCAGGGTGGCATTGCAAAATTCACATATATGATGCCTGGCTAAACAAGATGGCATTGCATGATTCACATATACGATAAAGAAACTAAGCAGATGGCATTGACACAAAGCATGTCTAAACTAAGCGAGATGACATCTTTGATGTATCTGATAAGCAATGCAAGGCACCATATGCATGATATTACCAACATCAGCATGCCAAGTTAGAGCGAAGACCTCATGGGGTAAATAGGAGCGGTCTTCTGATTCTGAATCCCCCTCAGAATAGTTATCTTCCTCTTGATTATGATCCGAAATGGGTGGAGGGGGGCTGCCTTTGCGCCCACCATGGAGCGACGTCTGCATGAAATTGTATTGCCACGCACGGCTCGTCTCTTTTGCTCTACATGTTCAGTTCCATTGTGTACAATAACTGACATGCATAGGAATAAAACATAGTGAGATTATGTAAGGAGTGCATGCACAAATCCAGAGTGATGGTAGCAAACTTTGGATAGACCCAAAACAAATGATAGCAGGCAGATAATAGCTTTAGTTAAAAAATACAGATAATGGCTCCTTTAATGTTTGTTTGCACCCAACATGAAACTCATAGTAGACACCCAAGATTAACCAGATAGTAGACAGATAGTACTAGTTGCTGCCCCAATATGTACCCCACAACCATTTAAAAACTCAAGTTTCAGCATAAGTTTGGACCTGAATCTGAGTCTAATAGGTGAACACGATGATAAAGTAGCATGTCATCATATTAAGCGATGCATAACGTAAGCAGACACGGAAGAGTGTGACCTCTCTTAAGGACCCGTGTAGTCCTCAAGGTCATCTGCTCAGTTGATGATGGTAATGCAGTTGTCGTGGCTGCCGGCGGCGGGAAGAAGATCTGAGGCGGCGAAAGACAGCCTGGAGAGCGGATCCCTGCTGTGGTGAACCCTTCCGTCGTTGGAGCAGCTGAGCTTGGGTGGAACACATCACCGCAGGAGCAGGACAAACCACACAAGGTTTTCTTTGACACATATCTGTAACAGAAGTAATTGTGTAAGGGCTTGTTTGAATTTGAGGATCCTAACAATGCAGGGATAGGAAATAGACAGGAATATGATAGGAATGCACGTGCAAAACAGAGAATTTAAAAACACAGGATTTCTGCCAATCTGGGTGTTTGGTTCACAAGAGTTGGAAGATCACAGGATGCAAAGGAGCATGGTGAGATTAACTCAAACCACAAGAAGTGTACAACCTCTTTGGCGAAGCCATGTCGATCTCAACGTGATTGGGTTGGCCGGTGAGGATGCTCCGGCTGACTTGGCTGTCGGAGGAGGGGAAGAAGATCTTAGGCGTCTGGAGATGGGGCCCGAGGTACTGCTCCGCTGTGATGGAGGGTTTCATCATTGCAGCAGCTCCGGTGAGTTGTACGACGCCGAGGCTGAAGCAGGACAAGAGAGACAACGTTAACCTGAGTGAAATTATAATAGCATCTCCAATAGATGACGTAAAATACACAACCACAAAGTGCTAGATGTATACTTCAGCCGCTCATCTCTGAACTTAACTGCCGAAACTGAATTTAACTGTCGAAACTGAACTTAACTGTCGAAACTGAATTTTGCTGTCGAAACTGAATTTTACTGTCGAAACTGAATTTAACTGTCGAAACTGAACTTAACTGTCGAAACTGAATTTTGCTGTCGAAACTGAATTTTACTGTCGAAACTGAACGCACTAGGGGTGAGGCTACACATCAGTCGACCAACTTTTTCATCCCTGGTCAGTCGATTTTGCAGCCGTTGGATACGAAATCAAGGGCCCGTAGTTCATCTTCAACCTCCACCCCCATGAGTCGCCAGCCACCACCGGCCAAACAGTCGCCCCCGCCGCCCTCGATCGGTGGTGCGGCGTCCCGCCCGCCCCGAAAACACTCCCCACCGCTGGTCCGCCGCCGCCCCGGCCATCCCTCTAGGCCCCCAGCCTAAACCCTAAGATAGGTAGTGGGGTACCTCTCCGGCGAGCCCACGTCCCCGCAGCGGCTGGTTCTTCCTTAACTCCGGCGAGCCCCCCACCCTCCGAAAATCGGCTGACCCAAAAGTCGATTCAGTCGACTGAAGTGTAGCTAAATTGGAGCAGCATCGCATGCAAGAGCAAGAGCGAGAGCAGCAGCACGAGCAAGAGTAGACCAGGCAGGGGACCGAGAGCAAGAGCAGACCAGCAGCGCGAGCGAGAGCTAAAGCAGCAGTAGCTCCTACTGATGTGGATGTCGCCGCCGAGGGAGCAACACCGTGGAGGAAGTGGCCGGCGACGCTGCCGTGGATGGAGCCGCGCCGTGTCGGCTCGGGACCGAATGCCGGCAGCACCGTGAGATCGAATCAAGAAGAAAATGCGGTGATTAGTGTACAATCTCTTTGGTGGCGCCGATTAGGCCGCAGCTTCATCCGAGGAAACGGTGATGATGATGCTCTTCCGGTGGTGCAAGTGATGACAGCGGTGTGGGAATGGAGGTGGTGCGAAAGACGAGGGGAACGTCGGGGCAGCTCCTTGGAGGTGGAGGACGGGGTGGCTGAACCAGCGGGATGACCTGATCGACGACGGATCCTCATCTGGTATGGTGGATGAGGGACATCGAGATGTTGCTGTGGACGACGTCGTCGGGGAAGAGGCTCCGGCTGGGTGGCGGACGGAGGAGGGTGTGGGGCTTCGCGGGTTTTCTCGGCCTTGGTGTACGAATGGGTGGGCGGATGGGATGGGAGTGGGGAACCATGGCTTAGGGACGCACTTTTCCGAAATGTGGGGTAAGTTACAAAAGTACCCCCACCAATTTGAGGCGGTTCTTTCGGTTCAGGGGTATCACGGGCATTTCGCGTGTCGGGATTTCACAGGAGGTGGGAGTTTTCGCGCGCGTTGTAATTTTGGAATAGCAAGGCACGGGTTGAGATGGAGGGAGTTGTCGAGCACTGTGAGACAAAGATTTATCTTAAATATTTCGGGGTAACAAGGCACGGGTTGAAGAGGCGGGAGTTTCACAGTATGATAGACAGAGACACTAGCTTGAAATTTCGGCATAACAAGGCGCGGCTTGAAATTTCGGGAGAACAAGCTTAATGTGTACCAAAAGAAAAGACAATTTAGACTAGTATGATATACTACGTACAATGTGTTTAACACGCACAACACACACACATACACCATTTAGACTAGTAAGGTACACGTGCATTACACGCATGAGATTTGGCAACCAAATTATGAATAAATACCACATTATAGCATGTAAGCTTTGAGTCATATATGCATGATGTAGTTGTTTGTCTAATTCTTATAGTTCATTTCATTCAAAATCATCTAGTTTTTATAAGAAAGCTAATCTATTTTAAGATTCATGGAATTGTGCGTTGTAAGGCATAAAGTAAAAACAAATCATGTAGAAAAACATTCGGGCAATTCTGATACGGAAGATTATAGAACAAAGAAGAAGTGCTTGTGTTTTGAGGTTTGGGCATTATGCTTAAGTTCAACCACGGAGTCTTCTAGATTGTACATGTGGCAAAATCTGGTGGAATCTAGATGATATCCAACGACCAGTAGTGCTCAAATTTGCCAGCTCTGCACCATCGGATTGGCCTCATCCAACGACCATCTTTGAAAATTAAAGTTATGCGCACACTATATAAAAAATATAAAATATAATAGATATATAGGGGTATAGATATAGATATGTGATGCGAAAGCCACCCATCATCTCCAATTAGAACAGTGTGTCCATGCACGGATGCAATGTGGCCAAACGATGTCTTCCATCGGTGTCTCAAATTCAAACCAGTCTGACCTTGTTCAATGTGTATACATTACAACATGCTCATTTCCAAACAACACCGCACATATCTCCGTTATATTCATGCATGCATGGGTTTCAAACATCATGATCTCTTATTCAAATATTTAGAATTCAACTTTACATTGATTATGACCTCACCTAGTCTTTTACACCCACAAAATTGGTCTTCTCTTTAGAATTGTACCACTAACTTTCTCTCGTGCATGCATGCACACACACTACAAGTCGGCATTATCCATCGCACACATGCAATCTTTTTCTTTAGGTTGGTCTCCCATGAAGGCACACACACACATCCCCCTTCAATCATATCAGGCATTCTTTATCCCTCACGTGCATGCGCAACGATCGATGTTCCTCTATGTGTGTGTGTGTATATAGCTAGGTCTTTCATAGTTTTCCACATAAACTGATCAATCTATATATCTAGTGAGGTCTCACCCTCTTTCCCACGTCCACATCGATCAATCTATACCTCTCTATATAGGATTACATATATAGCTAATACACCCACATTAATTATATATCCAACGCCCCTCTCATCATCCATGCCTTCCGCTTCATCTCTCGGGACAAGCACAATGGCAAAGACAGGGGGCAGCAGGGGCCCTGCCCCCCTAACATCACTATATATCGAGGCTAATATGAATGTGATCATTAGACAATTGCTGGTAAAAATGGTTTAAGTTGATGAATTGGCCCTCGTCATAAAGGATTAGCGATGCTTGGCCCCCTAGCTCATGGGACATTTTTCATGGCTCCGCCACTACGCGCAACAGCGCACGTTCTCGCCCCCTCTCTCTAAATATCGATCTCGCAGTTGTGCACTCCTTCATAGTCTCCCTCCACTCGGCCCCTCGCACCATCTTCTAGCCCCCACCGGATTTTGCCACATGTACAATCTAGCAGACTCCATGGTTGAACTTAAGCATAGTGCACAAATCTCAAAACAACAGTGGTTCTCCTTTGTTCTAGAATCTTCCGTATCATAACTGCCCAAACTTTTTTTCTAGTTGAATTGCCATTATTTGTTTTTACTTTATGCTTTACAACACACAATTCCATGAATCATAAAATAGATTAGGGGCTTCTTTGATTCAAAGGATTCTCGAAGGAATTTTGAAGGATTCTAATCCTTAGGAATTTTTCCTATCTTGGTTGTTTGATTCGTAGGATTGTAAACCATAGGAATTTTTCCATATGATTCATTTGCACTAGATTTCATAGGAAACATCCCATCCACTCAAACCTCTTTGAAAGAATTCTGCGTTTTTGTTATGCATAATCAAACACTCGTACCATCCTGTAGGATTGAAGACGACATTCCACCCTAATCCCATGTTCTTCCTATTCCCGCATTTTGGAAATCCTACGAATCAAAGAGGCCCTAGGTTTTTTATAAAAACTAATTGATTTTGAATGAGATGAACTATAAGAATTAAATGAAGGTCTACATCAGGCATATATGACTCAGAGCTTACATGCTATAGTGTGGTATTTGTTCATAATTTGGTTGCAAAATCTGACGCGTGCAATGCATGTGTACCTTACTAGTACTTCGAGTATGTGCAAAACACAACGGCACGCTACACAGTGTCTCTCTTACAGTTCATGAATCCACGTGGCACATGTGGAGGCGTTGTCGCGACATCCTTGTGTGGATTGATCACAATGACGTGCTGCTGGTTCCAGAAGAATGTACTCGTCCTCCCTAAGCCGCACTGGCGTACATGCACGAAGCGAAGATGTGCACGCACGCCACGCACACACTCATTCCCTCGCACGCACACGCGGGTACACTGGCGGACGCAATTTTGTACCAAGATCCACCCCATGTTATAATTTGACGCGTGTAAAGTCCTTCACTTCATTGATGGTCAATTAATACAGCGCATGCAAATTGAGTGGACGTGAGGGCGTAAGAAAGACATTACTACCCCACTGCACGCATGCGAGTAGTTAAATCATGGGTTTCTAGTAGTACCTCCATTGGTCTCCTTTGTATTTGTGCCAACTTTTGACGGTAACATAATATTTACGCATCTGAGCAGTGTAGTCTACTTGAAATTTATGTTCCACTAAACTCATCGGGAGCCGTTTGGGGCCTCGAAACCAAAAACCATCAATTAATCTTTACCTTGTTCCCATCACATTCGAAAGTACTAGTGCTACAATTAAGTGCAAGCCTGCTCACACCTACCAAGACGTACCAAACCTGAACGTGTTCCCACTATGCAGGTTTTAGTACTAGTGCTAGTACTTAGGTTATAAAAAGGGGAACTACCTAACCGAAAATTACTCTACCTTCCTCCTCATAAGTCCTCCTTCGTCCGTCCTTGCCATGGCCGGTGTGCAGAGCTTTAGGTTGAGAACTACTCATAACAAGGGAGCGGCAACCAAGGCTACAGAAAAAAAGAGGGCTCGCCGCCTCGCAGAGACCTCGAAAGATCTCTCACAGGCAGGCAATGGCTCCCAGGAGCGCCCTAGATGCGGAGGCGAACATGCCGAGCTGGCGGTGCTAGAGTCGTTATCCCTCGACGGCATGCCCAATCAGGTCAATATGCACCTCAATAAGCAGAAGGAGTTCATCCATGGCTTGGTGGAGCTGCTGAAGGAGAGCCTCGACAACATGTCCGCTGAGCTCAGTGCGCAAGAGGAGTTGACCGCCGGCTTGATGATGCTGCTAAAGAAGAGCACTGCCTCGGAGAAGAAGGCGACCGGCAAAATCCTGCAACTTCAGGAGGACAAGGCGAAGCACTGCCACGAGCTCGACCTGCTGATGGAGGAGAACGCCGGCTGGAAGAAGCTGCATGAGAATAGTAGTTCCTCGATGAAGATGTTGCAGGCCCTCATCATGGAACAGAAGGAGGAGTTGGCGAAGCTCCGCATCGAGCACTCGGCTGCTGTCAAGGTACGTAACGCGGTCATGGAACAGATGATGAAGGCTCGCATCGAGAAATCCCGAGTCATGGACACAATGAAGAAGATGGCGGAGGAGACGCGCAAGGAGATGGAGGTCGTGGAGGCGATGAAGAAGCAGTTACGACTCCGTGGCCAACAACCCTTCATGTAGTGAGAGTAGCGCCCCAGACTTGTGTGTGCGTCTTCCTTCTTTTTTGGGGGTGATAATCCTCCTTCTTCTTTTGCTCCTGTGTTTCTTATTTTGCTTCGGGTGTTTCGCCTTACGTGTCACCTTCTCTACGAGGCATGAATAGAACAATGCTAAAAATGAGATGACTAGCAAATTAGATCATTCTTTATCGCCAATAGAACAATGCCTCTTGCTAGTAATATATAATAAGAGTAGAGAGTAGAGGATATGGCACTGGGCTGCCGTGTTTCATGCTCCTCCGTCGCACTCCAGTGGAAAACTTGAGTATAGCGCACGGTTCTTTGCTCCTCCTCAGGTCGTCGGCACATTTATACGAGCAGTCAAATCACAAGGCCCCGCCTTCCAGCAGTAATGAGCCGTCAAATCACAAAGGCCCTCGCCTCTCATGAAAAGGACCAAGCTAGACTGCCCCGCCCTCTAGCCTTTTAAAAAATGTATACATTTGTACAGTAGTAGTATCGATGGATTGTGCCATGGAGCAAAACTAACAAGATGTAATTAAAGAAAAAAGGTGGTACATATAGAGAGCGCTTGTCGCCAAATTATGCATATACTATATGGCACTACCCACTATGAAGGTACTAGTAACATAGACTAGTAACTAGTGTATGTTACTCTCCACCATGACCAGCCAAAGTCGAGGCACGGATACCAACGAGGGCCTCGTTGTGTCTATACTTGGACAACTCACCCGACTACATGCGCACCAGGCAGACGAAACTCGTGTCGTGTTGGTGCCGTGTGCGGCCTGCACATTAACCAAAACCTCGCGCCTCCATCTTAGCCTCCGCATTTTAAACTTCTCAGTCTCAAGGCCAAGGAGTAACGTGAAACCTATGATAGAGCCAATCGGATGGTTGAGAACACTACAATTCGTAGCTACAGATGCGTGTGTGAGAGAGGACGAGTGTGTGCGTGCACCTCTTCTCAGAGTACAACTGTATGTGGGTGGCATCGACCTAGGGAGTAGTGATGGTGCGTGCGAGAAGTCCCGAGAGATAGGTGTAATGCGTCTGAAAAAAAGACTAGTCTATAGCTCGCCACGAGGCTATTCCTGTCGAACGCCAAGCTTAAGATATGTATCCCACGGTGCTAGTTTTTGCACGTACACAGCAGTAGAAAAATAACTAGTACCATGGCATATGCTACATCACAACCGAGAAAACGCACCGGTGTTACGCCATCCGGGAATAGTG
Source organism: Aegilops bicornis (assembly GCA_021605145.1). Lineage (NCBI taxonomy): Eukaryota > Viridiplantae > Streptophyta > Magnoliopsida > Poales > Poaceae > Aegilops > Aegilops bicornis. Next base: position 232,927,848 of record CM038673.1, read on the forward strand.
CCGCACTTCGAAACTAGAGCCGTCAATAAATTTTGAGCGCGTCTCGTCACATTCCAAATTACTACTACTACCATGCTATATTTAATTGCAAACCTGTTCACACCGATCGATCACAACCTAAATGGTTTCCCACTTAGGAGCGTATTAGTAGTACTCGGTTATAAATACTACTATGCTAAGATGACTGCACATTCCTCCTCAACTCCTCATCCACAAAAAACAATCAAGTCAATCAAGCCATAGCCAGCGTGAGTTCTGGGTTGAGAGATTTCCACCAGGGAGAGGTGAGCATGGAAGAGGAAGCACGAGAGATGTCCCGCCTCGCTGCAAAAGCAGCCGACATGTCCATCCGCGCAGCATTAGCAGCAGAGAGGTTCCACCACGCCGCCGAAGTAGCACGGAGGTCCCGCCGCGCCGTCGATGTAGCAGACTGGTCCGGCCATGCCTTGGAAGCAGCAGGGATGTCCCGCCGCGCCGCCAAAGCAGCAGGGAGGTCCCGCCGCGCCGCGGCGGCCTGGAAAAATTTCTGGCGGGCAGGCGAGGACTCTTATAGGTGCATGCATGCGATAATCCATAGACAGATGGATCAGAACTCCGGCTGGGCGAGGATGCAGTACGAGGCTACCGGCGTCATCCGACAACTAGGGGAGGGCAATGTGAAGCTCCGGGGCAAGCGCGACTTGCTGAGGGCAAAGATCGCTGGAAGGGCGAAGCAGGAGGAGGAGACCGCTGCCTTGTTGCAGAGGACGGGCGTCATCATCAAGAAACTTATGGACGAGAATGCCATGCTCCGCATTGAGCGCAATAGGCTGGTGGAGGAATCCATGGATGCTGCCAAGCAGCGTATTAACGACATGAAACTGATGAAAGAGATCATCACCTGCCGCGAGAACTAGTCTCCGCGACCTGCAGCACATAAAGAAAGAAGAGATCAGCAAGCCAGATCGTTGTATGCGTCTTCCTTCTTCTTTTGCCCTTGTGTATTTCGGGCATAACCGCATGTGGCTTTTTTAATTATCTTCCTAATTATGTAAGACAATTATTATCCACTCTCGTCGTCCTTATATATATTCATCAGTCTTGCTATAAGTCGCAGTAGATGCTATATAGGTCCGTCAGATCTTACATCAAGATCCGTGCAAAAATTTCTTTTCAGATTTTCTTTTCTCTCTCTTGAATCTCAGTCGAGTGAGTCATTGCCATGCCATTAAATAGAGGCTCGGGCGCCATTAATGGATACCTTGGAAGAGAGGTGGACGGCAGATGGAGGTCAAAGGGCTCTCCTCCCGATAAGCACGCACAGGGGTCTGATCGCACGCCTCCCGTACTCAAATAGCTACCCTACACGGCGCCTCCTAGCTAATAAAAAAAGGGGACGCGTGGTGGCACGTAAATGGTAAATAGAACGCCCACGGTTTCAATAATACTTGTGTTTCCGATTGTAACGTGACAACACCTGTTCCAAAATGACTTTGTTGATTGTTAATGTGTGCGCCTTCACAAATCGGACAGCAAAATTGCCACAGCATGTTGGTGCCATATCATGACACCAAGCCCAGTTTCATGATTTTCATGCGTGTTTTAGGATTTACATGAATTAAAAAACCAAGTTTCTCAATGTTTCTAGCCGAGCCATGATGCCCAGATGTTTGAATTTCATTCCCATTTCTGGCATAGGACCTAGAAATTTACCCGAGGACGCACATGTGATTCTTCAACCAGCTTTGGTGCAATGGAGCATGTGCTTGTATTTAAAATTTGAATTATGCACACAAAGGTGACACGTTCCCTCTCAGAACCACGAGCCTTCTTGAGAGAAGCTCCGGTTTGCAAGAAACTTATACCAAAACTTGTTCCTATTCTGCAAATTTATTTACCACAACATGGTAGTACCATGACATGACACCATGCCAAGTTTCATGATTTTCAGGCATGTTTTGGATTTACAAGAATTTTAAAACCAAGCTTCTCAATGTTCTCGGCCGAACCACGATGCCCAGATGATTGTGACCTGGAAATTCACCCGAGGACACACATGTGATTTTTCAATCAACTTTGGTGCACGGGAGCTTGTGCTTGTAGTTCAAATTTGTATTATGCACATTAAATGACCAGAGACTCAATTAATGTATAAAAAAGGCCAAACGAACCCGGAATAATTCCAAAATTTAACAGGGCACTCATATAGTTCTATGTTGCCTCTGTAAAGAAAATCTGGGGGGAGGCAGTATATATTGTTTCGCACACAAAGGTATAAAGAAATAAATAAATTAGCATACCTATTTAATTCTTGGGTTCTTATTATTTATGCCACTAGTTGTGTATCACTACTCAGTTTTGCCATTAGAAGTTACAACTACTCACAAAATGCCATCGATCCGTGAGATGTCTGCTCAAAAATGCAATTAGATATCTAAAAATATGCCATCGTTAAGTTAGATGTTTGCTCAAAAATGCCATTAGACATTGTTATTTTCACGTCAAACCCGTTGATCATGTTACATGACAAAAATAAGCCAATTCTCACAGTGATAACTTAATGGTGTCCAGCACAACACATCCCTCAAATAAAACTAAGCACCCTGGAATTCTTTGACAAAACTAAGCACCCTGAAATTCTTTGACAACTAAACTGCTGGCTATATGATGTTGGCCATATATATTGTAATGATATAATGTCAAGAAACGAGTGGTAGTACTATACCAATTAAAAGATGAAATGTACGAAATATAACGAGAAGAAACATAACATAGTTCTGCTGGGGGCTCAGCACAAGTGCACAACACACCCCTCAAATAAAACTAAGCACACCAGAAATTAAACTAAGCAACTAATCCGGTAGACACTGCATTAGGACCACCATGAGCAACGACACTGCCACCTTACTCGGAGTCCTCGTCCATGTCCTCGACTTCGTCCTTGTCCCTCTTCCTCTTGGGCGATACTTCTTTGCTTGAACCACACACTTGGCTCTTGCTCTTCATCCAACCCTTGTAGATATTGAAACATAGGTAGCCATCCATTGCAGCGTAGTGGATGTGGTCTATATCTAGTACAGTCCATTGCCATGCACGATCAAATGTGTGCGGAGGTTTCTTCAGTTCAGCGTACGAAGGATGAACCATGGCTCCTGCTAGGGTCAGCATTGAAGGCTGATCAAGGGAGGTCACCAGCCCTTCCTTCTGGAGGTCGACGGGGTCACCTACAACGAGGCCTATCCGACCCAGGATTTCCTTGTCGTTCCTAAAGTCTACAGTAACGAATTTGACTCGGTCGCCCTCGAGGAACTTCTTAAATTCCTCGCACTCAACGTCGGCATGGCATATGTGGTAGACCAAGAATAAGTCATGCATGCAAACCTAGATCTCAGTGGGCTTCTTCTTCTCTGCCTCCTTTAGTTTCTTCTCGCTTCCCAGGACTGTGGTGTACTCAACATCTAGCCCAGCGAACCACTCATCATTTGAGTTTTCGAACATGCGTTTGAAGCGAGCAAGGCATTCTTTCACCGTCGCGGAAGAACGGGTGTAGATGACGTCGAAATCATCGCCGGTGATGGTTCTAACCTTGTAATCACCACTGATCATGGAGATCTAGGATGCCATGGATTTGGGAGGAGGGTTAGGATTAGTGGAACTGCCGTAATGTGAAAGGATGCGGCGACTAGGAGCGGTTTATCGATTGTAAAAATGTCGAGTGGGGGGGGGGGGGGCGTGCGAATGGCAGGGTAGTGGCTTGCCTGGTGGATAAATGGATTCATGCACAGTACTAAGGGGGCCCAATAATATGTCATGTCTACTCGACGCCCAATTAAATGGCTTCCGATGTCATGTCAAGCGTCGGGAAAATTACAGGTGATACGAAGCTTTCCATTCTCCCATGATACGGGCTTCCGAGAGCCCTTGGATCTGAGATCGAATGGTTGCATGGCATGATTCTAGACCTATGGGTGAATATCCTATCACGGAGGGTTATTACGCAAATTTTCAAGCAACTTAGCATGCGACTGCTCGATTCAGATCCAAGGGCTGCCAAAGAGCCGTATCATGGTCGCGCCTACCACGACCGTCGCCTGCTTTCAGCGGTCGCGCTATATGGAGATTTAACACGGTGCGTTAGGCTATCTGATGTTGGCATGTCATACATAGTCATCACTTAGTCGCTCATACAACATGGTTAGCCATAAGGTTGGCTATAAGAATATTTTTTGTTTACTTCTCTCTATCTCTTTCTTCGTAGTATTTATTGCATTTGGCAAGGAGTGACTTCTTCCAATGAAATGGTGCTTAGATGAGGTGCTATGGGCATTAAATGGCTTAGCAACTCAAGTCCCCAATGCATAGGTGCTTAGTTTTTTGTTGCTATGTTTGCTTCATCTAGGTACACACGCTTATCACCGTTTCTTCCTGGGGTCACCAAACTAGTCTCTCTCTTCTTAATTAACTTGCCACATCAGACTTTACGCCTATGTGGCAGGCTTAGTACCTGTAGGATCAAGTACAATAGTGGGCTATAAGCTCGCTTTACATGGCATTTGTGCATATGTGGGGGAAAGAGGCAAGGAAAAAGTGGAGGAGTGGGCTCTCAAGCAAGAGCCAGCCTCTACATGGTGGAGCATCGGGAGAGGCACCTGTATGGAGGTGGTCAGGAATCGGGAGACTCAAGCCGGTCGTAGCGCCGCAGTTAAAATGATAATGGCAAGTCAAATCACCGGGCCCCACCTGTCCAGCAGTAACTCACTATCCAATCACACAGCCCTACGTTTGCAGCAGCCTACTCCCTCATCTTATCGCGTCTCTATCGAACCGACTAGGCGAAACTGCCCCGCCTACCGCACGGGAAAAGCCCCGCCCTCGACTTTAAAATAGTACGGTATACTAATTTTGTATCCATGGATTGCACCATGGAGCAAAGCCTCAAGAAAACGGCGATAGACATGTATGGAGTATACAACACGCCCGTCGCGTTCGCGTCGCACCCCAGACAGTCGGTCGGTCTGGCACGCTGCTCTCCAAATGGAACGCGCATCATATTGCGTTTGCACACACATGTGGGACCGCAATTGAGAACCGACCATAGGCACACTCCCCGGCCCCGCAAGTCGGATGAGTTAATAGAAGAGAGAGACGAGTGATAGTACTACTAGAGAAGTGTTGTAGGAGTACATACGTTGGTACCTGGACGATCCCTGCAAGACACGGAAGATCAGTTCGTCCATGCATGTGACCAGACTCCAGCAGACACACCTGGATTGGCAATCGTCTACATATTGCGCAGGCTGTGTTGTACAGGGCTGTAGTTCAGGTGAGAAACCTAGAAAAAGGTTTCTTGTCATCTCGCAAAATTAGGTGTCATGTGCTTCGGATCACTGCGAGGGTTAAACAACGACAACTAAGTTGGGCTAGTCATTGGGTGCACATGCACGAAGACTACTCGGCTGCCATCTAGGTCAAGCCGGCTATGTTAATTAGGACATCTATCGATGGACCCCTTGTCTACGAGTTTGTCTTTAATTTGAGCTTTGATCCTCGTTAGTTTGTCCGTCGGGATTCATCTTGTCTACTTTTGGCAGTGAGGTTATGATTTCTTGTCATGTGGCATTTTTTCGTCTTATATGTTATAATCCTGTGCTTCAGATCAAAATGACGACAACTGCGCCTCCGGGGCACGTGCATGAAGACTTCTCGACAATCATTGCCGAGGTCAACCCAGCTCCGGCCGGTAGACAAAAGAAAACTAGTACTCCACTATATAGGCAGGAGCCTCTGCGCTTGCTTGCTAGTGTTGCTCTCTTCACACTGTCTCGTCCTCTCCAGATCTAAACACGACAACGGTGGCCACACACACACTCTCTCTCTACTCACCGCTGGTCACAGATCCAGCCGGATCCTCCCCGCCGGGGAAGGTGAGAAGGTGCAACGTTCACGCGGTCGTCCTCGGCGACGGCTCTTACCCATTGCCGGCGCGTTCTGATCAGCGTGCCTTGCCGTTCTCTCCCAAGCATCACTGGCGAGGGAGGGCCTCCCACCCCTTCTTCCTCGCCGCTGTAGTGTGGGCAGATCCGGCCTCCCGCCGCCCACCTAGCGACCCGGCGACCCTCAGGTATAACTTCCTTCGAAACCGGCCTTGCTCTACTTCTCGAGCTCCTGACGTCGCTGCATTTGTATCTTTTACTATTTCTCAGGCCCCCTCGTGTAGATAGGATCGATCGGCTGTTCGAAAACCACCTAATTTTTACTGTTAAGAGGTAAAACTAGTTCATGCACTAGAATCTAGTAGTACTTGGTTCAAACAAGGAAGAAAGGGGGTGGGGGTGGGGAAGATTTGTTACCTGAATCTAGGACTTGGTCGAAAGAGGAAATAATGGGGGCGAAAAGTAGCAGAGACTGGCTATCCAACTGGTCTCTAGGTCTAATAGGGAAATAAAGGGAACATAGTACAAACTCAATATCAGATCTATTGGTTGAAAAAGGAAACAAAGTGGGGACTGGGGGACAAGTCAACAGAGTAAGTCCAGCACTAGATTTGCTAGCCTCACACGGTATAAGGTGGCTATATATCGAACAAAAATGGGACCAACCCAGATATCCTCTTCGGATGTCTTTTGCCCCGAGCTGCTCTTATGTAATGCCACTGGTAAAATGTAGCGATCGCCGTTAAAAGTAAGGACACGTTAAACCAATGTTGTTTTCAATGTAATGCCTCCAAGAATATGAATCAATGGCACTTTTTTTCATGTCCCGCTAAATTTCCCATTAAGATAAGTTGCTTCTTTTGTTAGAGATGCAACTATCCCGGTCCGCCTACTCTCCAGAGCTTCACGACCAACCTTGATGTTGCTCAATTTTATTGCAACTAATGAAGAAGAAGCTCTGTGGGTTTCGTTTTCTGATGGAAATGGAACCGGGGCTGGAGCCATTTTCTTAAAAGAAGAAGAAGAAGAAGCTGCTAGCTCATGGGACATTGCTTCATTTTAGGTGAACTGCACCAAAAGGTCCCATGAATTGAATCATCCATGTTGGTGACTGGTGTCATCCCTTCTACGATGGCGTTATTTGCAGATATGGTTCCCATCATGAGGTATGTTCCTTTTTAATTACATTTGTTTGCCAAAGATCCTTCATGTTGATCCTGCTCTTGTGCTACTGTTTTGGCACTACCATGATAAAGCAATAATGTTATTATTTTGCACCTTAATCTAGTGGCACTATTAATTTGAGGCAATGTTTTGGCACCGCTAGTGCCACTGTTTTTTTATATATATCGAAAGAGGGGTTCCCTCCAATTTCATTAAAGAAACCCAACCATAGAGAACCATTATCCGACAACATCTCAAAGGTAAACGAGCAGTTATGCAACTACTACTAGAACGGACTGAGTACTAGCAGGAGACAAGTTCGCCACATAAGCTAGGCAGGTAGGGGGACGCAACACCAGCTCGACCAAGTTTGGATTACAACCCAAATGCTACCACAGAAACATCAGGGGGAAGATAGGGACTGAAAGAGCCAGCTTCAGCATCCCAGTCTAAGCACCCCCGGCCTTCATCGTTGTGACGCACGGTACACCTCGTTTGCCACCTGCTCGACCCTAGTGTCACTGATAAAATGAAGTAATAATACAGTTAAAATAGAGCGAGTGTCCTCTCTATCATTTCATTTCCAATGTAGATAAAGAAAATGCTTCTCTTTGTTAATGTATGTTTCATCAACTAGTCCCATTGTTAATGTTTAAGCGTTTCTGCAAACTGGGGTGCTTAATTTTAGTTGATTTGCACAAAAATAGAGATTTGAATGTCTCAAGGCCCCTCCTTGTACTACCGATGTACACTGATGTTCATCACTGGCAGAAGGTGTATCGGGGAGACTTGGGATGATTTCCAGTATGAGGCGTGGCGTCTGCAGTATGAGGCGTCGCTTGAGGCCCATCTCGCCTCGCAGCATGGCATACTATGATACTATCGCAATATTTTCTTCTATTTATTTTGCCTGTTTCATCAACTAGTGCCACTATAGTGTAATCACGCTTTTTCATTATCTATGCAAACAGGGTTATTCAGCTGCATTTTGGTGGAACTGCACAAATGTATGGATGGAACCGGCATATATGCAGAGTGCGAGGTGTGCCAAGTAAAAATTACCGACACCAAACATGCTCCATGCACGCATTGGCGTCGACCACCACCAGTGGGATGTGTGGCGCTCTCTGCGGACGGGTCTTTCTCGGCAGCGAATCCTCTATCCAAATACTTGTAGCTTATATTGGCAGTTTTCTAGGGAGTACTCTTTTTTGAAAGAAGCACCGATCTATTTTTCTTTATTTGTACACAGTGTCGCAACTTTGACCCAAAGGTCCAGAGCTATTTAAGGGTGATTGGCATAGTAGTCAGAGACTGATTGTAACCATGATTTTCATTAGCTGTCACACTGATTGTAAGCATGAGCAGGTGGAAGATTAGGTTACCTTAAACCCTACCATCCTCGAAATCTCCCACTCAATTGTAAAACCAAGTAAGGATCTCCTTCAACCTGGCTAACTTTGCCTGGTCGCCGCCGGTGATCTGCCTGATTTGGTGCTAGCTTTGGAAGATGGGAGGAGAGACGGTGGTCTTGCAATAAAGAAGAGGGAGAGGCGAGACGGTGGTTTTGGGATGGAAATGATGGAGAGGAGAGGAGGTGGTTTTGCAATGGAGAAGAGGGAGAGGCGACACGGTGGTTTTGGAATGGAGATGATGGAGAGGAGAGGAGGTGGTTTTGCAACGGAGAAGAGGGAGAGGAGCGTGCGGCAGTGATTTAGGATTGGACGAGAGGGCCGGCGCGCTGTGACTGGATCAAAATCAAAATCAATTTACCCTTCAATTAAGAAAGCGGACCACATTAACTAGTCTCCCTTTTATTTTGGGTCATAATTGACCATGATCTTCTCAAATAAAATATATGTTATACGTTGCAAAAATAATATAATTTTAGAGTACATTCAGATACGAACCAAACGATACAATTTTTGGTGACATGCATTCACATTTTGCTTGTTAAATACAGTACATGGTCAAACTTTGACCCAAAATACGGAAAACAAAAAAATACTTCCAAGACCAGCGCAGCTCTTCCGCTCCTCTCCTCTTAAACCACCACCGCTCCTCTCCTGTTCCAATCTAAATCCAGCGCCGCTCCTCTCCTCTTCCATTTCAAAACCATCACCCCTCCTCTCCTGTTCCAATCCAAAACTAGCGTCGCTCCTCTCCCGTTCTAAACCAAAACCAGCGCTGCACCTCTCGTCTTCCATTCAAAAACCACCGCCAGCGAGTGAAGGTGCTGTGGAGAAGTAGATCGATGGAGCAGTACAACCGATACGTGAGGATCACAGACGGCGACCCTGTGAAGCTAGCTAGGATGTTGGAGATATAGTCTTGTTTTGACAACAAGGACCAACTAGCGGCGACGGCGACATCCATGTCCAAATATCTGCAACAGAGCGAAAAGGCGGCGATACTCCCGGAGGGAGTCGCGCGGGAGTACATAGAGCTACTCCTCTGGGCCATGGAGCAAACAGATTCGCCGAATCCGATCGTGAGGGAGCGGTGCTGGGAGTATCGATCCCAGATGGAGCATCCACCAGAGATTGAAGGATCGAGCATCTACAGGGTGCCGTTTGTGAGGGTATCATGCCAAAGCGAGCCGGTGGAGTCTTCGTCGACCGAACCCAACTACAAGAGGAGAAAAACAGTTGGCCCGGCAATGCTTCCCCGCCATCCTCTCCCTCGCCGTTCACATCGTCTCACGGGGTGGCTGTCTGCCGTCGAGGAATAAGAGGGATTGCCCCCCCCCCCCCAGACCAATAGTCGGGCAGGTTGTGAATCGTCAGGAGGAGCTTAGGGTTGTTAGTATTTGCAGGTTGTGAATTGTGTTTTGTGTTGTGTATTTTGAGAGTACTTTAAGATATGAATGTCTTTTGAATTTCAGATTTGCAGTATTGAGCATATGAAGTATTTTATGAATTCTAGAGATCTATATTTAGCACTTAAAAAAATGTAGTTTCATAGGAGTATAAAAGTGCAGACAATGTCATTCTCAGAGAAGAAACTGCAAGTTTCAGTTTCAGATAAGAAACTGCAAGTTTCAGCCAGATAAGAAAGCGCAAGTTCAGTTTCAGATAAGAGCTGCAACTTTCAGAGGCAGAGCATTTATATTAACACGGCCTTTTCAAACAGTGTTAACATCATGCTGGAAGTTTTATTCATGGACGAAACTGGAACTACCGGCCAGTTAACATCATGCTGATCAACATTCATGTATAGCACATCTTCATATGATGCACAGTCAAAAATATATGCTGTTTTCAAAATGCCCACACAATGTGAGTGTGCGAAAAACAGAGAAAACGCGGGACGAAGTTTTGGCAAGTGTTGGACGTGGTGTGCGTAGATGACAATTGGGACCCACATGTCAATAAAGGCAGAGGCAAAAATTTTGGAGATATTTTCTGCCACAGGTGGAATCGAACCAGGGCGGAACAACTGTCGGGTAGTGTCACTCAGCCACTAGGCTAGTTCAGTTGTTTCGTTACTAATAAGGCACTTCCTCAGGTGGTCGGATCTCCTCCTGCGCCTTTGTGCGCTCGCCGCGACGCCGCTGTCTGCCGTTGTGAACATGCTGAACAAACGAGAGGAATCTGGAGAGGACTGTATGTGGAGAGGCGGACAGTCGGGACCCACCAGGTCTATGGCCGTACGCAAGCAAGTGCCTCATCAAAAAAATACTTCCTCCTAATGCTATACTGACGTTGGGGCCCACGGGTTTGTCAACATAGTTACATTTTTCTTAGGTGCTTCAACATAGTTACTATAAGAGATAAATTCACAACGAAGCCGGGGAGCTGGCAGGTATCATTTATTATCACTGGGGCAGCAAGTATCAGCTGGGTTTTGGGCTGCCCCGTCTAGGCTTTCTTTTTTAACATGCGCAGCCCACGACCTCGGATGGGAGGTCCATAGGCATGTTTGTATTTTCTTGAGGGCCGTCATGTATCGACCAGCCTATGCACCTCCCATCCAAGGTTTTATTTTTCCTGAAACATCGGCAACCCAATTTATGTATTTTTTTGAAGAAAACGCAGAGGTCTGTTCTATTTTTCTATATAAGAATAGGAACGCCTAGTCCAACTTATGTTTCCCTTCTAACTATATTATATATATTTAAATTATTTTATATGTTATTATATATTATTGTTATTGTCATCATATATTTAACACATACTTACATATGTAAGAAAACAATATCCCACATCTTATTAACTTATAGAAATAATTTCTTAACAATAAAATCCTGGATTTTTTTGGCAACGAAAATCCTGGTGATTGTGTACAAAAGCTTGGTAAGATTTAAGGACCAATGTAATAATAAATCACTTATTACTTAAATATATATAAAAAAATGCTCAGCCCCTGTTTATTTTTTGATAACATTACTGCGCCCACCCCAACATTATAATTAGAATCAGCCCAGCAAAATCGTGTATTTCGAGAAAGTGCAAATGGCCTGTAATTTTTTAGGAAATACATAAATGGGCCGCATGGACGCTACATTATTTGTTAACCTAGCCCAGCTAATGGACTGTAATTAAAAAAAGATATCAAATTGAATGTAAATTCTACCCCGCAAAAAAGACAGTAAATTCTGAAAAAATGGGTTGAATACATGCCACATTTTTGGAGGCTGAAATGTGGGCCAATAGGTCGAAGCCAATGCAAGTCGTTGTCAACTTAGTCAACAAATGATTCTGACATCGTTAGCCGTTGGATTTACGTCCAACGACCGGCATCCATCTCAATCTTGTCTTCTTCCTCCAGCGCCGCCGGGACCACCTCATCCCGCCTCCTGCTGCTAGCAGCTCTGCTTAGCACGCTTCGCTGTGAAGCGCTACTCCACCATTGGCCAGGCCATCCCTCCACCCCTCCACATCTCCTGTTCTTCTCCACCTGTCGGATGTGGCGTTCCGGCAAACCCTTATGGTTCGAACACTAGGGTGCGCGCGAAGTCTTTCCCTCTATCGATCTACCCTCTAGCTCGCTAGGATCTTGCGGGCGGACTAGACGAACTCACAACACAGAGAGACACAAGGTTTATACTGGTTCGGGCCACCGATGTGGTGTAATACCATACTCCAGTGTGGTGGTGGTGGATTGCCTCTCGGGCTGGTGATGAACAGTACAAGGGAAGAACAGCCTCATGAGGTTGAGGTGTTCTTGTGCGTATGAACTTGTGGCGTGAATCCCTCTGTTTCGGATCCGTCCCTTCCTACTGCGGTGGCTAGCTCTACTTATAGAGGCCCTGGTTCTCTTCCCAAATATCGAGTGGGAAGGGAGCCAACAACGGCGGGCAAATTTGAAGGGGGACAACTAGTACAGGCTATCCTGACAAAAGCGGTCTTCGCCTGCAAAAAGCTCTAGGGTGACGCCATCTTGGGCTCCACGATGACCTCCGCCTTGCCATCCTCCTGGTCTTGGTCTCATTGCACCAATATGGCAACCTTTGCCTGATGCCTCAGTACTCTTCGCCTACGCTTGCCTCCTTCGCACCAAAGAGGAAATGGGGACGCTGCATGCACTGGCGCCCGCCTGGCACCCGTCTGGCACCGTTCGTCATGGCTCACGTCACGAGAGTCTCATGAGGTTTGCCCCGCCTTGATATCTCCGCTCCTCGTGAGCCTGCCTGGCTAGGCCACTCCAAAGGAGGTCTTGCATCATCCGCCTCGCGAGGCTTGGACCCTCGTGAGGGTCTTGGATGCCTTGTTGATGAAGATGGGCCGTACGGCCTGCTGCTTAGCCGCGCTGTGGGCCGCAGGCAGGCAAGTCTGGGGACCCCCGTTCCCAGAACGCCGATAGTAGCCCCCGGGCCCAAGGTGCGCTCGGGCTTGGCTTCGCGGCGAAGCCAAGGGTCAAGTTCGGAGCACCGTGGGGCCCAAAATCCTGCGGCCTCGGTCGACGCACGGCGGTTGATTGGACGTGGGCGTCTCCGCTTCCCCATGCTGCCTTCGAATCCGCCCGGCTATACGGCCCCTGCGGCCTACACAGTTATTCCTCCGCCTCTTGCGCCTTGCTCCCCCAATTCCTCTACTTCCTTGCGGCTCTGCTTCCCTTCCCCAACCTGACTCGCGCTCCGCCTGCTCCATAGCCATGGCGCCTAAGCAAGCCGAGAAGGGGAAGAGTCCTCTGTCTCTTCCAGCTGTGCCTCCGTCCTTTGCGCCGGCGCTCGGCCGGTCTCGGGTGCTCAACGACGAGGCCATGGACAAGGTGCGCCCAATGCTTGCTTCCAGCTTCAATGAGTGGGGGAGACGGTGGCTTGGCCCGCGTCTCGCACTCGCACGGCTTTGACGGCCATCGAGGTCCCAATCTTCATAGATGCCCTCTAGGCTGGCCTGATTCCTCCCTTCTCTGCCTTCTTCAATGTTGTGCTTGAGCATTATCAGATCCACATGTTGCATCTCGATCCTCAGTCCATGACTCTTCTTGTTGTATTCGCCTTTGTGTGCGAAGCCATGGTGGGCATCGCTCCTTTGGTGGCTCTCCTCCGTCACTTCTTCTCATTGCATCTGGTCGACCCCCAGCAATGCTTGGGGTGCGTGAGCTTCCAGGCCGTGGCTGCGACAGCGGGTGAGGGGATTGATTTCGAGCTTCCTTCATCCACGAGCGAATTCCGGACACGATGGGTGTTCGTTGATGCCGGTGTGCTCAGTCCTCTGCTTCAGGCTCCGTCGGGGCCCGCTGTTCTCAACCCCGACTGGGGCCATCAGCGGCTCGCGAGCCCCGGCCTTGCTAAATGTCGCTCGGTTTGAAGTTCTTTGAAGGATCGCGGCGTAACTGCACCGATGGTGGTGAAGGAATTCGTCTGACGCAGGGTCACTCCGCTTCAACGCCATTCTCGCCCAATGTGGACCTTACTCAGAAGCCAGGACCACATGAGGTTTCAGGAGTCCAGGCTTCTCCTCGAGACACGGGGGACAGTGCTGAAGGTCCTAACGGGTGTCTCTCTGCCGGCCGAGCTGCCCAGGAATAGTTGCCTGCTGTACCGCTGTGAGAACAAGGACGAATTTGTAAAGGACATGCCTCTCTTCGATGAATGGGGGCCGCGACCGGTCGGCCTGGAGGGGCCTCTGGAGAACCCCGTCCTCATGGTTCCCTTCCTTGCCCCTGATGCTAAGCTCACCCCAAGTAACGGTGCAGGTGGGCGAGCTCAGGCGGAGGCCGGCGGCTCGAGTGCTGAGGAGCACGTGCCGGGTGGTGATCATAGGGCATCATCCTTAGGAGCCTGCCACTCTCCTCGTGAGGCGTCGGTTGCTGAGGAGACACTGCATGCGGCTCCCGAGGCCAAGGCTCCAGGAGCCTCGGGCGGTCGTGGCGAAATGGTGCCCGGCTGTTCGTCACAACCGAGGACCCCTGAAGACATTCTCCCGAGCTCCTCTTCGGTCCCGCGGCACACCGGCCGTCACGTCCAGCGTTTCGGTCATCTTTGTGTGGACTTCGAGGAGCTCCGCAAGAGGAAAGGATCCCCCAGCGGCAGCAACATCTTTGGACCGCTGAAGCGGAGGAAGTACATCGCCATTGACGTGTAAGTATCGCGCGATTGTGGCTTTCCGTGTGCTGCTTTCTTCTTCTAACGCCAGTCTTTCAGGGCCCCTTCCACTGCTGGATCTCCCGAGAAACGGCCTCCTTCTTCCTTAACCCTTCCGCCAGCTTCGAGCGCTCCGAGTTCGTCGGCTGCCCCTAGAGCAGGGTAGGTTGAAGGGGCACTCTTGCCTACTTGGCGCGCCAAATGTCGGATGTGGGGTTCCGACAAACCCTTAAGGTTCGAACACTTGGGTGCGCGCGAAGTCTTTCCCTCCTACCGATCTACGCTCTAGTCGCTAGGATCTTGCGGGCGGACTAGACGAACTCACAACACAGAGAGACACAAGGTTTATACTGGTTCGGGCCACCGATGTGGTGTAATACCCTACTCTAGTGTGGTGGTGGTGGATTGCCTCTCGGGCTGGTGATGAACAGTACAAGGGAAGAACAGCCTCCTGAAGTTGAGGTGTTCTTGTGCGTATGAACTTGTGGCGTGAATCCCTCTGTTTCAGATCCGTCCCTTCCTACTGCGGTGGCTAGCTCTACTTATAGAGGCCCTGGTCCTCTTCCCAAATATCAAGCGGGAAGGGAGCCAAGAACGGCAGGCAAATTTGAAGGGGGACAACTAGTACAGGCTATCCTGACAAAAGCGGTCTTCGCATGCGAAAAGCTCTGGGGTGACACCGTCTTGGGCTCCATGATGACCTCCGCCTTGCCGTCCTCCTGGTCTTGGTCTCGTTGCACCAATATGGCAACCTTTGCCTGATGCCTCGGTACTCTTCGTCTGCACATGCCTCTTTAGCACCAAAGAGGAAATGGGGACGCTGCGCGCACTGGGGCCCGCCTGGCACCCGTCTGGCACCGTTCGTCATGGCTCACGTCACGAGAGTCTCGTGAGGTTTGCCGCGCCTTGATATCTTCGCTCCTCGTGAGCCTGCCTGGCTAGGCCACTCCAGAGGAGGTCTTGTGTCGTCGGCCTCGCGAGGGTCTTGGATGCCTTGTTGATGAAGATGGGCCGTACGGCCTGCTGCTTAGCCGCGCTATGGGCCGCAGGCGGCAAGTCTGGGGACCCCCGTTCCCAGAACGCCGACACCACCGACTGCCGAACCACACCGCACCAGAACCAGATAACCCTCGTACACCTCTCCGTCTGCGACTCTACTCCCGCATCTTCCCATCTCCGGCTTGTTGCTGTCCGGGGCCTCGCCGTCATCCACCACCTTGGATGCGCTCGGCATGGAGTGGTCAATGTGGTCAACAAACGACACCATCGGAAGTAGACTGTGTCCACGGCCACACACAAGGAAATGCCTCCTTATTACGTGCAAAATAATGATTCCTCCACCTGACAGCTGGGACCCACCGGAAGGGCTTCTGTATTTCGCGTAAAAAACATTCCCACCGCTGACAGGTCGGACCCGCCAGCTATATCTTTGCATGCAAGGAAGTGCCTCCTTATTACGCACAAAAAATGAATACCCCATGCTAGCTGGGACCCACAATAGTGGGAGGCTGACTTGTGGGCCAACTAAGTTGATAGGAACGGAGGGCTTTGTCAACTTAGTAAATATGAACGATTCTAGCTCAAGTGACCGTACAATGTCCATCCAACGGCTGTAGTGCTTCTTCAACCTCTGGTCTTCTTGCTCCAGCCGCCCAAAGCAGCGCCGGTCGTGCCTCGTGCTCCAGCCTCCCGTGGCCGGCTGCGATGCCGCGGAGGCTTCGCTGCCCCCTACTACTCCCACCGCTGGCCATGCCATCCCTCTACTCACCCACACCCCCCTGCTATTCTGTGGCGACGGCAGCCTCACACCGCAGCGAACCAGTGAACCCTCATACTCCTCTAAGCGTGGGCATCCACTGACGCGTCTTACCCGGCTCCGTGCCGTTCCCTACCTAGGCCTCGCCGTCGTCCACCGCCCTGGTGCTCTCGGTGCGGTGTGGTCAACGTGGTCAAGGAACAACTTCCATCGGACGTGGAGACGTGGATAGGGTGACAATTTGGGTCCATGGCCGCAGCAAGGAAGTGCCTCCTTATTACGCGGAAAATAATGATTCCTCTACCTGACAGCAGGGACCCACCGGATGGGCAACCGTATTTCACGAAAAAATGTTTCCCCCCTGACTGCTGGGACCTACCAGCGACATCTTCGCACGCAAGGAAGTGCGTCCGAAAAAAAAACGATTCACCCCCCTGACTGCTGGGACCCACCAGCTACATCTTCACACGCAAGGAAGTGCCTGACAGTCGGGACCCACCTGGTCGAAGCGTATGTAGCGTTGTCATTCTGGTCGCGAATGTGTACGTACATACTGGTCGATGTAGAGGCACACACGTGTCGTAGTAGAGGCGCACATGTAGCATGTAGACGTACGTACAACGGACAGGGTGCAAAAAAGTAAATACGGCCATGTACGTACATACGGGCGGGGTCTCGAATGCCTACTCACGCATACGTACGACCAGGGCTCGTGTACATTGCTGGGTCGGAACAGAGAAACTGTGTCGTCGTCGTGTTCATGGGGAGGCAAGGGAATGCGTCGTGTTCATCGGGAGGCAACGGAGCGTGTGGGAGCCAACCGGCTTGGACGGAACAACCGATGGAAACGAGGCCTGGTGTACCGCAGAACGGAGGAAACGGCCTTGGGTTCGACCGACCACGTTCAAAACGGGATCCTGTTCATCGGGAGGGGTCTGGCGTACCGCAAAATGGAGGAAACGGACCTCCTACGGTTGAAACGGGGGTCTTGTTGATCGGGAGGGGGTGTGGCATACCGCAAAACAGAGGAAACAGACTTGTGTTGGAGCGTTATGGTCGAAACGGGGGTCATGTTCATCGGGAGGGGTGTGGCGTACCGCAAGACGGGTCTCCATGGGATACTGTTCATATCCACCATCGACCCCCTCCAGCCTCCACGTGCTACTGTTCATCCACCGTCGAACTCCTCCAGCCTCCACCTGCGACTGTTCATCCACGGGCTCCTGTTCATCCAGCCTCCACCGCGCGCTACTCCATCGCCATCGCTCAACCAGCCCTCTCCACGGGCTCCTGTTCAACCACCCCTCCACGGGCTACTGTTTATCCATCCCTCCACCATCTACTGTTCATCCAGCCCTCCACTGGGTGGTCCTGTTCATCCAGCCCTCCACGGGGTCCTGTTCATCCAGCCCCAACCGGCTCGATCGATCGGGGTCATGTGCATCCAGAGGCAACACCACGGGGTCCTGTTCATCAACCCCCATGGGGAACTGTTCATCCAAAGCCCCCCCCCCAACAACACTCACTATTCATCGAGAGGCAGCATCGATCGGCTTCAGTTAGCCGCAGTAGCGAAGGAATCGCTCGATCGGGTTCAGTTAACAGCCATCGATCGATCGCTCGGGTTCAGTAACGTGTAGCCTCTAGTGCAATCTCTCGGGTTTAGTTAGACAACGCCTCGCACCCACGCGCGTGCGTGTACAACAGAAACGTACATCGCTCGGCCCCTACCACCCATCGTAACCGGGAACACCCCGATATTTACCTCGCCCTCGCTTCTACCACGGTTTTTTTTTGTCATGGACGGCCCAAAGAATGTCATGCAGCTGCGTCTCTGGCCCGCCCTGGATGAAAATCCCATTTTCTTTCATGATTTTTTGTCATAGAAGTAGGAGCCCACCACATGTATGATGATACCGGGTGTCGGTGTCAAAACCGGCGGATCTCGGGTAGAGGGTCCCAAACTGTGCGTCTAAGGCGGATGGTAACAGGAGATGGGGGACACAATGTTTACCTAGGTTCGGGCCCTCTCGATGGAGGTAATACCCTACTTCCTGCTTGATTGATCTTGATGATATGAGTATTACAAGAGTTGATCTACCACGAGATCATAGAGGCTAAACCCTAGAAGCTAGCCTATGGTATGATTGTTGTTGTCCTACGGACTAAACCCTCTGGTTTATATAGACACCAGAGGGGGCTAGGGTTACACAGAGTCGGTTACAAGGGAGGAGATCTACATATCCGTATTTGCCAAGCTTGCCTTCCACGCCAAGGAGAGTCCCATCCGGACATGGGAAGAAGTCTTCAATCCTGTATCTTCATAGTCCAACAGTCCGGCCAAAGGATATAGTCCGGCTGTCCGGATACCCCCTAATCTAGGACTCCCTCAATAGCCCCTGAACCAGGCTTCAATGACGATGAGTCCGGCGCGCAGTTTGTTTTCGGCATTGCAAGGCGGGTTCCTCCTCCGAATACTCCATAGAAGATTTTGAACACAAGGATAGTGTCCCGCTCTGCAAAACAAGTTCCACATACCACCGTAGAGAGAATAATATTCCACAAATCTAATCTGCTGACGCATTCGGTAGCATGACATCACACCACGGTCCAGTCATTATTCGAACCATTTTTCTCAACCAGCCCCTGCACATATTGCGAGGCGGTTTCCTTGGCACGTCTTGTCAAAGCAGAGACCGTGTCCCCTTATCACAGAATTCTCATCAGTACGGGTGTGGGTAATCCAACCGCGCCACCAATTACGACGTTTGGGGAATAAGAGGTTCTACCAGGTAAGTGGGGGCGTACTGTTTCGTCCGCCCTAATAAAGGGATAAGGGTTCACCCTTTTCACCCACGCCTTCTTCCTCCTTGCTCATCCAATCTCGCGCACTCGAGCTCCAACACCCAAGTTTGCGTCTTTCTCCTCAAACCGTTCCCAGCATGTCCGGAGCGGGAGGCAAGTGCATGAAATCCTCCGTCACGGAGGAGGACATCAAAAACCTGCAGGGAGCCGGATACTTGGCCGCGGATATCGTGCATCGGCTGTCCAACGCGGGGCAGATCGTCCCTACCCCGGAATCTCATGAGAGGGTAGTTTTTCTCACCCACTTCATCCGCAGACTGGGATTTCCTCTCCACCCGTTCGTCCGCGGCATCATGTTCTACTACGGGATGGACTTTCATGATCTGGCCCCAAACTTCATCCTCAACATATCGGCGTTTATCATCGTGTGCGAGGCCTTCCTCCGCATCCAGCCCCACTTCGGCCTGTGGCTGAAGACCTTCAATGTTAAACTGAAGCTAGTGGGCGGTCAACAAGCGGAGTGCGGAGGCGCCATGGTAGGCAAAATGCCTAACGTCACATGGCTCGAGGGCTCCTATGTGGAGACCATAAAGGGGTGGCAATCGGGGTGGTTCTACATCACCGAGCCGCGCGACACGAAATGGGTGGCGGCCCCCGAGTTTTGATTCGGAATCCCCATGCGGCTCACCTACTGGAAAGAGAAGGGCCTGTCCTGGGGTAACCCGGTGGAGCTGACCGGACTCCAGACCTGCATCAAGAACATGATGAACGAGAAAATCAAGATCGTCAACATCGTCCAGGTCATGCTCTTCCGCCGGATCCTCCCGTGTCAACAACGGGCATTCAATTTACCGGAGTTCAACCCAGCCCAACACCAGACTCTGCGCGAGCTCTTTGACACGATGCACAAGGACGTCTGGAGGGTGCTGTTCAAGGGCGCCGAGGTGCCCCCTTCCCTTACCGAGGATCGCGGACTCATCACACAGCGCCACGCCAATTCGGTAAGTTCTTTTATCCTTATAGGGTATTTATTATCCCCAATTTAATCATGCGCGGGATCTAAGCCTCCATGCCTTTAACAGGACTGGTTGGAGACAATGGAGCAGATCGACTGTCCAGCCCCCCTGCCGGAAGATCCAGCGGATGCTCTCCTAACGGAGATGCTAGCTCCGGCACCTTATTAGGTGCCGGAGAAGAAGGCCAAGAAGAAGGCCACGGGAACCCGAAAGGGTCTCTGGCGTCAGGTGATATTGGACTCGTCGGATATGAATAGCTATTCACTTCCGACCGCCTCTTCCCCTCGCCCTACGAACAACGCTGAGGTGTTGTCTCAGAAGGCACCAAGCCGAGGGGAGGTAGTTCTGGAGGCGCCTCGGGCGACCTTAGGACCACAGGCGCAAAGGGGCAAGACTCCGTGGGCTCCAAGTCCGCCCCACCGGACACTGCACTGTAACCTTGAGTGGTTCCGGACTCCGGCAGCGACCCCTCGCTAAGAGGGGCAAGCCGCCCGTGCGGTGGCCCCCGCCCATCCAGAGGCACGGACAACTTGTCGGAAGCGCCATGGCGCTTCCATCGACGAAGAGCACCGCACTATTATGAATGCGGTGATCGAGAAGGTTCATTCTGCCAAGGACGGACTGACCGAGGCTTGCGCCAGCCTTCTAACAGGCTTTCAGGTAAGTAATTGAAATATAGGAAAATATTACCGCATAGACAGTAGCCCCTGATGCTCTGTTTGGCATTCGCGAAGAAAAGCCGAATAGAGGATCAAATGATAACCACAGGAGTCTAATCCAAAGATGTCTATATGCGTATGCAGGCGTCGCTGCTGGCCGCCGCCGCACGTACTGCGGAGGTCAATGCCCTGAAGCAGGACCTTGAGTGGTCCGAGGAAGAGCTGGGACTTACCAAGAGGTAGCTCGAGGAGAGCAAAGGTAAGCAATACCTTGTATATATATTATAAAGAAAGTTGGTTGCAAAATAATAGGATCATCATGAATGTGCCAGGGGCCACGATAGAGGTGGCGATCCTAAAAAAGGCGCTGTCCGAGGCCGAAAACAAAGCGGCCAAGGAGCGCACCGAGCGAGAAAAACAAGAGGCCCGAGTAGGCGAGGTGCAGCAAGAGCTCCAGGCTCTCGTGAAGAAGCACGAGTCCTTGGAGCTTGACTCTAAGACGCGAGAGTCCGAGCTTGCAAAGGCCCTCGAAAACGCAAAACATGCCAAGGCCGAAGCCCAGAAGGCCCTCCAGGAAATTGAGGCGGTTAAGAAGATAGCGGCGGGTAAGGCATTCATTATGCAAAGCAAGTACGTGAAAGAAAATTTCCTTTTACTTACCCGAGTTCGGAGCTCTCCAGGAGCGTTCGCAGATCTGCCCCGCAGTGTGTCTGATGCCGCGGAGTTCTACCGGGCCGAGGAGGGAAGCTCGACGGAGAAGTTGTTCTGGTCTCAGTATACTGGGACCGAACACCCGATGCCCTTGAGCGACCAGCTGAAGCAATTGGTCGAGCTCCACAAGGCGGTCGAACAGGCCATGAAGGGCCTTATAGTCTGGATGTGGCCTGGCGATCCCCTTCCCAACAGCTACTTTGGTCTGGTGAGGCGGCTTGTGGATGCCTGCCCCCGGTTTGAGGTCATCAAGCGGTCCATCTGCATCGACGGTGCACGCAGGGCTTTTGCCCGTGCGAAAGTGCACTTGGCGAAGATGGACGCCGAGAAGCTGGTGAAGGAGGGGCCGCCGCAGGGCAAGGAGCATCGCCACCCCGAATTGTATTATGACGGTGTCCTGAAGGTGCCCGCCTTTGTGGCGGAGGAGTGCACCAAAGATGTAATTTTGAATGAATGTGCTCATGTGATCCTTTAATGTGAAAACTAGTTCACTTGGCGCTTATGCAACACTTTTTGAATTTAAAATATTACCTTACATGCGGCCGTTTATCAAATCTGAGAGTTGGCGGTCGGCTTCTCGCCCCATGCAGCTAGTAATCGGGTGTTCGGGATAAATCTGAGCACTCTTTTTCCCATCTTTGGGTCCTCCGAGGGAGGTGCTCAGCGCAATGAACCAGGCAATCGGACTATAATGCTTTATCACTCTCACTTAGCCATAGAAGTCTGCAATTTTAAAATTTGGCGAAGCCCCTAGTATTCGGAGGGCCGAATTTGGGGCGCTATATACGCCTAAGTCGGACAAGGCCGACTCCTCGCCCGAAGCGGGAAAAGTCTTTAAGGACTTGAGACCTCTCAAACAGCGACCAACTCTCGCCTCATCATGACAGTCAGTTTTGGCTTTCTCTACTGAGGTGCTCGTCCGGTAGAACCGGGACACAATCATGGTAGTTCTCCCAGTGCTACTGTCACGCCCAAGATGCGACTCTATCCTACAGGAACTCGAAGGTCCCACCAAGGATAGAAGCGCATCTTGAAGACTCTTTTGCAAGGTGGATATCATTACATCAACATTACATAATAGACGGTGATACATACAAGGCATACAAATGCCGCAAGAATACATCAAAATACATAAGAACAACATCCGACTACGGATGAAACTTAAACAGAAACTCAAACAATATCCACCCTGCTAGCCCAAGCTGCCGACCATGGACCTATTCCCTGATCAAGGTGGCAGAAGAAGAAGAACTCCAAAACAAGTAAACATCACTCTCGCGTCATGATCATCGAAAAACCTGTACCTGCAACTAGTGTTGTAGTAATCTATGAGCCACGAGGACTCAGCAATCCCATTACCATGGGTATCAAGACTAGCAAAGCTTAATGGGTAAGGAATGGGTAAAGTGGTGAGGTTGCAGCAGCGACTAAGCATGTATGGTGGCTAACTTACGAAACAAGGGCGAGAAGAGGAGGAACAAGTGGTCGTCAACTAATAATGATCAAGAAGTGATCCTGAACTCCTACTTACGTCAAACATAACCCAAAAACCGTGTTCTCCTCTCGAACAACCCCGAAAAGAGACAGTCACGGTTACACACGCAGTTGGTGTATTTTAGAAGAGTTTACTTCAAGTTTACTACAACCGGCTATTAACAAATTCTCATCTGCCACATAACAGCGGGCACGGCTTTCGAAAGTTCAAACCCTGCAGGGGTGTCCCAACTTAGCCCATTATAAGCTCTCACGATCAACAAAGGATATTCCTTCTCCGGGGAAGACACGATCAGTCTTGGAATCCCGGTTACAAGACATTTTGACAATGGTAAAACAAGACCAGCAAAGCCGCTCGAATGTGCCGACAAATCCCTATAGGAGCTGCACATATCTCGTTCTCAGGGCACACCGCATGAGCAAGACGTCGGGTTGGCATAGACCCTGGTTGCCCAGGGGGCGCCGTACATCACTCGGTTTGGGCCAGCACTCGGAGGAACACTGGCCCGGGGGGGGTTGAAATAAAGATGACCCTCGGGAGCATGAGTCCCTAGGAAAAAAAGGCTTAGGTGAGGCAAATATAAAACCAAGGTTGGGCCTTGCTGGAGGAGTTTTATTCAAGGCGAACTGTCAAGGGGTTCCCATAACACCCAACCGCGTTAGGGACGCAAAATCCGCGAACGTTATACCGATATGACGGAAACTAGGGCGGCAAGAGTGGAACAAAACACCAGGCATAAGGCCGAGCCTTCCACCCTTTATCAAGTATATAGATGCATTAATTAAATAAGAGATATTGTGATATCCCAACATAAACATAATCCAACATGGAGCAATCTTCATCTTCACCTGAAACTAACAACGCTATAAGAAGGGCTGAGCAAATGCGGTAACAAAGCCAAACAACAGTTTGCTAGGAAGGGTGACAAAGGTTAGAGGTTCATGGCAATTTGGGAGGCTTGATAAGCAAGTGGTAGGTAACGCGGCATAGCGATAGAACGAAGCAACTAGCATAGCAATGATAGTAATGAGATCCAAGTTGACAGTCATCTTGCCTGAAATCCCGCTAGGAAGAAGAACGACTCCATGAAGAAGATGAATCCACGAAGACGAACCAAGCGTAGTCGAACGAATCCTCACGATCGCAACGAAACGGGAACTATCGGGAAGAAGCACACAACACGGTAAACACACAACACATAACAAGACATGATGCTCAACCAAGTATGATGCATGAAAAAGCTACAAGAAGCTACGCATGGCAAGAGATGTTGCATACAAGAACAACACATCAAAGCAAGTTTAAATGAGGCCGGAAACAACATAGAACAATTCTGGTAAGTCCCCGTATGCAAATTTCAAAATTAATCCAGATATGAATAAACCTTATGTTCAAGTTATTAACCAGAAAATTAAGATGCACCGTGATGATCTTCACGAAATTCTTGTCGAGTTACATATAAAGTTCATTTGATTTGGAGCTACGGCCTAGAAGATGTAAGCCAAACAAGTTAAACATGGCATTGATGTAAAATGCATTCAAACATCAAGCAAACACAATCAAAACATGGATGCAACAAGGTAACATGAAACTACATGCAAAACTAAGCAAGTTTCATGTAGAGCACACTCCAAACGGAGCAACGGTTCAACACATACACACCATACAAGTTTAAGGGCAAGCTGTTCAAAACAGCGACTAGGCAACCTGCAAGTATCAAAACAACATGCTACAACACCTCAACATGAAAACAAAAGACATAAACGTGATTTTCAGGTAAATCATTACAAAACATGAACACTAAGCTATCTCCAGAAATCACTACAACATGCTCAAAAGGACATGGCAAATTGCAAATAATAACAGTTCACAGACTTAGCAGAATTTCACTAGACATGGCAGAATAACATCAGGTTGCAATGTTTAGAGCTATCAACCAACATGCTACATGAACTTATCATGGAGACCAAAGGAATGGCATGAATCTACTAATTGCATAAAATAAAATTCCCTTACTGAACACGAGCCAAAAAGGCACATAAGATATGATGGCACCCATGTAAACATAGCAAGTTTCATAAACAGTTTCAGGCTTGGCAGAAAAACTGAGCATGGCATAACCAGAATTATGAAGGCATCTTTCCAAGCTCGAATCACTCACCACAAGGCATTGCATGACAAAACAAGCATACCTACAGCAAGATGACATGTTCATGAAGCTAACCATTGCAAGAGCAAGTTCATAGCATGCTTGGCTCACTAACAACAACCATGGCAAAATTGATTAACATGTAAACAATCTGCAAAGAACATTTCGTAGCAAAAGTAGAGCAAGATTAAGACATGCAAGAGCACTTGATAAATGCAAACAGGGGCATGGATGGATATAGCATCACATGCATAAGAAAACATCCTTAGCGAACATCTCCAGATTATGCATATAATGACTCGTAGAAGCAGGTCAACATGGCATCACAAAGTTACAGCTACAGACTTAGCAGAAATCAGTCACAGAAATCAGCAACATCACGGAGGCTACTTTGCATGCTTATACCAATCAACACATGGCATATCATGAAGAGTGGATTGCACCACAAGAAAGGTGGCATGTTGTAGCTCATAACACATGTAGATATCATGCTCATAATAAAATCACACAAAAAGATATAAAAATGACAAATGAGCAATTTCTGTTAAGTTACAGTAGACAACATTATATAGCACTCCCGCAACGATGATTTGGGCATCAAGGTGGACACAAACAAGCATGGAACAATGGAATAAAGCTAAGAGCATCTCATGATGAACATTTTGATATATTATGCATGCAAAACGGGTCTATGCACAGGAAGTTATGGCACGTTGAACAGGGCTCCAGAATGTGAAATTTTCGGGACTTGCAAAAAAGAACTACCTCCCAGATTAGATCTAGGGTTTGCGCGAGGATCGAGGCGGCCCGGAGCTCTCGCCAGAATTGGCGCCGGTGACGAGGAGGGAGGCGGCCGGGGACGGGCACAGGCGGCGGATCCGGACCGGATCTCGCCGGATCCGGCCGGATCCCGGCGCGGCGAGGCGCGAGGAGGCGGAGGAGGTCTGGGTGGCGCCGGAGGTGGCGCTGGGCGTGGTGGCGCTGCCGGGCGGAGGCGGCGATCGCCAGCAGAGGGGCTAAGCGGCGAGGGGCGACAGGGCGGCGCCAGCGACGAGCTGGGCGGCGCCAGCAAAGGGCGGTGAGCGGGATCGGGCGGCTTTGGGGTGGCTGGCCGGGCTGTGGACGCCGCGCGGGCGGCGGCGAGATGGGCCCCTGGGCCCGATCCCCTCTGGCTCGGGGCGGGGAGGGGGGTGGGAGAGGGCGCGGCATGGGTGAGGTGGCAGCACCGGATTCGCCAGGGACGGCGGCGCGGACATGTACGACGCGGGGTTGGACATGTCCGGCGGCGCGGGGAGGGGCTTGGCTAGGGTTTCGCCCGAAAATGGACGGGAGGGCCTTTATTTATAGGTAGAGGGAGCTAGGAGAGTCCAAATGGGGAGCGGTTTTCGGCCACACGATCGTGATCCGACGGCGGAGGCCATGGAAGGGGTTTGGAAGGGGTATTGTGCCGTTTTGGAGGGGTGTTGGGCTGCACACCAAAGAGGCCTTTGCGGTTACCCGGTTAACCGTTGGAGTATCAAATGGACTCCAAATGGCACAAAACTTGACAGGCAGTCTACCCGTGGTGTACCAAGGCCGCTTGGCAAATCTTGGTCCATTTCGAGAATGTTTAACACCCGCTCATAACAAGAGACAAAAGGGGAACGCTGGAGAACATAGGAGTGTCGGATTGCAAAACGGACAACGGGGAAAAAGACCGGATGCAAGTTTTGAAAATATGAGGATGCAATGCATATGATGACATGGCAAAATGCAACACGCAAGCAAAAGACATGGAAACTCCGGCAAATAACTGGAAGACACCTGGCGCATCGGATCCGGGGCGTTACAACTCTCCTCTACCAACAAGAGATCTCGTCCCGAGATCTTAGGACCGAGACGGAAGGGAAAAGGGATGAGGTGAAATAAGAACAAAAGAGAGAGGATGAACAAAGTCAAGAACGCTCGAGTAGGAAAAGGAAACGACGAATATGACGAGAATCAAGGCTCCGAAACAAATATGAATTAGAAACCACTCCGGTTAGAACAAGATAGAAGCGGAATAAGACTGAAAGAATTTAGGTAGCACTCTAGCTGAACAAGGAAATAATAGAACATGAACTTTGAGAAGATGGAATGATACTTGATGAGAGGAATAACACAATGCCTCCGGAAGACTTGAAAAAGTGGAATGAAAAGAACGAAGAAGAAATGATACCATCTACCACAACTGAGTTTGAAAGCATCCTTAGGAGGAAGGATTGAACGAAGTTGTTGAGAAAATAAACAAGGAAAAGAATAAGCTTGTTGTGGACTTATGGAAAACATCTCAAAATTATGAGGTGATAACTGACCACAAGCGGAAAAGATTGAATAGCTGAGAAGAACGAAGGAATGCAAAACTCCACTTCAAAAAAATACGGAGAATTAATTGCACTTCGAGATGCAAGAAGAAAAGATACTCGAGCTTCGCCTACCAGAATCCTGATGAACACTTGAAAAATGAATTAGATACTGACGACCACTATGAAGAACTCCGGTAACAAATGGATGATGAGATAGAATTCAAGGATGGAAAAAATAAGATTAATGCCTTGCGATGATTCCGATGGAGGTTCCGACAAGATGGCCGAGGAAGCTTTGAACTCCGGGAAAGAAAACATGAAGAACACTTTGAACCGAGAGATTATTTATGATGAACAATCTCCGAAGGAAGGAATTAAAAAACTTGATGAAAGAAGAATAAGAATTATGTTATGCTTATCCTTCATCCATTAAATTGATGAGAGCAATGGATCGCATACAACTTATCCGCGTTTAAAAGGATTAAGGGGAATATAGCGCCAAATTTTGAAGGTGTTCGACGAACCACCAGTAGCATTGGAAAGAACGAATGAATTGATACGATAACACGGAAAAGAAATCTTCAACGAACCACCAGAAGAATTCAAAATTGAATGACGAAAGAGAATGGAATCACAGGGAAGAATTAGAAAAGCACGATGATGCTTGAGGGAATTTAGAGACAAGAGAACGAAGAGATCGCGAACTGATTAAAGAATGCTTGAACGAAGCACCGGAAGAAATAATGAGACGAATGAAGGGGCACAGATATAGAATAATTGGAGAATGAATTTGAAAAACTTAGAACAAAAGGATATTCCGAAAAGATGGCCTCCGGATGATCGATAGAGAAAGCAACTACCGAAATGCATCGAAAGATTGAAAAGAATTTGCACGATTGAAAACAATTTGAGCGGATAACCTCAAGCTAGCGCCACGAATCTTCGGGAGAACAGACAAGATTTAGGGAAAAAACTCTACTTAGGTCTTCAAATGTTGAGAATGACGACGAGAAACACTATCAAAATTGTTGAAACACTCCGAAAGAATAAAAAGAGGAAAGATTGAACTGAACATAAAAGAATTTGGAAGATATCTTGGAGACGGCATCTGACTGATGAAATTCATACCTACGTCAAATTTCAAAAGAAACTTGAGAATAACTCCGGAATGATTAGAAGAGTCAGGTAAGATCCTGGGAAAAGACCTGCGGGTTAGGGCCCACTAAAAAGAAAAACGCCGTTGGAAAGGATTGAAGAAGAGAAGATGCACCGGAACGATTGGAAGACTCGAATGAGATGACCACCTCGAATTAATTGAATGCAAACACGAATCTTCTGAGATTACTTTTGCACTCCGGAATGATTGAATGGCGATAGGCGGACGAGAAAGGAGAAATTTTTGAGCTGAGAGAAAGGATATGATCAACACCGAAAAGCTTGAATTGGATCCACCGGAAAGAAAATAAGACGAACATTGATGAACCAGACGATAATTCACCGGTTGAGACAACTGAGGAAATACTGAAGATACTCCGCACGAATGAAATTGATGCTCGAAAAGAGGCTCAGACTCCGGGAATAAAAAGGGTGGGAGGGCGGGAAAAACAAGGCAACTTGAACGAGGAATTGACGAATAACTTGAAGAGAAAAGCACCGGTTGAAACTATTGAGGAGAGAATTCAAACACTTCGCACGAGTAGGATGGATACTCAATTCCGGACTCCGGTTCAGAGAAGAAGAAGGGTGGGCGGGTGGGAAAAAGAAAGACAACTTCGGATTGGGAAAACAACGTCGATCGAAAAGAGCTGATGATTGATCTCCCAAAAGACAAAGAGGGTCGAATCAACTTGACGAGAAATGCACCAGACAAAAGAGGAAGGACAATGAACAAAAACTAACCGCGTGACCCTAAATTTGAAGGGGAAGAGGAGTAGTTCAAAACACCTACGTCAAGATTCCTTACCAGTGCGACGAAGGGGCAGAGGAGTAAAAACAATTCCTACTCTCCGATATAACTAGACTCCGATTTTTTTTCTAGACTCGACATCGGCCAAACTACACTATCAAACAAGGGGGCTCCTATGGTCGGTTGAGGCTCTGATACCAACTTGTCACGCCCAGGATGCGACTCTATCCTAAAGGAACTCGAAGGTCCCACCAAGGATAGAAGCTCATCTTGAAGACGCTTTTGCAAGGTGGATATCATTACATCAACATTACATAATAGACGGGGATACATACAAGGCATACAAATGCCGCAAGAATACATCAAAATACATGAGAACAACATCCGACTACGGATGAAACATAAACAGAAACTCAAACAATATCCAGCCTGCTAGCCCAAGCTGCCGACCAGGAACCTATCCCCTGATCGAAGAGGCAGAAGAAGAAGAACTCCAAAACAAGTAAACATCACTCTCGCGTCATGATCATCACAAAAGTTGTACCTGCAACTGGTGTTGTAGTAATCTGTGAGCCACGAGGACTCATCAATCCCATTACCATGGGTATCAAGACTAGCAAAGCTTAATGGGTAAGGAATGGGTAAAGTGGTGAGGTTGCAGCAGCTACTAAGCATGTATGGTGGCTAACTTACGAAACAAGAGTGAGAAGAGGAACTGAACAAGCGGTCGTCAACTAATAATGATCAAGAAGTGATCCTGAACTCCTACTTACGTCAAACATAACCCAAAAACCGTGTTCTCCTCTTGAACAACCCCGAAAAGAGACAATCACGGTTACGCACGCAGTTGGTGTATTTTTGAAGAGTTTACTTCAAGTTTACTACAACCGGATATTAACAAATTCCCATCTTCCACATAATCGCGGGCACAACTTTCGAAAGTTCAAACCCTGCAGGGGTGTCCCAACTTAGCCCATTATAAGCTCTCATGATCTACGAAGGATATTCCTTCTCCCGGGAAGACCCGATCAGTCTTGGAATCCCGGTTACAAGACATTTCAATAATGGTAAAACAAGATCAGCAAAGCCGCCCGAATGTGCCGACAAATCCCGATAGGAGCTGCACATATCTCGTTCCCAGGGCACACCGGATGAGCAAGCCGTCGGGTTGGCATAGACGCTGGTTGCCCAGGGGGCGCCGGACATCGCTCGGTTTGGGCCAGCACTCGGAGGAACACTAGCCTGGGGGGGGTTAAAATAAAGATGACCCTCGGGATCGCGACTCCCTAGGGAAAAAAGGCTTAGGTGAGGCAAATGTAAAACCAAGGTTGGGCCTTGCTGGAGGAGTTTTATTCAAGGCGAACTGTCAAGGGGTTCCCATAACACCCAACCGCGTTAGGGACGCAAAATCCGCGAACATTATACCGATATGACGGAAACTAGGGCGGCAAGAGTGGAACAAAACACTGTGCATAAGGCCGAGCCTTCCACCCTTTATCAAGTATATAGATGCATTAATTAAATAAGAGATATTGTGATATCCCAACATAAACATAATCCAACATGGAGCAATCTTCATCTTCACCAAACTAACAACGCTATAAGAAGGGCTGAGCAAATGCGGTAACAAAGCCAAACAACAGTTTGCTAGGAAGGGTGACAAAGGTTAGAGGTTCATGGCAATTTGGGAGGCTTGATAAGCAAGTGGTAGGTAACGCGGCATAGCGATAGAACGAAGCAACTAGCATAGCAATGATAGTAATGAGATCCAAGTTGACGGTCATCTTGCCTGAAATCCCGCTACGAAGAAGAACGACTCCATGAAGAAGATGAATCCACGAAGACGAACCAAGCGTAGTCGAACGAATCCTCACGATCGCAACGAAACGGGAACTATCGGGAAGAAGCACACAACACGGTAAACACACAACACATAACAAGACATGATGCTCAACCAAGTATGATGCATGAAAAAGCTACAAGAAGCTACGCATGGCAAGAGATGTTGCATACAAGAACAACACATCAAAGCAAGTTTAAATGAGGCCGGAAACAACATAGAACAATTCTGGTAAGTCCCCGTATGCAAATTTCAAAATTAATCCAGATATGAATAAACCTTATGTTCAAGTTATTAACCATCAATTATAGATGCACCGCGATTATTTACACGAAATTCTAATCAAGTTACATATAAAGTTCATTTGATTTGGAGATACGGCCTAGAAGATATGAGCAAAACAAGTTAAACATGGAATTGATGCAAAATGCATTCAAACATCAAGCAAACACACTCAAAACATGGATGCAACAAGGTAACATGAAACTACAAGAAAAACTAAGCAAGTTTCATGTAGAGCACACTCCAAACGGAGCAACGGTTCAACACATACACACCATACAAGTTTAAGGGCAAGCTGTGCAAAACAGCAACTAGGCAACCTGCAAGTATCAAAACAACATGTTACGGCACCTCAACATGAAAACAAAAGACATGGATGTGATGTTCAGATAAAGCATTACAAAACATGAACACTGAGCTATCTCCAGAAATCAATAGAACATGCTCAAAAGGACATGGCAAGATTGCAAATAATAACAGTTCACAGACTTGGCAGAATTTCACTAGACATGGCAGAAATAACATCAGGTTGCAATGTTTAGTGCCATCAAACAACATGCTGCAAGAACTTATCATGTCAACGAAAGGAATGGAAGGAATCTACTAATTGGATAGAATAAAAGTCCCTTACTGAACACGAGCTAAAAAGGCACAGAAGATATGATGGCACCCATGTAAATATAGCAATTTTCATAAAAAAAGATTCAGACTTAGCAGAAAAACTTAGCATGGCATAACGAGAATTATGAAGGCATCTTTGCGAGCTCGAATCACTCACCACAAGGCATTGCATGATAAAACAAGCATACCTACAGAAATATGACATGCTAATGAAGCTAACCATGGCAAAAGCAAGTTCATAGCATGCTTGGATCACTAACAACAACCATGGCAAAATTGATTAACATGTAAACAATCTGCCAGGAACATTTTATAGCAAAAGTAGAGCAAGCTTAAGATATTCTAGATCACTCAATAAATGCAAACAGTGGCATAGATGGATAGATCATCACATGCATAAGAAAACATGCTTAGCGAACATCTCCAGATTATGCATATAATGACTTGTAGAAGCAGGTCAACATGGCATCACAAAGTTACAACTACAGACTTGGCAGAAATCAGCAACATCACAGAGGCTACTTTGCATGCTTGTAACAATCAACAAATGGAATATCATGAAGAGTGGATTGCACAAAAGAAAATATGGCATGTTGTAGCTCATAAAACATGTAGACATCATCCTCAGAAGAAAATCACACAAAAAGATATAAAAATGACAAATGAGCAAGTTCTGTTAAGTTAAAACAGACAACATTATATAGCACTTTTGCAATGATGATTTTGGCATCAAGATGGACACAAACAAGCATTGCACAATGGAACAAAAGGAAGACCATCTCACGGTGAACATTTTGATATATTATGCATGCAAAACGGATCCATGCACAGGAAGTTATGGCACATTGAACAGGGCTCCATAATGTGAAATTTTCGGGACGGCAAAAAAACTACCTCCCAGATTAGATCTAGGGTTCGCGCGAGGATCGAGGTGGCCCGGAGCTCTCGCCGGAACTGGCTCAGGTGACGAGGAGGGAGGCGGCCGGGGACGGGCACGGCCGGCGGATCCGGACCGGATCTCGCCGGATCCGGCCTGATCCCAGCGCGGGGAGCCGCGAGGAGGCGGAGGAGGTCCGGCGGGCGCCGGAGGCGGCCGGGCGCGGGCGGGTGGCGCTGAGGGCGGCGCCCGGACGGATGAGCTGGAGGCGCCGCGGCGGGCGGAGGAGCAGGATCGGTCGGCTCGGTGGCGGCCGGCGCTGCTGTGGGCGGCGCGCGCGGCGCGGCGGCGGCGAGATGGGCCCCGCGGGCCCGATCCGGCCCGGCGGGCTTGGCGGCGGGGAGGAGAGAGAGGACGCGGCACGGGTGAGGTGGCAGCACCGGATTCGCCGGGGACGGCGGCACGGACGTGTCCGACGCGGGGTTGGACATGTCCGGCGGCGCGGGGATGGGCTAGGCTAGGGTTTCGGCCGAAATGGACGGGAGGGCATTTATTTATAGGTAGAGGGAGCTAGGAGAGTCCAAATGGGGAGCGGTTTTCGGCCACGCGATCGTGAACCGACGACGGAGGCCATGGAAAGGGGTTGGAAGGGGTATTGGGCCATTTTGGATGGGTGTTGGGCTGCACACAAAAGAGGCCTTTGCGGTTACCCGGTTAACCGTTGGAGTATCAAACGGATTCCAAATGGCACGAAACTTGACGTGCGGTCTACCGGTGGTGTACCTTGGCCGCTTGGCAAATCTCGGTCCATTCCGAGAATGTTTAACACCAGCTCACAACAAGAGACAAAAGGGGAACGCCGGAGAACATAGGAGTGTCGGATTGCAAAATGGACAACGGGGAAAAAGACCGGATGCAAGTTTTGAAAATATGAGGATGCAATGCATATGATGACATGGCAAAATTCAACACGCAAGCAAAAGACATGGCAACACCGGCGTATAACTGGAAGACACCTGGCGCATCGGATCCGGGGCGTTACAGCTACCTTAGCCGATATAGCGGAACGTAAGGTACCAAAACATGGGAGCCGGGCAAACCCAACTATTGACCCAAGACATGATTCGGAGCCGATGCATATAATGCTATGAGTTCGGGGTGCCGCACTGTCAAAATCGTTCGGACTTCTCACGCCATATTATGGGGTATACGGAAGCCCCTGGCGTACTGGCCGTACCAGGATGTACGGGTGCTAAGTGTTATAAATAATCATATATAAAAAAGAATAGGGAATGCGATAATAGACTAGTGCTATGCATTGTTTTTCAAAGAATACGTCGAAGCGTACTGATACAAGTAGTGCGATAAGCAAAAAATAGGACTATTTGACATGTCCTATCCAAGGGCAAGCTGCGAACTGGTATTTAAAGCAGGTATTTCACTCGTTATGAGAGACCACCTGGGGATTCCATTGTACGATGTAGCTTCCTGTCTCCTTGGTTGTTGTATTATATGTCCGGCAATCGCACTGCCGGATAGGGCTTCCAGAGAGTAAGGTCCTGAAAGAGAGAAAATGATAAAGGTATTCAGCCCGTAGGGCGGTTGAGCCGCATTGTGGGACGTGCCATGGTCGTGCCCCCGCCTATGAACATGGTACTTTCAATGCGTAATTATGTACGCGGCATGGATTTTGCTGTTCGACTGGGACTAGGGCGGGGGCCGAATTGCTAGGCGAGCTCTGAACGTGTCAGGCGATCCTGTTGCAGGTTACTCCGGACTCGCTTGACGGTGTCCGGGGGCTTTATTGCCAAATTGGTGGATTGCCTTAAGAGGCTGCTTTGTGCATCTGCTGCGAGGGCTGCACTGTGCTCCTCCATGCAGAGCGAGCGCTCTGTGTTTCCATTGACTGTTATGACCCCCCTAGGTCCTGGCATCTTGAGCTTAAGGTATGCGTAGTGTGGTACCGCATTGAATCTTTCAAATGTGTTTGGCCTAAGCAGTGCGTGATAGCCGCTGCGAAACGGGACGATATCGAAGATTAACTCCTCGCTTCAGAAATTGTCCGGAGATCCGAAGACCACTTCCAGTGTGATTGAACCCGTGCAATGGGCCTCTACGCCTGGGATGACGCCTTTAAAGGTCATTTTTGTGGGTTTGATCGTCGAGGGGTCTATGCCCATTTTGCACACTGTATCCTGATAGAGCAGGTTCAGGCTGCCGTCGCCGTCCATAAGGACTCTAGTGAGGTGAAATCCGTCAATGATGGGGTCTAAGACCAATGCGGCAGATCCTCCATGACGGATACTAGTGGGGTGGTCCCTGCGATCGAAGGTGATCGGACAAGAGGACCATGGGTTGAACTTTGGGGCGACGGGCTCCATCGCATAGACGTCCCTTAGTGCACGCTTCCGTTCCCTCTTGGGGATGTGGGTTGCGTATATCATGTTCACCGTCCTCACTTGTGGGGGAAACCTCTTCTATCCTCCCGTGTTCGGCGATCGGGGCTCCTCCTCGTTGTCACTATGCAGCCCCTTGTCCTTGTTTTCGGCATTTAACTTGCCGGCCTACTTGAACACCCAACATTCTCTGTTGGTGTGATTGGCTGGCTTATCGGGGGTGCCGTGTATTTGACACGAGCGATCGAGTATGCGGTCCAAACTGGACGGGCCCGGAGTACTTCTTTTGAATGGCTTTTTCCGCTGACCGGATTTAGAGCCACTGAATCCGGCATTGACTGCCGTATCCTCGACGTTATCGCCATTGTTGCGGTGCTTGTGCCTGCTGCGACGTGGTCTGTCGTTGCTGTCCTTGGTGTCCGATGTGCCAAGGTTCCTTGATATGTTGTTACTGCGAGCCAGCCAGCTATCCTCTCCCGCGCAAAAGCGGGTCATGAGTGTCGTGAGGGCTGCCATAGACTTCTGTTTCTCCTGGCCGAGGTGTCGGGCGAGCCACTCGTCACGGATGTTATGCTTAAATGTCGCTAAGGCCTCTGCATCCGGACAGTCGACAATTTGATTTTTCTTGGTTAGGAACAGTGTCCAGAATTGCCTGGCCGATTCCCCCGGCTGTTGAGTTATATGGCTCAAGTCATCGGCATCCGTTGGTCGCACATAAGTGCCCTTGAAGTTGTCGAGGAATGCATCTTCCAAATCCTCCCAACAGCCAACGGAGTCTGCTGGCAAGCTATTCAGCCAATGCCGAGTTGGTCCTTTGAGTTTTAGTGGGAGGTACTTGATGGCATGTAGATCATCACCGCGGGCCATGTGGATGTGGAGGAGGAAATCCTCGATCCATACCGCGGGATCTATTGTACCATCATATGATTCAATATTTATGGGTTTGAAACCCTCTGGGAATTCATGATCCATTACTTCGTCAGTGAAGCATAGGGGGTGTGCGGCGCCTCTGTGCTGGGCTATATCACGACGCAATTCATATGAGTCTTGTCTGCTTTGTTCGGCCCAGCCGGATTTACTTTTACTGTATCCGGCATGACGGTCATCATCCCGCGTAGGTGCGCGCCCCCGTGATCTGTAGATCGATCTTGCATGTTTTGCCCTGTTTTCCAATATGTCTCGAAGGTCCCGCGTGTTGCCCCGTGCCTTGGTATTTTTATTTGAGCGGTGGCGGGGTGCAGGCTGAGCTTCAGGCTGAAATGCCTCTCTGTCTCGGCCACGAGGTGGCCGATCGGGCGCGTCATACGCTGGTGATGTAGGTTTCAATGCTTCCTCCTCAAGTCGGGGTAGCAACCTGCGCTTTGGGTAACCCTTGGAGGGGCGTTCGAGTTCATATTCCTCGGCCGCAAGGACTTCAGTCCATCTGTCTGCTAGCAAATCTTGATCAGCTCGAAGCTGTTGTTGCTTTTTCTTCAGGCTATTTGCTGTGGCTATAAGCCGGCGCTTAAAGCGCTCCTGCTCGACGGGATCCTCAGGCACGACAAATTCTTCGTCGCCGAGGCTCACCTCGTCTTCGGAGAGAGGCTTGTAATTGGCATCCTCCGCTTCTCCATCTGCTGCCTGCTCAGGAGGGCTGGACTGTACGTCCTCCCACTCTAAATCTTGCTGGAGGGGATTGTGGTCTTCTTCGGCAATGTCCGGAGTGTTATTATCTCTTGTGCCGGTATCATTGCTTTTGCTATGGCGAGACTTAGAGCGGCGCCGCTGACGTCGGCGCTTGGGTAGCTTCTTGGAGGGGTCATCCTCCGTTGTCTTGTCGCCATTGCCTTCTTTGGGTGTATCCACCATGTATATATCATATGATGAGGTGGCGGTCCAGTGCCCTGTGGGCAGTGGTTCCTATTCATCTCCTCCATCGTCTTCCATACCATCGATGTCTTTGGAGTCGAAGTCGAGCATGTCGGTTAAATCGTCGACAGTGGCTACTAAGTGGGTGTTGGGTGGGGAGTGAATTTCTTCATCGTCCGCATCCCATTCTAGCCGGACATAGTTCGGCCAAGGTTCTCCTGACAAGGAGAGAGACCTTAACGAATTTAGCACGTCGCCGAAGGGCGAGTGCTGAAAGATATCCGCGGAGGTAAACTCCATAATCGGCGCCCAATCGGATTCGATGGGAACGGGCGCCGGCGGCTCGGAGTCTGTGGCCGGGGACGAATCCAGTAGTTCGGCATCACAGCTCTCATGAGGAATAAAGTCAGTATCCGGCTCTGTTGCCGCTGAGAGTGTGGCCTCCATGTTGGGGTCTATCCGCCCGTCCTAGGATGGCGCAATTTGCTCCGGATCGAGGGCCAGAGTAGTTGCAGGTGTGATCTCCCGAACACTGTCCGACGGCAAAGCTATATCATGCTCGTCGTGATCATGCGGCACACCAGCATGGGCTCGAATCCGTCGAAGATCAAGTCTCCACGGATGTCGGCAGTGTAGTTCAATTTTCCGAACCTGACCTGGTGGCCAGGGGCGTAGCTCTCGATCTGCTCCAGATGGCCAAGCGAGTTAGCCCGCAGAGTGAAGCCGCCGAATGCGAAGATCTGTCCGGGAAGGAAGACCTCACCCTGGACCGCATCGTTACCGATGATCGAAGGAGCCATCAAGCCTTACGGTGATGGCACAGTGGAACTTTCAATGAAAGCACCAATGTCGGTGTCAAAACCGGCGGATCTCGGGTAGGGGGTCCCGAACTGTGCGTCTAAGGCGGATGGTAACAGGAGGCGGGGACACAATGTTTACCCAGGTTCAGGCCCTCTCGGTGGAGGTAATACCCTACTTCCTGCTTGATTGATCTTGATGATATGAGTAGTACAAGAGTTGATCTACCACGAGATCGTAGAGGCTAAACCCTAGAAGCTAGCCTATGGTATGATTGTTGTTGTCCTACGGACTAAACCCTCCGGTTTATATAGACACGGAGGGGGCTAGGGTTACACAGAGTCGGTTACAAGGGAGGAGATCTACATATCCGTATTTGCCAAGCTTGCCTTCCACGCCAAGGAGAGTCCCATCCGGACAAGGGATGAAGTCTTCAATCTTGTATCTTCATAGTCCAACAGTCCGGCCAAAGGATATAGTCCGATCGTCCGGATACCCCCTAATCCAGGACTCCCTCACCGGGTTTTGTCACAATTATCGTCATAGAAGTGTCATAAGTATGAAAGAAAAAATTTCGTTCAGCTCAAGATGTCACGGATGTGTCTTTTTTTGTAGTGGGTGGACATGATTGAACTACCAAGTCTTCTATTGCCAAGTACTCCCTTCGTCCGGAAATACTTGTCATTAAAATGACTAAAAGGAGATGTATCTAGACGTATTTTAGTTCTAGATACATCCTTTTTTATCCATTTTGATGACAAGTATTTTCGGATGGAGGGAGTAGTACATAATAAAAGCATCAAACTAACATATATATATGTCCTATGGTCACTTCATTGTCTTGCCGAATCAAAATAGAGACATGGTTCAAATCATATCAGTTCAAGACAAAGCAGCAGTGAAAGAATACAAAGCGTGGGAAACTACACGGCGCAACAAGATTTTAGATGGGTACCACGGGTCGACATGGAAAACAACACTATTGGCTCTGTTGTGATGCTAGTAATGTGCATGATATGAGAAGTCAACTGTATACACAATTGAAATTGAAATCAACAGAGCTATTGATAAGAGCAAACCTGTTAAAGAAACATGCGTGAACATACCTACTGTGCCATGGGAGTTTCGATTGGATCCTTGAATTTAAAAATAAGTTTTTGTGAGTAAATACAGTGATACAAGAGCAAAGCAGTATGCATGATAGCAATGGAATCTTAAATTAGAATAGTTGTTCTTGAGGTTTAAGCACTAGTTCTACATGAACAAAGTACAGTAAGACGCAAGAATATAGTACTTAAAAATAGAAAATGAGCTCATAGACCTTACCACATTCTTGGTTCGGGACCAGTACAGAACAAGGCGTTCCCAGTCGTCGTCCAGTTAATGTGTCTCAGGAGAACGTAAGGGAATTTGATGAGTTTCTTTGCCAGTGAAGTACGTTTTCTTCAGGTAATTCTGATACTGCCACCAAGTATTCTTGAAGATAGCTGAGATATTAGCACAGGTTACCTCATCCTGAGTTTCCAAATAAGTCCTTCTCTATAGAGAAAAATGGGAAAATTTGTTGTATTATAACCATCATGGAGGTAGAATGTATGGGACAAAGCAAAGTAATTGCCATGAATAACATTACTTACACATAACTCCTGGACAAACACCTGCAACTGGCATTTTCCTTCAGCTTCAGTATAATATTTCCAAGATGGGAAGATACGCATATAGGATTTAACAACATCAAATGTGATAGATGCTAAACTACGTCTGGCTGGTTGTGCTTCCTCCACAGGAATAGGCGTACTAACTGGTGGAGTTGGGGTTCACCATGGTAGTACTGGCCTTTTGGGCACTGGAGCTGCCTTACTAACTGCTCTTGTTTTGGAGCTTTGTGGTGGAGATAGTGCTGTCTCAACAGGAACTGGGTTACTATCTGCTGGGGTTAGGGTTAGATTGGGTGAAGCTGGTTCTCTGTCCATTGCAGCAGGGGTACAATCTGCGGGAGTCGGTTATGTGTGGTAGGGATGGTTCTCGTGCATGTACAACCGGGGTGCTATCTCCACCAAGATGTAAAACTGTTTTATTTGAAGACTGTGTTTTTACTCCGCTAGATACCGGCATCACCCGCTCCATTTCAAATGGGTGATAAACAGGAAACATAGTTGAATGTACATACATTGTATGAGAGATAGATGCAATAGATAGTGTGGAAAAAAGAGGGCATGAAATAGTTGACATGTACATTGTTTAACTAAAACGGATAGCATGACATAATTTCACATATATGATGTCTATCTAAACTGGATAGCATAGCATAACGTAATTCAAAGATATGATGAATAACTAAACATGATTGCATGACATAATTCACATACATGTTCTAAGTAATTAGGATCGCATGATTTAATTCACATATGTGATTTATATGCTAAACAGAGGGCATTCGATATGATGTCTGAACTAAGAACACGGTGTTGAATATTGTGTATATGATGTCTAAACTATGCAATGCAAGACACCATACGCACGATACGAGTAGTATAACTGTGGCAAGTTAGAGCATACACCTCGGTGGGGGAGTAGGACTGTTCATCTATCTATGAATTCATCTATGAGGAGCTATCAGGACCCAACAAGAGATCTGCTTCGACAAGTAGCACTGTCTACTCTGAAGGCCTTGTTTTCACTCAAGATTTTTTCATCTCCCACCCAAATGGCTGATTCACAGGAAGAGTAGTTTAATGTACAAACATTGTCGACAAATGGAAATGTAATGAAGAAAAGGATGGGCAAGATATCATTCAAATATATGATGCCTGGTTAAACAGGATGGCATTGCACATTTCACATATATTATGGCTGGCTAAAAGACATGAGCTGCATAATTCCCATATATGATATAGAAACTAAACTTGTGGCATTATAGAACATGTCTAAACTAAGCAGATGACATATATGATGTCAAAAGTAGGCACTGCAAGGCAACATATGCATGATAAGACTAACATCATCATGCCAATGTAGAGAAAACACCTTGGAGGGTAAATCAGAGTGGTCAGCTGCGTCTGAATCCGTCTCAGAACAGATATCTTCCTCTGTATTACAATCTGGAGAGGGGGGAGGGTTTTCCATTGAACCCGCCATGGAGCGATGTCTGCGTGACATTGTATTGCCACGCAAAACCCTTCTATTTTTCTCTACATGTTCAACATGACTGTGTACAATATCTGACATGCATACGAAAAAAATATGGTGAGATTATGTAGGGAGAGCATGCAGAAATCTAGAGTGATGGTAACAACCAGTGGATGGATCCCAAAATAATGATAGCAGGCTGATGATTTCTTTAATTTAATAAAAAGACAAATGCTGATTGCTTTACTATTTGTTGCCCACCCAAGATGAACAACATAGGCATACCCTAGGTGAAACAGATATTAGACAGAGATACTATTCATTGCTGCCTCGATATGTGCCCCACAACTAATTTTGAACTCAAGTTTGAACATTAATTTGGAACATACTTGGAGTCTAAGAGGTGAGCATGACGATAAAGTAGCAGGTAATTTTAAGCAGTGCATAATATAAGCAGAAACAAAAGAGTGTGACCTCTCTTGTGGACCCGTGTACTCCTCAGGTTCATCTGCTGAGTCGATGATGGTGATGTCGTTGCGGTGGGTGCCGGCGGCAGGGAAGGAGATCTGAGGCGGCGAAAGACGGTCAGGAGTCGTGATGTCTAGTTTGGTGGATGCTTCTATTGATGGAGCAACTCAGGTGAGGTGGACAACGTCGCGGCAGGATCAGGACAAACCACACAAAGTTTCCTTTGACACCTACGTGAACTGAAGTAATTCTGTAAGGGCTCATTTGGCTTGCATGATTCTAAAAATCCAGGAATAGGAAAAACACCGGAATAGGATAGGAATGCACATGGTAAACAGAGCATTTGTAAACACATGATTTCTGTCAACTCGGGTGTTTGGTTCACAGGAATTGGAAGAGCATAGGAGTGCAAAGAAACATGGCCAAAACAAAGTGAAACCATATGAAAGCGTGTACAGTTAGAATGTTATTCTGCCACTAATGCACTTGGTCTTGTTTTCATGCATAGGATTTTGAAAACTAGGTCCAGGTGGATGTTTTCCTCCATTCCTTTCAACAAAATGCATGAATAATTGAATAGTAGAGTGCCATAGGAAAATTTCCTATTGCTATGTTTTTCTGTTGAACCAAAATAGCCCTAATGGATCGACATGAATGTAGAGTAATAAGTGATGCAACAAGTGTACAAACTCTTTGCCATAGCCGTGTCGACCTTAGCATCATTGTGTTGGTCACTGAAGAAGTTGAGGCAGAGGTGGCTGTCGGAGGTGTGGAGGAAGGTCCGAGGCATCTGTAGACGGCGTCCAGGGCACTACTCTGTTGTGATGGATCGTTCTGTCATTGGAGCAGCTCCGATGAGCCGTAAGACGTCAAGGCTGAAGCAGCACAAGACAGACAACGTTAATCTCAAGTGGGATTCTAATAGCATCTACAATAGGTGATGTAAAAGAGAGGTAAAATTTAGATCACCAAAAACCACCTGACTACAACAGATGCGGTAAAAACTATCGAATCTGAACTTAACTATCAAGAATAACTGAAATTTACTGTGGAATCTGAAATGTTACTGTCGAAACTGAACGCAATGGTAGCAGAGAGGCACTTGACATGTAGTTTAGGGAGGACCTGCAGTTCATCTTCAACCTGCACCCCCCTGAGTCGCCAGCCACCACCGTCCAAACCGCCGGCCCACGCGCCGCCCCGAAACAACTCCCCACAACCGGTCCGCCGCCGCCCCAAAAAAACTCCCCACCGCCGGTCCGCCATCGCCCCGGCCAGCCCTCTAGCCCCCCCCCCCCCACGCCGAGCTTTTTCTCCGGCGATTCCCACGCCACCGTGCCCCCCACCGCCAACGACCACCACCCCCACCATGAACCCTAAGATAGATAATGGGGTACCTCTCCGCCGAGCCCCCTCACTGCTGCGGGTGGTTCTTCCTTAACTCCGGCGAGGCCCCCCACCCCCTGAAAATCGACTGACCCAAATTCGATTCAGTCGACTGAAGTGTAGCTAGATCGGAGCAGAGGAGCAGCATGAGCGAGGGGGAGAGCAGCAGCAGCAGCGTGAGCGAGCGAGCGAGAGCCAGAGCAGCAGCAGCAGCAGAATGGGCCTTGTCGGATCACGGGTTCAGGCAAAACCCTCAAGGTTCGAACACTGGGGTGCACGCGAAGATTTCCCCCCTACTGATCCACGCCCTAGCTCGCTAAGATCTCGCGGACGAACTCGACGAACTCGCAACACAGAAAGACACAATATTTATACTGGTTCGGGCCACCGTTGTGGTGTAATGCCCTACTCCAGTGTGGTGGTGGATTGCCTCTTGGGCTGGTGATGAACAATACAAGGGGAAGAACAGCCTCCTGAGGTTGAGGTGTTCTTGTGCTTGGTGTGTCGCTAAGGGTTGGCTCTTTATCAGGTTAGCTTCCTCTCTACTATGGTGGCTAGTTCTATTTATAGAGGCCCTGGTCCTCTCCCCAAATATTGAGCGGGAAGGGAGCCAACAACGGCCAATTTGAAAGGGGACAGCTAGTACAGCTTATCCTGACAAAAGTAGTCTTCACCTGCCAAAGGCTCTGGCGGTGATGCCGTCTTGGGCTCCATGGTGACTGAGGGAGTTCCGGACTAGGGGGTGTCCGGATAGCCGAACTATCATCATCGGCCGGACTCCAAGACCATGAAGATACAAGATTGAAGACTTCGTCCCGTGTCCGGATGGGACTTTCCTTGGTGTGGAAGGCAAGCTTGGCGATACGGATGTGTAGATCTCCTACCATTGTAACCGACTTTGTGTAACCCTAACCCTATCCGGTGTCTATATAAACCGGAGGGTTTTAGTCCATAGGACGAACAACAATCATACCATAGGCTAGCTTCTAGGGTTTAGCCTCTTTGATCTCGTGGTAGATCCACTCTTGTAACACACATCATCAATATTAATCTAGCAGGACGTAGGGTTTTACCTCCATCAAGAGGGCCCGAACCTGGGTAAAACATCGTGTCCCTTGTCTCTTGTTACCATCCGCCTAGACGCACAATTCGGGACCCCCTACCCGAGATCCGCCGGTTTTGACACCGACATTGGTGTTTTCATTGAGAGTTCCTCTGTGTCGTCGCCGTCAGGTAGGATGCCTCATCTCGTCTTTAAAGACGATACTATCGCCAAAGGAGCCTTGGCCGCTGGCGAACCCTTGACTAGGTGGCTTTCTTATGACCGCCATCCGCCATCGCTACCGACGATGACCTCTCGAGTCATCGAAACCAATCTCCAGGTTAGTTCGGAACTTGCCGAACAGTTAGATCCGATCGAGCTCTCCTCCATGAACGAGCTCTTGGATTGCATCGCCGCCCTGGGAGTCGCCACAAACTACGACCGGATCGGGCCTAAAACCGATCTGAGAGAGATCAACTCTCCCCAGGCTACCCATCATGTTGCTGTGATAGAGCAGCAATGCGGCGATTCTTCTTGTATCTTAAGGACTAGTTACGTCCGGATTCCCGATCCCTCCATGCCGGATTCCCACAGAGGGACGGACTTTGATCAAACCCTGAACTTAAAATCAGGCGGTGGGTTGGATTCATGGGATAAGACTAAAAAATCCAAACTTCCAAGTTCGGAAACTTCTCGGCCCTTGAGTCCTAAACCGGACGGGGTTCCGGATCTAGTTCCACCCGCCCACCCAAACATTAGCGATCTCTCTCAAATTCGGCAAGAGC
Organism: Aegilops bicornis; assembly: GCA_021605145.1. Classification (NCBI taxonomy): domain Eukaryota; kingdom Viridiplantae; phylum Streptophyta; class Magnoliopsida; order Poales; family Poaceae; genus Aegilops; species Aegilops bicornis. The sequence goes on from CM038673.1 coordinate 232,972,748, forward strand.
CCGATGAAACAGTACATCATTACTGGGCTAGATTCCTCCTGGTTATGAACAGGATAAAGGACTGCCGAGAGGAGGACGCAATCCCAATTTTCTACAATAATTGCACGGACAAGGGAATCCTGAACGCCATCAGTCGTCGCGAAATTACACGCTTTATCGACTTGGTGACCATAGTACAAAAGTATCGTATGCGATGGAGAGCGCCTAGAAAACCGAAAGTAAATTTTGGGACAATCCGCCCCGAATACACCCCTAGTCCGAAACAAAAGGGTACATTATTATCAAGCACCCGGGTTGAATACCAAAAACCAAAACCCCTAAAGGGTAATGGAACCGTCTTGGAGGGTTGGCTCAACGGACCCTGCAAGATCCACAGTACGGAGGGCGCCACTCCAACACACAGCCTTCGAGCGTGTTGGATACTACGGCAGGTGGCCAAAAGTGGCGTAGGCTTTCTAGCCCCGGGCAACCAACCCAGCAGTACCAGTACGGTATTAACAGTCTTCGAGACTTCCGCATCAAATAATATGCGGAAACGAACAATCCGCAGCCTCGCCGAAGTCTACCAAGTAGCAACAACAAATCCATGGAGCGACACGGCTATCACCTTCAACGCCAGCGACGAACCTAAATTCCGAACAGCTAGAGCACGAGCCGCATTGGTCCTCGGTCCGATAGTGGACGGTTTTCGTCTTACTAATGTACTCATGGATGGCGGCAGCGGTTTAAACCTCATCTATGAGGAAACCCTTCAAAAATGGAAATTGACTGGAGCCGCATTGAGCGAAGCAAAGACAACCTTCAGAGGGATAATCCCTAGTCGAGAAGTACCTTCTTGGCAGAAAAATCACACTAGATGTAGTGTTCGCCCACCGGACAATTACAGGTCCGAGGAGGTCACATTTCAAGTGGCCCCATTCAGCAGCGGATATCACGCTTTGTTAGGGCAAGAGGCATTCACAATCTTCCAAGCTATACCCCACTACGGGTACATGAAGCTCAAAATGCCCGGACCCAATGGGATAATCACTCTCGCCAGTGATCCAGATACAACACTCCGCTGAAAATAAGACAGCCACACTGGCCCTAGAGACATTGTCCGAAGCCCTAGCGGCAGAGGAACTAACCACGCTGCGCTCCACGGTGGATAGGGACGATGTGATACTCGATAAGAGGTCCAAGTCCACCTCTTTTAAACCAGCAGACGAAATAGTCAAATTTCAGGTCCGTCCAACAGACCCCACAAAGACGGCCTCCATTGGGGCACAATTAAGTCCCGATGTCGAAGCCGCACTACGAGAATTCCTTCAGGAAAATTGGGACATTTTTGCATGGCACCCTTCAGACATGCCAGGAATCCGACGCAGGCTGGCAGAGCACAACCTAAATATCCTAAAAGGATTCAAGCCAGTCAAACAAGCTCTTCGGCGATTTTCAGAGCCCAAAAGACAAGCAATGGGAGAAGAGCTAGCCAAACTCTTAGAAGCCGGATTCATCAGAGATATAAAAACATCCGGACTGGCTAGCCAACTTAGTAATGGTACCAAAAAAGGACAAATCCTGGCGCCTCAAGGCCGATTTTAAAGACCTTAACAAGGCCTGTCCAAAGGACCCTTTCCCCCTCCCCCGCATCAATCAAATCATCGATGCTACCGCAGGGCACGACTCATTGTGCTTCCTCGACGCATACTCCGGATACCATCAAATCAAGATGGCGGAGAAAGATCAGGCCGCAACGGCATTCATTACTCCATATGGGCCATTCTACGCTACAACACCATGCCCTTCGGACTCAAAAACGCCGGCGCAAATATATCAGCGCATGATTCAAACATGTCCGGCGACCAGATATAGGCAAAACAGTAGAGGCATACGTGAGACGATGTGGTCGCCAAGACCAAACACGCCGGAACTCTAGTAGAAGACTTGAGGGTGACATTCGACAACCTCCGAGCATATGACATTAAGCTCAATCCGAAAAATGCGTCTTCGCGCATCAGCCGGAAAGCTCTTGGGCTTCATCGTTTCCGGTCGATGAATTGAAGCAAACCCGGCCAAAATCCGAGCTCTGTCACAATTGGATATTCCAAAAGACCTCAAGCAGATACAAAAACTAACCGGATGCATAGCGGCCTTAAGTCGCTTCATCTCCCGTTTGGGAGAAAAGGCTCGCCCCTCTACCGCCTCCTCCGGTGCAATCAACATTTCGAATGGACGGATGCTGCCACAGCCGGACTCGAAGAAATAAAGGCCATACTGGCAACAAATCCGGTTCTGGCCGCGCCCAACCTGGGCGAACCTATGTTATTATATATCGCAGCAACACACCAAGTTGTTAGCACGGTACTCATCGTTGAACGAGAAACAGAAGGGCACAAATTCCCTCTTCAAAAACCAGTGTACTACGTTCTAACTCCATGCAAATCCTGGTACCCACATTATCAAAAGATAGCGTATGCGGTGTTCATGGCATCCCGGAAGCTGCGACACTACTTTCAAGAGTGTTCAATAACGGTGGCCTCCGAAGTACCTCTCAACGATATTATAAACAATCGCGACGAACGGGCAGGATTGCAAAATGGGCTATCGAGCTCTTACCATTTGACATAACCTACAAACCACGGCGAGCTATAAAGTCGCAGGTTACAGCGGACTTCATCACCGAATGGACCCGAAGCGAACTCCCTAAAGAGTACGGTACATCTAACCGGATCATGCATTTCGACAGATCCAAAATGTTGGCTGGCTTTGGGGGCTGGCGTGAGTACCGACGTCCCCAATCGGAGACACAATCCAATACATACTTCAAATAATGTACATGGACTCCAACAACGCGGCCGAATCACGAGGCCCTTCTACATGGCCTCCGGATGGCAATCTCCATGGGCATTCAACGCCTAGAGGTGCGCGGGGATTCAAACCTCGCAATATCCCAAGTAAATGGAGACTTCGACGCCAAAGATCCAAAAATGGTAGCTTACCGCAACGCCGTCCTAAAAATGTCAGCTCGGTTCGAAAGACTAGAATTCCACCATGTAGCCCGGGATAATAACCAGGCAGCAGACGTGTTAGCACGCATCGGCACGAAACGAGACGCCGTCCCTCCTAACATCTTCCTGGAACGGCTCTTTAAGTCATCCGTATTATGGGAAGAGGAGTCTGGAAATAACAATCCGGAGCCAGCTGCATCACCTAACTCAGACCATTCTGACACAATCGGGCGGCTCACCAATGAAATAACACCTTGACTCACGAAATAATGGCAGTCATTGCCCGTGGACAGAACCATTCCTAGCCTACTTAATGCGGCAGGAACTTCCGAAGACCAAAATGAGGCCCGCTGCATCGTTCGGCGATCTAAAGCCTACAAGGTCCATGAGGGAGAACTTTATAAGAAAAGCACAACCGTAGTCCTTCAAAGGTGTATCTCCGAAGAGGAAGGGCGAAATCTCCTAGCTAAAATTCACGCCGGACTCGGCGGGCACCACGCTGCAGCTCGGGCCCTTGTAGGCAAGGCCTTCCGTACAGGATTTTATTGGCCGACAGCCCGGGCAGATGCTCAGGATTTAGTCCAACGATGCGTCGGTTGCCAGCTCTTTGCTAATCGAGCCATATGCCACCCACCGCCCTCAAAACTATACCCATTACCCGGCCGTCATGTCCGGGGCTTGACATGGTCGGACCCCTTAAAGGGGGAACCCACAAGCACAAATACTTATTGGTCATGGTGGACAAATTCACCAAATGGATTGAGGCCAAGCCGGTTAAAACGGCAGAATCCGGACCGGTGATAGACTTCATATCCGGTGTAGTACACCGTTTCGGTGTCCCCCATAGCATCATCACTAACAACGGCACGAACTTCACGGCCGACGAGGTTAAACTCTGGTGCAAAAACATGGGCATTAAGCTCGATTACGCTTCAGTCTATCACCCCCAAACTAACGGTCAAATTGAGCGAGCAAATGGTCTAATCATGAGCGGCATCAAACCCAGACTAGTGCGGTCCCTCAAGGAATCTAACACGCACTGGGCAGAGGAGCTCGACTCCGTACTCTGGGGGCTGCGGACCACGCCAAACCGAACTACCAGATTCACACCATTTTTCATGGTATACGGCGCAGAGGCAGTCCTGCCCTGTGATATAATTCATGACTCACCTCGTGTGCGCATGTACGAAGAAAGAGAAGCCGAGCTAGATCGGCAGGACAGTCTGGACACCTTAGAGGAGGAGCGGGACGTGGCAAAGGCCCGTTCCGCATTTTATCAGCAGCAGGCTCAAAGATATCAAAGCACAGAAGTACGGGCCAAAACTTACAATGTTGGCGAACTTGTTCTACGCCTGCCGGAAAAGAAAAAGGACAAACTCAAGCCCAAGTGGGAAGGTCCCGTCATCATCGACCAAGTCCTGACCGGCGGAGCATACCGTCTACGTAACGCATCGGACAACCGACTCGAACCGAACCCATGGAACGCAGCCCGTCTCCGAAGATTCTATGCCTAACACCGGACTCCGGGTTCGTCTCACTCCCCCGTCCACCCCTTGTTTTTTACTGTCTCTCCTCCTCCTCCTTCTTCCCACTTTTTTTTTCAATACCTTTTATGGGCTGATTTGCGCTTTGTTCAAGACACACTTGATGTGCCCTCGCACTCATTATACTGGGGCTTCTTTAAATGAAGCTTATTCATACGGGCTTCATGCCCAACACATGTGTCATACTTCCGCATGTAGCTTTTATTCACCATTATATGCATCAATATGACTTAAGTTTTGGCCAAGCTGGGTTGCTGGCTCTGTGCTTACCCCTCGTTCCCGATTGTTCGGCTAGGAGGTAAAGGAGCACCTCTGCGATTATTCTTGGGTCACCGGATGTGTACCTCGTGACTGGGTGAAGCCGAAAGCTAGCGTTCTTAAGAGAATATTCAGTCGGTGACTTGAAAGATGATTTATTACTTAATTATTTATCTGCCCCCAGATCCTTTTTCTGCTATCTTTGCAGTCCGACATTGCATTTTAGGGCATGCCTCCCAGGGAAAGGAACCCTTAACGGAACTATTCTCCCTGGAAGATGTTTCTTACTAACCATGTAATATAACATAACTAGTTGGGCACTTGTCTGATAAAGCAATTATGACCCCGACGCCTTGTCTCCATGCATGCCCGGTTCTTTTATAACCGTAAGGGTATTCGGACACACCTGCACTGTTGGGTCCCGAGGTTGAAGCGAAACGGTCCGCAAAGACAAACGATCTACAATCTGGCTAGAAGGCATTTTACATGTCATTTCAAATTACATCGTCAAACCGATCGATTGTACTCCTCTTCAATCCCATTTAACAGGCTGTCTAATTTACCCCTGTTGGGAATATTTCATGCCAATTCTACTTGGCCGTACATCAAGCTCACACAGGATATCCTTCCCATCGTGCCCCGCAGTCCGACCTCGGCCATGTGGTTTGGGTCGAGACCGGGTAACGTGTCTTCACCATGGCCCAGGCCTCCTCGAGCCCCGACGGCAGCCGATATCTTCCACAAACGGAGGCGTCGCCGTGCTCCTCAAGCTTCTCAAAGAAGCTCACCAAGGCCCTCGGGTAGGGAGACTGATGGCCATAAAGCATGAGCAGCGCCACTCATCGCCGCTTTGCCGAACACGTTCCAGACAATTGCACTAGCTCGGGAAGTTGGTCACCCGTTGACTCAGGCATTTCCTCCAGGCGACACTGTGAGCACACCTAAAGACATATTTCTGTCAATCGACTTCCTTGCCGAATTCTTCTTTTCAAAGGAATTTGTTCAAGCACTTACTATAAATGCTGCGACGAAGCCGCTGATTCTCCTTCACGGAGCTGCATAAATTGGGCGAACACCTTTCAGCTCTTCTCCTTGCCGGGGTGTGGGCATCTTGGAGCTTGTTTCTCTCCTGCTGCACCTTCATAAGCACCCTCTCGCCGGCCTTTAGGCAGCCTTGATGGCTATTACTTGTCCGGATCTAGTCCGGCGCCCTCTGCAATATTATTGTCAGATTCACGCCACACTTTGCTAAATAATTATCTTTTCAAAGTACGTCTTACCAGCGGGGGTCTCTGTGGCTCCCCCTGTGGAGGCTAGTGCGGCCTCAAGTTGGGCCTTGCACTCTTGGAGCTCCTGGGACAGCTGGGTATTCTTCTCCGCAAGACCCTGCATAATAATTGATCCTTAAATCAGTTATTTCAACTATTTTAAGTCTCGGGGGCTACTGACATATATAACTATTAAAATTACTTACCCGTATGTCTTTCACATACTGCTCCGTGGCTCTGGTTAACCCATCTTGAGCGGCACGGAGGTGCGCGTTTCCCGCTTTAAAGGCATTTAACGCCTCCGGGGGAGAAACACGCGTCACGAAGAACTGTTCGGCGACGCCTGTGATTCATGGCGCTCTCCACCTTAGACCGGGTGGCGGACAGCCTGTCGGCATCCTCCATCGGAGGAGCGTCCGGTTTACGCCTTGTATTCGCTTCCCCTCCCGGACCATGCGTTGGAGCATGGCCGGCGGAGGCTTGATTGGAAACCTCTCCGGACACTGTCCGGCAAGCGCTCTTTCTGTAAAAGTTAAGAGCATTAATATACCTTCTGGGGATCCTTCCCTTACAAATAGCGATGCTCGCACTGGCGGCGACGTCTCGATTCGCGCCGCACTCCTCTTCGCTCGCCGGGCCGGATCGACCCTTGTTGGTCGGCCGCCGCGGGTTCGCCTTCCCGCCTTAAAGGCACATCCTGCGATACACCATCAGTATGGGATGGTCAGAATTGAGCGCGGATCAAACGATGGTGTCAAGACCTCGGTCGTAGTCACCTGGGAGGCCAAAAACAAACCGGGGCAGTTAGCCGTAATGGTGACTAGGGCATTGTCTATGCTATGTTGGTGGAACACCCCGTCAATCAGCTCCACCTTTATGTCCGGATCCTCTTCAGAGGCCGGATCCAGGGATCGTTCCAGATCCTCGGGCTGTGGAGCTAGGCTTCTTATGCCCTCCACGTCCCCGCGCAGCTCCTGCGTCGAAATCACGGAGTAAAATACTTGACTTCAAAAAAAGTATGGATCGGGTAGATGAACATCCGCTTACCCAGCTCTGAGGGTTATGCATAGAAAATCCATTCAACAGATTCTTGCGGAGGAAGTCTTCCTCCTCTCCCTTGTACAAGCCGGACATGATCTTTGCCAGATCGGCTGCCGAGCCTAGCCCTTTGCGGCCATGACGGGTGGCGTCATCTTCCCCGTTGAAATCCCACATAGGGTGGCCCCTATATTAGAGTGGCTGCACCCCTCGCATAATGCACGTGGCCATGACTCCAATCATGGTCAATCCGGAATGGGCTAGTAACCTAATCCGGCCCATCAGATAATGGACGCTCCTATCATCTTCCCGTTGAGGGCTCCGCGGGCGCCAACTCAGGCGTTTCTTCAAGGGAGCATTGTTGAACTCCGAGAGGCCGATCCGGACTGGATCCAGCAGAGGGGCGTCCTCCATGTAGAACCATTCCGAAGGCCAGTCTTCGGACGCCTTCTTCGGGGTGCCGGATAGATATCCGGTCCCGACGATGCGCCATATTTCGGCTCCGCCCACTTGGTATATCGACCCCTCATGAGAACGGGGTACGAGACAAAACAATCTCTTCCACAGGGGAAAATGGGGCTCGATGCCCAAGAACAGCTCGCAAAAAGCTACGAAGCCCGCGATGTGCAAAATGGAGGCGGGCGTGAGGTGGTGAAGTTGGAGTCCGTAGAACTCTAGGAGCCCCCGGAGAAACGGATGTATGGGAAATCCGAGTCCCCTTATTAGATAGGGGACAAAGCATACCCGCTCCCCTTTGGAAGGGTTGGGGACGCTCTCCGCCCGCTTTCCACCCTTGTAGGTGGCCAGTCCGGCTCGAACCGGAACCATGAAAGCTGGGGAAGATATCCCTCAGTTTGAAGTACCACTAGCTTGCTGTGTGGAATCGAGCATCTCCCCAATCTCCTAGCTTAGGGCTGGGGCGCGAGAGGAGGAGCCGTCGGCTATCCATGATAATGGATTTTTGTCGATGCGCTTGATGAGAACTTGCGGATGGAGGATGGTGTGAGCTGGATCTAGATCTTCGCCTCTCTTGTAGGCGTGTTGCTCGCACGGCTAGGGGGTAAAATGTAAAAATATCCCAGCCTTTCGCATTCGTACGACACGTGGAAGAAGGCCATTATTGGGCGTAGAAGCCAAGGAGCGCAACATTTATAAAGAAGCCGGACACTATTCGACGGGAACATGAAGACTGAAGGAGAACCCGCCTTGCAACGCCGAAGACAATATACACGCCGGACTCGTCGTCGCTGAAGCCCGGTTCGGGGGCTACTGAGGGAGTTCCGGACTAGGGGGTGTCCAGATAGCCGAACTATCATCATCGACCGGACTCCAAGACTATGAAGATACAAGATTGAAGACTTCGTCCCGTGTCCGGATGGGACTTTCCTTGGCGTGGAAGGCAAGCTTGGCGATACAGATGTGTAGATCTCCTACCATTGTAACCGACTCTGTGTAACCCTAACCCTATCCGGTGTCTATATAAACCGGAGGGTTTTAGTCCATAGGACGAACAACAATCATACCATAGGCTAGCTTCTAGGGTTTAGCCTCTTTGATCTCGTGGTAGATCCACTCTTGTAACACAAATCATCAATATTAATCTAGCAGGACGTAGGGTTTTACCTCCATCAAGAGGGCCCGAACCTGGGTAAAACATCGTGTCCCTTGTCTCATGTTACCATCCGCCTAGACGCATAGTTCGGGACCCCCTACCCGAGATCCGCCGGTTTTGACACCGACAGTGACCTCCATCTTGCCGTCCTTCTGGTCTTGGTCTCGTTGCACTGATATGGAAACCTTTGCTTGATGCCTTGGTACTCCGCGCCTGCGCTTGCCCCTTTAGCACCAAAGAGGAAACGAGGACGTTGCGCACGCTGGCGCCCGCCTGGTCTCGATCGTCATGGCTCATGTCACGAGGACCTCGCGAGGTTTGCCTTGCCTTGATCTCTCTGCCCCTCGTGAGCCTGCCTGGCGAGGCCGCTCCTGAGGAGGTCTTGCATCGTCCGCCGCGAGGCTTGGCCCCTCGTGAGGGTCTTGAATGCCTTGTGGATGAGGATGGGCTGTGCAGGCCTGCTAGCTCAGCCATGCCGTGGGCCGCAGGCAGGCAAGTCTGGGGACCCCCATTCCCAGAACGCCGACAGTAGCCCCCGGGCCAAAGGCGCGCTCGGGCTTGGCTTCGAGGCGAAGCCAAAGGTCAAGCGCGGAGCGCCACGGGCCCCAAAAGCCTGCGGCCTCGGTCGACGCGTGGCGGTTGATTGGACGTGGGCGTCTCCGCTTCCCCGTGCTGCCTCAGCAACTGCCTGACTTGACAAGTCCCTGCGACATGCAAGGAAAACCATCATTACCTGTTATCGTGGGGAGCGCTGGTTGGACTTCTCCTACTATAAATGAGGAAGGGGGCGGAGCCCCCATCGCCCATTTCTTCCCATTCTGCTTGCTTCTTCTTCCTCCGCTCCATTGCTAGTAGCAACTTCAATGGCGCCGATCCGAAGATTCTCAGCTGAGGAGAAGGGAAAGATTCCCCTCGACATGCCGGCGCTGCTCCCACCGAAGAAGAGGTCGGTACACCGCCGCGACACAGCGGCGATGCACGTGGTGACGAGACCTTGGTGCGAGTGGCCTCCTCCTGGGTATCCGCTGCCATTGTACGCCCAAGCCAGGGGCTCAGGAGGAAGGAGCAATGAGTGCCGGCGCACGCGCCGCGGCCCTGGCCGACGCGCCGAGACAATGAGTGCCGTCGCTCCTAGAGTCCATGCCGTAGACTCCCCACGCGAGCTTGTGCTGTGGGCAGAGATGCCCCCAAGCTCCTGAATCCGCTTCCCGTGCTTCTTCTCCGACGTGGTGTCGCCGAGGGGGCCTCTCGAGCTCTGGTTGCAGCATGCCGATTGCGACGCTCCGGCGACCAGAGAAAACGTTGAAGCAGTCTCCACTGGCAAGATCTTCATGACCCGCGGCTTGGGCGAGGTCGCGCGGGTTTGTTGTGTGGAGGGTGCCCTCGCGATCCACTTCGAGTACGACGGTGCCTCCACACTATTCTTCAAGGTCTTCGACGCAGAGGGACACTGCTTGGATTGTTGCCTTGGAGGGGAGCACCAGGATGAGGCGCGCCCCGCTCGCGGCTACTCCAGCAGCAGCGACTCCACATGCTTAGACAACGGATTACATTGAGCGAAGACTAGTGATCAACATTTAACTTGATAATGTGTATGTCCAGGTGAACCTCCTTGGAGTCCCCGTGCACCACGACGACGAGTAAAGGATGCCATGGGTTTTCCAAGTCCACATTGGCGGGATAGTCCCTGCTCCCCAGAGTCCAAGTCCGTTCGATGAGGCCGGTGTCGCCGCCCACGCGACCTGGAGGGGTAGTAACACTGACCACACACCCATACATCGGCCTCATGTTAGTGTCAGCGTCAGCGGCGTCGCCCCTGACGCACATTACAGAGATGGGGCGGCGGCCAGAGCAGGCCTCGCAGGTGCACACGATCAAGAGGAAGACACTGCCATCCTCCTCCGAGACTAGCAGGCGGCGGTGATCCTCCAGCGACTCCGGCTTGGTGAACGGGTAGCACGTCTCGTACTTGATGTTCTCCGCCAAGGGCCAGCAGTGACCGCTGCATGCATCCGTGAGGTGATGCACCATGTCCGCCGGCGAGCCACAAAACGGCATCGGGCACTCATAGCAGTGGACGAAGGGCTCCTTGGAGGCATCGACTAGGCTGTCCATGAAACGGCAGTGGCTGTAGGGGATGTTGCGCCAGTTGAATATATGAGCAAGTTACTACGAGATTTAATCCGAATAAGCACAAAATAAATCATGACGGCTATAACAGAGATGAAACTAATCATGTGGACTAGCATAGTAGTAGGATACAGAGTAGAAACATGAATTCTACCATGATTTCGAACAGGAAGGACAGAAACACATACGGTGCAACGGGAGCAGCACCGTTGGCGTTGAGGTTGTCACCCATGTCCAAACACTACGTAGACACAGTCTTTGAGCATGGTTCGTAGTCGTTCCACGCTCGGGCATTGAAGTTTGTAACTATTTTAGATTAGAATATACTACTCCTCCGGTGCTAGTAGTAGAGCAGAGTCCTACTCTACTACTCTACTCAAGCAAGTTAGGGCATAGCACTGTAGGGAGTACCAGTACTTTGATCACTCAAGCAAGTTGTGTGGCATCGACATGACCCTACGCTGCTGGTATGTGTCTCGTAAGTCAAGCGGCGTGCTGTAGTCATCATCACCTGTCCACTTCCCATAGCACATATTCGCTTCTCCATCTTTGTCCGCACATAATCTCGTCCAATCTTCCATCCCTGCTAAGGCGCCTCCCTCGTCCAAATCCAAGCACTAACAATGGCGTAACCGAGCAGCGTCCACCGAAAGAGTGGCTGGAATTCGCTCCCCACAGAGGTAATCAAGCTCATTGTTTCGCGTGTGGACAATCTCAGTACCATGCCGCTCGCCGCGTGCTCGTCGGGGCTGTACTGTCTACTCAAAGATCTCAGGCCGGAGCTTTTTAAGCCAGCTCCTTGCTTGCTGATGCCGCTTGATCTTCAGAAACGGCATGTCACGCAGCATAACGATCGTATGGTGGCAAGCATCAACCCCCTTGACTGCGATCCGATACCCGTCAGCCTCAACTACATTAACGGTATGTACTGGGTCGGTATGAACACGTCTTGGATGGTGCTCGTCGACGGTCGCGGCAGCTGGATGCTCGTGGAGGTCTACACCCGGCGATTGATCCCCCTTCCTTCAATTAACACTGCACTGCTTTGGCACCGTGGCCCAGAATACTCGGAATCTTACAGTAGCCAACATGATACCAAGTTTGATTTGCTCAAGTTTGTAATCTACCAAGTGCCCACAAGATCTGCGAATTATAAATACTTCAGGCTAATTGCTTTCTTCAACCGCGGTCTCGCCTATCTGACAGGTCACTGCGGTAAGTGGATAAATCTGCACGTCCATCGCAGGATCATACATCCTCCATGGTTCTCTGATGCCATTGAACACAAGGGCTTCATTTACGCTGTCGACTCCTTCTATGGCTGGACGTATTGCTGGCCTACTCCAGTCATCGCTACAAACGGTTGTTACAGCAGTATGTTACTTTCCTATGATATCATGATGGCTTGCTTATATTACTGTCAACATTTGCTGAAAAAATATTCATTGTCATAACATGCCGTTCTTAAGATTGACTAAATCAAGAGCCCTTTTTTATTTGACTCCAACTTGATATGATTTTGTAGGTCGCCTGGTGTCCCTACCCTTCCTAATCCCAGAACCTATCAAAGAAAAGCGGCATGGCAGTTGCAGGTGGTTCCTGACTTGATCAGACGACGGCGAAAGATTGATGATCGCTCGCACGTACCGGACATGTTGTTTCGCGGAATACAATCACAGTCATTGCAAGGTCTTTGAGCAGGATCCCAGCTTCTCTGGGCCTTCAGGAATTTTTGGTTGGAGACTGGTAAGTAGCCTTGGTACACGCTCTCTGTTTGTCAGACTGAATTATCCGATTAACCAGGAGATAACCGATGGCAAGGATCATGATGGTAGCGCGGTTTCGTTCATCAGGCAAAACTGTGTGTACACAGCGTACCATGCGTCTCTGCATGCACCATACCCTGATATGTGCCGCCACGCTCTGCAGCCCAAAGTAGGAGAGAGGGTCGCAAGTATCAGACTTCGACCGGCTGAAGTTTCCCGTCAGCACCCATCCGGTTCAAGCCGTCGACCAATCTCCACAGCTTAATAAATAGTAACGTCTAACCGAGCCGCTTAGTTAGATGCATACACTTGGTGTAGTAGGATCTTTATGTAGTTTGATGCATACACTTGTTCTTTTTGGTAGCCCTTTTGTAATGATGGCTGATGTTTGGTTTGGAAGAGAGAGTTGCGTCTTCACTCTTCCGCCTGCTTATCGCTTCTGTTGCACCCCAGCCTTGGTTGCCGCCGCTGCCGCTGTTTTCAATGTACAATCAGTAGTATATTTAAATACATTGGTTGAATAAATGTGTTGTTAGAACGACAAACACAATGTTTTGGAAGTCGTTGCACGGTTCGATCCTTTAGTGCCCCGTACCGTACGTAGCGCATACTATTTTTCGTATGGAACACATTTTCCACTTGTAGATAACATGCAGCCCACTGATGAAGGCCCAATAGAGAAGCCCATAATTAACTGGAAGGGAGGCTCTTACATGAATCCGGCCCAAGTACATTCTCATGGTCCCCTAAACATGAATAAGTAAAAAAATAAATAAATAAAGCTAAATGCTCATGCACCAGTTCTTTGGGAAAATAGGTAGCCCAGTATTTCTTTTTGAAGAATACCCAAGCTAGGACTTTTTGTTTTCTCCGAATTACTGGGCTGCAAATCTTTCAAGACGAGGAGGGATGCATTCTAGCCTGGCTTAAGAGTATGGTCAATTTCTGTTAAAGTAATATCAGAAGGGGTTGAAAATTCCAAAAAAATTATAGCAAATGGGATATAAGTTTCTTTTTTTGTTCTTCACTGATATCTTATACGTATTTCATTGGATTTAACATGACATAGTACTAATTTATTTTTAAATTTGTTTTAGTATGGCTATTAATTTTTGTATTAAGAATATTTCGTTCCCCAGCAAAAATTTGCGAATTTTCAAAATTTCCCACATATTTAGTTAATTTTTTGACCCTGGTACTGACCAAAAAATGGCCAGCAATTCTAAAAATGGAAAACGGGCTGCAATAAATTCCATATGAATTAGAAAATGAGTAAAAATTATAAAATTATAGCAAATGGGTTGTACACGCCACAGATTTCGAGGCTGACTTGTTTACGCAAAGCTTTGTCAGTGAATACACGATTCTAGCAGTAGGGACTGTTGGATGTCCATCCAATGGCTGACGTGCTTCTTCAATCTCTGATCTTCCTGCTCCAGCCGCCTAAACTAGCGCCGGCGGACTGCTCGCTCCTCCTCTTGTGGCCCATTTGTGATGCCACGCAGCTTCCTGTGCCCACCTCATCGCCTCCGCTGGCCTGGCCGCATGCAATCAATCGCCTCCTTATTACGCTGAAAAAATGATTCCTCCCATCGACATCCTGGGCGCACCGGTTGGGAGGCTGACACAGGGCCTACTAAGTTGACGCAGACGCAGGCTTGTCAACTTAGTCAACAAACGATTCTAGCAGCAGTAACCATTGGATTTGAATCGAACGGTCCTGCTGCTTCTTCAATCGCTGCTCTTCTTGCACCAGCCGCCCAAACCAGCGCCGAGGAGACCGCCTGCTCCTGCCTCCAGTGGCCGGTTGTGCTGCCGTTGAGGCCTCATCGCCCCCTACTACTCCCACTGCTAGCCAGGCCCTGCGGCGACGGCAGCCTCACACCACTGCCGAACCAGTGAACCCTCGTACTCCTCTTCGCGTGGGCTTCCACTGCCGCGTCTTCCCTGGCTCCGCGTCGTCCCCTTCCTAGGCCTCGCTGTCGTCCACCACCTTGGTTCTCTCGGTGCGGCATGGTCAACGTGGTCAACGACATTCCATTGGAAGAGTACTGTATGTGGAGAGGCTAACAACTGGGTCCATGGCCACAGCCCAGTTTTTTTTGTGATTTGCCAAGTAAGTCGCTTTGTCAGGCCTGTTGGGCTGCAAATCTTTCAAGACGAGGAGAGCTTTCATTCGGCTGGCCGAGAAAATGGCCCATCAGTAATGAGAAATGGGTTGTACATTTTTAAAACACATCAAACCGGCAATTAGTTTCAAATATCTTTTTTTCATTTCAAGATTTTAAATTACATTAATTTTTATGCGTGGAGAATTTGTTGGATTTTATATTGATATACATTTATTTTTCAAATCAGTTTGAATGTGAGTCGAAATTTCGGGATTAAAAACAGTTCGGACCGCACCGAAATATGCAAAATTTCATATAATTTTTTAACCGTGGCCACAATATGGGATGTAATGCTAACAAAAAGAATATGGGCTCCAAAAAAACCTTAATAATTAGCAAATGGGCTGTAAATTATTAGAAATAATGGCAGATGGGTTGTATGCTGTTTTCCACATATTTGAGGCTTTCCTAAAAAAAGGTTGATGCACAAGCAGTTACTGTTGGATGGCCATCCAACGGCCGTCGTGCTTCTTCAATCTCTGCTCTTCCTGCTCCAGCCACTCAAACAAGCGCCGACGAGACTGCCTGCTCCCTCCTCCCCGCGGCCGGCTCTGCTGCTGCGCAGGCCTCACCGCCCCACTGTACTCCCATCGCTGGCCTAGCCATCCCTCTACTCACCCACACCTGCTGTTATTCTCCGTGACGCAGATGAACCAAGATAAACCCTTGTACAACAGACGCCCCTCCGTCCGGAAACAACTGCTGAGTCTTCCCTGCCTCCGTGTCGTTCCCTTCCTAGGCCTCACCGTCGTCCACCGCCTTGGTGCTCTCGGTGCGGCTTGGTCAACGTGGTCAATGACCGACATGCATCTGAAGTGGACTGTACGTGGAGAGGCCGACAGCTGGGTCCAGGGCCGCACGCAAGGAAATGCCTCCTTATTATGCGCAAATTAATGATTCCTCCACCTGACATCAGGGACCCACCGAAAGGGCCTCTGTATTTCACAAAAAAAACGTTACCGCCACTGACAGCTCGGACCCACCAGCTATATCTTCGCACGCGAAGAAGTGCCTCCTTATTACGCAAAAAAAAATGAATACTCCCCCTGTTAGATGGTACCCAGTATAGTGGAAGGCTGACTTGTGGGCCTACTAAGTTGACGGGGACGGAGGGCTTTGTCAACTTAGTCAATATGCACGATTCTAGCTCCAGTGACCGTACGATGTCCATCCAACGGTCGTAGTGCTTCTTCAACCTCTGGTCTTCTTGCTCCAGCCGCCCAAACCAGCGCCAGTCGTGCCTCGTGCTCCTGCCTCCCGTGGCCGGATGCGAAGCGGCGGAGGCCTCACCGCCCGCTACTACTCCCACCGCTGGCCAGGCCATCCTGTACTCACCCACACCCCCTGTTATTCTGCGGCGACGGCAGCCTCACACCGCAACGAACCAGTGAACCCTCGTACTCCTCTATGCGTGGGCATCCACTGCCGCTTCTTCCCCGGCTCCTCGTCGTCCCCTTCCCAGGCCTCGCCGTCGTCCACCACCCTGGTGCTCTTGGCGCGGCGTGGTCAACGTGGTCAAGGAACGGCTTCCATCAGACGTGGATCAGTATGCGTGGAGAGGTCGATACCGGGTCCACGGCCGCAGCAAGGAAGTGCCTCCTTATTACGTGCAAAATAATTATTCCTCCACCTGACAGCGGGGACCCACCGGACGGGCCACCGTATTTCGCGAAAAAAACATTTCCCCCCTGACTGCTGGGACCCACCAGCTACATCTTCGCACGCAAGGAAGTGCCTGACAGTCGGGACCCACCTGGTCGAAGCGTACGTAGCGTTGTCATTCTGGTCGCAAACGTGTACGTACATATATACTGGTGGATGTAGAGGCGCGCACGTGTCGTAGTAGAGGCGCGCACGTAGCATGTACACGTACGTACAACGGCCAGGGTGCAAGAAAGAAAATACGGCCACGTATGTGTACATACGGGCGGGGTCTCAAACGCCTACTCGCGCACATGTACGGCCAGGGCTCGTGTACATGGTTGGGTCGGAACGGAAAAACAGCGTCGTCATCGTGTTCATGGGGAGGCAACGGAATGCGTCGTGTTCATGGGGAGGCAACGGAATGCGTCGTGTTCATGGGGAGGCAACGGAATGCGTCGTGTTCATCGGGCGGCAACGGAATGCGTGGGAGCCAACCAGCTGGGTCGGAACGGAATGCGTGGTCGTCTTCATCGGGAGGGCTTGGATGGAACAGGCGATGGAAACGAGGCCTGGCGTACCGCAAAACGGAGGAAACGGACCTCCTATGTTCAGAACAGGGTCCTGTTGATCGGGAGGGGTGTGGCGATCGCAAAAGCGGAGGAAGCGGACCTCTTCACGGTCGAAACGGGGTCCCGTTGATCGGGAGGGTGTGGAGTCTTGCAAAAGCGGACGAAATGCAGACCTCCTACTACGGTCAAACGGGGTCCTGTTGATCGGGAGGTGTGGCGCATCGCGAAAACGGATTTAAACGGACCTCCTACGGTCGAAATAGGGGTCCTGTTCATCGGGAGGGTGTGGCGTACCGCAAAAGGGACTCCACTGGATACCTTTCATCTCCACCGTCGACCTCCTCCAGCCTCCACGGGCTACCGTCGACCTCCTCCAGCCTCCACGTGCTCGTGTTCATCCAGCCTCCACCGCGCGCTACTCCACCGGCAATTGTTCAACCACCCCTCCACGGGCACCCCTCCACCTTCTATTCTTCATCCAGCCCTCCACACCACGGGGTCCTGTTCAACCACCCCTCCACGGGCACCCCTCCACCATCTACTGTTCATCCAGCCCTCCACACCACGGGGTCCTGTTCATCCAGAGGCAACGCCCTCGCTCACTGTTCATCCACCCCGCAACGCCACTGTTCATCCAATCAATCGGCTTGATTAGCAGCAGAGCGGCGAATCGCTCAATCGGGTTGATTAACGACCATCAATCGATCGCCGGGTTCGATGAACGCATAGCGTGCGGTGCAATCGCCGGGTTGATTAGAGCCCAACGCCGCCTCGCTTCGAGTTCAGTTAGAGCCAACGCCGCACACGCCGCATATGTGTACGAGAGAAAGCACATCGCCGGCCCCCGACCTCCCACCGTAACCGGGAACTCCCTGAAAATTTCCTCCCCCTCGCTTCTACCACAGTTTTTTCCGTCATGGACGGCCCAAAGAATGTCATGCAGCTGCGTCTCCGCCCCGCCTATGATGAAAAGCCCATTTTCTGTCATGATTTTTTGTCATAGAAGTAGGAGCCCACCACATCTATGATGATACCGGGTTTTGTCACAATTATCGTCATAAAAGTGTCATATGTATGAAAGAAAAAGTTTTCGTTCGGCCCAAAATGTCACAGATGTGTCTTTTTTTGTAGTGCCACCAGCTACTTCTTCGCACGCAAGGAAGTGCCTGACAGTCGGGACCCACCTGGTCGAAGCGTACGCAACATTGTCACTCTGGACGCGAACGTGTATGTACATATTGGTCGATCGGTCTGTCTGCAGGCTGCAGCAATGAACCATGGCCATGTAAGGAAGGGCACATGTCGTAGTAGAGGCGCGCACGTGTCGTAGTATAGGTGCGCACGTAGCATGTACACGTATGTATAGCGGTCAGGGTGCAAGAAAGAAAATACGACCACGTACGTACATACGGGCAGGGTCTCGAACTCCTACTCGCGCATACATACGGCCAGGGCTCGTGTACATGGCTGGGTCGGAACGGAGAAACTGCGTCATCGTCGTGTTCATGGGGAGCCAACCGGCTGGGTCAGAACGAAATGTGTCCTCGTATTCATCGGGAGGCAACCGGCTTGGACGGAACAACCGATGGAAACGAGGCCTGGCGTACTGCAGAACGGAGGAAACAACCTTGTATTCGACCGGCCATGGTTGAAACGGGATCCTGTTCATCAGGAGGGGTCTAGGGTACCGCAAAACGGAGGAAACAGACTTCTCTTGGTCGAAACGGGGTCCTGTTGATCGGGAGGGGTGTTGCGTACTGCAAAACGGAGGAAACGGACTTGTGTTGGAGTGCTACGTTCGAAATGGGGGTCCTGTTCATCGGGAGGGGTGTGGCGTCCTGCAAAATGGGACTCCACGGGATACTATTCATCTCCACCATCGACTGCGTCCACGGGATACTGTTCATCCACCGTCGACCTCCTCCAGCCTCCTTCTGTGACTGTTCATCCACGAGCTCTTGTTCATCCAGCCTCCACCACGTGCTCCTCCACCGGCTACTGTTCAACCAGCCCTCTCCACAGGGTCCTGTTCAACCAGCCCTCCACGAGCTACTGTTCATCCAGCCCTCCACCCGCTACTGTTCAACCAGCCCTCCACGGGGTCATCCTGTTCATCCAGCCCTCCACGGGGTCCTATTCATCCACCCCCAACCGGCTCAATCGGGGTCCTGTTCATCCAGCGGCAACGGCCTCTACTACCATGGGGTCCTGTTAATCCACCCCCAGCGGGAACTGTTCTTCCAACCCCCCAACAATGCTCACTGTTCATCCAGAGGCAGCATCAATTGTCTTCAGTTAGCAGCAGTAGCGAAGGAAGCACTCGGGTCCAGTTAATAGGAAGGGATCGATCGCTCGAGTTCAGTAACGTAGCTAGTGCAATCGCTCGGGTTCAGTTAGAGCCCAATGCCTCGCACCCACGCGCGTACGTGTACGAGAGAAACGCGCGTCGCTCAGCCCCCAACCACCCACCATAACCGAGAACTCCCCGATATTTTCCTCGCCCTTGCTTCTACGATGGTTTTTTTCCGTCATGGACGGCACAAAGAATGTCATGCAGCTGCATATCCGGCCCGCCTAGGACGAAAAGCCCATTTTCTGTCATGATTTTTTGGCATAGAACCAGGAGCCCACCACATCTATGATGATACCGGGTTTTGTCACAATTATCGTCATAGAAGTGTTATAAGGATGACAGAATAATTTTTCGTTCGGCCCAAAATGTCACGGATGTGTCTTTTTTTGTAGCGTTGTTTGTTCTTTGTGGCAATAGATTGTGCATCACCCCTTTATACATCGGTAGATGCACATGGTGCTAGTGCGTCCACTATACCGTACAACCCTTTAGCTATTGTTAATCTAATAAGGCTGCTGGAAAATTGAAGCAATGCCACAGTTAAAACCAAATTACATGCTTAATGAATTTTATTGTTAATACAATCTCTCTACTAATATGAATCAGTGTGCCACTGTTTGAGAAATGCTACTGTCTTGCTTTCTTTCCCATTTAGATAAGTAAGATGCTTCTTTTTGTGGGCTTCTGTGTCATCCACAGTTCTTGACCAGTAATTGTTTCCTTCGCACCTCTGTGTAAACAGGGTTATCTACTTCACCTCGTTGCTATTGCGACCTTTTGTTGCACTGCACAAAACACTTTTCTTTATGAGTGTTTTGTGTAGTTCAACCAAAATGTCACACTGACAACGTTGCTTGATTGCTTGATCATAGTGGAACTACACAAGAGGAGATCTGACTTACTATCCATGTTGGCAAATTTGTTTCAGATCTTCTTATTGTGAGTTGTTTGAATTCCGCATTATGAGAGGTTAGTACTAGCCTTCTTTCACATGATTGTGCAGTGTGCTTTCATATGTTGTGCTACTTATACGGTAGTGTTGCTTGATTTTAGTGAACTGCACAAAAGGAGAACAGACTTCCAATCTGTATGTTCATCGTAATATCCCATTGAGGTAAGATAATGATATTTCACAACTGTTGTCCTGTATTTTGCTACTGTTATCAGAAAAGTAATGTTATTGTTTATTGCTATACTTGTGCTCCCTAATTGACATGCCAAATCTTACATTAAAGGCGAAGCTTGTCTGTTATTGAAACAAGTGATGAAGGGCAAGAACAAGCGGAAGAAGAACAAAAATCAACTCCCGGTGCTGTAATGAAGCAATGGAACTGTGACGACACAAGTAATGATATAGTTTTGCATCTTAATTTATTGGTATGGCTGGAACGAGCAATTATTTTGCCACTGTGATTTGATGCCACTCTTAATGTAACATGTAATTATCTCTACTTGTGCAATCAGGGAACTTGTTTGAAGATAACATATATTTTAGTGGAACTGCACAAGAAGATGCTGGAAACATTAAACTAATCAAGGAGTTTATAGTAAGCATGGCAACCATAGCAGATAATAATGGATGGTTCCGGAGAAGTGCTTCATTTGCATGCTCTACACAAAAGCCTCATGACAAAGGTTGGTACCGGCCCACGGATTTCATCCATATGATTGAGCTTTGTCATCTCTATTGGTGTTGTGCTACTGTTTAGCTACTGTCATGAGAAAGTGGCATTGTTTCGCATGTTAATCTAAGGCTGCTAATAAATTGATGCACTGGTTTGCCATCGTTATAGCCACTGATAAAATTAAGTAATAATACAGTTCAAGTTGAGCTGATTTGTTTGGTATCATATCATTTCCTAGTTCCGATGTTAGCATTTAGTTGTTCTCTTGTCTTTGCACAACAGGATCCTCCTTCTCTGAAGAAGAATATGGAGTACGTGAAAAAGCCCAGTCTATCTTCTCATCGGAAGGAGTAGTTGAAGGATGGTTACATTACTCCCCACAAGACCAAACTAACTCCAGCTCAGAAGGACTCACATATTTCCATATTTTTGCCGTGATGGGAAAGTACAATGCTGTTCTAGGATTCTTTCTAGTGAGTTTCTTTTCCTAAATGTGTGCTCTACATGGACCATGTAGGTGCCTGTGTAAACTGTAAATTCATAATACAGTTTGCTATATTAATCACATTTTTAGTATTTATGCAAACATGGGTGCTCAGCTTGATTTCAATGGGAACTGCACAAAATATTCTGAAGGTTCGTGCCCATTATACTTCATCATGCACAATACATCGAATATTCTCGAATCATTCATGTCCACCTCAAGCCACAAAATTAGCTACAAGAAAGGAGGTCCCGATATGTTCAAGGAGTTGCAACATATAAAGGTGAAATCATACAAGCTACGCGCGAATTTGGTTGATTTTGGTGGAACTGCACAAAAAGAACAACTGGTTTATTTAGCATGAGGTGCCATGTCAATGTCCGAACTGATCGGAAACCCCGCCCATTCCACAATCATAGGCATTTGTTATTTTGGAATGGGAAAACCTTGTCAAAGTTTGCTCATTGATGCATGCAAAAGGACACGCATTTGATATTTTGGAATGGTAGAACCTTGTCAAATTTTGCTCATTGATGTTAGCAAGAAGACATGTGTTTGATATTTTCGAATGGGACGCCCTTCGCTGTCAGCAACATCGCTCGAGTTTTCTGTATTCTTTAGTTGTGAAGTGAATATTGGCTCTGACATGTGAATCACTTAGATGCATAATCATCGATTGTTTTGAATATTCTCTATGAATTGCCAAGCCTGTGAGTTTGATTGCAATGTACACGCACGCTAAAAAGCTGCTCAAACTTTTTGTACGTGTGAAACTGCTGCAAACGAGATGGTCACTGTGCGTCTTGGGAACAATGCTAGTACATATTGTGTTGCATCTTCATCCAATGCCAGTGCTAGAAGAATACGAACTAATCGAACTAAATTCGTTCATACACGGCCAGATTTCATGTAAACATGCTGGATTTCATTACATTTCATACATTCTTCAACTCAAAAGGGGTGTGTCGAAGGTATAGTTAAGGGATAATTGGTTTTATACCCTTAGTTGTGTCCCCCTCGTCAGGATTGCCCCTAGTTTCTGAAAACACGTGGTCTTGCCCAACCTACTTTGGCGTCTTGTGCTTTTGCACTTTGACCATTTGACCATGACTTAGAAAACTTCATAACTAATTTGTACTAAATCATTAAAATGCAAATAAGATACCAAAATGTTCGGAAAACATCACCAGTGTGTCAATGTCACTTGCATTCATGGCAAAAGTGTTGGTAAGTGCCCATCTGAGTTTTAGCTCTTATGATACCACCATGAACAGTAAAATCTAAAGAAAACGTTGGTGGAAAGAATGACAGATGTTTTTAGTGCTTGCCAAGTTTCATTTGGGACTGACATTCGTGGAAGTCGTGGAAAAACAGTCTATTTTCGAGTGTTGATTGTTTTTTTTTGCCATGAATTCCAAGAATGTCATTACCTGATGAAACTTGGCAAGCACATAAAACATTTTTCATTCTTTGCCACCAACTATTTTTATTTTATTTTCATTTTTTTAGATTGTACTGTTCATGGTCGTATCAGAAGAGCTAAAACTCGGATGGGCACTTACCAACACTTTTGTCATGAATGCAAGTGACATTGACATACAAGTGATGTTTTTCCGAACATGTTGGTATCTTATTTGAATTTTTCTGATTTAGTATGAATTAGTTATGAAGTTTTCAAAGTCATGGTCAAACGGCCAAAGGGTAAAAGCGCAAGACGCCAAAGTGGATTGGGCAAGACCACGTGTTTTCATAAACTAGGGGCAATCCTAATGAGGGGGACACAGCTAAGGGTATAAAACCAATTATCCCTATAATTAATTAAACTAATCTATGATCTCCAGAGCCCATTTCCCGTGTCCGGCTGAGCCGAACATAAGCTTATTCTCTAGCACACCTCTCCAACTCCACGTCGCTGCCAAGAAGCTAATTGGCCATCAATGCTCAACCCGCCAAGCTTGGCTTCAACCGAAGGGTAGCAGTGGTGGCCTTACTTGGACCCGAGCAGCGGCGACCTACCATGTTCCTCTTCCTTATTTTCTGTGTTGCGCGGCCTCATTGGCAGTGGGGCGGGGTCTTGACGGAGACGAGGATGTCCTCTGTCTCATTGCCGGCATGGAGGCGCCTGGGTAGAGCAGGGGAAATCCTCGCCCTTGTTGCTAGGAGGGTGGGGCCTCGACGGAGCCGGTGATGTCCTCTGCCTCGTTGTTGGAGGGGCGGGGCCTCGGCGGAGTAGGGCCACGCCGAAGCCGGCAAAATCCTCCGCCTCGGTGCCGGCTGGGCGGGGCATCGGTGGAGCCGGCATTGTCCTCCGCCACGTCGTCGGTCTCGCCAAACAACGCCTCGCCCGCTTCATCACCCTCTTTGTAGGAGGCCGCAACTTCCGACACCAGCATGCGGTACTGCCAGCACGCGAGGTGGCTCTCACGGGCGGAGCGGTACGACTCGAGTAGTGCTTTGTGCTTTGCCCGCTCCGCGGCGATCTGATCCTCCGCCTGCAGGTGCTCCTGGAGGACATGGTTCTTGTAGGCGGCGTCGGCCTGCGCCTCCCGGAAAAGCTCCTGATGCTTCTCCATCACCGTGTCCATGTATTGGGCACATGCCTCGCCGATGGTCATGGTGCAATGCACCGACGAGGATGGCGCAGAGGAGGGGGTTGGCGCCAGATTGTCGACTACCACGTTCTCCATTGTGATGTCGTTGTCCTCCGACTGCCTGCCGGCCAGCCAGTCGGCAGCAATGGCTGGCATCTCCTTCTGGTCCGTCGTCCGCCCATCCCGAAGAGCGCTGGAGCGCGAGGAAACCATGGTGGGAGTGGTGTGGACAGGAGAAAGGGAACGGAGGCGGATGACCGCGGCTATGGCCGTCGCAACAGTTTATATAGCAATGGTGTGTGGCAGAGGGACGGATGGGTAGCGTCGGACATGCCTCCTCGGCAACCGCATATCATTAATGTGGGTGGCAGACGGACAGACGAATGACACTTGTGTCATTTGAACGCGGAGCAATAGCCTACACTAGGAAGCGGCGCGGGCGACCCTAACCATTTTGGGCGGAAAGCGCGCGTGGGCGAAGGAAGCGGTCTGGGTGTGCCAGTGCGGTCAGACTCGTGCTTGGCAGCGGTCCGGTCTACCAGCCGGACATGCTGGCTCGCTAGCGAGCTCGGCGAGCTGGGCGACAAGAACTAGATGATGGTCGTGGCTTCCGACCAGGAGCTGGCGCCACCGCCCAAGCCGGTTCATGCCGTGTTCACCATAGAGCAGGTGCGGCCGCACTTCGACGCCCCAATGGCGGCTACCGGGGCAGGAGGACCTGTGTTGCAACCTCCATCTCCTCAATGAGCACCGCCTCACGGAAGGACGAATCGCTGACGAACAAGCGAAGGACAATGCCGTCGCGGACATGTGGCCCTATGATCCTCGCTTCCTGAATGAGCAGCGGGCGCTGTATCAAACCACCAGGGTGCGCCAGGAGGCCCAGGGCGCCTTGGTGGATTCTGGCCACCTCGGGTGCCCCGTGAACCGCCTCTTTACTCTATAAATACCCCAATATTTCAGAAAACCTAGGGGAGTCAACAAAAATCAATTCCAGCCGCCGCAGAGTCGAGAACCACCAGATCCTATCTAGGCACCATCACGGAGGGGTTCACCACTTCCATTGGTGCCTCTCCGATGATGTGAGAGTAGTTCTTTGTAGACATTCGGGTCTATAGTTAGTAGCTAGATGGCTTCCTCTCTCTCTTTTGATTATCAATACAATGGTCTCTTGGAGATCCATAAGATGTAACTCTTTTTTGCAGTTTTGTTGGGATCAGATGAATTTTGAGTTTATGATCAGATCTATCTTTTTATATCCATGAAAGTTATTTTGAGTTTCTTTGATCTCTTATATGCATGATTGCTTATAGCCTCGTATTTCTCCTCCAATATTTGGGTTTTGTTTGGCCAATTTGATCTATTTATTTTGCAATGGGAAGAGGTGCTTTGTAGTGGGTTTGATCTTACGGTGCTTGATCCCTGTGACAGAAGGGGAACCAATACGTATGTATCGTTGCTACTAAGGATAAAACGATGGGGTCTATTTCAACATAAATATATGTTTTCTACATCATGTCATCGTTCTTATTGCATTACTCCATTTCTCCATGAACTTAATACACTAGATGCATGCTGGATAGCGGTCGATGTGTGGAGTAATAGTAGTAGATGCAGGCAGGAGTCGATCTACTAATCTTGGACGTGATGCCTATATAATAATCATTTCCTGGACATCGTCATGATTATTTGAAGTTCTATCAATTGGCCAACCGTAATTTGTTTACCCAATGTTTTCTATTTTTCTCGAGAGAAGCCACTAGTGAAACCTACGACCCCCAGATCTCTTTCTCATATATTTGCCTTTGCGATCTACTTTTCCTTTGCTTTTATTTTCAGATCTATTAAATAAAAAATACAAAATACCTTGCTATGTTTAATTCTTATTTATTCTATTTGGCGTTCGATCTATCAATCTACTACAATTTTATTCACGTTCGTTTGCCTATCTTGAGGCGCCGCTACCCGAAAGGGATTGACCACCCCTTTTACACGTCGGGTTGCGAGTATTTGTTATTTGTGTCCAGGGGTTGTTTACGTTCTGTTGCTTGGTTCTCCTACTAGTTCGATAACCTTTGTTTCATCACTGAGGGAAATAACTACCACTGATGTGCTGCATCGTCCCTTCCTCTTTTGGGAAATACCGACGTAGCTTCAAGCCGCATCAAAAGGAATTTCTGGTGCCATTGCCGGGGAGGATATTCAACATATACCAGGTTCCTGATCACAAATCTCATCTCCTCGCAATTTAAATTATTTGCCATTTGCCTCTCGTTTTCCTCTTCCCCACTTCACAAAAATTTGCCATTTTATTCGCCTTCTTTTTCGTTCGCCGTTTTCACGTCGGATCTTTCCTCTGCTTGCAATCATGAGTGATTTTGGTATGGCACCAACAGATGATGGCCTAACTCCTAATATTGGACGTACGAGCAATATAGATGCTAAAACTTTTATATTGGGGCAAGGGAATGTTATGGGAAAAGAACGTATCCAAGAGTTTTTCAATTGTGTTGGGAATCTAAGTCTTGATGATGCTCCCATACTTAAAACTACTAGATCTTATGCGGATGCTATTTCAGCACTAGTTCTGAAACTTGAAAGTAAATTTATCCGTACTCATCCTACTTTGCAAAGATTGTTTTTTGAGCTTCCCGTGATAAAGAATCCTAGGGCTAAAAATTTGGCCACCCTTGTCCTTATGAATGAATTTGATTACATAATAAGGGAAGCTAGGGAAATGTTTGATTTTTATGGTATGAATCATGAAAAACCCGTGATAGATGAAATTATTTACAATAGTGATTATGCGCTAAGGCATTTTCTTGGGGATAATAAAATCTTTGATGAGAATCTTAAGAAAGAAGTCCCCATTTTAGATATAATCCAACAAGTTTTCAATGATGTTAATCAACATCACTCTTGGATTATTGCGGGAAATCAAAGGGGATATGATGAAAACCAACTTAGAAATGCTAAGGTTCCTATGGATAGTATGTTTTATGTTGTATTTACAAAATCTCATGACAACAACACCCCTGAGGAAATTAAGAACAAGGATGACGAAACTTAAATCCTTGCTTTATGCCTAGCTTAGGGCGTAAAACAATAGCGCCTGTTGGGAGGTAACCCTATGAATAATATTTAATTTTTCTTTTTGCTTCATGTTTTTGAGTGTTAGCAAAATTATGCTACTGTTATGATTGTGTTTTTTGTGTTTTAATTAGTGTTTGTGCCAAGTAGAACCTTAGGATCTTCTTGGGTGATAGTTGTTTGATCTTGCTGGAAAAAACATAAACTTTTGCGTCCAGAGTTAGAATTTTAATAAATCACAGAAGCGACGAAAAACTCTGATTTTTTTTACAGTAGATTGATTAGAAATTTCTCAGGTTGTCCTATTTTTCAGGATTGTTGGAGTTACAGAAGTATTTGAACAATTCAGATTGCTACAGACTATTCTGTTTTTGACAAATTCTGTTTTCCTTGCGTCGTGTGCTTGTTTTGATGATTCTATGGTTTTCTTTGATGATTTTTTGCCATAGAAAAGTTGGAATACAGTATATATAATGCAAGAATAAAATATGAAAAGGTTGCAACAATACTTATAGTAGTGATTTATTTTCTTATACTAATGGCTCTCACGAAGGTTTTGTTTGAGTTTTGTGTAATTGAAGTTTTCAAGTTTTGGGTTATCTTACGATGGATGAAGGAATAAAGAGTAAGAAGAGCCTAAGCTTGGGGATGCCCTGGCATCCCAAGCTATTATCCAAAGAGAGCAAGAAACTACGCTTCGGGATGCCCCGAGTGGCATCCCCACTTTCTTCTAACGACCATCGGATTTTACTCGAAGCTATATTTTTATTCGTCACATACTATGTGTTTTGCTTGGAGTGTCTTGTATGATATGCGTCTTTGCTTGTTTTATTTTGTGTTTTAAGTCTTAATTCCTTGCTTGACACACCTATTTGAGAGAGCCAAAATTATGCCATGACTTGTTAAAATTGCTCTCTATGCTTCACTTAAATTTTTATGACCTACGGATTTGCTCTAGTGCTTCACTTATATATTTTTGAGCATGGTGTGCTTTAGTAATTTTTTTAAGAAATGCTGTCTTGCTTCACATAGATTTGTTTGAGAGTTATTACAATTTTCAAGAAATTCTCTCTTGCTTCACTTAAATTAATTTGAGACAAAGAAATATTATGCTCATGATCTTCACTTATATTTGTTTGAGTTTATTAAAAGCAACACATGAAAATTAGTCCCAAAGTGATAGATATCCAAGAAGGATATAATAAAAACTTCCATGAAGATCATTGGACAAAATAAACTTGATTCTTAGTAATAGTTTTGAGATATGATGATGTGATATGTGAGTTATGCTGATGAGTAATTGTGCTCTAGTAAGAATATTGGTGTTAAGGTTTGTGATTCGCTATGCAAGTACGAAAGTCAATAGTCATGCATTGAAATTATATCCAACTTGTGGTGTATTATTCGGTGTTATTTGTGCTTAATGCTTGCTTATGAGATTATTTGTTTCTTGGTTGGTCGCTTCTCAATCTTTTGCTAGCCTTCATTTTGCACTAAGTATGATCTCTACTTGTGCATCCAAAAACCTTTAAACCTGTTTTGCTACATGAGTCCACTATATCTACCTATATACGGTATTATTTTGCCGTTCTAAGCAAATTTGTATGTGCCATCTCCAATTTTCAAAATAAACTTCTCTTTTGTGTGTTCGTACCGCTCGCGGAGTGGTGAGGGGTGGCTAATATTTTCCATGCTAGATGTGTTATTCTCACGATGAGTGTTTATTCACTTGTCATTGCACGAGAGTAAGGCAAAGGTATTAGGGATGCCCAATCCCGAAATGAAAAATGAATTTACTTTATGTTGTCAAATAAAATATTCCTTGGAAAGTGTTGGTATGGAAGGCAATCGTGGATACGGCTAGCCATGTATAGTGAAAGTATGGTGGAAAAAGGAATAAACTATATTTTCTGTTTAGGAACCGCTTATGATATACTCCCTCCGTTCCTTGATATAAGGTGTATAGATTTTTGAGAAAAAACCCGAAATATAAGGTGTATTGCGTTGCATCACTCGTTTGGATTATTTTTTTAGGGATTTGATTACAGTTCCTTATATTAGGCAAGCTCCTTTATTTTCTCATGCGAATTAGTCAAGTGTAATCTCGCCCAAAACTTGTGAAATTTTCCCTCCACATGCGTTCTTTAATTTCCATGCCAAAAACTATACACCTTATATTTAGGAACAGAGGGAGTATCTAGCATGGAAAGTGTTGGGAACTCTAAGTCGTTTTCGTTGGTGCGAAAGACACACCTCCCAAAATGTTTTTATCTCTAAGTTTTTCGCTTTGAGCTCTAGCACCTCTACAAATCCCTACTCCCCTCTATGAAGGGCCTTTCTTTTACTTTATGCAATTTTTATTTTTGAATTTGAGTCTCCATCTTCTGTTATAAAAGCACCAACTAGGAGGCAATATGATCTTACTTGAGTATTGGGTGTAGTTAAAATGCGAGTGTGTTTCATGAATGGATCAATGGTTGAGCATGATGGGCTAGGGATAACATATTTTAGTGTTAATATTATGAAAGACATGGTTGCTTGTTGATATGCTTGAGTATTTAAGTTGTCATGTCAAAACTAGACTATTGCTTTGAATCACATAAAAGTCCAATTGTCCATGCTATAAACAAAATAATATTATATGACATGTTAGGCAGCATTCCACATCAAAAATTCTGTTTTTATCACTTACCTACTCGAGGACGAGCCGGAGTTAAGCTTGGGGATGCTGATATGCCTCCAATGTATCTATAATTTTTTATTGTTCCATGCTGCTATATTATCAATCTTGGATGTTTTATAATCATTTTATAGTCATTTTATATCATTTTTTGGTACTAACCTATTGACATAGTGCCAAGTGCCAGTTGTTGTTTTTTCTGCATGTTTTTTACATCGCTGGAAATCAATACCAAACGGAGTCCAAATGCAACAAAGCTTCACGGAGATTTTTTATGGACCAGAAGACACCCTATGGGCAAAGGCAGCGCCTCGGGGGTGCTCTGAGTGGAGCACAAATCACCAGGGCGCGCCAGGAGGCCCAGGCGCGCCCTGGTGGGTTGTGCCCACCTCGGGTGCCCCCTGAACCGCCTCTTTACTCTATAAATACCCTGATATTCCAGAAACCCTAGGGGAGTCGACGAAAATCAACTACAGCCGCCACAGAGTCCAGAGCCACCAAATGCAATCTAGACACCATCACGGAGGGGTTCACCACTTCCATTGGTGCCTCTCCGATGATGCGTGAGTAGTTCTTTGTAGACCTTCGGGTCCGTAGTTAGTAGCTAGATGGCTTCCTCTCTCTTGTTTTGATTATCAATATAATGGTCTCTTGGAGATCCATATGATGTAACTCTTTTTTGTGGTGTGTTTGTTGGGATCGGGCGAACTTTGAGTTTATGATCAGATCTATCTTTTTATATCCATGAAAGTTATTTGAGTTTCTTTGATTTTTTATATGCATGATTGCTTATAGCCTCGTATTTCTCCTCAGATATTTGGGTTTTGTTTGGCGATCTTGATATATTAATCTTGCAATGGGAAGAGGTGCTTTGTAGTGGGTTCGATCTTACGGTGCTTGATCCCAGTGACAGGAGGGGAACCTACACGTATGTATCGTTGCTACTAAGGATAATACGATGGGGTCTATTTCTACATAAATAGATCTTGTCTACATCATGTCATCGTTCTTATTGCATTACTCTGTTTCTCCATGAACTTAATATACTAGATGCATGTTGGATAGCGGTCGAGGTGTGGAGTAATAGTAGTAGATGTAGGCAGGAGTCGGTCCACTAATCTTGGACATGATGACTATATAATGTTCATTGCCTAGATATCATCATGATTATTTGAAGTTCTATCAATTTCCCAACCGTAATTTTTTACCCA
Source organism: Aegilops bicornis (assembly GCA_021605145.1). Taxonomy (NCBI): domain Eukaryota; kingdom Viridiplantae; phylum Streptophyta; class Magnoliopsida; order Poales; family Poaceae; genus Aegilops; species Aegilops bicornis. The sequence continues at coordinate 233,003,772 of CM038673.1, forward strand.
CCGTTTGCTATTTTTCTCGAGAGAAGCCACTAGTGAACCCTACTGCCCTGGGTCTCTTTCTCATATATTTGCCTTTGCGATCTACTTTTCCTTTGCTTTTATTTTCAGATCTATTAAATCAAAAATACCTTGCTGCGCTTTATTCTTATTTATTTTATTTGGCGTTTAATCTATCAATCTATTACAATTTTATTCACATCCGTTTGCCTATCTTGAGGCACCGCTACCTGAAAGGGATTTACAACCCCTTTTACACGTTGGGTTGTGAGTATTTGTTATTTGTGTGCAGGGGCTATTTACGTTGTGTTGCTTGGTTCTCCTACTGGTTCGATAACCTTGGTTTCATCACTGAGGGAAATACCTACCGCTACTGTGCTGCATCATCCCTTCCTCTTTGGGGAAATACCAACGTAGCTTCAAGCCGCATCAGCTCCGTATCGTAAAACGCGATGAATCCTTCTCTCTGATTTTTCCTCCCCGAGTAGGGCTATATGGAGTTGGAGTTGAGCTCGGAGGAGGTCCAGGCGGCCCACAAGCCCTCTAGGCGCGCCCCAGGCGGTGCCCCCAGGCTTGTGGGCTCTGGGTGGACCCCCTCCCGTTAATTCTTGCGCCAGTATTTTTTACAGCTTCCAAAAATATTCTCCGTAAATTTCCACGTCAATCCGAGAACTTTTATTTCTGCACAAAAATAATCACCATGGCAATTCTGCTAAAAACAGCGTTAGTCCGTGTTAGTTCCATTCAAATCATGCAAATTAGAGTCCAAAACAAGGGCAATAGAGTTTGGAAAAGTAGATACGATGGCGATGTATCAATATGTCTCCAACGTATCTATAATTTTTGATTGTTTCATGCTATTATATTATCAATTTTGTATGCTTTATACTCTCTCCGTCCCAAAATAAATGACTAAACTTTGTACTAACTTTAGTACAAAATTAGTACAAACTTGAGTCACTTATTCAAAGTTAGTACAAACTTGGGTCACTTATTTTGGGACGGAGGGAGTATGTTTTATTTTGCTATTCTATATCATTTTTTGGGACTAACCTAATAACTCAGTTCCATGTGATAGTTCCTGTTTTTTGGCTTGTTTTTGGTTTTCTAGAAAAACAATACCAATCGAAGTCCAAACACGATGAAACTTTACGATGATTTTTTTGGACCTTGAAGGGGCCCTAGAAGGTTTGAGAGGAGGCTAGAAGGCCTCTGGAAAAGCCACAAGCTCACAGGGCACGCCCTAGGGGGTGGTGCGTGCCCCCTAAGCTCGTGACTCCCACGCAGCTCCGTTTGACCTAATTCCACCTCTATATTGGTCGTTGAACTGGATATTTCTTGCCTTCCTCTTAGCAGGCAGATTCTTCAACCATGTTTATGCCGAACATTCGAGCATCATGGTCAGATACTAGACACAAACTGCATCGCTGACCCCCAGCATATCCATGGCCAGTTCGTAATTTTCAATCCAGTCTGCTAGCGGCATGCCTGCTATGTAATTAGGGACTTTATGAGGACCTTTGAAATCCTGATGCATGCGCTCGTTCCTTAGGGCTAGCCCCAAACACTGAGTCTCAACGGTCCTCCCAACAAATCCTACTCCTCCGGATGACGGTTGGGTTGTGGTCGGTGGGACTCGTATTTCTGGCAGAACATACTCAACACACGTATGACATGTGTTTGCATTGCACAGAGCACAGGCGTTGTACACAATGGCTTGTACATCTGAAACCGCTGGGTTGGGCTGTTGCGGTGGCTATTGCGGAACCACATGTTCCCTATGGCGACTCACACTGCTTGATACTGTGGGAAACTCTTCATATGTTGGCTCATGCTTCTGCTTTAGTGAGGCGTGAAGTGCAACCAGATTGGACTATGGGAGTAATTTGTCTGCTGCGTCACTGCCATCTTTAGATCTAGATCACGTTCTGAGCCTCTACCTCTGGCGGGCTATTGCCGTGGATCGGGATGGTAGCAAGGTTGTGCATTGCCACCCATACGTTGTCGACCAGGTTTGAGTAATGACCAGCCGGCGTATGGAAATGCCCCATCTGCCGTTGAATCTACTGATGCTGATGATGAGCCGGTGTCGGCTTAGATGGCATTTGGTCCCGCTAAGCCGTCACTGCTGCCTGGCCACGATTGGGGGGGCCTCTTGAGTCTATTCGGTTATGACAGCCCCTGTATGGTATGCTCGTACCGACTCCTTGTATCATTTGGGGAATAGGGCCTCCTTGCTTTGGGCAAAGCCTCTGTGGCTCCATCGTTACCGGGAGACGACTCTGGAACCTCCCTTGATGTACTGCAGACATCTTGTTTTAATGAAAACCAAGATGAATCACCTCGTCATCCAAGCGTTTGGCCTCCTGAAGGACCTTGCTCCGGGTTTCAGCAAGACATGTGTCTTCTGCATTGATTTCCTCATGGACCTTGGATAGTTGCTCTCGACACTTGTCGATCTCTGCCTTTCACGTTTCCTCGTTTTCTGGAGTTATCGGTTCATAAGGAGTGCGTCATGCACGGCTGCTGTCTCAGGTAAGACTTGTGAACCCATAATTTCCGCGCTAGCTCCACTGGTTGCGGTTGTTTCTCCCTCGGACGCCATCACATCATTAGTTAGCAGACTCAGCGTGACCAGCGGCGGGTCCTGGTGTGGAGACAGATTTGGTAGATATGTAACCAGGTTTCCCTGGTCATCATAATGAGGCTGGTTTCCTATCATGTAGATGGATGCGTGATGAGGTAGCCCGTGGGACGCTGACCAATCCTCCTTCGAGCAACATCTTCCTAGCCTCTCGCCGGAAAGCTGGAAATAGACCCAATTTCATCGCGGTTGGTCTCGCCGACTGACGACTCGCTGTATGAGTAGACAAGCGCTTCGCCCACTGACATAAAGTCACAAATATATATTGATTCCTGCACTACTCCGCTGATGAAGCCGACAAAGGTGCTGCTGCGGCCGGGGGTGACCCAACGCGCGGAATCGACGAAGCTGGCGACGATATCTGGCTCTGGCATGGATCCGCCGATGAAGACGTGGATCTTGCCGAAGGGGACCCGGTATCCTGACTCAAGAGAGTCGGCCTTGGGGCCCCAACCTACATCGTCGATGTAGAGCTTCCTATGTCAGCTCTTGGTCATCTGGCCAATCGTGAGATTCTCAATCCTTGGAAGGGCTCCCTCCAAGAACACAACACCATCATGCGCTGGCCCCACACTGGACACCAACTATCGTGGTTTTGTCATGATAGATGTTGTCATTGGAGAAATTAGTTGTGAGGCCATCGCTGCTAGGTGAAAACTTGGATGCGTTTGATCGGAAATGAGAGACGCGAGTTTACCCAGGCTCGGCCCCTCACGGTGGAGGTAAGAGCCTCTCCTGCTTGAATTCTATTGATGATGATGATCTTGATTCCAAGGGTGCTCTTTCTCTACTTAGCTTCGAAAGTTTCTAACTTGTCCCTTTGGACGACCCAGGAACCCCCTTTATATATTAGGACTCGCAAGGAGTGTGGTGGGTGCTGCTAACATCTCAGTTAAGACTTGTGAACCAAGAATTTCTATGCTAGCTCCTCCGGCTGCGGTTGCGGCTGTTGCTCCCATGGCCGCCATCACGACGTTAGTCACCTGACCCGACGTGACCAACGACGGGTCTTGGCCTAGAGATGGATTTGGTGGATCTGTAACCAGGTTACCCTGGTCATCATAATGAGGCTAGTTTCCTACCATGTAGATAGCCACATGAAGAGGTGGCCCATGGGAGACTAAATAATCGTCCTTTGAGAAACACCCTCCCACTCATCGAAAGCTAGAAGATAGACCCGGTTTCATCGTGATTGGTCTCGCCGACTGATGACTCGTCGTCTGAGTAGACAAGCATTTCGCATACTGACATAGAGTCAGGAACGGATTCTGATTACGGCGCTACTTCACTAATGAAGCTGATGAAGGTGTTGTTGCGGCCGTGGGTGACCCAGCGTGCGGACTCAATGAAGCTGGCAACGGAATCCGGCTCTGGCACGTATCTGCCGATGAAGCCGATGAAGAAATGGATCTTGCCGAAGGCAACCCGGTATCCTCATTCAAGAGAGTCGGCCTCGGGGTCCTTGCCCGCATTGTCAATGTAGAGCTCCCCGAGCTGGATCTTGGTTATCCTCTAAATCGCAAGCTTCTCAATCCCTAGAAGGGCTCCCTCCATGAATACAACACCACCGTGTGCTGGCCCTATGGTGGGTGCCAACTATCGTGGTTTCATCACGGCAGATGTCTTCATTGGAGAACTTAGTTGTTAGGCCATCGTTGTTAGCTGAACACTTGGATGGGGTTGATCGGAAACAAGAGACACGATTTTACCCAGGTTTGGTCCCTCGTGGCGGAGGTAAAAGCCTACTCCTGCTTGATTGCTATTGATGATTGTGATCTTGATTACAAGAGTGCTCTTTCGCTACCTAGCTTTTGAGCGTTTCTAACTTGTCCCTTTGGACGACCCAGGAACCCCCTTTATATAATAGACGGGTCCTGAGGTTTACAATAGGTTTCCGGGTTCTACCCGTGCTAGGAATTCTACTCTAAGTCTTGTTGACTTTCCTTGTCCTCCAAGTCAGGAGAACTCAAGCCGGCTCCGGGCCTGTCCGTAAGCTGGTTCTAGACTTGTTCGTAAGCCGACCCCAATGGGCTGGGTCTGTTCTCTAAGCCCATCACTATGTTATCCATAACGAGCCTCCTGGACCTTGGCGAGTAACCACCCAATATGGGTCACATTTTCGGGATGTGGCCGGGTCTTACCTAGGCCGAGCCTCAATTGTGGGGAAAAACACCAACATGTCCCCTGCCTTGCGTGTGTCCGTCTTTGGGGGCTACCCTTTGCTTGTTCGTGAGAGTCCCCATAGTTGATAGGGCGAGGGTTTACGATGGGCTTTTGGGTGCCTGGGTACTAATTATTTTGCCTAGGGTCTTTGTGGTGGTGCATTTTTTGTTGCTACTAATGTTGTCTCTATTAGTTGTTCTTTGCCCTAGTGTGCGACCTTTCTCCTTTAGTGCTTTTCCCCATTTTTTTTCCCCGTGCATCCATGATACGTCTCCAATGTATGTATAATTCATGAAGTATTTTACAACAATTTTATATGGTTTTGGTGCACTTCTATATGAATTTTGGGAACTACATATTAACCTAGTGCCCAGTGCCAGTTTCTATTTTTTTGGCTATGTTTTGTTTCGCAGAAAAACCATACTAAACAAAGTCCAAATGCCATAAAAATTTACGATGATTTTTTGGGACAAGAAGAGACCCACGGAGCTTCGGAGAAGGACCAAACAAAGTCTAGGGGATTCATGAGCCTGGGTGGTGTGCCCCCTAGGGCATGCTGTTTGAGCTTGTGGGTCGCTCAGGACTCTCCCTGATGTGAAACCAAGGTTGAAAATTCTTATAAATCAGGAAAGCCCTAGAAAGAAACCTAAACTTCCACACTGCTGCCACAAGCCTCTATTTCAAACCAATCTCATCTAGAGGCCTTTTCGGCACCCTGACAAAGGGGAAATCATCACCGGAGGCCATTTTCATCATCCTGGCGGTCTCCATGATGAGGAGGGAGTAGTTCGCCCCTGGGGTTGAAGGTATGTACAAGTAGCTATGTGTTTGATCTCTCTCTCTCTCTCTCTCTCTCTTTCTCTCGTGATCTTGATTTGGCATGATCCTAACGTACAATGAGCTCTATTAATATAGTTGGATCATCTGGTGTTCTTCTCTCTATCTTTTTTGGGATGAATTGAGTCCTTCCCTTTGAGGTTTCATTATTAACGGATTGAATATTTTGGATTTGGGATCACTTGATGTATGTCTTATGTGTGGATACCTGAGGTGACAATGGGGTATTTTATTGAGTTACTTGATATATGTTTTGGTAATCAACTTGTGGATTCCCAGTGTGACATTGGGATAATCTAGGCACATATGTTGATACATGTTTTCATCCTACTTTCTTCGATAGAAACTTTGGGGTAATCTTTGAAGTTCTTTGTTTTGGATTGAATATTTTGAATCTGAAACTATTTGATGCATATCGAATAATTGACTCATGGATACTTGTGGTGACATTGTAGTATCTAGGTGACATTAGAGTTGATTGATGCCTATCATATGGTGTTATTGTAGTACGAAATCTAGGCTGTTTGTGACACTTATAGGGAAAGGCTCAATAGATTGATCGGAAAGATAACTTTGAGGTGGTTCGCTACCTACAAAAATTTCGTCTTATGTTCTCCTCTATTGATAAGAACTTTGGAGTGATTCTTTGTTGCACATTGAGGGATTGTTATATGATTTAGTTATGTTACTACTGTTGAGAGATTGCACTAGTGAAAGTATGAACCTTAGGCCTTGTTTTTAAGCATTGATATACCAGTTTGTTCGCTGTTTTCTACTTGCTACGTTGCTATTTTTATTATTATCGTATTACAAAAACCTATATCTACTATCCATACTACACTTGTATCACCATCCCTTCGACGAATTAGTGCACCTATACAATTTACTGTTGTGTTGGGGGTATTGGCGACACAAGAGATTTCTTGTATTTGATTACATGGTTATTTGAGAGTGACCATCCTCATCCTACACCTCCCACGGATTGATACACCTTAGGTCATCCACTTGAGGGAACTTTTTTTTGCATTCCTACAAAACTCGGTGCTTGGAGGTGAAAGTGCAATTATCCCTGGGTGGTTTTGGTAATTCCTAAAAACATATAGCTCATTGAGCTAATGCTATTTTAAGATAAATATTTCAGGAAAGCTCAATGATTGGCATGGCATGGATTAGAAAGTGGACCCCTTAAAATGCTAAGGACAAAAGATTGGCTCAAGCTCAAAGCACAAGACTCTACATTTTACTTTTAGTGATCCAAGATCACATTGAGTCCATAGGAAAAGCCAATACTATTAAAAGGGCGTGAGGTGTTGCTTAATGAGTTACTTGCTCAAAATGCTTAGTGATATGCTCCAAAAACCCTCAACTACTTTCTCATATCCACATATGTCCCAAACCAAAAGTCAAACTCGGCCCCACCGAAATCTTCTATCTGGCGCCACCGAGTTCTCTTGACATAGCCACTGCCACAAACCCTAGTCACTTCGGTCTCACTGATAGGGATCCCAGTCTCACCGAGATGGGATTGCAACCTCTCTGTTTCACTTCGTAACGTTTCGGTCCAACCGAGATGAGCGATCGGTCCCACCGAGATTGCAATGCAAACTCTCTATTTCCCCTTCGTAACATTTTGCTCTAACCGAGATGAGCGAATCGGTCCCACCGAGTTTGCCTGACCAACTCTCTGTTTGCCTATTACCAAAATTCGTCCCACCGAGTTTGTGTAATCGGTCACCCCGAGATTACGTTATGCCCTAACCCTAACAACATCGGTCCCACCTAGTTGACATGTCGGTCCCACCGAAAATCCTAACGTTAACATTTTGAACTAAATCGGTCTGACCGAGTTTTATAATTCGGTCCCACCGAGTTTGGTGATTTGTGTGTAACAGTTAGATTTAGTGTGGAGGCTATATATACCCCTCCACCCACTCTTCATTCATGGATAGAGCCATTAGAACATGCCTACACTTCCAACATACATTTTCTGAGAGAGAACCACCTACACTTGTGTTGAGGTCAAGATATTCCATTCCAACCACATAAATCTTGATCTCTAGCCTTCCCCAAGTTGCTTTGCGCTCAAATCATCTTTCTACCAAATCCAATCCTATGAGAGAGAGTTGAGTGTTTGGGAGACTATCATTTGAAGCACAAGAGCAAGGAGTTCATCATCAACACACCATCTATTACCTTTTGGAGAGTGGTGTCTCCTAGATTGGCTAGGTGTCACTTGGAAGCCTCCGTCAAGATTGTGGAGTTGAACCAAGGAGTTTGTATGGGCAAGGAGATCGCCTACTTCGTGAAGATCACCCTAGTGAGGAAAGTCCTTCGTGGGCGATGGCCATGGTGGGATAGACAAGGTTGCTTCTTCGTGGACCCTTCGTGGGTGGAGCCCTCCGTGGACTCGCGCAAATTTTACCCTTCGTAGGTTGAAGTATCCATAAACGTGGATGTACGATAGCACCACCTACCGGAACCACGGATAAAAAATCTCCGTGTCTACATTGCGTTTGCTCCCTCCAAACTCCTCCCTTTACCTTCATATGCAAATGTTTTACATTCCGCTGCTATACTCTTAAAATTGCATGTGTAGGTTGATTACTTGATTTGTGCTAAGTTGCTAAAATCTGCCAAAACTTAAAATTGGAAAAAGGCTAGATTTTTATTTGGTCAAGTAGTCTAATCAACCCCCTCTAGACATACTTTTGATCCTACACGAGGCCCAACAGAGTCTACAAGAATAAAAGTTGCATAGTAGACATCAAGTTATTTCTGGCGCCATTGCGGGGGAGGTGAGTGCCTGAAGGTATATTTTAGATCTTGCAATTGAATCTTTTAGTTTCTTGTTTATTCACTAGTTTGGTTTGTAATGAAAACTAAAAAATCTAATTGAAGTTGCATCAAATTCTTTATCTTTACGATGTGTTACTTAAAAATGATGGATCAGAAAATTGTGCCAAAGTGTTAGAAGAAGAATTGAATAAATGTTTGGCAGAAAGTCCTTGAATGATAAGCATTGTTGCAATGTTGTTAGTATGAATTCTATGAATATCCATAATACTAATGATGATTGCACTAGTCATGATAAAACGGTTTCCTATTAGCATGTCAATTTTTGCGGAGTGCATAGAACTTGTGTAGATATGCCGATTAGGGATGGTAGATTTTGTAAGAAGCATAAACTTGACAAAACTGAATGGTGGCTTAAAGTTATAAACGATTTTGCTGAAAAATTATGTTCTGTTTATCCCATTACATGTGAACTTTGCAATAAAGTTGGCCATCTTAATTTCCAATGCATGCTTTTTCATGATCGAATCGTGGCCCAATATTGTAATAACTTGATCACCCCTGAACTTTATAATGAATTTTGTTTATTTTTGGGGTGTGAAGAGTTGTCACATAAACATAGTTGATTTGAAGCATCCATATTCGTAGAACATGCTAAAGCTAATCTGACAGAAAGTTATATGTGTTGTCTGGTAAATTGCAATGAGAATGCTGATATTGTAAATTATAGGACGACATGAAAACCAATATAAAAGGAATACTCATGGAAGGGTAAAGGTTTCCCAATACCCTCCTTTTGTTTCTCGTGATGAACCAGGTGACGAGAAGGAGATTGCTATCCTACCAATCTCTTCAATAGGAAGCTCAAAAAATTGATTAAACCCACAAATAATGTGGTGAAGAAGAAGTGGAAGAAAATAAGAAAAAGTAAAGGTAAAAAGGTATCTCTCCCAAATAAGGTTGCTCCTATTATTGTTGTGCCTCATGAGAATGAATCAAAAATAATTGTGGAAGATGATACACTCGAGGATGATTTTGTTATGCCTATTACTTGTTGTGATAATTGTGATTGGAAATATAATGATACTCCTTACAATCTTGAATATCTTTTTGGCACCAACTTGGGAAATTACGATGATAATAATTGTTATACTATTGGTGCTATTCATACTATTGATGTTGAGAGTGATAATGCTAATGGTATGCAAAACCACAAGCTTGGGGATGCTATGTTTGATGAGAATGACATGTTTGAAAATTTATTTGCTGTAAATAATGTTTATCGTAAGCTTGGGGAAGCTATGTTTCATGATGATGATATTTTTAGTCTCCCTACTTTTATGATCAAACTTATTATGATGATAGCATGCCTTCTATTTACGATGATTGCAATAATTATGAAAGTGGGTTTGGAAGAGTGTCAACTTTAGGTAATAATTATACCACTATTTTGGAGGGTGTTTAATCTTATTGTAATGATAAAAGTGGATTTTGTGAGGTCATGACTTTATTTAATGTTGAATCCACTATTTTGGAAGAGTTTTCAATTGATTATGATGAGAACAGAGTTGCTACTTAGGATGATTATTGTGATAAAACTTAAATTATAAAGAGTAGTGATAATTATTATTATAAAGCTTGTCATAATTAGGAATACCATTGTACAGAACATTACTGTTCTAATGCGGAAACAATTTATAGTATTCGAGTTTATATGATATTCCCACTATTATGAAAGAGAAGAAATTTGCTTATGTGGAGAGTAATAAATTTTCTATGCTTGTGAATCATGAAAGTAATGATTTATGTGATAGTTATATTGTTGAATTTGTTCATGATGCCACTAAAAATTATTATCGGAGAGGAACATATGCTTTTACATATCTCAGTAATATCAAGTTTCCTCTCTATGTGTTGAAAGTTTTGTAGTCATGGTTGTTTTGCCTTCCTATGTTAGCTGATTCTGGCTCCCATATTGTTTGCTCACAAAATCCATGTCCATAGGAAGAGGGTTAGGCTTAAATGTGTTTGCCATTTGTTTCATGATGCTTCCACTATGTCTCAATTCTTTACTTTCATGTGAGCATCATTAAAATGTTCATGCCTAGCTATAAAGCCATTAATAAAAAGGACATGTTGGGAGGCAATACAATATTTACCCCTACTATTTTTGTGTGATCACATGATTAAGATAATGTATTAATCATGTTTTATAGATTTTTTTTCAATAATGTGCCAAGTAAAGCCTTTGGTATAATATGGATGATAGTTGAATTGATTCTATGCAAAAACATAAGCTTTTACGTCCAGTCCTAGAATATACGTTTTTACGGGAATGAGACCTTGGCCTGAAATTTTTAGACAGTATTTATATACAAGTTGTCTACATTTTCCTAATTTTTCAGAATATTTGGAGTTACAGAAGTATGGTTTCTGTTCAGATCATTACAGACTGTTTTGTTTTTAACGGATTATGTTTTCAATGCATAGATGGCTTGTTTTACAGTTTCTATGGCTTATATTGGTTAATATAAATTGTAGAAATGATAGGGTACAGTAGGAATTATGTGAGAACAACTATGAATCATGTATTGACAGTACCAAGGTGAATGGTTTATTCTCTATCATACTAACCTATCTCACGAAGTTCTGTTAAGATTTGTGTGATTGAAGTTTCCGAGTTTTGGGTGAGATATTGATATGAGGATAATAAGTTGTGGAAGACCCTAAGATTGGGGATGCCCAAGGAATCCCAAGGTTATATTCAAGGAAGACTCAAGCGTGTAAGCTTGGAGATGCCCTGGAAGTCATCCCCTCTTTCGTCTTCGACATTATCGGTAACCTCACTTGGAACTATATTTTTATTCATCACATGATATGTGTTTTTCTTGGAGAATTTTTTGTTTTGTTCGTTGTTTGAATAAAATATTTAGATATGAAAATTTCAAACTGGAGAGAGTCCTCACATAGCTACTTAATTGTTTAACTACCACTGGTACAACGAGGTGCTATACAAACGGTTTTTAACCCCTTTCCGCGACGGTGTTTGGAACGGTCACCTAGTGAATGACTATGATAAGGGGGGGTCCTTCCCACACAACCCAGAAACTGTCGGGGATATGCCCTCCTAGCACACACGCTCGAGAAAATGAGGTCGTGTGCGACCGACGAGTGACCAAATACGGTTATACGTATAGTAGTGTTAAAAAAATACAATTATACAAGTGAAATCGTTTCCGATTGTAAGTACATCCCACACAGTCAGTCCCAGCTAAACGTTTCCTTTCTTATATACATGCCACACAGTCGCTCCAAGGAAAACGTTTGCGCAAGGTGGCCTAACGCAAACAGTTTTGAAGAGAATGTCGTGTGTGATTGTTCATTGATCCAACACGGTTTATTCCTAGAAACTTTGTGCGTTGCCTGAGGTCATCACCCACGGTGTTTTCTCGATAACCATTTGCAATAGGAAAACCCAATTAGCAGGCTAATTGGCAATTTAGCAGACTAATTGCCCTATTATTAATAATCCATTTATTAATCTAATTGACATTCATATTAAGCACATAATATATTTCATTTCCATATTAAGGAAGCAGGATTTCATAATTGAAATGCATCCGAGTACAACATGATATAGCTTCAGCACTCAGCTACCCCATTACACAACTGCACCAACACCAAGTTTCACATGCAACATCTAGAACCTTTCGAAATTAGCATCATAGACGGTACATAGACAGATGCATCTCATCTAGAAAACTGCTGAAGCGGAAGGCGAATATTGAGCCTTCATTCATTTTGAAGGTCTTTGCAACTTTAGGCCAGTGCCTGTGGATGATTGACCGTCCATCCTTCGTCCTCTTCAGGAACACTTCAATATTGAACCGTGGGTGTTGTATGAAAACTTTCCATGCCTCCTGACCATAGAGGTGATTTGAGAGGTAATCATCAGTGAACTGCTTTGGGAAGGCCTGAAAATAAGGATGTGCATAAATATCTTCTCTATATTGGAAATGGGGCAAAGGAATAAAAAAAGGCAAGGTATAAATAGTTAGTACCATCTTGTAGTGAACTGATGTCTTCTTCATTGTGCAGACAAATATTTTTGTTGTTTTTTGCCGCTAAATTCTTTATCCTAACAATATTTTTGAGTTTCTTGACTTGATTGATATTCATAGACAACTCATTTCCCCATATGCAAAAAGGGTCATACGGTGGGTCAAAACCTCTGGCAGCAGGACCTACATGTGCAAGACCAAATTGTTAAAAACCTAAATATTAGAATGGTTCCTGTAATTGCACAATAATGTGCTATTACAACGGACCATGCACGTGCTAACCTCGATTGTAAACCTCAGTGCTTCCCATTGTTTCCCTGCAACACATATTGTCGGATGTGGGGTTCCGGCAAACCCTGAAGGTTCGAACACTGGGGTGCGCGCGAAGTCTTTCCCTTCTACCGATCTACGCCCTAGCTCGCTTAGATCTCGCAACATAGAAAGACACGAGATTTATACTGGTTCGGGCCACTGTTGTGGTGTAATACCCTACTCCACTATGGTGGTGGTGGATTGCCTCTTGGGCTAATGATGAACAGTACAGAGGGAAGAACAGCCTCCTGAAGTTGAGGTGTTCTTGTGCTTGGTGACTTAGCGGGTGAGAGCTGGATGAACTACTCGATCAGATTAGATGAGATCCAGCCGAGATGAGATGCCCCTACTGTGGCGGCTAGCTCTACTTATATAGGCCCTAGTCCTCTTCCCAAATATTGAGCGGGAAGGGAGCCAACAATGGCGGGCAAATTTGAAGGGGGACAGCTAGTACAAGCTATCCTGACAAAAGTGTTCTTCGCCTGCGGAAGGCTCTGGTGGTGACACCGTCTTGGGCTCCACGATGAACTCCATCTTGCCGTCCTCCTGGTCTTGGTCTCGTTGCACGGATATAGCAACCTTTGCCTGATGCCTCGGTACTCCTCGCCTGCGTTGGCCTCCTTAGCACCAAAGAGGAAACAAGGACGCTGCGCGCGCTGGCGCCCGCCTGGTGTCGATCGTCATGGCTCACGTCATGAGAGCCTCCTGAGGTTTGCCCCGCCTTGATATCTCCACTCCTCGTGAGCCTGACTGACTAGGCCACTCCCGAGGAGGTCTTGCATCGTTCGCCTCGCGAGGCTTGGCCCCTCGCGAGGGTCTTGGATGCCTTGTTGATGAAGATGGGTCGTACGGCCTGATGGCTTAGCCACGCCGTGGGCCGCAAGCAGGCAAGTCTAGGGACCCCCGTTCCCAGAACGCCGACACATATAAGGTAGTTAGTCATCAGGTTAAGTAAGGGTTCGCATGCTATCAGTAAAATATGTTGATGAAAAATAAGCACATTGCAGATTCACCAGATTAATTCAAGCCACATGGAAAACCCATTTATCCAAACCAAGCATGATTAAGAACTAGGAAATATAGCACTTGTATATGTTTCTCATGTATTAAGTGCAGCCAAATTCGCTTTATTCCTCACATTCACAACAATACAAAATTCTACCCACGACAATTGGACATCACATTGCAGAATTGAACCAAGCAGTTAACTAAACACCACAACAAATGAACCAAACGTTAACTGAGCACCACATTGCACAATATAACATACTCCTAATAGAAGATCAGACAGTTAACCAAACCAAGCATGCTTAATAACTTTGAAATTTACTAATTGTATTTGTTTCTCATGTGTTTAGTACAGCCAAATTCGATTTATTTCTCACATGGTATGCAATAACAGAATGTAGCCACGACAATTGAACATCGCATTGCAGAATTGAACCAAATCAGTTAACTAAACACCACAACAAATGAACCAAATGATAACTCAGCACCACATTGCACAATATAACATACTCCTAATAGAAGACCAGAGAGTTAAACAAACCAAGCATGCTTAACAACTTGGAAATATAACAATTGTATTTTTTTCTCATGTATTTAGTACAGCCAAATTCGATTTATTTCTCACATGGTATACAATAACATAATGCTCCCACAATGATTGAACATCGCATTGCAGAATTGAACCAAATAGTTAACTAAACACCACAACAAATGAACCAAACGTTAACTGAGCACCACATTGCACAATATAACATACTCCTAATAGAAGATTAGACACTTAGCGAAACCAAGCATGCTTGACAACTTGGAAAATTGCACTCTAAAGAATTGAACATCACATTTGCATAATTGAACCAAACAGTTAACTGAACACCACATTGCACGACATATAGAACATATACACTAGAGCAGAAGATTGCATGGTAAAAGTAGATAGCACAATTCACTAGAATTTGTTAAGGAAAGGCAGTAGCTACCAAACTAAACATGGGTCCTTGTAGTGAGCTAATAAGACAAGCTACTCCTCATTTTCGGAGATATCGATGATGATTGGCTCCTTGGACATGGAAGAGGCGAGGCCTCTGCATCGTGGGGGCCCTCGTCATAGTGGCGAGTTGCCTGAGCCGCTCCGGGCACCAACCTGCTGGCTCTCGAGATGAGGCAAGCACGTGCACGCTAAGAAAACACCTTGTAGTCTTCGTCGAAGGTATCGGGGGTGGCCTCGAGAAAATGCCAAGAACTGTCATTTAAAGCAGCCAACCGCATCACGGTGTTGGCGCGCGAGGCGTCGACGGTGGCCTTGACGGTGAGGTGCTCCTCCAAGATCTGGGGGTCGGCACGAATGGCAGCCATCGTGACCTCATCCGCGCGTGCGGCCGCGATTTGCTTCTCCGTTGCCAAATGCTCCTTGAGATCCCGGCTATACTGTGTGCACCATGGCTTAGGGCGGCACTTATTTGGTGGAGGGGTCGGTGATTTGGGTGGAAGGTGTCACGCCGGCGGTCGGGGCATGTGGGATGTTGAAGGAGGAGGAGTATGGGGGTTGGGTGTGGATTACCTGCCTGGATAGGCGAGGCCGAGCATCGTGAAGGAGGGTCGCCTACGAGGAGGCGGCGCTGCAAGCAAGGAGTGAAAGTTTCAACTTGTAAAGGAAGGCGGAAACAGGGAAAATGTGGCTTTTGGTAAGGGGGAGAGGGCGGGGAGGTAGATATTTCCGCGGAAGCCAAAAATTTGGAATCACTTCAGCGAATAAAATAGCGCGCAAAGTCTCATCAGACACGGTCCCTTATTCAGAGCGGGCTGTGGACTGTAGCCGTCGGACCTTCTTGCGTAAGCCGTATGCGTACTATACTCCGATGGTGCTCCAAGATATTTTGTGCTACATCCCACACGGTTGGTGATAATAAACTGTGTGGGATCTACTTGAGTTTTCGTCTTGATTTGAATTACATAATGGGGTCACAGCGGCAATGGACGGTGTTTGAATTGCTAGACCTTTTATCTGCAGTCAACATGCAACTATATGTGTGTCGTAAAATATTTGGAATTATTCAGGGTTCGTTCGGAAATTTTATACATTAAATTGGTTTTCTAGCCATTTCAGGTGCACAATTCAAAATTAAAGCACATGGACATGCTCCGGTGCACCAACATGGGTTGTAAAATCATATATGTGTCCATGGGTTTATGCTTATGTCCCATGCAAGAAATGGGGATGAATTTCGAACACCACGGCACTGTGGCTCTCCAGCAAATGTTGAGGTACTTGCTTTTGTAATTCTAGTAAATCCAAAGCCCGTTTGAAATTCATGAACCTTGGCATGCTATCATGAAATGTCATCAACATGCCGGGGTAAAAAATATTCTCCCATTTGGGGCAGGTTGTGGTATAAGCTTCTCACAAACCATAGCTGATCACAAGAAAGCCTCATGGTTCCGTTAGGGAAACGTGTCACCTTTGTGGACAAAAGATATTCGTCGCCTCTTCTTCCTTTCAAGTTTTTCCTGGTGTCAACATAGAACAACAGGAGTGCCGTGTTAAATTTTGGACTTTTTTTGGGGATCGTTTGGGCATTTTTATACGTTAATTGAGTTTTCTAGGCATTTATTTGCATAATTCAAAATTGAACTACACGCACATGCTCCAGTCCATAAAAAACGGGTTGCAAAATCAAATGTTTGTCTTCGGTTTGCAAGATTAGGTCACATGCAAGAAATGAGAATGAATGTCAAACACCTTGACACTGTCGCTCGGCCGCTAACATTGAGATACATGGTTTTAAAATTCTAGTAAATAGAAAACTCATCTAAAATCGATGAAACTTGACATGATATCATGGAACGGCAGCGACATGCCGTGGTAAAAAATATTGCCCCATTTGGGGCAGGTGTGGGTATAAGCTTCTCGCAAACCAGAGCTTCTCTCACAACAAGCCTGATGGTTTCGGTAGGGTACGTGCCACCTTGGGGGACGAAACAATATTCGTTGCCTCTTCTTACTTTCAAAATGATTCTCGTGTCAACATAGAACAATATGAGTGTTGTGTCAATTTTGGGGATTTTTTGGGGTTCGCTTGGACATTTTTATACATTAACTGTGTTTTCTATGCATTCATGTGCATAATTCAAATTTGAACTACAGGCACATGCTCTAATGCATATAAATTAGTTAAAAATTAAAATGTGTGTCCTTGGTTGCATGCTTATGTCCCATGCAAGAAATGGGAATGAATGTCAAACACCCTGCCACCGTCACTCGGCCGCAAACATTGAGATACCTGGTTTATAAATTATAGCAAATCCAAAGCTCGTCTAAAATTCATGAAACTTGGCATGCTATCATGGAGTGGCATAAACATGCCGTGGTAATTTTTTTGTCCCATTTGGTGCAGGTTTGGGGATATGCTTCTCACAAACCAGACCTTTTCACAACAAGCCTGATGGTCTCGGTAGGGAACGTCCTACCTTTGGGGACGAAACGATATCCATTGCCTCTTATTGCTTTCAAAAGAATTCTCGTCTTAACATAGAACAATAAGAGTGTTGTGTCAATTTTTGGGAGTTTTCGGGGTCCGTTTGGACATTTTATGCATTAATTGAGTTTTCAATGCATTTATGTGCATAATTCAAATTTGAACTACGTGCACATGCTCTAATGCATATATGTTGGTTGAAAATTCAAATCTGTTTCCTTGGTTACATGTTTACGTCCCATGCAAGAAATGGGAATCAATGTCAAACACCACCTTACTTGTCACTTTCAAGCAAACATTGAGATACCTGGTTTTTAAATTCTAGTAAATCCAAAACTCGTCTGAAATTCATGAAACTTGGTATGCTATCATGGAGCGGCATCAACATGCCGTGGTAAATTTTTTGTCCCATTTGGGGAGAGTTTGGGTATAAGGTTCTCACAAACCAGAGCTTCTGAGAACAAGCTTGATGGTTTCGGTAGGGAACGTCCAACCTTTGGGGACAAAACGATATCCGCTGCCTCTTATTGCTTTCAAAATTTTTCTAGCGTCAATATAGAACAACAAGAGTGTTGTGTTAAATTTTGGAATTTCGGGGTTTGTTTGGACATTTTTATACATTAACTGGGTTTTCTAGCATTTATGTGCATAATTCAAATTTGAACTACATGCACATGCTCCAGTGCATATAAATTGGTTGGAAAATCAAATATGTGTCATGGGGTGCATGCTTAGGTCCCATGCAAGAAATGGGAATGAATTTCAAACACCAGGGCACCGTTGATTGCCGGCAAAACATTGATATACTTTATTTTTAAATTCTAGTAAATCCAAAACTCGTCTGAAATTCATGAAACTTGGCATGCTACCATGGAATGGCACTCGACATGGTGTGGTATTTTTCGTCTCCATTTTGAGAGAAGGCGCACTCGAATAACAACCAACAAAATCATTTTGAAAAAATAGCTGCCACTTTAATATCTCAAACGTTTGTATAATTCAAATCATGTGTGTTCTATTAACCATTTACGTGACGCCACGTGTCTTAGTGTTAATGGCTATAGGAGGTGCCATGGGGACAACTGCTTGACTGAACGGGAGGCGTGCGAGCGTAGTCCGATGCGCAGGCTCACCAAGAGGCTCACCCGGAAGCGTGTGAGTTGTTCAACGCAGGATTTGTGCATCTCTTCAATGCAAACGGTTCAGATTGAATACGGTATGAGCTGTTTAATCGTGCCATCCTTCAATTAAGCAGTATAGCGGCAGAAAATAAACCAAAAAATATACGTGCTGACACAAGCCCCATGTGTCGTGCGAGCAAGCGTGAGTTCACGGGACGCATGCGAGTAGTCCGTCGCGCAGGCATACCGGGAGGCGTGCGTGCAGGTGTGCATATTGGAGGGGAGGCATGTGAGTAACTGTGTGAAATGATGGTAGGAATGGCAGAAGTCCGCCGTGCAGGCTCACCGGGAGGCGAGACAGCTTTTGACTGCAGCCTACCTCGCTCCCACTGGTCCATATTAATTGCGCTAGAGCCACCGGCCATAATAGGCGGCCGCACCCCGGTCCAAAGTGGTCACCAACGTCTGGACTCTGGAGTGTATGATGATGCCGGCGGAGCGCACCATTGGAGGGAGTGGCGACACAGGGTTGGTGAAGCACCCGCGCAACATGTGAAGCTGGACACAGAGGTTGTCATTGCCGCCGCCGAGGTCTCACGCGGGCAGCAGCACAACCTTGACTTTTGGTGCCGTCATGCCCCCCTCCAGCCGGAGTCGGAGGTCAACAGCAACTCCGGCAACGACTGCGACTTCAACGGAAAACAGGTTAGTCATCTATATACCCATTTGGGCGGCAAACATATCATGTGTTTTCTCTGGTTAATCCCCCCACCCCGCCCCTCTATAATTTTCTGGAATACAAATCATATGGTTATGTTCCCTCAGTCCATGAAATCAAAGTAATTAAGATCCGTTAGATGCACGTAGTGTATTGATTGTTTGAATGTTATCCGTATAGAGTTAGTGATTAATTGTTGTTATAAACCTTCGCAAATAACCGTGGTCTAATAATTCGACTAGGGTTAGCTTGCGTGCTAATAATTCGGGGCCAGATCTTGAGAATTGATTTTGAATGTCCTACATATATGTTTGTGCCTTTTTTCTTCCTGATCTTAAGAATTGATTTTGAATGTCCTACATGTTATGCCATTTTTTCTTTCAGATTGGTATGTACACAGATGAGGCTCCGACCAGCACTGCTGCTGGATGTAGATCTTGGACCCAGCTATGCGGCCAGAAGCGCCCCCTGGACCTGAGGAACCAGTAGAATCTCCGGCGGACCGCATTAGCAATCTCCCGGACGACATCCTTGGGGAGATCATCTCATCTCGGTGGCGCACTCTGTGGCGCACCGCGCCTCTTAATCTCGTCTGTCCAGCTATCCATTGATGATGATTCTGAACTCCCCGAAGCCATCATCTCCTCCCACGAAGGCTCCATTCAACGCATATGCATCCTGGCATGCTACCTGCTGGACATACGATGCACGGTGGCCGCCTGGCGGACATCCTGTCAATTCGATAAACTCCAGCAGCTTGAGTTCTACCATTACTACAGCGATAGGTTACTACCAAGAGCAGCATCTGTGCCCTCACCACTGATGCCCAACTTATGGTTTTCCTCCTCTCTCCACACCGCCACCTTGACCTAGTGCCATCTAGAAGACTATCTGGTACAAATGCTTCGACTACCACTGCTGAAAAAACTTGCGCTTGTGTTGGTTGATCTATCGGTGGCCTCACTTCACAGCATCATCCACTCTAGCTGCCCTGCACTGCAGCGTTTGGTGCTTGTTTTTGGACTAGGAATCCATATCCCTTGTCTCAAAATAAAGTCGTCTCACCTTGTAAGCATAGGAATTCATTTTGAAGGATAGGAGCTCATCATCGAAGACGCCCCTTCACTTCAAAGGTTTCTCCTTGATTGTTGTTATAAACCTTCGCAAATAACTGTGATCTCTGCACCTAAATTGGAGACCTTGGGTGCAATTAGTGATCCATTTGAATGGTTCCAAATGGTGTTTGCCTCCACACCTATTGAGGTACTGTATATTATTCATGTACACTTCTGTAATTTGCATTTTTCATTTGTGCGCATAAGTTAAGTATCATCTTGGAGTACACTTTTCGTACTAATATTATGTTCTATGCTCAATGAAGCGCTTGTCCATCCTATCAATGGTGGTGGATTCTGTCAAGACCTTATATATCAGTATGTGGTGTTTTGATCTCAACATAATTATTGCCTTGCTGAAATGCTTTCCATGTTTGGAGAATTTGTATATAAAGGTGATGATTTCACGCACATTGAAAGCCCATATATAATGTACTATAATTAACCGTTCAGCTATCACTCTTTCAACATAATCTTTTTTAGACATTAACTATTTTCAGTCTTCATCTCTATTTAGGCACTAACACATGGAGAAAAAGATATAACCAATCGATGGTTCAAAAAGCACCGGGATTTTCTCAGATCTCATGACATTCGTTTGAAGACAGTAACACTGGAAGGATATGCATCCAACAATGCAAACACTAGCACCCACCAGCACCCACAAACTTATTTTCAGCTAGCACACCAAATGGGTTGTAATTCTTAATAAGAAAAGTTTCATGGTAGTGATAGATTTGGATTTGTCATTTGGGACCCACGAGGAAAAACCCTATCCAGGACGGTGCCGACTCGACAGTAAACATTGAGAAACCTGGTTTTAAAACTACTCCAAATCCAAAACTCGCCTCAAAATCATGAAACTTGGCATGGTGTTATGACATAGCACCAACATGCTGTGTAAAAAAATAGTCCAATCTGGGACAATTTTGGTACAAACTTCTTACAAATCAGAGCTTCTCTCAAAAAGGCTCATGGTTCCAAGAGGTACCTTGTCACCTATGTGTGCGAGGCGACATACGCTGTGTCTTCCCACATTTACAAAGGCAACATGCAACTATAGTAGCGTCGTCCTAAAAATATGAAATTATTCACGGTTCATTTTGCCTTTTTATACATTATTCGAGTTTCCTAGGCATTTTGGAACGTACTTTGGTGGGTGCAAAGGTCATGTGTGTACTAGCCACATATGTAGTTGGATGTTCAATCTGTTTATCGAATCAAATTAAGTTATAAGTACTTATGTTGTTGTTCTGTGTGCAATGACATTGCACACGGACCGTACTGGGGAACCCCTCGGTGATGTTTTCATCAATCATTCACAATTGTATACCAGCAATTGTTTGCTCACAACACACACGACTTGTTAGCAACAATCGTCTGTGTTCTTATTGGTCTTCGCACAAGTTTTCGATTACAGACCTGTTTGCGTGTATCACACACATCTTGTTAAGTTGAACCATTTATGTTCTCTTGTCCCAACGCAAACAGTTCATCCGAGTGAACCGCATGCCGTATATCGCACACACCTTGATCTGGCTGACCGTTTCTTTTGTGTTGCATAATCACAAACAGTTCATCCGAGTGAACCGTATGATGTATATTGCACACACCTTCATCTGGCTACCCGTTTCTTTTGTTTCTCCTCCTCGAAAATAGTTAACTGAACTGAACTGTATGCCCTGCATCGCACATGCAACTAAAATCTGAACCGTGTTTGATGCATCCACCATCGCAAACGTTTTGCACCTTTTTTGATAGTTGTTTTAAACCACCGTTTGCGATTATTGCATCGCACATAGTTTCATCGAAGGGTCTCTGATAGTAATGTCGCGTTAGCATCATCCTTGCAGTAGTGTACTCTTTGTGCTTCACTTATATCTTTTGGAGTAGTTTGTCATTCACTCTTGTGCTTCACTTATATCCTAAGAGTAAATTGTTGAATGAATTGAATATCATAAACCTCAAATTATATATGCTTCATATGTTTAGTAATATTTCACATTGGGTATACAAAGTAAAATCTATTGAAATTTGACAATCACAATATTGGTCATCTATGCAATTCATGAATGATAAGTATATGGAAGAGAAACTTCACATACAAATGTTTTATCTTGGACATCTTTTATGATTGTAAATACCCATTAATTATTTTCAAACCTGATCAAATTAGTGAAGTTGGACAAGCAAGACAACGTGATGAGTTATGTTTGGGTATAATCGCATAGAAGTTATGTTGTTATGGATCCTCCAACACGTGGTGCTTGTTTATAATCTTTTGCTAGCCAAAAAGTTCGGTACTAAGCGGGAATACTGCTTGTGCATCCAAAATCCTCGAGCCAAGTTTCTTCCATGAGTGTCCACCATATCTACCTATATACGGTATTACCCTGTCGTTCCAAGTAAATTTGCATGTGCCAGCTCTAAATCTTCAAATAAACATCTGTTTTGTGTGCCCCTCCCGCTCAAGGAGCGACGGGGCGGTCAATATCTTCCATGCTAAGTGGGTCATTCTTGCGATGAGAGTTTATTCACTCGTTTTGCACAAGAGAGGCTAGTATTTGGGATACCATGTCCCTTTAAATAAAAACAAAGGAAAATATAATAAAACAAACTCCCCCCGGAAAGTTGATTGTTTGGAGGGCACTCGAGAATTCGGTTGCCATGGCTTGTGTTTTTATGGTGTGGGGGAGTAAATATCTTCCTTTCTGCATGGGAACCACCAATAATGTGTGTAACATCCCAAAATTCTAAATTTTGGAATGTTATAATAAATAAATAGTTTTGATTGATTGATTGTTTGTTGTGTGATTGATTGAGTGAAACTGAGTGGAATTTGAAACTTTTTGAAAGTTGAATGAGAGGGAATGAAATGACTTTCCCTGACTTTCACCTTGCCTTTTTATATCCATGAATTCAAATTCAATTCAAACACAAAACCCTAGAGAGAAGATGATATGACTTCTTCCATTTGAATAAATGAAAAGGGTTTTGAAAAGATTTGAATTCTGTTTGAAAATATTTCAAATTTTAGAAACTTCATGCAACTCAATGATTTTCATGAGAGAAGATAAAATGACTTCTTAAATTATATGAAATATCAGTTGGAGGTTAAAAAGAATCAAATTGAAAGTCATTTGAAAGTATTTTGAAACTCCTTTTAAATTTGGAATTATTTGAGTTTTATTCAAAATATTTTCTCCAAAAACAAAATATACGGAAAATAGGGTAACATGATTCCCTACATCAGAAAATTGGAGAGAAGTTAATTTGAAGTCATTTTGGTATTTTTAAAATGATTATTATTGGATTTTATTAGAGCAGAAACACTCTTTGTTTTATTTGAATTTTTGTGTATTTTATTTGAAGCTGGAATAAAGTTCATCGTGTAGGAAATGTTTTTCTGAAAATTTTGATATATATATATGTCCTATATAAAAATATATATATTATATATATATTCCCCCTCTCCCTAATTCAAAAAAATAGAAAAAAAAACCCCAGCGCCACCAGAACTGCCCGGCCGAGGCACCCACGGCAGCCCAGCCCAGGCGCCGGCCGAATAACCCGGCCCGGCGCCGACAGCCCACCAGCGGGCCAGCCCAGCCCCGAGCCGGCCCACGCCCGAGCCGACGCGCCCGAAACCCTCTCCCCTCGGTCGCCCGCTCGCTCACCCCCCTCTCTCTCCCGCTGACGCGCCGGCCCCACCCCTCTCTTTCCCCTCGCCCACGCCTCGCCCCACGCCGGAAACCACCGCGCCGCCGCACCCGCCGGAGACCCCGGGATCCTCCCCCGATCCGCCCCCTCCTCCAAGCCGGTCCCCCCCCCCCTTATAAATACCCCCCCTCACCCCGTTCCGCCCCTCCCCGACCCCGAAACCCTCTCCCCTCGCCCGCGATTCCTCGCCGGAACCCGAGCCCCCCGCCGCGCCATTGCACCCCCACCGAGCTCCTCCGTCGCCCCCAAACTCCACCGACTCCACCCCTGAGCTCCCCTTGCTCCGCCGCACCCGTCGGACGCCTCCGCCGTCGCCCCGGACCACCGGAGCCTTCCCGCCGTCGCCGCCCGAGCCGCCGTCGCCGTCGACCACATGGTAAGTCACGGAGCCCCACCACCGTTCGATCTAAACCAATGGCCTAGATTAGATCTACGAAGGGGTAGGTTTTATTTTTAAAAAGACCGGTCTAGTTACGGTTTTTTTTAAGTTAGCGGTTTAGTTAGACCGGCCCGATCGATTTATTTTCAGTTAGCCGCGAGCACGTTTTAGTTATTTGTCGCCCGAGCGTTAGATAGGCCCGTTAGCGCCAGTTTTTCTTTTTAGTTTATTTTTCGTTTCTGTTTTTAACAGAATAGTTTCAGTTTTGTAAAATCCATATCTTTTAGGTTACTTAATATTTTTAATTGATTCTTTTTTTGTTAGTTTGCAAATTTGTTGTAGTTTCTGTAGAAAATATGTTTGGCCATGTTTGAATTATTAGAAATTGTTTTATTTCAGTTTTAGACAGATTAGTATTTCTGCTATAAAATGAGTTAGGATTATTTTATTTTGGTGATTCTTTTTGTCACTGCTTTGTTTTGACTTTGCCTAGAAGTAGGAATTTAGTTGGGTATTTTAGATTTAATAAAAAAATAGTTATAATCAAAATCATGTGTTTCTTATTTATTTAACTAGCTACTGTTTTCCTATTGTTTTATTTAGTAAATAATTTTATTTTACATATGTCATAGTTTATTTTAGATTAGTTTCTGTAGTTTAAGAACATGAACTTTTATTTACAATAAATAAAATTTTTATTTTATTTTTTCTTGCTAGAATTGTTATAGGCATAATAGGAGTTCTATAATAGCTTTTGATGTGATTCTTTTGCTCCTAGTTTGCATGATGTTTTCCCTTCTGTTAGTTAGCAAAACCCATGCTTAGGTTCTGTTAAGAAAAATTTTAGTTGTGTAAAACTATTTCTTAGTTGATGCTTGATGTGGTGAAAACCTTGAATTGTTTTCTTCGAGTTTTTCTTTAGTAGTTTTGTTGTGTAGTTTTCCTTTGTTTTTATTTGGTGTCCCTTGATTTGCATTTTTATTTGTTGATTTTATTATGAGTGTTAGAATTGTTTGCTAGGATGTTTGCTTATATGAATGCTATGACTATATAGATTTTCAACGGAGTGACGAATAGTTCTACCAAGTCATTATTCGAGAGTGTTGTTATCTTCGTCAACTTACCAGGCAAGTTCACTTTGACCATGCTTTCATACCTATGTTTTATTGCATTTAGTGTCATCTTCGCAACAATCCCTCCAGTAGTGACATTGAATCCTTGTAGTTGAGTAGTATGCATGAGGTAGGAACCCATCACCATGTTACCAAGCCCGGGACGTTATTTATTTTAATGCTACGCTATAGTAGACGGGGTTGGTATGAGTGCTCGGGAGTGGTGTGAGAATGGAGGATCTACGTCAATGACGACAACTCCATGATGGAATCTGCAAGGACTGCATCTTCAAGGCCTCAAGATTTCAAGACTCGAGACAAGAATTCAATACACACTCTGGGTGAAGGATGGTTGTGGGCACCTGGAGAATCCGGTGGTTGGCGGGATGCATGGAGAAGCGCCATGACATCTTGCGGAAAGCTTCACCCAGACTCAAAGAGACGGAAGAATACTTCATGCCGGAAGCTTACCTGTGCAACCGCAAGTCAATATGGGCTCTGGCTTGGTTGACCTTAGTTGTGACTCTGGCTAGGGCGGTGCTAGCAGATGTAGAACTACTGAGGATTGGATGAGCACCGACCGGTGGTCGGGGAACTCTTGAAGACCATGTTTCGGTCATCTTGTTCTCAAACACCACGAAGTGCGAGAGCGTAAAGAGAGGATCGAATCTTGCGGGTAAAGTGTACAAACCTCTGCAGAGGGTTTAAACCTAATCGATTAGCCGTGTCCCGATTCACGGACAATTTGAGCCTCTGGACTTGGATCTATCTCGGAACTCTCAACACCGGACTGATAACTTAATTGTGGGCAACTTATGATGATTTGGGCTATGAGACATCGGTTGGCGGAACCATGTCATGATAGAAAACTCTATAGTACAGACTTCATTTATTCCTTTGATGTAGGGAAAATAAAATCAGCTTTTACGCAAACAAAACTCAGATACAGAGCCACAAAGCCATACTGCATATAGTATAGTTTATCATCTGTTTTCTCTTATTGTGATCTTGCCGGTACATTCAATGTCTTGACCTACACAACTGCAACGTATCATGTTGCAGATATTTCCTCGACAGTAAGAATTACGATCTGAGGTTACGGTCTACACTCAACCCGCCGATGGCGTTGATGGGACTCCACACCCGATTACTTGTTTCCGCTGAGGCTTATGAGGTATATATCAGTTTTACGTTAATTATTCATGTGATTGCACTTTGATATATACATTGATGTACTGTGTGTGCCAGCATACTGATCCAGGGATGGCACAGCAACACAGAGGCTTGACCGTCTGAGGTCGGGTCGCTACAATGTGTTTGTCATGGAGGATATTTAAAACCTTTATTGTGATGTTGACAGGAAAAGCAGGCCACTCCAAATTTATTCATCTCTGTTTTTAGCAATGATCTCTGGCACCGCTACAAATCCCTGCTTCCCTTTGCAAAGAGCATATCTTTTACTTTTTCTATCAATTGTATTTTTGGTGACTCAACTTGTTATTAAAACCTCAGTTATTATCTACTTGGCAAGCATCATGTGGTGCAGAAAGATCTAGGCACATATATCCAGTCAAATATATTTGATCATGAATTATTATTGTTGACAATTATCTCTGTGATAAGTAAGTTGGGAGGCGAAACATTAAGCCACTATCTTCCTCTGTGTTCAATGGATGCTATTTGTTCGAAAAATATGCTTTGAGTACTAGCAATCATAGAAGACTATATGATAATTGAGTATGTGGAAATCTCAGTTAGACTTTTCAAAAAATAGGTTGAACTGTAATCGTTTGGTCACCAAGAACATAGGTTGTTAAGTTTCAAGAGAACATATTTTTTTGAACCATACCATGTGAATTGATTGCTACTTTATCATGATGAGTTTTATGAGAAAGAGTTGTTGTATGCTAGCAAAAGTGATTGAAATTCCCATTGATCAAACTTATGTAATATGCTAGCATTCACACTTCAGAAATTATTTCTTTTATCATTTATCTACTCGAGGACGAGTAGGAATTGAGCATGGGGATGATGATATGTCTCCAATGTATCTATAATTTAAGAAGTATTCATGCCTTGTTTATAAAAATTATATGGTTTTGGTGCACTTTTATATTATTTTTCAAAACTAACCAATTAACCTAGTGCCCAGTGCCAATTTCTGTTTTTTGGCTATTTTTTGTTTTGTAGAAAAATCATGCCTAACGAAGTCCAAATGCTATAAAAAATTACGGCGATCTTTTTACATGTAGAGACTCATGGAGATTCTGAGAAGGACCGGACGAAGTCCAGGGGAGTCACGAGCCTGGGTTGCACCCCCTAGGGCGTGCCGTCTTAGCTTGTGGGTCCCTCGGGACCCCTGACGTGAAACCAACTCTGAAAATTCCTATAAATTGTGAACCCCCCCCCCCCCAAGAAAGAAATATAGAACTTCCATGCCGCCGCAAGCCTCTGTTCCGAAGCGATCTCATCTAGAGGCCTTTTCCAGCACCCTGCCGGAGGGGGAAATCATCACTGGAGGCCATCTTCATCATCCCAGAGGTCTCTATCATGAGGAGGGAGTAGTTCACCCTCGGGGTTGAGGGAAGTACCAGTAGCTATGTGTTTGATCTCTCTCTCATGATCTTGATTTGGCATGATCTTGATGTACCATGAGCTTTGTTAATATAGTTGGATCATATGATGTTCTTACCTCACTCTTTGTTGTGTTGAATTGAATCTTCCGTTTGAGGTTTCATTATTATCAGACTGAATATTTTTTATTTTGGATCACTTGATGTATGTCTTGCATGTGGATACCCGAGGTGACAATGGGGTATTCTATTGAGTTGCTTGATATAAGGTTTGGTAATCAACTTGTGGATTCCTGTGGTGACATTGGCACTACAAAAAAATACACTTCCGTGATGATACGTGTTTGTCACAGTAGGTCACGCTTTTTGTCATGCATGTATATCCATGACAATTTTATGACAGAATCAAGATAGTCATACCTATGCTGTCGTAGAAGTGTTCCATGATAATACCAAAATTATCATCACAGAAGTGTCCACTTCCATGACGATAAATGGTGCGTCACGGAAGTGCTTTCGTCAAGGGTAACCAACACGTGACATCCACCATAATGGGTCGCCGTTAAGCTATCGGGTTCCGGTTTAGATCCGATAAACCGTTAACAGCCCAGACCAATAGGGATTTTCCACGTGTAAAATCATCATTGGCTAGAGGAAACACGTGTCGGCTCACCGTTGGGACAGATGTCATCCACTCATTGGACAGAAGGCGCCAATGATACGTCTACACGTGGCACAACCCAACAGAGGCCCATTCCTGTGAAAAGACGGGCCCGTTTGATTTGGTCAAAAGACAGGGGCTGGCCCACGGAAAGCCTGTTAACGACCTATTCACATATAGCCCATTTACAACCCGCTAACCCAGGGCCCGTTACGGCCTATTCGAATTAGGCCTAGTAGCGTCATCTCGGTCGTCCAATATGATTCCAGCCCATTGTAACTTCCGGCCTATGTATGGCCCATGACATTTTTCGGCCCATATGAGGAACTTTGTAACTCTTGGCCCATTAACGGCCCATGGTGAAATTGGCCCGTAATGAACAGTATATCACTTTATACATTAACGGACCATTATTCCATTGGGCCGTTTCAAGCCCATGTTATCTTTCGGCCTTCTCGGGGCCCATTTATTCTTGGGCTCATTTCCAGCATTCGGTTACTTACGGCTGTTATCGGCCTTTTACGCTAGGGCCAAATTCAGCCCGTGGTTACAGTCGGCCCGTTTGTGGCCTATTAATCCGTTGGGCCGTTTTCATAGCGTGATCAAATATGGTAGATTTAACGATGGCCCGTTATGGTCGGCCCATGAACGGATGATTCCAACTCTAGCCCGTTTACCACCCATAATGCGGTCCGTTATTGACACATGTTTGGACAATCGATCATACGGCCCGTAGAAGGCCCATTGATGCTACTCCCCATAGAAGGACCATTATTTCTACGGCCCGTAGGAAGCCCAGGGTCACTACAGTAAATATGTAGCCCATGGTTATTGTGGCCTAGTTTAAAAAATAGGTTATTGCGGCCACTAGCAAACCGTGGAAAAAGAACTGCACTGACTACAAGCAAACTAATAAACAAGACAACAAGGAAATAAATAAGCAAGCAACTTACGCTAGGCTATCACGACTATTTCACATATGATGAGTATCTAAACAGGATGACATGACAAAACTATATGATGTCTTTCTAAAATAGGCTGGGATGAGATAATTCACATACATGTTGTCTAAGTATACAGGATGGCATGATATAATTGACATAATTGATTCATATAGTAAGCAACTCGCACTCGCATGTATGATCTCTAAACTAAGCAGATGGAATTCAATATTGTGCATATGATGTCTAAACTAACCAATGCAAGACACCATATGCATGATATGAGAAATATAAACATTGCAACTTAGAGCATACACCTCAGGTGATATAGGACTGGTCATCTGTCTCTGAATCCTCCTCTGAGGAGCTACCTGTAACCATCGAGATATGCTTCAACAGGTACCATTGCTTGCTCTGAAGACCTTGTTTTCACTCCTGGTTTTTCCATAACTGGCTCAAATGGCTGATACACATGAAGAGTAGTTCAATATACACAGATTGTCGACAAATGGAATACATAATGAAAAAAAGATGGCATGATATAATTCACATATATGATGCCTGGCTACATGGCGACGCATAATTCACATATATGATAACTGGCTGAAAACATGGCATTGCATAATTCACATATCTGATATAGAAAGCAAATAGGAGGCATTCACACAAAGCATGTCTAATCTAAGAAGATGGCATGGCATGCAAAACACCATATGCATGATATGAGTAATATAACCCTGCCAAGTTAGAGCATGCACCTCAGGGGGGGGATACGACTGGTCATCTATCTATGAATCCTCCTCTGAGGAGCTATCTATAACAGCAAGAAATCTGCATCAACAGGTAGCACTGACTGCTCAGAAGACCTTGTTTTTGCTCCAGATTTTCCCATGACCGACTCAAATGGCTGATGCACAGGAAGAGTAGATGAATGTATAAACATTGTTAACAAATGGAATACATTATGAAAAAAATATGGCATGATACAATTCACATATACGATGACTGGCTAAACATGATGGTATTGCATGATTCACGTATATGATGCCTGGCTAAAGAAGATGGCATTGCATAATTCCCATATACTCCCTCCGTTCCTAAATATTTGTCTTCTTAGAGATTTCAAATGGACTACCACATACGGATGTATATAGACATATTTTAGGGTGGCGATTCACTCATTTTGCTCTGTATAGTCACTTGTTGAAATCTCTAAAAAGAAAAATATTTTGGGAACGGTGGGAGTATGATACAGAAACCAAACAAGTGGCATTCACATAAAGAAAATCTAAACTAAGCTAATGGCATATAAGATGTATAATGTAAGCAATGCGAGGCACCATATGCATGATATGACCAACATCAGCATGCCAGGTTAGAGCAAACACCTCAGGTGGTAAATAGGAGTGGTCGGCTCCCTCTGAATCCCCCTCTGAACAGTTATCTTCCTCTGGAATACAATCTGGAATGGCGGGAGTGGGGGTGGCACTTCGCCCACCATGGAGTGGCGTCTGCATGACATTATATTCCCATGCAACGGTTTCTCTTTTTCTCTACATGTTCAGTATGATTGTGTACAATAACTCACATGCATAATAAAAAAAACATAGTTAGATTATGTAAGGCCTAAGGGGTGCATGCAGAAATCAAGACTGATGGTAGCAAACGAGTGGATAGATTGAAAACTAATGATAGAAGGTAGATTATAGCTATAGTTTAAAAAGATAGAGAATGGATCATCTACTGTTTATTTCCCACCCAACATGAACCACATAGAAGAGCCCAGATGAACCAGATAGTAGACATATACTATTCGTTGCTGCCTCGATATGTGCCCCACGGGAATTTTAAAACTCAAGTTTGAATGATAAAGTAGCAGGTAATAATAACCGATGTATAATGTAAGCAAACACGAAAGAGTGCGACCTCTCTTCCGGAAGTGTGTAGTCCTCAGGTTCATCTTCTTAGTAGATGATGGTAATGCAGTTGACATGGCTGCCGGCTACGGGAAGATGATCTGAGGTGGCAAAAGAAAGTCTGTAGGGGGAACCTCTGCTCCTGTGAATGCTTCCGTCGATGGTGCACCTCAGGTGGGGTGGGTGATGGCACGGCATGAGCAGGACATAACACACAGAGTTTTCTTTGACGCCTATCTGAAAATGAAGTAAATCTGTAAGGGCTCCTTAGAATTGGAGGATTCTATAAACGCAGGGACAGGAAAAACACAAGAATAGGATAGGAATGCACGTTTAAAACAGAGCATTTGGAAACATAGGATTTCTGTCAACCTGGGTGTTTGGTTCACATGAATTGGAAGAACACAAGAATGGAGAAACATGGTCAAATTAAAGTCAAACCATGTCAAAATGAAGAAAATAAGAATCTTATTATGCCAGTAATGCAATTAGTCCTGTTCTTCAAGCATATTAATTTGAAAAGGACGTACAAGTGGATATTAAAATTCCTATGTTTTTTCTTTGAAAGAGACACCAAAGGAAAAAAAATCCTCCAGTTTTGCTTTGCTCCACTCATAACCAAAGGCACGAATAGTAGTACCATAGTAGTTCCATAGCAAAGGATCCCTCAGGGATCGACATGAATGCAGAGTAACAAAGTGATGCGACGAGTGTACAACCTCTTTGGTATAGCCTTGTCGACCTCAGCATCATTGGGTTGGACATGGAGGATGGTGATGTTGGTGTGAATGTCGAAGGCGGGGAAGAAGATCTGAGGCCTCTGGAAACGGAGCCGGGGGTACTGCTCCGCTATGATGGACGGTTCCATCGTTGGAGCAGCTCCGTTGAGGTGTATGGCGGTGAGGCTGAAGCAGGACAAGATAGACACCGTTAATCTTAAGTGGGACTCTAATATCATCTACAATAGATGATGTAAAATACATCATCAAAAAGTGCTAGATGTAAAACGCATCAGACGCACCACGGCAGCTCCAACAGATGCTATAAATACTATTCACTCTGAACTTAACTGAAGAAACTGAAATTTACAGTCGAAACTGAATTTTACTGTCGAAACTGATAGAACTAGTAGCAGAGCATTGCAATAGATGTTTAGTGCGTTCAAGCAGTAGTAGCAGAGAAGCAGTGATCTAAATCAGCAGCCGCTTGAGCAGGGAACGCACTAGCAGAGAGCAAGTCATGTAGCAGCATCGTGAGCGAGTGCTAAAGCAGCAACTCCTGTAGCTGCTGGAGGTCGTGCAGCAGCAGCGCGAGTGAGAGCAAGAGCAGAGCAGCAACACGAATGAGAGCAAGAGCGGAGCAGCAGGGCGACCGACAACAATAGTAGAGCAGAGCATCAGCACTAACGAAGGATAGAGCAGTGCAGCAGCGCGACCGACAACAAGAACAGAGCCGCAACACGAGTGAGAGCCGGAGCAGCAGCAGCAACGCGAGCGAGAGCCGGAGCAGCTGCAGCTAGTGCCTGTGTAGAAGTCCCCACCGAGGAAGCAACGACATGGGGAGAGACATTGTTGATGAAGTGGCCGGAGACGGCGCCGTCGATGGAGACCCGCCATGGCTGCTCGGTATCGAGCACCGGCAGCCCTGTGAGATCGAATAAAAGATAAAATGCAGCGATGAGTGTAGAACGTCCTTGGTGGCGCCGAGTAGGCCTCGGCTTCATCGGGGGAATTGGTGAGGGTGCTGCGGTTCTGGTGGGGCAGGTCAAGACAACACTGTGGGGATGGAGGTGGCGTGATAGACGAGGTGAACATCGGGCAGCTCCTTGGAGGTGTAGGACAGGCGACTGATCGGGCGGGACGACAAGATCAATGACGGATCCTCGTCCGATGCGATGGATGAGGGACATCGAGCTGTTGCGGTGGATGATGTCGTCAGGGAAGAGTCTCCGGCTGGGCGGCGGTAGGGAGGCCAACGGAGGAGCGTGGGGTTTCACGGGTTTTGGCGGCCTCGGTGTACGAATGGGGGGACGAAGAGGAAGGTAGGGGGAGCCATGGCTTAGGGACGCGTTCGTCCGAAATGTAGTGTAAGTTACCAGCGTACCCCCACCAGTTTTGACCACGCGACGTCGAGCCGGCATTTCTGGCTGAGTGGTAGAAGCGGGATTTCGCGTATCTGGGCTGCGGGACCGATTTCGGATGAGGAGGGAGTTTTCACGCTGGTCGAAATTTCGATATAACAAGGCGCGGCGCGGGTTGAAGAGGCGGGAGTCTCACAACAGATGAGACAAAAGATACTCGAGCTTGAAACTTTCGGGATAACAAGGCACGGATTCCATGTTCGGCAGAACAAACTGAACGTGTACAAAAAAACAATTCATACAAGACACAAGAGAGTCATGTCCCCTTTTACTATATTGCTATAAATGCCATTGAAAAAACTACAAGAAAAATGTAAAAAAATCGGGAGAACAAGATTACCCTGTACAGTACCAAATCAATTCGCACTTCCCTCAACAACAACAAAAAACAAATCAATTCCCACCAAAAGAAAGATTCATTTGCCTTTTATATGATTACAAATGCCAGGATCTCGAATTTCAATTTTTGAATCCACGTCTTGAATTCGAATATATCGTTAGGTGACATTGCAGTTTATAATGGATGTAGTCCTACATTTTGGTCTACCATCGTCTATGGACATTTTACTCCACCCTATGAACATATATATTGTTGTCTATGATATGTACTAAATTTGAATCAATTTTCCTTATTTGAATACGATTGTTGTCAAGTTATACCATCATTTAAATATTATCTTGATAACAAAAAACATGCATAAAGCAGTAATCATGTTTCACTATTAACTCCATGTACCATACGATCTCCAATTCAAATATTTGTATCCATTTTATGTTGAATTCAAATCATAGTACATTGGTCTAGGTAGCGAGATGTTCGAGATAATCTAAACCCTATTTTCATATATATATTTTTGGATGAATTGGGACAAGTTTTGGTATAAGCTTCTTGCAAAACCGTAGATTCTCTCAACAAGCCTCGTGGTTCTGAGAGGGAATGTGTCACCTTTGTCTGCGAAATGATATACGCTGCCTCCCCCCTGATTTTCATTACAAAGGCAACATATAACTATATGAGTGCCCTGTTAAATTGTGGAATTATTCCGGGTTCATTAGGCCTTTTTAATACACTAGCAAATCATGCCCGTGCGTTGCAACTAGAGGAAAAAAACATCTTTCATACACACATCCGACAACCTCAGCAAACAATATTATTAAAAAAATCTTTATTAACACAATTTCAAACAATATGAAAAACAACTTTAAGCCTCTGGTTTACATAAAACTCAGATCAACAGTTTAATGTGCATCATCGTATAGGGGTTGGTAGTGCACTGTGCAAAACATAGATGATGATTATGTACCCGTTTTAACCTTTAGGATATGGTAGTTGATAGGAATCAACATCCCCTATAGTGCCAATAATAGATTATGTGAGAGCATCAAACTGTCATATCTACTAAATTTGAATAGGGTAGAAAACATATATAATAGACATTTATTAAATGCCCCACATAGAGAAGATATTAATTTAGTCTACATTTTGTGAAAATTTGGACTTATTCTGGGTTCGTTTGGCCTTTTTTATATTAATTGAGTTTTTGGACATTTAATGTGCATAATTCAAATTTGAACAGCAAGAACATGTTTCGGTGCACAAAAGTTGGTTGAAAAATCACATGTGTCTCCATGGGTGAATTTCTAGGTCCCATACAAGAGATGAGAATGAAATTCAAACATCTGGGCGTCGTGACTCGACCGAGAACATTGAGAAACTTGGGTTTTAAATTCTTGTAAATCCAAAACTCACCTGGAAATCATGAAACTTGGCATGGTGTCATGTCATGGAACTAACATGTTGTGGTAAAAAAACTTGGCCGAATTGGAACAAGTTTTGGTATAAGCTTCTTGAAACCGGAGCTTCTCTCAAGAAGGCTCGTGGTTATGAGAGGGAACGTGTCACCTTTGTGTGCTAAGCAATATACACTACCCCCCCCCCCCATTTTATTTACAGAGGCAACATATAGCTATATGGGTGCCGTATTAAATTTTGGGATTAGTCCGGGTTCGTTTGGCCTTTTTTATACATTAATTGATTTTCTGGTCATTTGATGTGCCTAATTCAATTTTGAACTAAAAGCACATGCTCCAGTGCACCAAAGTTGGTTGAAAAAGAACATGTGTGTCCTCGCGTGAATTTCTAGGTCCCATGCAAGAAATGGGAATGAAATTCAAACATCTGGACATCGTGGCTCGGCCGAGAACATTGAAAAACTTGGTTTTAAAATTCTTGTAAATCCAAAACACGCCTGAAAATCATGAAACTTGGTATGGTATCATGTTATGGTACTAACATGTTGTGGTAAAAAAATTAGCCGTTTTGGAACAAATTTTGGTATAAGCTTCTTGCAAACCGTAGCTTCTCTCAAGAATGCTCGTGGTACTAAGAGGGAAAGTGTCACCTTTGCGTACAAAACGATATACGCTGCCCCCTGCCCCTTGATTTTCTTTGCAAAGGCAACATAGAACTATATGAGTGTCGTGTTAAATTTTGGAATTATTCTGGGTACGTTTGGCCTTTTTTATACATTTATTGAGTTTCTGGTCATTTAACGTGCATAATTTAGATTTGAACTACAAGCACATGCTCAAGTGCACCAAAGTTGGTTGAAAAATCACACGTGTGTCCTCGGGTAAATTTCTAGGTCCCATGCAAGAAATGGGAATGAACTTCAAACATCTGGGCGTCGTGGCTCGGCTGGAGACATTGAGAAACTTGGTTTTTTAATTCCTGTAAATCCAGAACACAGATGAAACTCATGAAACTTGGCTTGGCGTCATGACATGGCACCAACATGTTGTGGTAATTTTGTTGTCCAATTTGCGAAGCCGCATAGATTAACAATCAACAAAGTCATTTTGGAACAAGTCCTGTCACGTTACAATTGGAAACAAAAGTATTATTGAAACGTTGGGCGTTCAACTAACCATTTACGTGCAGCCACACGTCCCCTTTTTTATTAGCTAGGAGGCGCCGTGCAGGGTAGCTATTTGAGTACAGGAGGCATGCGATCAGACCCCTGCGCATGCTTATCGGGAGGAGAGCCCTTTGACCTCCATCTGCCACCCACCTCTCTCCCAAGGTCTCCATTAATGGCGCCCGGGCCCCTGTTTAATGGCATGGCTATGTCTCACTCGACCTAGATTTAAGAGAGAAAAAAGAAAATCTGAAAAGAAAATTTTGCACAGATCTTGATGTAAGATCCGACGGACCTATATAGCATCTACTGCGACTTATAGCAAGACTGATGAATATATAAGGATGACGACAGTGGATAATAATTGTCTTACATAATTAGGAAGATAATTAAAAAGCCACATGCGGCTACGCTCGAAATACACAAGGTCAAAAGAAGAAGGAAGACAACGATCTGGCTCGCTGATCCCTACTTTCTTGATACGTTGCTGAAGGCTGCGAGAACTAGTCTCCGCGGCTAGCGGCGATGAGCTCTTTCGTGTCCTCAAGACGCTAGTTGAGAGCATCCACGGATTCCTCCACTAGCCTTTGGTGCTCGATGCGGAGCATGTCATTCTCTTCCATAAGTATCATGACGATGACGCCGGTCCTCTTCAACAAGGCACTGGTCTCCTCCTGCTGCTCTGCACTTCCGACGATCTTCACCCTCAGCAGGTCGCGCTCGGCACGAAGCTTCTCATTGCCCTCCCTTAGTTGTCGGATGACGCTGGTAGCCTATTCAAAAGAGGCTTTCATGTTGTCCTGCAACCTCACCCAGCTGGAGATCTGATCCATCTGGCTATGGACGATCGCATGCATGCGCCTGTAAGAGTCGTCGCCTACCCGCGAGACATTTTCCCAGGCCGCCGCGGCACGGCGGGACATCTCTGCTGCATTCAAGACACGGAGGGTCTCTGCTGCTTCTGCAGCGTGGCCGGACCAGTCTGCTGCATCGATGGCGCGGCGGGACCTCTGTGCTGCTACTTTCGCGCGGTGGGACATGTCGGCTTCTTTCGCGGTGAGGCGGGACATCTCTTGTGCTTCCGCTTCCATGGCCGCCTCTCCCTGGTGGTAATCTCTCGACCCAGAACTCATACTGGCCATGGCAGACGCTGATGTCTACTACGCAACTTTATTCTTGTAGACACGTGTTGGGCCTCCAAGCGCAGAGTTTTGTAGGACAGTAGCAATTTTCCCACAAGTGGATGACCTAAGGTTTATCAATCCGTGAGAGTTGTAGGATGAAGATGGTCTCTCTCAAATGACCCTGCAACCAAATACAAGAAAATCTCTTGTTTCCCCAACACACCTAATACAATGGCAAATTGCATAGGTGCACTAGTTCGGCAAAGAGATAGTGATAAAAGTGTAATATTGATGGTAGAAATATATTTTTATAATCTGAATAAATAAAAATAGCAAGGTAGGAAATAGTAAACGGGCACAAAAACGGCATTGCAATGCTTGAAAATGAGGCCTAGGGTCCATACTTTTGCTAGTGCAATCTCTCCACAATGCTAATATAATTGGATCATATAACCACCCCTCAAAGTGCGATGAAGAATCACTCCAAAGTTCCTATCTAGCGGATGATACGTCTCCGACGTATCTATAATTTATGAAGTATTCATGATATTATCTTATCCATCTTGGATGTTTATGGGCTTTATTAAACACTTTTATATTATTTTTGGGACTAACCTATTAACCCAGAGCCCAGCGCCAGTTCATGTGTTTTCTCTTGTTTCAGTGTTTCGCAGAAAAGGAATATCAAATGGAGTCCAAATGGAATGAAACCTTCGGGAGAGTTATTTTTCAAACGGAAGCAATCCAGGGGACTTGGAGTACACGTCAGGAAATCAACAAGGAGGGCACGAGGAAGGGGGCACGCCCACCCCCTGGGTGCGCCCTCCACCCTCGTGGGCCCCTCGTGGCTT
Organism: Aegilops bicornis; assembly: GCA_021605145.1. Classification (NCBI taxonomy): domain Eukaryota; kingdom Viridiplantae; phylum Streptophyta; class Magnoliopsida; order Poales; family Poaceae; genus Aegilops; species Aegilops bicornis. The sequence continues at coordinate 233,042,349 of CM038673.1, forward strand.
CCCTTACCGATTTCTTTCGCCTATATATATCCATATACCCAAAAAACATCGGGGAACACAATAGATCGGGAGTTACGCCGCCACAAACCTCTAGAGCCACGAGAAACCAATCGGGGCCATGTTTCGGCACCCTGCCGGAGGGGGGATCCCTCACCGATGGCCATCTTCATTGAGGGAGTCCCGGATTAGGGGGTGTCCGGATAGCCGAACTATCACCGTTGGCCGGACTCCTGGACTATGAAGGTACAAGATTGAAGACTTCGTCCCGTGTCCGGATGGGACTTTCCTTGGCGTGGAAGGCAAGCTTGGCGATATGGATATGTAGATCTCCTACCATTGTAACCCGACTCTGTGTAACCTTAACCTATCCGGTGTCTATATAAACCGGAGGGTTTTAGTCCGTAGGATGAACAACAATCATACCATAGGCTAGCTTCTAGGGTTTAGCCTCCTTGATCTCGTGGTAGATCTACTCTTGTACTACCCATATGATCAATATTAATCAAGCAGGAGAGGGTATTACCTCCATCGAGAGGGCCCGAACACAGGTAAAAACATCTTGTCCCTTGTCTCCTGTTACCATCCGCCTAGACGCACAGTTCGGGACCCCCTACCCGAGATCCGCCGGTTTTGACACCGACATTGGTGCTTTCATTGAGAGTTCCTCTATGCCGTCGCTGTCAGGAAGGATGCCTCATCTCGTCTTTAAAGACGATACTATCGCCAAAGAAGCCTTGGCCACTGGTCAGACTCTTCGGCTAGGTGGTTTTCTCATGACCGCCAGTTCGGCCACCGCGCCGACAATGACTTCTTGAGTCATCGAAACCAATCTCCACGTTAATACGGAACTTGCCGAACAGTTAGATCCGATCGAGCTCTCTTCCGTAAACGAGCTCTTGGATCGCATCGCCGCCCTGGGAGTCGCTACAGACTACGACCGGATCAGGCCTAAAACCGATCTGAGAGAGATCAACTCTCCCCAGGCTACCCATCATATTGTTGTGATAGAGGAGTAATGCGGCGATTCCCACAGAGGGACGGATGTCGATCAAGCCCTGAACTTAAAGTCAGGCGACGGGATGGATTCATTGGATAGCACTCAAAAATCCAAACTTCCGAATTCGGAAACTTCCCGGCCCCTGAGTCTTAAATTGGACGGGGTTCGGATCCAGTTCCACCGCCCACCCAAACATTAGCGATCTATCCCGAATCCGGCAGAGCCCGCTGAAGCAGTACATCATTCTTGGGCGATTCCTCCCGGTTATGGACAGGATAAAGGACTGCCGAGAGAGGAGGACGCAATCCCAATTTTCTGCAATAATTGCACGGACAAGGGACTCCTAAACGCCATAAGTCATCGCGAAATTACACGCTTTGCTGACTTGGTAACCATAGTACAAAAGTACTGTGCGATGGAGAGCGCCTGGAAAACCGAAAGTAAATTTTGGGATAATCCGGCCCCGAATACATCCCTAGTCCGAAATAAAAGGGTGCATCATTACCAAGCACTTGGGTTAAACACCAAAAAACCAAAACCCCCTAAAGGGTACGGAACCGTTCTGGAGGGTTGGCTAAATGGACCCTGCAAAATTCGTAGCACAGAGGGCGCCACTCCAACTCATAGCCTTCGAGCATGTTGGATACTACGGCAGGTGGCCAAAAGTGGCGAAGAGCTTCTAGCTTCAGAATCCTAGCCCAGCAACACCGATGCGGTGTTAACAGTCTTCGACACTTTCGCATCAAATAACATGCGAAACGAACACTCCATAACCTTGCGAAGTCTACCAAGTAGCAACAATAAATCCATGGAGGACACGGCTATCACCTTTAATGCCCGATGTGAACCTAATTTCGAACAGCCCGAGCACCAGCTGCATTGGTCCTCGGTCCGATAGTGGGCGGCTTTCGCCTTACTAAGGTACTCATGGATGGCGGCAGCGGACTAAACCTCATCTATCGTGAAACCCTCCAAAAAATGGAAATAGACTGGAACCGCATTGAGCGAAGCAGCACAACCTTTAGAGGAATAATCCCTAGCCGGAAGCATGCTGCACAGGGAAAAATCACATCGACGTCTTGTTCGGCTTGCCGGACAATTACAGGTCCGAGGAGGTCACATTTCAAGTGGCCCCGTTCAGCAGCGAATATCATGCTTTATTAGGGCGAGAGGCATTCACAATTTTTCAAGCTATACCCCATGATGGGTACATGAAGCTTAAAATGCCCGGACCTAACGGAATCATCACTCTCGCTAGTGATCCGAACATAGCACTCCGCGCCGAAAACAAGACAGCCGTACTAGCCCTCGAGGCACTATCCGAAGCCCTAGCGGCCGAGGAACTCACTGCGATGCGCTCCACGGTGAACATGGACGATGTGATACTCGATAAAAGATCCAAGTCCACCTCTTTTAAACCAGTGGATGAAATAGTCAAATTCCAAGTCCACCCAACGGACCCCGCAAAGACGGCCTCCATTGGGGCACAATTAAACCCCGATGTAGACGCTGCACTACGAGAATTTCTACGAGAAAACTGGGACATCTTTGCCTGGCACCCTTCAGACATGCCAGGAATTCCACGTCGGCTGGCCGAGCACAACCTAAATATCCTCAAAGGATTCAAGCCAGTCAAACAGGCTCTTCGGCGCTTTTCCGAACCCAAGAGACAGGCCATGGGAGAGGAGCTAGCCAAACTTTTGGAAGCCGGATTCATTAGAGATATAAAACATCCGGACTGGCTAGCAAACCTGGTGATGGTACCAAAGAAGGATAAATCCTGGCGCCTATGTGTTGATTTTAAAGACCTTAATAAGGCTTGCCCAAAGGATCCCTTCCCCCTCCCTCGAATTGATCAAATTATCGACGCTACAGCAGGACACGACTCATTGTGCTTCCTCGACGTGTACTCCGGCTACCACCAAATCAAGATGGCGGAGCCAGACCAAGCTGCAACAGCATTCATCACTCCATACGGCCCGTTCTGCTTCAATACAATGCCCTTCGGGCTCAAAAACACCGGCGCAACACATCAGCGCATGATTCAGACATGTCTGGCAAACCAAATCGGCAAAACAGTGGAAGCATATGTAGATGACGTGGTTGTCAAAACCAAGCATGTCGAAACTCTAGTAGACGACTTGAGGCTCACATTCGACGATCTTCAAAAATATGACATCAAGCTCAATCCGGAGAAATGCGTCTTCGGCGTTCGGCGGAAAGCTCACGGCTTCATTGTGTCCGGTAGAGGAATTGAAGCAAACCCAGCCAAGATCCGAGCTCTGTCACAATTGGATATTCCAAAAGACCTCAAACAAATACAAAAATTGACGGGATGTGTAGCGGCTGTAAGCCGCTTTATTTCCCGTTTGGGAGAAAAGGCATTACCCCTTTACCGCCTCCTCCGCCGCACCGAACACTTCGAGTGGACGGATGCATACGCCACGGACTCGAAGAGATAAAAGCCATATTGGCAACAAATCCGGTCTGGCAGCGTAACGTGGGCGAACCAATGCTATTATATATCGCGACAACACATCAAGTTGTCGGTAGCGGTGCTTTCGTCGTCGAGCGAAAGCGGACGGACACCGGTTCCCTCTTCAAGAACCGGTTTACTATGTGTCCATTGTCCTAACTCCATGCAAGTCCCGGTACCCACACTATCAAAAGATAGTATACGCGGTGTTCATGGCATCCCGGACGCTGCGACACTACTTTCAAGAGTGTTCGATAACGGTAGCCTCCAAAGTACCTCTTAACGACATTATAAACAACTGCGACGCAACGGGCCGGATTGCTAAATGGGCCATAGAGCTCCTTCCATTCGACATAACCTATAAGCTACGACGAGCTATCAAGTCACAGGTTTTGGCCGACTTCGTGGCCGAATGGACCGAAGCCGAACTCCCTAAAGAGTACGGCGCATACTCCAATTGGATCATACACTTTGACGGCTCCAAAATGTTGGCCGGCCTGGGGGCTGGCGTTGTCCTGACGTCCCCAACCGGGGATACAGTCCAATACCTCCTTCAGATAATGTATACGGACTCCAACAACGCATCCAAATAAGAGGCCCTTCTGCACGGCCTCCGGATGGCAGTCTCCATGGGCATTAAACGCCTAGAGGTGCGCGGGGATTCGAACCTCGCGATATCTCAAATAAACGGAGACTTTGATGCCAAAGATCCGAAAATGGCAGCATACCGCAATGCGGTCCTAAAAATGTCAGCACTGTTCGAAGGGCTCGAATTTCATCATATAGCCCGGGATAACAACCAGGCGGCGGACATATTGGCACGCATCGGTGCAAAACGGGATGCCGTCCTGCCCAACATCTTCCTGGAACGACCATTCAAGCCATCCGTACTATGGGAAGGGGAGTCCGGAAATAACAATCCGGACCCAACCGCACTGCCTGACGCCGAACACTCTGACACAATCGGCAGCTCTCCCACCGAGATAACACCCTCCGCCCACGAAATAATGGCGGTTATCGCCCCGTGGATGGAGCCATTCCTAGCCTACCTAACTAGGCAGGAACTCCCCGAAGACCAAAATGAGGCTCGCTGCATAGTACGGCGATCTAAAGCCTATAAAGACCATGAGGGAGAGCTTTATAAGAAAAGCACAACAGGAGTCCTTCAAAGGTGTATCTCCGAAGAGGAAGGGCGCAACCTCCTGGCTGAAATTCATGCCGGACTAGGTGGGCACCACGCTGCAGCCCGGGCCCTTGTAGGCAAGGCCTTCCCACAGGATTTTATTGGCCGACGGCCGGGCAGAATCTTGAGGATTTAGTCCAACGATGCGTCGGTTGCCGACTTTTTGCTAACCAAAGCCACATGCCACCCACCGCCCTCAAAACTATACCCATCACCTGGCCGTCATGATGCAGGGGCTTGACATGGTTGGACCCCTTAAGGGGGAACCCACAAGCAAAAATACCTATTGGTCATGGTGGATAAATTCACCAAATGGATAGAGGCCAAACCTGTTAAAGCGGCGAATCCGGACCGGTGATAGACTTCATATCGGGGTAGTTCACCGTTCACGGTGTCCCCACAAGATCATCATCGCGATAACGGCACCAACTTCACGGTCGATGAGGTCAAATTATGGTGCAAAAACATGGGCATCAAGCTCGATTGCGCCTCAGTCTATCACCCCCAAACCAACGGCCAAGTCGAACGAGCAAACGGTCTAATCATGAGCGGCATTAAACCCAGACTAGTGCGGTCCCTCAAGGAATCTAACACGCACTGGGTTGAGGAGCTTGACTCCGTACTCTGGGGGCTGCGTACCATGCCGAATCGTACTACCGGATTCACACCATTTTTTATGGTGTACGGTGCAGAGGCAGTCCTGCCCTGCGACATAATTCAATACTCACCTCGCGTGCGCATGTATGAAGAAAGAGAAGCCGAGCTCGATCGGCAGGACAGTTTGGACGCATTGGAGGAGGAGCGCGACGTGGCAAAAGCTCGTTCCGCATTCTATCAACAGCAGGCTCGAAGATACCAAAGCAGGGAAGTACGGGCCAAAGCTTATAACGTTGCCGAACTAGTTCTACGCCTGTCGGACAAGAAAAAGGACAAACTCAAGCCCAAATGGGAAGGTCCATTCATCATCGACCAGGTCCTGACCGGCGGAGCATACCGTCTGCGAAACGCATCGGATCACCGACTCGAGCCGAACCCATGGGACGCAGCCCGTCTACGAAGATTCTACGCCTAAGCGCTGGACTTCAAGTTCGTTTCCTTCCTCTGTCCACATTTTCTATTTTTTGCTGTTTTTTATTTCTCTCCTTCCCCCTCCTTCTTCCTGAAGCCTTTAGAGGCTCGTTTGCGCTTTGTTCGCACATATTTGACGCCAGACGTCTGCGCTCATTATACACGGGGCTTATTTACCAGAAGCTTATTTTATACGGGCTTCATGCCCAACACATGCGTCAAACTTCCGCATGTACCTTTTATTCACCATTATATGCATCGATATGACTTAAGTTTTGGCCAAGCTGGGTTGCCTGGCTCCTGTGCTTACCCTACGTTCCCGATTGTTCGGCTAGGTGGTAAAGGAGCACCTGCGTGATTGTTCTTGCCGGGTCACCGGATGTGTACCTCGACTGGGTGAAGCCGAAAGCTAACGTTCTTAAGGGAATATTCGGTCGGTGAACTGAAATATGATTTTTAACTATTTGCCCATCTGCCCCCAGATGATTTTCTGCTTTCATAGCAGCTTTGACATGCACTTTAGGGCATGCATCCCAAATAAAGGAACCCTTAACGGAACTATTCTCCCGGAAGATGTTTCTTACTATCCATGTAATATAACATAACTAGTTGGGCACTTATACGATACAGCAATAATGACCCCTACGCCTTTGTCTCCATGCATACCCGGTTCTTATATAACCACGAAGGTATTCGAACACACTCCGGACTATTGGGTCACGAGGTCGGCGAAAAAGGTCCGCTATGACAAACGATCTACAATCCGGCTAGAAGACATTTTTCATGTCATATTTTTACGTAGTCAACTTCGACTCATTGTATTCCTCCTCAATGCCATCTAATAGGCTATCTAATTTACAATCTTGCTAGGAATACTTGGCGGCCAATTCTACTTGGCCGTACACTAAGCTTCTGAGGATCTCCGTCCCCATCAGCCCCACAGATCCGACCTCGGCCATGTGGTTTGGGTCACCTTCGTGTACTGCGTCTTTACCATGGCCCAGCCTCCTGGCGCCTTGATGGCGAGCCGATATCTTCCATAATCGGAAGCGCCCCGTGCTCCTTGAAGCCGCTCTGCCCGGCTCCCCAATGCCTTGAGCAGGGAGATAGATGGCCACAAGGCACGCCGACGCCTTTCATCACCGCCAAACTTCGTTAAATGCGGACGCGATTCGGGAAGAAGATCACCAAGAACTGGGCATCTCCTCCTCGGGGCGACACTGTGAGCAAACCTACATACATGTTTATGTTAGTCGCCTTCCTCGCCAAACTCTTTCAAAGTTTGCTCAAGCACTTACTGAGAATGCCGCGACGAAGCCGTCGATTCTCCTTTACGTAGTCAGATAACTGGGCACGAACATCTTATAGTTCCTCACCCAGTTTGGTGTTGGCATCTTGGAGGTTATTTTTCTCCTGCCGCACCCTCGTAAGCACGCTCTCGCCGGCCTTTAGTTGGCGCAAGAGCTGTTTCCTGTCCGGATCTAGTCCGACGCCATCTGCAATATTTTTGTCAGATTTACACACCCGCCGCACTTCATAAACCATTTATATTTTGAAGCATATATTACCAGAGGGGGTCTCTGCGTCTCCCCCTGTAGCGGCTAGTGCGGCCTCAAGTTGGGCCTTGCATTCTTCAAGCTCATGGGACAGTCGGGTATTCTTGTTTGTAAGATCCTGCATAACTAATGATCCTTAAATCAGTTATTCTAACTATTTTAAGTCTCGGGGGCTACTGGCATATATAACTGTCAAATATCCTTACCTATATGTCCTTTACATACTGCTCCGTGGCTCTGGCTAGACCATCTTGAGCGGCACGGAGGTGCACATCTCCAGAATTGAAGGCATTCAAGGCCTCTTGGGAAAAACATGCGTCACGAAGAACTATCCGGCGGTGCCTGTGATTCATGGCGCTGTCCACCTTGGAGTTGGTGGCGGACAATTTGTCGGCATCCTCTGTCGGAGGAGCATCCGACGCATGCCTCGTGCTCGCCTCCGCTTCCGGACCCGCCTTTGGAGCCTGGCCGGCGGAGGCTCGATTGGCAACCTCTCCGGACTCAGTCCGGCGAGCGCTCTTTTTCCTGAAAAGAGCACAAGCATTAGTACGCCTTCCAGGAATCAATCTTGGGAATATGGTGACACGCCATACCGTTGCGGCGTTATTTCGATCCGGACCGCACTTCTTTTTAGCCTGCGGGGCCGTACTGCCCCTTGTTGGCTAGCCGCCGCGGGCTCGGCTTCCTGCCTCAAAGGTACCCCCTGCGAAACACCATTGGTATACGGTGATCAAGAAACTAGCACGGATGGGTCATTATCAGAGTATTGGGACCTCGGTCTCAGTTACTGCGGTGGGAGTAATGCAGGGTGTCGGCCATAATGGCAACCAAGGCATTGTCGATGCTAAGTTGGTGGAACACCCTTGATCAACTCCACCTTTATATCCGGATCCTCTTGGAGGTCGGATCAAGGGACCGTTCGGATCCACGGGTTGTGGGGCGGGCTGTATCTTCTCCTGATCCGGCGCAGTTCTGCTGAAACCATGAAATGAGATATTTAACCATGGGAACATGGATCGGACAGAGCCACAAAGATGTTTGCTTACCCAGCTTCGAGGATTATTCAAGAAAACTCCTTGATGGATTGATGCGAGGAAATCCTCCTCCTCCCCTTTATACATGGCGGATAAGGTCTTCACCAGTTCGGTGACCGATCCCGGCCCTTTGCGGCCATGGCGGGTGGCATCGTCCTCCTGTTGAAGTCCCACATGGGTGGCCCTGTATTGAGCGGCTGCACTCCTCATAATGCAGATTGCCATGACTCCAATCATGGTCAATCCGGCATGAGCCAGTAATCTTATTCGGCTCATCAAGTAGAGGACATCCCGGTCATTTTCCCTCTGGGAGCTCCGAGGGCGCCAACTTAGGCGCTTCTTCAGAGGAGCATTGCTAAACTCCGGGAGACCGATCCGAACAGGATCCGGCAGTGGGACGTCCTCCATGTAAAACCATTCTGAAGGCTAGTCTTCGGATGCCTTCTTCGGGGTTCCGGATAGATATCCGGTCCGGCGATGCGCTACCGATTCGGCTCCGCCCACTTGATATATTGACCCCTCATGAGAACGGGGTACTAGGCGAGAATAATCTCTTCCACGGTAGCGAAATGAGCCTCGATGCCCAAGAACAGTTCGCAAAGGGCCACGAAGCCCGCGATGTGCAAAATGGAGGCAGGCGTAAGGTGGTGCAACTGGAGGCCGTAGAACTCCAAGAGTCCCCGGAGAAACGGATGGATTGGAAATCCGAGTCCTCTTACTAGATAAGAGATGAAGCATACCCGCTCTCCTTTAGAGGGATAGGGGACACTCTCCGCTTGCTTTCCGCCTTTGTAGGTGGCGAGTCCGGCTCGAACCGGAACCATGAAGGCCGGGGGAAGAAATCCCTTGGTTTGAAGTATAACTAGCTCGCTATGCAGGACTGAGCATCTCTCCCAATTTCCAGGCTGAGGGCTCGGAGCGCGAGAGGAGGAGCCGTGTCGACTGTCCATGATGGAATGGGATGTGGTCAGAGGCGATCCGATGAAAGCTCGCGAAGGGGGGATGGTTTGACTCAGATCTAGATCCTCGCCCCTTTTATAGGCAGCTCATTTGCGCAGCTAGGGGGTAAGTGTAAAAATACCCTGACTTTTCGCATTCGTTCAAACACGTGGAAGATGGTCATTATTGGGCGTAGAAGCCAAGGAGCGCAACATTTATCAGAAGCCAGACACTATTCAACAAGTATATGGAATCTGGAGAAGAACCCGCCTCGCAATGCCGAAGACAATCAACGCGCCGGACTCATCGTCATTGTATCCTGGTTCGGGGCCACCGAGGAGTCCCGGATTAGGGGTGTCCGGATAGCGAACTATCACCGTTGGCGGACTCTGGACTATGAAGATACAAGATTGAAGACTTCGTCCCGTGTCCGGATGGGACTTTCCTTGGCGTGGAAGGCAAGCTTGGCGATACGGATATGTAGATCTCCTACCATTGTAACCGACTCTGTGTAACCCTAACCTATCCGGTGTCTATATAAACCGGAGGGTTTTAGTCCGTAGGACGAACAACAATCATACCATAGGCTAGCTTCTAGGGTTTAACACGTGGGGGTTAATGTGAGGTGCATAATCATCTTCATTGGGGGGAGGTGGTCTAACACGTGGCGACACTTCATAAATGACATCCCAACCTTTGAGATTCGGATCACTTTGATAGGCCCATGGTAGATAGAAAACTTGGGTTGCCTGTTGAGCCATAATATAGACATCGGGAACATCCAAATGGGTGCTTTGATAGATTTTCACTAGCCCTATATGTTCGTGAGTCCTTCTAGTCTCCTTCGGCTGGAACCAATAACATTTGAAGGCTACGACGTTTGGTGGGTTTGCACCATAGAATTGAAGTTCATAAATTGCTTCAACTCTTCCATAATACTCGGTATCTCCTTCGCCGATAGCAGAGACACAACAATTTGTAGACTTTCGTTCAGCCATAGATAGCTCTTTAACATAGATATGAAAGCGATACCCGTTGATGTCGTATTTGTCAAATGAACAGAACTGATAGTCAAAACCATTAGCGACTTGTCTCAATTTGGCGTTCATAAGCTCTGAATTATCCTACAAGTTTAACACGAAAGGGAATTTTGAATTAGCCACAAATTAGATGAAGAGATGAAATTGTCCAATGGAAATTACCGTTTGTTTGAACCAAGAGATGAAACCGGGATAGCCGCGTCCATGCTTTGCCAGAAGCTCATACTCCTCGACGGAATCCTTTTGGATCACCGCTCCATACGAGAATATGGCGACGTATCGAATGTATCAAATTTATCCGGGAATAAGAGTAGTTCAAAGGAATTAGAAGTTGCGAAACAATGTACCGAGAACTTACTCGATGTACGGTCGCACTTTTGTTAGGTTGGTGAAGATATACAACGAAATGATCTGCCATTCTTCGAAACCCAACGTTAAGGAATTAGAAGCACCGGCTGGTGCGAGATCCCCTTTGAATAGGCTGAGGTTGGATACACCCTTTTTAGGTTCGTCAGCATTGTACCTACGCTTCGGATTATGCAAAATGATGATTTTTTGCTTCGTAGTGTGCTGTCACGAAGTTTACCACCTCCTCAGTAATGAATGCCTCAGCCGTCGATGCTTCAATTCTACGTTTATTTTTACATTTTGCTCGTAGCATCTTCTGCATCCTCTCACTGGCGTAGCACCAACGATTTTGCACGCCCCCCCCCCCCCCAATATTGCCTCGGTTGGGAGATGCAAAATCAAGTGATGCATTGGATTAAAGAAGCCCGGCGGAAAGATCTTCTCTAACTTGCGGATCAACTCCGGCACCAACACTTCCATTTCTTCTAGCAGGCCAGGCGATAGTTCTTTCACACAGAGAACACGGAAGAAATAGCTCAACTCTGCCAGTACTAGCCATTCATCCTCAGGGATGAAGCCACGCAACATCACCGGCATTACCCGCTCAATCGATATGTGCCAATCATGGCTCTTGAGAACAAATATCTTCAATTTATCAAGAGTCGCTCCCCTCTTTAGATTCGCTGCGTACCCATCGGGGAACATCAACTGTTGTTGCACTCACAAGATAATTTCCCTCATAGCTGGCCTTCCAAGATTTAACCATGCCTTTGGCTTCGTCCAGTTCTGCTTTCCTTTCGGTTCTTTCATGTTTTGTAACGGCCTATCACATAGCGCCTCCAAATCGACTCTAGCCTTAGTATTTTCCTTTGACTTCCCATCTATGCCGAACAATGTACCAAAAAGTGCCTCGGCGATATTCTTCTTAGTGTGCATCATGTCGATGTTGTGTGGGAAAAGGAGGTCTTTGAAGTTAGGCAGATCCCACAAGCATGTCTTGAGTCCAGGCGTGTTTCGAATTATACCCCTTGAAATACCCTGGACGCTCTGGATCTGGCTCGAGAGGGTTTAACTGATCTAGTGTCTCTTGGCCTATCAACGCAGGTGGTGCAGAGTTTTTGACAACTCTACCTCTGATGAAGTTTGTAGGATCGAAAGTATGTCTAGAGGGGGTGGTGATTAGACTATTTGACCAAATAAAAATCAAGCCTCTTCCCAATTTTAAGTCTTGGCCGATTTTAGCAACTTTGCACAAGTCAAGCAATCAACCTACACATGCAATTCTAAGAGTATAGCAGCGGAATGTAAAACAATTGCAGATGAAGGTAAATGCAGGAGTTTGAGGGAGCAAACGCAATGTAGACACGGAGATTTTTTATCCGTGGTTCCGATAGGTGGTGCTATCGTACATCCACATTGATGGAGACTTCACCCAAGCAGTCCATCGCACCAGCTCAAGAACAGCCCCTCGCGAGGCTGTTCTTCCTTTGTACTGTTCTTCATCAGCCTCGGAGGCAATCCACCACACTACACACTGGAGTAGGGTATTACACCACAATGGTGGCCCGAACCAGTATAAACCATATGTCTCTTGTGATGTTCATCGTTCTTAGTTTAGATACCTTGCAAACCATTAACGCGTGAGCTGGCAGGGGAAAGATCTCCGTGCGCATCCCAGAGTTCGAACCTCAAGGGTCTGCCGGAACCCGAAATCCGACACATAGTGCTATGCATATCTCAGGCTTGGTCTTCGGGAGGTGGTGTAGAGAGAACTCCAAGGACGAAGGCATCAGTTGCTGTTGTTGGAGCTGGTGGAGTGGTTTCTGGAGGTGGCATTGAAGCTGTGGCTACTGTTGCTGATGTGGTGGCTCTAGTGTCAGCCATGGGTACTGCTACAGACCTCTGACCTCTAGGCACTCGCTGAAAAGCATCAGTAGTTGCCTTCCCTTTCCTATCTTCTGCTTCCTCCTAGAGCTGCTCAACTACTATTTGTATCTCAGTAACCTTCAGATCAACATCATGAAATTTTGTCTCTATGATCCTCTCCAAACTCTCCTGATTCTGAGTCAGGGTGGCCAATCCCTTCTCAATCCTCAAAGTAGATTGAATAAGATATCCAAGCTGATCTTGTTTGCTCTCTAGGAAAACTTGAGATGCTTCCTCAACACTAGGCATCTTGCTTGCTTTCTCTTCTTTAGCTTTTGCTCTCTTCTCTTGTGCTTGAGCTGATGAAGGTTTATTCTCATCCATGACAACTTCATTATTTTCAAACTCAGGGAGCAAGGGTAAATGCTCTTTATCCAACAAGTATGTTCCTGTGCCCATCTTAGCATTGATAAGCTCCTTAATATGTGGAGCATACCCACAACTCCTCTTTTGGTCAGCAGTTGTCCTCTTGATTGTCTCTGCAATCAAGCTCATGACTTTAAACTTTTGAGGGACATCAAAAATTTGCAACATGTTGATGGAATGTCCTCTGATCATCTTGTGATCTCTTGACTTTGGTAGCAATGTGTGCCCTAGAATGGTGTTGATGCTAGGCAAACCAGGCAAAAAATAATGTACATACCCAAGCTTGTGTGTCTCCAAAGCTTTATCAGGGATCTCTTTGTACATGTTAGCCATAGTGTTGTGGTCTTTCTTCTTTGTTGCATACACATCTAAGTCATCTTCATGTTCCTCTGGGGCATTGATCAACTTGGCCCATTCTTCAATAGTGGATTGGTACCTAGTACCTTCAGACATCCAAATGATCTTCCCATCTGGGTAAAAGTGAGCGGTGGAGTAAAACTGCATGATCAACTCATCATTCCATTTTGTGAGCTTCTGCCCAACAAATTTGTCAACTCCACATGCTTTTAAGTTGTCATAAACTTCTGGGAAGTGATCTTCATTCTCCTTGATGTATTCCCAATCAACCCATCTCATGTCATAGACAATTGGCTTCTTGTCAAGCAGAATGGTTTCATAAAAGTCTTGTTGTTCCTTTGTATGAAACATGTAGTCAACTGCAGTCCTCCTCCTCACATGATAGGGATCAGACTGTCTCCACAATCTCAGTCCAGCATCCTTTCTGATATGCATGTCGTTAGCCAGTGGATGAGCATCATTGTGGTCTGGAATTTTGGGTTTCAGCTTTCTCAAAACAAGAGACTCATCATCCTCTTCTTCAGCTTGAGGCACTGGTGCCTTGTTCTTCTCTCCTGCAGGAATGCTCCTGGTGTTCCTCTTGGGCTTTGTGGGCTTCTAAGCTTGAGCTTTGGGAGCAGTCTTGGGCTATGATGGAGCAGCCCCTGACTTGATAGCATCTCCCATAAGTGTAACGACCCGGATACAACTTTCCATATTCGTAACTCCAACTCTTGCCTTTTTCCGGAGATGCAATATGATTTTTCCTTCGTGGTTGGGTTTTTGTCTTTTGTTTTGCATTTTGTTCATGTCATGCATCTCATCTCATAGCATCATGCGCATTGCATTTGCATATTTTCATAAAACTCGTAGCCGTTCGCAGTTGCCCTTTCTCTCTTTGCCTCCGTTGACCTCACCCCTCGTGTGCGTGTCCGAAACTTACCCGAACCCAACCCGCTCAGTCATCACTGTTGCAGTCGGTTCATCCCCAAACATCTATAAAACATCTCCGTTTTTGTATTTGGACCGCTCTAACCTATTTTCTCAACCGTCCGATTTCGATCGGAGGGACTAGATAGCCCCTAAGCTAACCCTTCCTATAAATAGACCCCTAACCCTAAAATCTCGGATGGTTGTCCCATCCTTCCCATCCCCGCCGCCACCCACCTACCTTTCTTCCTCGGGATCCCCTCATTCCCCTGATCCAATCCCACCAACCAGAACCAGCCCCGAAGCTTCCCATCGATCCCGCCGCCTCCTTGCTCGGGAGAGCAAAGGCTCGACCACGGGCAGCACCAGCGCCTCGTGCCTCCTCCTCCCTTGGTCCTGGACGCGTCCAGCCGCCCGCAGCCGTCGTCGTCTAAGATGAGTGCTGCCTTGGTTCCCTTTCTCTCTTTCCTCCGGTTCGCTCTTCTCATATCTCTCTCTCTCTGTGTTGCAGCAGTAGCCCCGCGCCATGGATTTTGCATCGGCCTCGATGTTCGCTGCCTTGCCGCCCTTGCAAGCATGGCCTCGCCTTCGCGCCTCCGACGACCGGCCTCGTCGTTGCCGGCAACCCCAGGAAGGCCCCGTCGCGCCCCTGTCATCTTCGTCGCCGTCTCTTTCTTCTTCACTTCCCCATTTTCTTCTCTGAATTTCCCTCTATCTTTGTCCTTCAGGCAACAGCCGACGTCGTGGACGCCAACCGCCAAGCCGTCGCCTTCCACCGCCGCCGTGGCCTCGGATCTGGCCGGTTCCCATGGTCCCTCGCCCCGCCAAGTCCCTCTGCTGCTCCCCCGCTTCGTGCCGCTGCCTCCCCTGCATCTATAGGAGGAAGAACGCCTCCGCGCCCTGCTTCTCGATCTGTCCAGGAACGAGCAACAGCGCCCGTTAACCTAGCCTCGTGGGCCTAGTCCCTGCTCAGCAGCCTCCAGCCCAGCAACCTCGCGCCCTCTTGGGCCCCTCCTCCAAGCCAGCCCAGTTCCTTGGCCCAATGTGACCAGATCCCCTAGCCCCTCCAGATTCGGCCCATAACCTGTTTTTTTCTGTCCAGCGATTTTGCCATTTATCTAAAGAGTTGTTGTTTTACAGAAAAACCCCTGTTGTTCATGCATATAATAACTCCACAACCCTGCATCGGATTAAAATGTTTTATATATGTAAAATGCTTAGAATTTCATCTAGTTTCATATTTTACAACTCTCATCCATGTTTAAAATGTTTAACTTGCTGTTTGCATTAATTTGCTTAAATGCCATGCAAAAATGATTTATTTCATAACTAAATAACCGTAGCTCCGTTTCAAATAAACTTTATATGTAAATGGGGTGGAAAAATGCCTAGTTTAACATGGTGCACTTTATTTTCCTGTTCAACAACAATAAAATATGTTTTAGGGCAGAACAGTACCAAATTCGAATTATGCATATGGGGATTTTCTGGAATTGTTGTTTGTTGTTCCGGCCTCATTTAAACTTGCCTAGATAGGTAGTTTAATTATGCTTCACCTCTTGCCATGTTTAACAACATTTAATATTATTGGGTACATAAATGAGAGAGAGTTAAATAATTGCATGTGGTGTTTTGTCAATATGCAACTCATTGCATATTGAGCTCCACTTAACTTGTAGTTTTGTTTGTTGCACTTTGCCATGCCATGCCTTATTAAACCGGACATGCATCATACTTGGTTGTGCATTTCCCATGTTGTTTGTTTATTTCCGGTGTTGCTTCTTAGTTCCGGTAAATGTTGCGATTGTGAGGATTCGTTCGACTACTTCCGTTCGTCTTCTTCATGGACTCGTTCTTCTTCCTAGCGGGATTTCAGGCAAGATGACCGTCACCTTGGATCTCATTACTATCATTGCTATGCTAGTTGCTTCGTTCTATCGCTATGCTGCGTTACCTACCACTTGTTGCTCAAGCCTCCCAAATTGCATGATAGCCCCTAACCGTTGTCACCCTTCCTAGCAAACCGTTGTTTGGCTATGTTACCGCTTTTGCTCAGCACCTCTTATAGCGTTGCTAGTTGCAGGTGAAGATGAAGATTGCTCCATGTTGGATTATGTTTATGTTGGGATATCACAATATCTCTTATATTATTAATGCATCTATATAGTTGATAAAGGGTGGAAGGCTCGGCCTTATGCCTGGTGTTTTGTTCCACTCTTGCCGCCCTAGTTTCCGTCATATCGGTGTTATGTTCCCAGATTTTGCGTCCCTAACGCGGTTGGGTGATTTATGGGACCCCCTTGACAGTTCGCTTTGAATAAAACTCCTCCAGCAAGGCCCAACCTTGGTTTTACCATTTGCCTCACCACCACCAATACCCTTCCCTTGGGTCGGCCAACCCGAGGGTCAACTTTATTTTAGCCCCCCTGGGCCAGTGCTTCTCTAAGTGCTGGTTCGAACCGGGCAGATCATGGGCCACCTCGGGCAATTCGAGGGCTGGTTTTACTCATAGGCTGACCTATCCGGTGTTGCCCTGAGAACGAGATATGTGCAGCTCCTATCGGGATTGTCGGCGCATCGGGCGGCTTTGCTGGTCTTGTTTTACCATTGTCGAAATGTCTTGTAAACCGGGATTCCGAGACTGATCGGGTCTTCCCGGGAGAAGGAATATCCTTCGTTGACCGTGAGAGCTTATAATGGGCTAAGTTGGGACACCCCTGCAGGGTTTGAACTTTCGAAAGCCGTGCCCGCGGTTATGTGGCAGATGGGAATTTGTTAATATCCGGTTGTAGTAAATTTGAAGTAAACTCTTCTAAAATACACCAACCGTGTGCGTAACCGTGAGTGTCTCTTTTCGGGGTTGATCGAGAGGAGAACACGGTTTCTGGGTTATGTTTGACGTAAGTAGGAGTTCAGGATCACTTCTTGATCATTACTAGTTGGCGACCGCTTGCTTTGCTTCTCTCCTTGCTCTTATTTGCGTATGTTAGCCACCATACATGCTTAGTCGCTGCTGCAACCTCACCACTTTACCCCTTCCTTACCCATTAAGCTTTGCTAGTCTTGATACCCATGGTAATGGGATTGCTGAGTCCTCGTGGCTCACAGATTACTACAACAATAGTTGCAGGTGCAAGTTATGCGATGATCATGACGCGAGAGAGATGCTTGCTTGTCTTGGAGTTCTTCTGCTTCTTCTTCGATCTGGGGATAGGTTCCAGGTCGGCAGCCTGAGCTAGCAGGGTGGATGTACGTTTGAGTTTCTGTTTATGTTTCATCCGTAGTCGGTTGTTGTTCTCATGTATATTGATGTATTCTTGCGGTATTTGCATGCCTTGTATGTATCCCCATCTATTATGTAATGTTGATGTAATGATATCCACCTTGCAAAAGTGTCTTCAAGATGCGCTTCTATCCTTGGTGGGACCTTCGAGTTCCTTTAGGATAGGGTCGCATCTTGGGCGTGACAAGTTGGTATCAGAGCCTCGACCGACCATATGAGCCCCCTTTTTGTTGGCCATTGTTGAGTCTAGAAGAAAACTGTTTTGAGTCTTAGGATTATATATATCAGAGAGTAGGATTCTTTTTACTCCTCAGCCCCCTTCGTCGCTCTGGTGAGGCCCCCTGACGTAGATGTTTTGTCTTTCCTCTCCACAAATCACGAATTTTTTTTAGGATCACGCGGGTACCTTGGGATCGTTCCGATAGTCTTGTGACGAGAACATTGTTCTTGGTGCCTCCTGACATTTAGGGGTTGTGGCAGTGTCTCGGGGAGTTGAGCTCTGAGGTGTTGTCGTCACAATTTTATCGTTGCAGTTCTGGAATACCTGAGTTTTGCCGACATCGAAAATCTCTTTTATGCAGTTGTTGGTGAGATAACCTCGACGCCACCCAGTACTGGGGAGTTCGGAAGTATTGCCATAGCTTGTATAGCGGATGCTTTTCAAAGGTTGAGGTACACGATTTCCGGAGTTTTCTTGGTTATGTGTTGAAGGATGGATACAGCTGGATCTAGGTATTGTTAGTTTGGGTGATATATTTTGTGTCCCTGTATCCCCAACACCAGATTGCATAACCGTAAAGTTTCGGGAGTTTATAGGTGGGAATTCAAGTAGCTCCTAGAATATCTTTCCGACAGATGCATGATATGAGATTGGGTAAATCTCTATCATATGTATTTGTTCCGGCTTATTCTGCAAGCCAAATCCTTTGTTTTATTTTCTTTGTGGTATTCGAGTAGCTTCGATGTCAAGTGTTGATCCATACCTTCCCTAAACGGTGTTCTCATATTGCTATGTGAATACTAATCCTTCTTGATCATCGAGGTCATCATGTTAATTCGTTTTCAACCGGCGTGCTTCTCTTTAAGTGGATCCGGTCATTTCAACATCCGCAAGATAAATTCTAAGTTTTTCTCAACGGTATCCGTTTCATCCGTCCCCAAGTTGCCTTTGTTTTCCTGCCCTCCCACCCTTTTTCTTCAAGGACTCAGATTTCTTAATCATGTATCCTTTTATTTGTAGGAAGTCTCTTCATTCTTTTCTTTCAATGTTCTTATCCGATGATTTCCCATGAAGATGCTCAACAGTTTCAAGTCCATAATTCTTCATTCTCGTATTCTTTTCCGGTGGATTTAACTCAAGCTTTCAGTGTTGATCATATTCGTTTCCTTGTTGCAAATGCTTTCTCTTGCCGATGCACCTCTTAATCATTCACTTATTGCTATTCATTTGTTCTGGAGTGTTGATGATATCTCAGAAGGCTCGTCTTTTCATTCCAGATCCGTTCAAGTTATTTTGAGGTTGTTATCTCATTCAAGCCATTTAATTCAACCGGTGCAACCTCTCTTTAAAATTGTTCAATGGTGTTTTCTTTTGAGTGGGCCCTAACCCACAGGTCTTTTCCCAGGATCGTACCTGACTCTTCTTATTCCGGAGCCATTCCCAAAGTCTTTCGAATTTTCACGTAAGAATGAATTCTCATCAGTCATATTCTTTCTCCAAGATCGCTTTCAAATTCTTTTCACCTTTGGCTCAACCTTTTCCTCTTTTAATCCTTCCGGAGTTTCTCAACAATTTGGTGGTGTTTCTCCTCAACATTCTCAGCATGTGAAGACCGAAGAAGAGTTCCTCTTAAATCCTTACCCGTTCTTCCAAAGATGCGTAGTTCAAGTTTGATGCCATCCTCTCATAATTGTTTTCGATTGTGGAAATTCTTTTCACCCATCCGGAGGATTTCATGAGTTGTTTCCATTTCTTTCCTCCGAAGGCCATCATGTCATAATTCTTCATTCTCAGCGTGTAGCTACCGTTCTCCAAATCTTACCGGTGAATCGTTCAAATATCCTCAAATCAGTTCATGATCTCTTCATTCTCTTGTATCTAAATCCCCTCAAGTATCTTCATTCGTTTTCCAATTCTTCCCGGTGAATTGTGCCTTTGCTACGTTCATTTTTCTATTCTTATGGTGGTTCGTTCAAGATTTCACTTCCTTCGTTATCATATTAATTCATTCGTTGTTTCCAAATTCCACTGGTGGTTCCATCAATACCTTCTCAAGTTTGCGCTATCTCTATCCTTAATCCCTCAAGAAGAATAAGTAGTATGCCAAATCTGTTACTTCTCATCAATTTAAATTGGTGAAGGATACGCATAACGTAATTCTTATTATTGTTTCATCCAAGTGATCTAGTTTCTTCTTTCCAGAGTTGTTCATCATGTCACATTGTCGGTTCGAGTTGCTTCATTTTTTTCTTTTCTGGAGTTCCAAGTTTTCCGCATTATTGTCGCGAAGCTCCATCTAAATCATTGCAAGGCTTCACCTTGTGTTTTCAACTTCTCCTTTTTATCATCCTTTTATTACTGGAGTTCTTTATTGAGGCTCTACATGGTGGTTCATCAAGGATTCTCTTCATTCTTCAATTGGTCTTCAAGATTTCTCTTGAAGTTATGACCCGCCAAGCTATACTCTAAAATAAACATGGTGTTCAACACATGTTTTGTTTTGAGGAGCTCAAGTATTCTTCATCTTGCATTCCAAAGTGCAATTCTTTCTACCTTATCTTTTGAGGTGGTGTTATGTCACTCTTGACAATTTCCTTCATGTTTCATAATTCATATGTTGTCAAGAATGAGGTATTTTAAATCCATCATTTTCTCTTCGTTCAAGAGATCTTTTCAACCAATCAATCCTTTTGTTGGAGTTATATTGGGTTATATTTCACCTACAACCTTCCCTAAGGAATGTTGCTAATTGTGGTGCCTATCGATAATCCAAGTTTCCTCCTATTCTCTCTTTAAAAGGAGTTTTCATCTCCTTGCTGATCTCAATCCAATTAATTGTTTCCATTAATGGCCGGTTGTCACCTCATCATTTTGAGATGTTTGCCATAAGCCCACAACAAGCTTGTGCTTTTCGTTGTTGATTTTGCAACAACTCCGTTCAATTCTTCTTTGCAAGGATGCTTTCCAAGCTCATTTGTGGCAGAAGTTGGCATTTTCTACTCCATTCTGTTATTCCAATGATCTATCTTCTATTCTTTCATTACGGAGGCATTGTGATGTTGTGCTCTTCACCTATCACCTCGTTTTGTGAGGATCGTGTTCTTTTCTAGCTTATCCATTTAACCGGAGTGTTGTATCATCTCTTCAATATCTTTTCATCTCATCAAGTTTTCTTCTCTTCTCTACCAGAGTGCTATCCAAATTCTGTCAATCTTGTTCCTTGGCTATCTCATTATACCGAGGTGGTCATATTCTTTTCATTCGTGAAGCTCTTATTTCCATGTCTTTCAACCTTCAAGTTCTCGTAATACTCCTTGTTCCTCTTTTATAATGGATTGTTTGCAATCTCGTTCATCTCTGTTGTACTCTTTCTTTTAAATTGCTCAACCTCTCAAGGTTCGTGGTTTCACTCGTTCGTTAAAGAAGCAACTTAGTTTACCTCTTATCTTCCTCTTCCTTTTCCCTCCGGTGCCATCCTAGACCTCGGGACGAGATCCTCTCGTAGTGGTGGAGTGTTGTAACGCCCCGGATACAACTTTCCATATTCGTAACTCCAACTCTTGCCTTTTTCCGGAGATGCGATATGATTTTTCCTTCGTGGTTGGGTTTTTGTCTTTTGTTTTGCATTTTGTTCATGTCATGCATCTCATATCATAGCATCATGCGCATTGCATTTGCATATTTTCATAAAACTTCGTAGCCGTCATAGTTGCCCTTTCTCTCTTTGCCTCCGTTGACCTCACCCCTCGTGTGCGTGTCCGAAACTTACCCGAACCCAACCCGCTCAGTCATCACTGTTGCATTCGGTTCATCCCCAAACATCTATAAAACATCTCCATTTTCATATTTGGACCGCCCTAAACTATTTTCTCAACCGTCCGATTTCGATCGGAGGGACTAGATAGCCCCTAAGCTAACCCTTCCTATAAATAGACCCCTAACCCTAAAATCTCGGATGGTTGTCCCATCCTTCCCATCCCCGCCGCCACCCACCTACCTTTCTTCCTCGGGATCCCCGATCCAATCCCACCAACCAGAACCAGCCCCGAAGCTTCCCCTCGATCCCGCCGCCTCCTTGCTCGGGAGAGCAAAGGCTCGACCCCGAGCAGCACCAGTGCCTCGTGCCTCCTCCTCCCTTGGTCCTGGACGCGTCCGGCCTCCCGCAGCCGTCGTCGTCTAAGATGAGCGCCGCCTTGGTTCCCTTTCTCTCTTTCCTCCGGTTCGCTCTTCTCATATCTCTCTCTCTGTGTGTTGTAGCAGCAGCCCCGCGCCATGGATTTTGCATCGACCTCGATGTTCGCTGCCTTGCCGCCCTTGCAAGCATGGCCTCGCCTTCGCGCCTCCGACGACCGGCCTCGCTGCCGGCAACCAGTGAAGGCCCCGTCGCGCCCCTGTCATCTCCGTTGCCGTCTCTTTTTTCTTCACTTCCCCATTTTCTTCTCTGAATTTCCCTCTATCTTTGTCCTTCAGGCAACATCCGACGTCGTGGACGCCAACCGCCAAGCCGTCGCCTTCCACCGCCGCCCTGGCCTCGGATCCGGCCGGTTCCCATGGTCCCTCGCCCCGCCAAATCCCTCTGCTGCTCTCCCGCTTCGTGCCGCTGCCTCCCCTGCATTCAGAGGAGGAAGAACGCCTCCGCGCCCTGCTTCTCGTTCTGTCCAGGAACGAGCAACTGCGCCCGTTAACCTGGCCTCGTGGGCCTAGTCCCTGCCCAGCAGCCTCGCGCCCTCTTGGGCCCCTCCTCCAAGCCAGCCCAGTTCCTTGGCCCAATGTGAGAAGCTCCCCTAGCCCCTCCAGATTCGGCCCATAACCTGTTTTTTCTGTCCAGCGATTTTGCCATTTATCTAAAGAGTTGCTGTTTTATAGAAAACCCCCTATTGTTCATGCATATAATAACTCCACAACCCTGCATCGGATTAAAATGTTTTATATATGTAAAATGCTTAGAATTTCATCTAATTTCATATTTTACAACTCTCATCCATGTTTAAAATGTTTAACTTGTTGTTTGCATTAATTTGCTTAAATGCCATGCTAAAATGATTTATTACATAACTAAATAACCGTAGCTCCTTTTCAAATAAACTTTATATGTAAATGGGGTGGAAAAATGCCTAGTTTAACATGGTGCACTTTATTTTCCTGTTCAACAACAATAAAATATGTTTTAGGGCAGAACAGTACAAATTCGAATTATGCATATGGGGATTTTCCAGAATTGTTATTTGTTGTTCCGGCCTCATTTAAACTTGGCTAGATAGGTAGTTTAATTATGCTTCACCTCTTGCCATGTTCATATTGAGCTCCACTTAACTTGTAGTTTTGTTTGTTGCACTTTTCCATGCCATGCCTTATTAAACCGGACATGCATCATACTTGGTTGTGCATCATGCCATTTTTATGCTTGTGCATTTACCATGTTGTTTGTTTCTTTCCGGTGTTGCTTCTTAGTTCCGGTAAATGTTGCGATTGTGAGGATTCGTTCGACTACTTCCGTTCGTCTTCTTCATGGACTCGTTCTTCTTCCTAGCGGGATTTCAGGCAAGATGACCGTCACCTTGGATCTCATTACTATCATTGCAATGCTAGTTGCTTCGTTCTATCGCTATGCTGCGTTACCTACCACTTCTTGCTCAAGCCTCCCAAATTGCATGATAGCCCCTAATCGTTGTCACCCTTCCTAGCAAACCGTTGTTTGGCTATGTTACCGTTTTTGCTCAGCACCTCTTATAGCGTTGCTAGTTGCAGGTGAAGATGAAGATTGCTCCATGTTGGATTATGTTTATGTTGGGATATCACAATATCTCTTATATTATTAATGCATCTATATACTTGGTAAAGGGTGGAAGGCTCGGCCTTATGCCTGGTGTTTCGTTCCACTCTTGCCGCCCTAGTTTCCATCATATCGGTATTATGTTCCCGGATTTTGCGTCCCTAACGCGGTTGGGTGATTTATGGGACCCCCTTGACAGTTCGCTTTGAATAAAACTCCTCCAGCAAGGCCCAACCTTGGTTTTACCATTTGCCTCACCACCACCTATACCCTTCCCTTGGGTCGACCAACCCGAGGGTCATCTTTATTTTAGCCCCCACGGGCTAGTGCTTCTCTAAGTGCTGGTTCGAACCAGGCAGACTGCGGGGCCACGTCGGGGCAACTCGAGGGCTGGTTTTACTCGTAGGCTGACCTATCCGGTGTTGCGCTAAGAACGAGATTGTCGGCGCATCGGGCGGGTTTGCTGGTCTTGTTTTACCATTGTTGAAATGTCTTGTAAACCGGGATTCCGAGACTGATCGGGTCTTCCCGGGAGAAGGAATATCCTTCATTGACCGTGAGAGCTTATAATGGGCTAAGTTGGGACACCCCTGCAGGGCTTGAACTTTCGAAAGCCGTGCCCGCGGTTATGTGGCATATGGGAATTTGTTAATATCTGGTTGTAGTAAATTTGAAGTAAACTCTTCTAAAATGCACCAACCATGTGCGTAACAGTGAGTGTCTCTTTTCGGGGTTGATCGAGAGGAGAACACGGTTTCTAGGTTATGTTTGACGTAAGTAGGAGTTCAGGATCACTTCTTGATCATTACTAGTTGGAGACCGCTTGCTTTGCTTCTCTCCTTGCTCTTATTTGCGTATGTTAGCCACCATACATGCTTAGTCGCTGCTGCAACCTCACCACTTTACCCCTTCCTTACCCATTAAGCTTTGCTAGTCTTGATACCCATGGTAATGGGATTGCTGAGTCCTCGTGGCTCAGAGATTACTACAACAACAATTGTAGGTGCAGGTTATGCGATGATCATGACGCGAGAGCGATGCTTGCTTGTCTTGGAGTTCTTCTTCTACTTCTTCTTCGATCAGGGGATAGGTTCCAGGTCGACAGCCTGGGCTAGCAGGCTGGATGTACGTTTGAGTTTTTATTTATGTTTCATCCATAGTCGGATGTTGTTCTCATGTATATTGATGTATTCTTGCGGCATTTGCATGCCTTGTATGTATCCCCATCTATTATGTAATGTTGATGTAATGATATCCACCTTGCAAAAGCGTCTTCAAGATGCGCTTCTATCGTTGGTGGGACCTTCGAGTTCCTTTAGGATAGTGTAAGTGCATCTAGTGCCACCCCTAGTTGGTTTTGGAGTATTGATGACAAATTTGGTTGAGGGACTAATGCGTTTGTGAGAATTGCAGGATAACGCAGGTAGTGTCCCTCATTGATTCGGTTTACCTACCGGAGACGACCCCTAAAAATGTATGAAGACATTGAAGACAATGGTGGTATGTGAAGATATTCACATTGAAGACTATGACATGAGAAGACATTGAGTGAAGACTATGGAGCGCCAAGACCGTGGTTGTTTCGCTGTTTCCTTTTCTTCTTTGTTGAGTTGTAGGAACCACCGTCTTTGTTAAGTGGGGTCCAAGTGATCATAGTCGAGAATGATCAAGTGATGCTCAACCCAAATCTTATGTCTTCGAGCAAAGACAATGAGAGCAAAACTTATCCAGAGCTGGATGAGTCAGCTTTGCTTGTAGCCCAAGTAAAGTTGCCGTGAGTGTTTGAAATCTGACCGTTGGAACACGTGTCGGGTTCCTTAGTGACCCAGGGTCATTTCGGACATAACAGTCGGGTTGCCTAGTGGCTATAAATAGCCCACCCCTACACCATAAATTGGTGGCTGTTCATAGTTAGTGCACGGCTTTTGTCGCTTTGAGAGCAACCCACCTCAAGCCTTTGAGAGAGAAATCCTTGAAAGGACAAAGCCCAAAACACCCAGATCCAAAGAGAGTTATGCATCACAGAATTTTTCCTGTCTCTGTGACATGAAGACTTATTACACTTGAGGACTGTGGAATCCTCCACGGTTAGGCGTCGCGTTCGAGCATCCAAGAGTCATTGTGGATTGCGGTGAACGCCGTGCTGTGAAGGTTCGAAGTCTACCTTGAAGACTTACCAGAGTGATTGGGCGAGGACTGTGTGTCCTTAGCTCAAGGGAATAAGGTGAAGACGCGGTCTTCCGAGTTGAATCTCAGCCTCCCTAACCAGATGTACAGTTGTCACAAAGAATCGAACTGGTCCAACAAATCCTGTGTCTTCAACTAGTGACTGGTTCTATCCGTTCCCTCCTTTACCCTAAGTTTGTATTTGTGAAGTCATTGCTTATATGTCTTATCTGTTTGACTTCACTGCTTGACTTCTTTTATTGTTTGGCTTCATACTATCTTCCATCCTGATCCTTACTACATAGCTGCT
The DNA here is from genome assembly GCA_021605145.1 of Aegilops bicornis. Lineage (NCBI taxonomy): Eukaryota > Viridiplantae > Streptophyta > Magnoliopsida > Poales > Poaceae > Aegilops > Aegilops bicornis. The sequence goes on from CM038673.1 coordinate 233,068,300, forward strand.
ATTAGTCTTGTCCGTTCACATTATTGCATACTTGACTATGGCTTGCTTGTTGTTGTTTTATTCCGGTGCATATCAAATATGTCATTTCTTTTGTTTGTCTTCGAAACATCCGTGTTTTGAAGACTTTCATAAAAATCGCCTATTCACCCCCCCCCCCCCCTCTAGTCGATAACTAGCACTTTCAATTGGTATCAGAGCAAGGTACTCCCTTGTTCTGTGTGATTCGGTTTAACCACCTGGAGTTTTAGCTATGTCGACTGCAGGGATAATCAAGGTCTCCGCTGCTTGCCCCATGTTCGATGGAACTGACTATCCCTACTGGAAGAATAAGATGCGCATGCATCTTGAAGCCACTGATGTCGACCTACGGTATGTCGTCAAGAACGGCGTTCCTAACCGTGAAGGTGTCACCCCTACTGATGTCAAGAAGTTCATTCAACTGGACTCCACTGCAAAGAACGTCATCTGTGGTCATCTGACCAAAGGACAGCATGGCCGTGTGAGTGCTCTGGAAACGTCGAAGCTAGTCTGGGACTGGCTATCCAAGGTCAACGAAGGTGTCTCAACCCAGAGAGATCAAAGAATCTGTGTTCTTTGCAACCTCTTCAACCGCTTCAAGAGAAACGACAATGAAAATGTCCAGCTCACGTTTGATCGCCTCACTGACATCACAAATGAGCTTCATGCTCTCGGCGCCACTGAGGTCACCAAGCATGAAATCGTCAAGACACTACTAAGATCACTTGACAGCTCTTTTGACACCCTTGCCCTCATGATACAAGAACGTCCTGACTTCAAGACACTCAATCCGTCTGTACTTGAGAGGCTCAATACACATGAGTTCCAGCTATCTGAGAAAAGAGATATCTATGGTCCAAACTATGGTCGAACTCGCGCTTTGAAGGCAAAAGTTGTTTCCTCATCTGAAGAAGAATCATTGCGGTTACGATGATCCACGAAGACATTGGAAAGGAACTTGCTATGCTTGTGAAGAAGTTCGAAGTTCACTAGGAAGAAAGGCTTGAAAGTCTTCACGATCCAGCTCAAGAAATGATGAAGCTTCCACTCAAGACTACAAGAAGAGAACACATCACAAGTGCAAGAAAAGCTGGACACTATATCTCCGAGTGTCCACGGTGGGACAATGAGAAGAAGAAGAAGAAGAGCAAGGAATATGATTACGATGACAAGAAAAAGAAGAAATCTTGAAAGTCTTCTTCCTAGTCTTCATCAAAGTCTTCATCGCATAAGAAGAGCTCATCCGCAAGGCTCGTGCTTTTGTTGGCAAGGAAATGGATTCAGAGGAGGAGTCTCGCTCGAGGAAGTGGAGGTGGAATCAAGAGGAGTCCGACCAGGCGTTGCAAGTCCGGCTTTAGCCACATCCTATGTTGCCAAGTCCATCTTCAACATCAAGACAATGACTTCTACACCAACAGAAGCTGATGACAAGGACGACCCTGCTCCCACCTACTTCTTCATGGCACGCGGTGCCAAGGTAAAATCACGTGATGCCTACTTTCAAACATTAAGTGAAGATGACTCTGATTGTGAATCCAAACCCAGCTACAAAACACTTGCTAAAATTGCAACTGAACAACAAAGAGCTATGGAACATACTCAAAAACTGTTAGACAAAAGCGATGACCTGTTGGACGCGGAAATGACACGTTCACAGTCCTTAGTTGAAGACATTAAAAATCTTCATGCTAAGTACCAAGAACTTGAAAGTCGTCATGAAACGCTATCAACTACTCATGAAAGGCTCTCCTATGATTATCTTCAAAGGAAGCAAGATCTTGAGAAATTGAGAGCGGCTCATGAAGATCTTCAAAAAGAGAATGAGTCACTTCGCTCAATGTGATCAGTTCCGCTCAGGATGGATTTGAACCACCATGTCTAAAATGTCTTGAGCATGATATCACTACCTCTGTTGCTGAATGTTCAACTGCTGCTACTGTTGCATTCTCTTCAACTACCAATGTGGTAACTAACCCCTCTGCGGAGGATACCACTGCCATTGCTGATGAAAATGCTAGGTTGAAGACATTGCTTGAAACAGGGATGTCTAAAAGTGCGAAAGGGCATCGGACACTTTATGATGTCCTCAAAAGCATATTGAACCGAAACCCTAGGAAAGAGGGTGTTGGGTTCGAGAGGAAAATGAATGTTGATGGTTCCTCTCGGAAGCCCGAGCGGTATCCCATAACCACATGGGTTGTCAAGAAGGGACCTTCAGTGGATCCATCCACCTTATCTGGCTTTACCTGTGAAACCCTATTATCATTGATGAATCCTTTGATGCAAACTATAAGCTGTTCAAGAATCAGAATGGTGAAGTGTTTGCCAGGTATATTGGTACTAACTGCAGGAATGGACCGCCTATGAAGAAGATCTGGGTTCCCAAAAGATGTCTTGAGAATCTTCCAGTGAATGTCATCATGACACCACCTGGGAAGAAGACAAACCCCAGACCAAAGGCGTCATATGGTCCAAAGGCTTCATACAGACAGAGGACTCACTTGAGTCACCCTAACGCCAATGTTTTGCAGGGAAACAGTACTCAAATTTATGAATATGAGCGTGTGTCCTCAAACCGCTATGTTCACAGAACTAAGAACTTTTCTGCTTATTCATATGAGTATCACTCATCTCCTGCAAGGCTATTTACTAGGACTCCAAAGCCAAAATTCTCAGATGTTGCACTTAGACTCATTGCTTCTAAGCCACCCCTGAAGATGTGGGTGGTTAAGAAGAATTAACTCTATTTTGCAGGAAAGGGTCTCCAACCGAAAATCAAAGGCGTCTGATGCTATTGCTGGGGACCTAAAACATCTTGTAGGGCACAAGATCAAATGCCCAAATGGTCTTACTATGTATTTTGTTCCTGAATCGTTTGCCATTCATCCCATCAGTCCTAATCTTGATTTAAGCTTCAATAATCCACTTGCAGTCAAATGTTTATGCTTCACAATGCTCTTGGTGAAGCCTATCCCCTAACTGCATCAGAGGGTATGACACCTCATGCTTCAGAATGGATTATGGACAGTGGATGCACTAATCATATGACTGGTGATCGAAGTCTTCTTATGGACTCAATCTTACGTCCATCAGACAAGAGTCACATCACATTTGCTGACACTGGTAAAAGCAAGGTATTGGGTCTAGGTAGAGTTCCAATATCAAAGGATCAACACATGGACAAAGTGATGCTTGTTGAATCCCTTGGTTTCAACTTAATGTCTGTCTCAATGCTTTGTGACTTGAACATGATTGTGATATTCAGAAAATATCGTTGCCTTGTACTAATGGAATCTGACAAGTCTCTAGTCTTTGAAGGGTATAGGAAAGATGATCTATACATGGTAGATTTCTCAACAGGTCCACAGCTTTCCGTATGTCTTCTTGCAAAAGCCTCAGAATGCTGGCTCTGCCATCGGAGGCTGGGGCATGCTGGAGTGAGGAACTTACACACACTCGCCAAGAAGAAGCATGTCATAGGCATCGAAGGTGTCAAGTTCAAGAAGTATCATTTGTGTGGTGCCTGCGAAGCTGGAAAGATGACTAGGGCAAAGCACCCCTCGAAGACAATCATGACGACATCTCAACCCTTCGAGCTGCTTCACATGGATTTGTTTGGCCCTACTCATTACTCTACCCTCACAACAACTGCTTGTCTCTATGGCTTCGTCATTGTTGATGACTACTCAAGATACACATGGGTGCACATAATTCTCTACAAGACTGAAGTGCAAGATGTCTTCAGACGATTCGCCAATCGAGCAATGAACAATTATGGCGTCAAGATCAAGCATATCAGAAGTGATAATGGCACTGAATTCAAGAACACCGGACTTGATCTTTATCTGGATACCACGCGAATCACTCATGAGTTCTCTGCTCCATACACACCCCAGCAAAATGGCATCGTGGAGCGCAAGAACAGAACCCTCATTGAGATGGCTCGAACAATGCTCGATGAGTACAAGACATCAAGAAAGTTACGGCACGAAGCCATTGATACGACTTGTCACGTCATCAACCGTGTTTATATCCATAAGCTTCGAACAAAACATCCTATGAGCTCCTTCTTGGCAAGAAGCCAAATGTCGATTACTTGAGTATTTGGGGCTAAGTGCCGGATCAAGGATCCTCATCACAAGTCAAAATTTGAACCCAAAGCTCACGAAGGCTTCATGCTCGATACGGAAAGGACTCACACTCTTACAGAGTCTTCAATCTCTATCTCTACAAAATCGTCGAAACTGTAGATGTGCGATTTGATGGAACCAATGGTTCACAAAGAGAGTTCCTGCTAAGCACACTAGACGAAGCTCCACCCAAATGAATCTATCAAGCTAATGGGAACTGGTGAAATCATGCCTTCAAGCATGACTGAAGAGGAACTTATCATTTCTGCACCTAACCAACCTGAAGACAATGCTCACCAAGACAATCCTTCCAATGACGACAACGATCAGCATGAGCAAAGTCTTCGTCCAGTTCATCCTCGAGTTACAAATGAAGTACAGATTGAGAAGATAATCGATAGCACCAACGCACCTGGTCCTCTTACTCGCTCAAGTGCAAGTCAACTAGCAAATTTCTGTGGGCAGTTTTCCGTTGTATCAATATCGTAACCCAAGAAAGTTCTTTGAAGCTTTTATGGAACCAGAATGGATTCAAGCTATGCAAGAAGAACTTCAACAGTTCAAGCTGAATAATGTTTGGGAACTTGTCAAGCGTCCCGACCCTCACAAGCATAACATTATTGGCACCAAATGGATATATCGAAACAAGCAAGATGAGCATGGTCAAGTCGTCAGAAACAAAGCAAGGCTTGTGGCTCAAGGATATACTCAAGTTGAAGGAATTGACTTCGATGAAACATTTGCTCCTCGTAGCTAGGCTTGAAGCTATTCGCATACTACTAGCCTATGCTAACCACCACAACATCTTGCTCTATCAAATGGATGTGAAGAGTGCATTTCTCAACGGCAAGATTGAAGAAGTATATGTCGCTTCAACCACCGGCTTTGAAGATCCAAAACATCCCGATATGGTGTACAAGCTAAATAAAGCAATTGTATGGCCTCAAACAAGCTCCTCGCTTTGGTATGATACAATCAAAGACTTCACGAAGAGCAAAGGCTTCAAACCTGGATCCCTTGATCCCACACTCTTCACGAAGACATATGATGGTGAACTGTTTGTATGCCAAATATATGTGGATGACATTATCTTGGTGCACCAACCAGAAGTATAGTGATGAGTTTGGATACATGATGCAAGAGCAATATCGGATGTCCATGATGGGAGAGCTCAAGTTCTTCCTTGGTCTTCAAATTCACAAGAAAGAAATGACATCTTTATATCTCAAGAAAAATACCTCCAAGATTGTCTGAAGAAGTTTGGAATGCAAGAATGCAAAGGATACACGACGCCAATGCCATCCAAACACCACTTGGGTCCCGACGACAATGGTAAAGAGTTCGATCAAAAGGTATACCGCTCCATGATTGGTTCCTTACTTTACCTATGTGCATCTAGGCCAGATATTATGCTTAGTGTTTGCGTGTGTGCTCGATTCCAAGTGACACCAAAGGAATCGCACCACTTAGCTGTGAAGCGAATTCTTCGATATTTGGCTCACACCCCAACACTCGGATTATGGTATCCAAAGGGCTCAAAATTTGATTTAGTTGGATTTTCGGATGCTGATTATGCTGGTGACAAAGTGGATCGCAAGTCTACATCAGGCACATGTCACTTTATGGGACGATCACTCGTCTGTTGGTCTTCAAAGAAGCAGAACTGTGTGTCACTCTCAACTGCAGAATCTGAATACATTGCTGTTGGATCTTGCTGTTCTCAGCTTCTATGGATGAAGCAAACTCTCAAGGACTATGGCATCAATCTGACACAAGTACCTCTTTTCTGCGACAACGAAAGCGCCATCAAGATTGCCAACAATCCAGTCCAGCACTCCAAGACAAAGCACATTGAAATTCGTCATCATTTTCTCAGGGATCATGTCATGAAGAAAGATATTGACATCATTCACGTCAACACTGAAGAGCAACTGGCAGATATCTTCACAAAGCCCTTGGATGAGAAAAGGTTTTGCAAGTTACGGTGTGAGCTAAATATCTTGGAATCCTCAAATGTCATGTGATCAAGCACACATCCTAACACTTATGCATGTCGATGACTTAGATGTGCAACACACGAAGTAACGTACATCTTCAATCAGTGAAGACTTACATTCTAAGTGTGAATACATTAACGTGGAATTTGACTTCGGAGCGCCACGATAATTGTGCGCCGTGTCCGGTCTAATACTTCCTATACGGTGGGTAATGCCACCACCAAATTTCTTTGTTTGAAGTGTTTCACTCATGGCGTTATTTCTTGAAGCTATTAGCATTTGATTTGACTTCAACTTCAACCTATTTTCATGATTTTCCTCACTATGATGATTTGGTTCTTTGTCGATATATATTTATGTCCTCTCTGACATTCACTTATAGCTATGTCTTCAAGTTGAATCTTTTGAACTAAGTGAATGTGATAGGACCCCAATCTCTCTATGCTTTTTATCTCAAACTATATCTGTCCAAATCATATGCATTCTATTGAAACTGTCGAATGTCTTCTCTGCGTCCTTGTCAGCAGAAGACACAGAGACAAACTTTAAGTCTGTTTTAAATGATTCATCATTACTGTTGAACTCCGGAGAAGCCGGAACGACCCTCCGACAAACCGGGCGAGCGTTGGAACGTGGAATAACTCACAATATGTTGCATATGTGACACGTGCCCCTCAGATGTGAACCGCCAGGGGCACCTGAGTAATTGTGCTGCGCCGCACACCTCGTTATAAATTCCTGTCCCCTGCGGTAAAGAAAATATTCCTCCACCTCTCCACCTCGTCAAAACCCTAGCGCCACCGCTAGCTCTCGACGTCGCCGGCGACGAAGCGCTTAGCTGCCACGATTTCTCCGATGCCGTCCTCACGCCGGTCGCGAACATCTTCATCTCCGCTGCCGCCGTAGGTGTCCTCCGTCGCCAAGTTAGGGCACGATGGACTGAACTTCTCGGCCTCCTTTCCTTCCGTCTAGCAGTTCTTCGAAGCGGTAAATGTATCTCTATTTTTACCATCTTTTTGATCTTCAAGATTCATCCTACTTGCCAAAAATGGTTTCTGCCCATACAAAGTTAGATCTATTATGTCTGCATCTTGTACTGCTTAGTATATTCACTTAAGCTTCACAACTAGTTAGATTCCTCACTTGTACTTATTCACGGATTCGTACAAATCTGGAACCAACTCTCAGCATATAAGTGAATGTCTTCGCATCATGAGGTCAATGTCTTCAAACCGATTTATCTTCAAAATCTTCTGAGAATGCATATGACCTCTTCCCCTTCCCTCGCATCTCTAATGCTGTCACAGGTACATGTCCGTGGGAGAATCCCTTGGTTCTCATACTCTGCATTCGTTTGCAGAATTCTTACAGCATCAAACCAACTCTCCTGAAGCTAGTTCCTTTCTGTCAAGCAAACGCAAGCCTTTGAAGCCTTTGATTGTAAAGCCATTCAGTTTGAAGCTCATGGCTACAAATAAATCAGTCAGAAAGGGCGGCAGACAGCATCATGAGGGAACCTCAAAAGATCTGCCTGATGACCTCGCAGATCTGTACAAGACAGATCCTGAAGAGACTTATAATCAGCGCAAGACACAAATCCAATGGATTCGACGCTATTGGGCTGAACAGTGGTTCAAGTACAATTTCGTCACACAAGAATATGCCGAGAAGAATGCCATCAGAAGCCCTTGGGGTGATATTCATTTCGAGGCCTCCCTCCCAAGAGCATGGCTGAAGCTATTGCACAAGGTTGCTATCCTTGCATGGTCCATGGACCTCAGCCTAAAAATGCCGACCCGACGTCTTTGCTCTGGTGTCGCGATGACAATCTCTTCAAGCGCAACTTCCAGCATGCAAAGGCTTCTGCATAGGAAAACAAGAAGTCATTGGGATTAGACTTCAACCCTGGTCCCTCTGCTCCCGTGTTGACGGCTCACGTGTGCTGAACCCAATGTCATCGGTCCGTTTCAAACCTTGAAGGACTCATCACTTATATTTTGGTCCAAGGTGCCAAAGTGGATCACTCGATGACAATGATGACACGATGAATTCCAGCTCCGACTCCTGCTCCTGCTCCAAAGCCGCGAAGCTTAAGAAAGTCAAGGCTCCAAAGTCACCGCTCCTCCAAAAGCTTCTCGTGTGAAGCCATCGCCATCGCACCTCCTGAAGCCGATTACAGTCGAGGATCAATCCGCATCTCCAAGAAGGCGGAGAAGAGAAAGAAAAGTGTCAAGAATACCGATCGACATCGACCGCTACCATTCTGCGTGAAGAGCACATTGATCTGTCAAGTGATGACGATCTTGCAGATGATGCTCTTGAGCTGCTTATCAAGAGCAAAGAAGAAGCAGAAATCTTCAACAACTTGCCTCTCTTTGATGTGGCAATCATCCATCACTTCATTGACGAGTGGTTTGACACACCAAACATCAACTTTGAAGATCTGCAACTTCCAATTGGCCTCAGCGTCTCTTTCAACGGCATCATTGCTTCTGAGCTAGCTCTAGCTCAGCGGATTGTTGAACTGAAGCACAAAATTGACTATGAGAAGGCTCAGTTCAAGAAGCATATGGCTGCACTCAGTGTGCAAGACGTCAAAAATTTCGAGGTCATGCTGCACGACCTCAAAGAAAACTTTGTCAAGAAGTGTGAAGAAGCCAGAGGCTCTCGTGAGCGCATGAAGGCTCTGGCTGACAAGTGTGTGCTTGCCTACAATGAGGCTGAGAAGCGCAAGGCACTTGGCAAATCTGGCATCGACCCAGGATGGCTGCAAAGAAAAAGAAGTCTTCGGTGACCATGCTGCACCTTCAAGGCAGGAAGAGCCCCGCATAGTCTTCCCAAGCAGCATGACTGGCTCGAAGCCAAAGGTATGGTCAACTGCTTCTGAATAGAAAAAGACGAGGGCTGCCGAGGCTGAAGCGAGAAAAAGGAAAAATCCTGACGCCTCTGATGCTGCTCCCTCCAAGAAGAAGCTAAAGACCAAGAAGAATCGGGCTGCTCCTACAGAGCCCTTGATTGTTGAACCCATTTCTATGGTTCGTCCTGCATCTGCAACCCAAGAACTTCGAATGACTGTTCATGAGCCTGCTTCCACAGAGGCTCCACAGTGAAGAGATTCCAGCGGTGATCCCCCACTGCTGAAGACGTTGGTCACCATGACAATGTTGAAGATGATGAAGTTCCTCCTCAAATCGAGTACAATGTGGTATCATCGCCTGTTCATACGAACAGTGAACTCATCAGCATTGGTTGTCCTCTGACGCCAATTGCACATGATGCTTCATGGGCTGATCGCCATAACAACAAGACTCCCCAAGTACTCCCCAACAACAAGTCACTCCCCAACAGCAACACCAAGAAGAAGAGGAAGACTTTGAGGCCCAGTGCAACCCCATCTCCAAAGGCGTCGCCAAGATTTTGTGAGCTTCGCAAAGGTCAAAGGCCTCAAGTGCCTCTTCCGAGCGTTCCAGAAGGAGAAGTGCACCACCAACCTGTTGCACGTCAAGTGTTTTCAGAAGCCACTCCAACTGTGAATGTCTCTGAGTCTGAAGCCAAAGCTGCTGAAGACAATCCGGCTGCATCAGCCGCTGACACCCAAGAAGAAGAAGAAGAACGTGTTCCTACACCCCCAGTAATTGAAGAAGTGATCCCCGATATCAACACCAGTGCCCGACCCTCCAGCTCCTCAAGTGGAGGTTGAAAACAATGAGGCTGCCACCTCCAGCACCAATGAAGCCGATGACGTGGTCATGGATGAAGCCAATGTGGAGCCTGTCCCAACTGTTCCTGAAGCCAATGAGGCAACTGCTCCCGAAGCATCTCGGCCGAGCTGAAGCCTCGATTCTGCCATCGCTCGATTCCGCCACCAAGGCCCTACACAATCGAGCAAGCATACAACTATGGTGAGCTAGTCACGATAAGATGGCCCGTTCTGGTCCCTCCGCCTCATGCCTCCGGGTCCTCAATTCGACTATCATATTGCGCATAGGCCTCCGGTCCGTAAGCGAAGCCAAGGCTGCCAAGGTTTCCGTTGCCACCCCAAGCTAACCGGTTCTTTCAATGCAAATGGCTTCAAAGCCCACAATACTTTCTTTGACAAAGGTGCAAAGAACCCCTACACAAGGCCAAGGATCTCATCTCGACCGGTTACGGAGCTATCAGCAAAGAAGCTATTACTCTGTGTTACGTATGACCAAGGCCGCATTTTCCCTCATATGCGCCTCGACACTGAAGCCATTCTTGGGACTGCCGTGCTTAGAAGAAGCACTTGATTGCTTTCATGATGCAGTGTCTGCTTGGCTTCGTAATGCACAAAGACCTTTGGAATGAAGAATTAGTACTTCAATTCTATGCCACACTCCACATCCATGGCTACAACAGAGATCACGAAGACATGGGTTCTCGAGTGGATGACTGGAAATGTCCATCATGAAGCCAAAGCTCTTGACATCATTGAGCTCACAGGCCTACCCACTCCCGGAGAGCTGTTTGAACACGGATGTCAACTCCACATGATGCCTTGGAAAGCATATTTCATAAGCCAGAACCCGACATGAGTCAAATGCTGAGCATGATGAAGCCACTGCCACATGACGCTGAATACCCTCAACACTTCTTTGTTGATGACCTTGAGTATCTGCCACGTACCATATATCACATCATAGGGCGAACTCTATGGCCAATAAAAGGGCATTCATCGTCTGCAAAGCTTGAAGGAGCAATGAAGACATTGGTCTTCTACATCCTCAATGGCATCAGCTTCAACACGCAAGATTTCTTCATCCGACAATTGGCTGCCTCTGGATCTGATCTGTTTGGTCTGAAGTTCTATGCTCCATGGGTCATGCACCTCATTAAGATGCACTCTGCTATCAACTATCAACCCTCTGCTCGCAATCATCTGATCTTTCTACCAGAGGTTGATATATGCATTGAAGCCATATACCCCGAGCACCTTAAAACGCCACTAAGTCTTCGAACACGAGATCACCACAGCTTCTCTCAACCTATGGAAGGCGTCCAAGCGGTATCTCGTGTCTATCCTCGCTGGGAACACACGCCCGCCTTCATCGCACGGACTGAAGCCACCGAGAGCACAATTGGCCAAAGGCCTCGGAAGCGCTCTCGAGTCCTCAACGATCGAGAACTTCTTGTGGCGATGCATCAAAAGCAAGATAAGCATCACTCCTGGCTAAAGCGTCAAATGCAAAGCCTCTTGGTGGACGTCAATCGCATTCGTAAGCTTGCCACCAAGAATGCTTTTGTCACCTTGTGAGACTTGTCGGCGATCATGGAAGAGTTTGACCACCTGCTCGATCTTTGGCGATCTTCAAGACAATGGCTTCAGTGAACGTTTCAAGTTTGACTCCACTTCTCCATGGAATGCAGTCCTACGGCGAACTCCATCTCTTGAAGATTCTGACTATTCTTCCTCCGCGGCAACGGTCAATGCCAGAGTGATCGATGATGAAGCCGATGCTACTTCACCACCCCCTACTTCTGCACGAATCGACACTGCGCCCAGCTCGTCTGCACCGCCAACCAACAACGACAACCCTGCTGCATCATCTTCTTCGGAATAGGATGAGTAGATGCTCTATGTCTTCAACCCTTTTTGGTCCTTACTGACAAAAGGGGGAGAAGCATATGAGTTTGATAGTCTTCAAGCGGGTTCATAAGGGCGGTTGCACTATATTTTGCCTAGTGTTTACAACTCCCGTTTTTGAAACATTTGGTTCTTATGAGTTGTAACACTTAAACTCGATGGTCATCTACTACTTATTTGCTTTACCCTGGTGCGATGATAAATTCCGCATGTGCGACGATAACTTCCGCACTTAGATCATTCTGCAGACGTCCATTTTTCATTATGCATGTCATTCTCTTAGCTATATCATTTCATGCATGATGTATTATCTTCATAAGTTGAAGAGGATCTCCACAAGTACAACCTGCCATGTGCATTTGCATTCCAAAAGCAAACCACTTATATTCACATCTTCAGGGGAAGCCTTTGCCACTTATGAAGACAATTCCCTATCCTTTAGAATTTCACATATTTTATCCCCGTTGAAAACTTCAACCAGTTTGTCATCAATCACCAAAAAGGGGGAGATTGTAAGTGCATCTAGTGCCACCCCTAGTTGGTTTTGGAGTATTGACGACAAATGTGGTTGAGGGACTAATGCGTTTGTGAGAATTGCAGGATAACGCAGGTAGTGTCCCTCATTGATTCGGTTTACCTACTGGAGACGACCCGTAAAAATTGTATGAAGACATTGAAGACAATGGTGGTATGTGAAGATATTCACATTGAAGACTATGACATGACAAGACATTGAGTGAAGACTATGGAGCGCTTGAAGGCGTGTTGTTTATTTGTTTCCTTTTCTTCTTTGTTGAGTCGTAGGAACCACCGTCTTGTTAAGTGGGGTCCAAGTGATCATAGTCGTAATGATCAAGTGATGCTCAACCCAAATCGTATGTCTTCGACGAAGACAATGAGAGCAAAACTTATCCAGAGCTGGATGAGTCAGCTTTGCTTGTAGCCCAAGTAAAGTTGCCGTGAGTGTTTGAAATCGACCGTTGGAACACGTGTCGGTTCCTTAGTGACCCAGGGTCATTTCGGACATAACAGGTCGGGTTGCCTAGTGGCTATAAATAGCCCACCCCTACACCATAAATTGGTGGCTGCTCAGAGTTAGTGCACGGCTTTTGTCGTTTGAGAGCAACCCACCTCGAAGCCTTTGAGAGAGAAATCCTTGCGAGGACAAAGCCCAAAACACCCAGAGCCAAAGAGTGTTAGGCATCATGAAGTTTTCTTATGCATGTGACTGAAGACTTATTACACTTGAGGACTGTGAATCCTCCAGCCGGTTAGGCGTCGCGTTCTGAGCATCCAAGAGTCATTGTGGATTGCCAGTGAACGTCGTTTGTGAAGGTTCAGAAGTCTACCTTGAAGACTTACCAGAGTGGTTGGGCGAGGACTGTGTGTCCTTAGCTAAAGGGGAATAAGGTGAAGACGCGGTCTTCTGAGTTGAATCTCAGCCTCCCTAACCCGGATGTCACAGTTGTCACAAAGAATCGAACTGGTCCAACAAATCATGTGTCTTCAACTAGTGGCTGGTTCTATCCCTTCCCTCCTTTACCCTAAGTTTGTCTTCGTGAAGTCATTGCTTATATGTCTTATCTGTTTGACTTCACTGCTTGACTTCTATTGTTGTTTGGATTCATACTATCTTCCATCCTGATCCTTACTACATAGCTGCTATTAGTCTTGTCCGTTCACATTATTGCATACTTGACTATGGCTTGCTTGTTGTAGTTATCTTCCGCTGCATATCAACTAGGTCATTTCTTTTGTTTGTCTTCAAAACATCCGTGTTTTGAAGACTTCCATAAAAATCGCCTATTCACCACCCCCCCTCTAGTCGATAACTAGCACTTTCAGATAGGGTCGCATCTTGGGCGTGACAATAAGCTTTTGAGCTTTGGTTGCTGGTGCAACATCCTCTTCCTCTTCCTCTTATGACTCTCTAACCATAGTTGACTTTCCAAGAACTTTTGCAGTAGTGGTTCTTGCCCTCTTCTTTTTCTTGTCATCTCCTGCTGCTTCACCATCATAGATTCTATGCTGAACTTCATTGTCTCTCCTGTTGCAACCTTCCTTGGTTTTGACATTGGGATTCTTCTGGCAGGTGCCTTCTTGTTCAAGCCTGGCTTTGTTGCAGCAGTTGTGCCATACTCCTTCTTCAACACTTTCTTCCTTGAGGTGGCTTCATCCTCAACAGCCACATAGTCATCATCCTCAGAGTTTGAGCTTCTCTTCTTCCTTGCTCTAGTGGCTCCTGTTGTTCTCATCATAGCTGCTTGAGGGATCTGAACCCTTACTCAATTGCACTTGTTGCTCAGATCTGTTCTGACTGTCACTCTGGTCAGACATCTTGGCAAACTCACTTACAGCGGACCCTTTGAATAGATGTAGATGAGGTAGAGTGGATGAGCATCACAAAGTGCAGAGTTTTTGCAGAACTGATGACTCAAAACTTAGTTTTAGTTCTCCACAGAAAGCATTTTGGAGCTACCGATTTGATAAACTCGGTGATACCGAAGCAATTTTTGGAGCCTAAACATGTGAACTCGGTCAAACCGAGTCACAGTTCGGTGGCACCGAGACTGCTAGTGTTTCACAGAGAATCGAGGTCGGTCACACCAATGTGAAGTTTCGGTCAGACCAAAAACGCATGTGAAATGGCGTAAGCCAAATCGGTGAGACCAATTTCTACAGCTCGGTCGGTCCGAGATGAGTTCGGCGGAGACCTAACCCTAAATTTTCAAATCAAATCTATCCTAAGGGATGTTTTCAGTGGATAGATCATTTGCATACGTGGTAAAGATCATGGCAAAGCAATGTGCTATGAAAATGAGTTAAAGGAATAGCACACAGAGTCGAACCCATACCCTAGTTCGGCGGAGGTTCGCTACGGCGACAACGATGGAGTAGATTTCTGTTGACGGCGATGGAAACCAGCGGCGGGAGGTTGCTGGCGGCGAGGAGATGATCCGGAGACCCGAGGAGGCAGAGCAGGACACACGCGTGGGCGAAGGGTTTTGGAGGAATTTCGAAAATTCAACCCGTATATCCCGACCCTGTCGGTGTGACTGAGTGGAACAACTCGGTGGCACCGAGATGCAGAATCGCAAGCGGTTACTACAACTCGGTGTGACCGAAAAGTTCAAATCAGTTGCACCGAGATGAAAAACCTAGATCAACTTAGTGAACTCGGTGTGACCGAAGTGGGGACTCCGAGTGCTCCTCACACAGAGTGGTTCGAATCTGACTTGATCAAACTTTGTGATGTAGAGTTTGAGATGAGAAAAGCATAGATAGCTAGAGAGAGTGCTTAGGCATTCTTGTCCATCCATTTGGCAAAAGAAAAAGAGCCAAACAATCAAGGCAACAAATGGATGTCCTCGAATGAGTAAAATTTGCATTCAACATGCCCACATAATGAAATGGCAAATGAAATATGTGACAAAGCATGCACAATCACTCTAGCACCTATCAAGCAATTGGCGATGACTAGGTCATCTATATATAAGTATATTGAATTAGGAGTCAAATGAGAACATTTGATCATAGGTCACACTCATTGTTTAAGCACAAGTGGGGTTGCCACTTTTACATAAAGCTTTGTTGTCTTCACATCATTAGTGTTGCTTTAGCTCAATTGATTAGAGTAAAGCTCCCCCAAGATGTGATATCCCCCCTAAGAGGGATGAAGTAAACTTGGGTTTTTTCGATGATGACTTCATGTAGGTGTTGAAGATGTGGACGCTCAATATTGATGTAGATCATTTGGAGCAATCCATTTGAATGAGTTGCACTTTCAATACCTACACGGGTTAGTCCCACAAGGAACAAACAAGGATATCCATAGACATAGAGTGATGTACACACAGGATGATGTCCACGAAAGCATTAGGTTACCTTGTCCCTTGTCTTACCAACAAGAGGGTTTGTGACTCCTTGAACTAGTGCATAACGTGGAAGTTGTTTGCACTTGTCCTTGCCAAAATCATACGAGTGAAATATGTTGGCGGAGGCACCCTCAAGAACTCTCTAGTCCTTCTTCTTCGGGATCCACACCATCTTGATGGAAATTCTTGGAGTTGTAGTCGTACTTGATGAAGTAGAACTTGATGTAGTCTTGGGAACTGAGGGAGTCCTAGACTAAGGGGTCCTCGGGCGTCCGACATGTTATCTGTTGGGCCGGACTAATGGGCTATGAAGACATGAAGGACGAAGACTATACCCGTGTCCGGATTGGACTCTACTTGGCGTGGAAGGCAAGCTAGGCGATCGATTATGAAGATTTCCTCCTATGTAACCGACTCCATGTAACCCTAGATCTCTCCGGTGTCTATATAAACCGGAGGGCATAGTCCGGATAGGACAAATTCATTACCATATACTCATAGGTTAGACTTCTAGGGTTTAGCCATTACGATCTCGTGGTAGATCAACTCTTGTAACACTCATATTCATCAAGATCAATCAAGCAGGAAGTAGGGTATTACCTCCATAGAGAGGGCCCGAACACAGGTAAACATTGTGTCCCCCGTCTCCTGTTACCATCGATCCTAGACGCACAGTTCGGGACCCCCTACCCGAGATCCGCCGGTTTTGACACCGACATTGGTGCTTTCATTGAGAGTTCCACTGTGCCATTAACGAAAGGCTCGATGGCCCCTTCAATCATTGGTAATGGCGTCGTTCAGGGAGAAACCTTTCTCCCCGGACAAATCTTTGTGTTCGGCGGCTTCGTACTACGGGCCAACTCGCTTGGCCATCTGGAGCAGGTCGATAGCTACGCCCCTGGCCACCAGGTCAGATTTGGAAGCTTGAACTACGTCTCGGATATCCGTGGAGACTTGATCTTCGATGGATTTGAGACCGTGGCGATCGCTCTCCTCCTCTCTGATGAACATGACTCAAATCTGTCATTGGAACACACCCAGGAGACGGATCCTGTTGCTGCAACGGCCTCAGTACCGAAGCAGGTCATCCCCTCCGAGGCCATAAAGTCCGCGACGTTGGAGCGGCACACGGATTCGACATCCTGCAATGCTGGCATCAATGGAACTCCGGACTCGTCTCTGGCTACATGTTCTAGATCAAGTGCGCCTGCGGACACTAAGCTGGATCGGTAATCGATTTTCAAATTTAGTGCCACAGACATCTTCCAGCATTCGCCTGTGGATGACGTACTTGGAGGAAGACTCACCGCCGAACTATGTTTTGTTCGAGTTAGAGGCGGACGAGAGGAATTGTGCTCCCCACCCGCCACCCACTTCATAGCCACCGTCGACGACTTAATCGACGTGCTTGACTATGGCTCCGAAGACATCACCGGTATGGACGACGATGCCGACAATGAGCAAGGCCAAGAACCACCATTCACTGGACGTTGTACGGCCACCTCTTCGTACGACGTATACATGGTTGATACACCCAAAGGATCTGGCGATGACAAATAAGAGCCAGATAAGAATAAACCTTCTGAGATGCAGTCCAAACGTTGGTGCCCCAAACGCCGTTCTAAGCCTCACCGCTCAGAAGATAGCAACACTGGTACCGGAGAAAATAGCACTCCGGGCGATGCCGAAAACAATGAAGACCCTGTCGGTGCTACATCCAAACAGGAGGAACATGACGACAGACAAGACAACCCTGATGAGCAGAATATAGAGGATGAATCGGAGGACGATAGTTATCGTCCACCCTCCAAAGAGGAGACAAGCTTCGGCAACGAAGATTCATCGTGCCCAAGGACCCTCTGGAACAGGAGTGCTTTAAGATTCAACTCATAGCCATCGCAAGGAGCCTGAAAAAGAAACAGCAGCAGCTTCAAGCTGAACAAGATCTGCTCGTCGACAGATGAACTGACGTCCTGACAGCGGAAGAATACAGCCTCAAGCGCCCAGCCAAGAGCTACCCGAAATGCAGACTGCTACCTAAATTCGATGAGGAGGCACCGGAGCACACATCTCCCTCGCGCAATGCGGAATGACCACCACGTGGTCGAGACAGGGCAGCCGACTGGCCACCACGCGGTCGGGATAAAGCGGCAACTCAGGCCGAACAGGCAGCAGCCTGCCCAACCGCCCCACAAAAATAAAGACGGAAGACTCCGGGGTCACACATATGACTTCCGGCAGACCCTGGATAGTAAAGCAGGACATACAAGATCGATCTATGGATCACGAGGACGTGCCTCGAGGCACGAAGACGGCTACCTATTCGGACGTGACAAACCTAACCACGCCTGGTCCGAGTGATGCAGACGAACTCCATCAGAGCTACGCCATGACACGGCTCGGTACAGAGGTGCCGCACACCCTCTCTGCTTCACAGACGAGGTACTGGATCACGAATACCCCGAGGGATTTAAGCCCGTCAATATTGAATCATACGACAGCACAACGGATCCTGCAGTGTGGATCGAGGATTTCATCCTCCACGTCCACATGGCTCGAGGAGAGGTCCTCCACGCCATTAAATACCTGCCACTCAAGCTGAAAGAACCAGCTTTGAACTAGCTTAGCAGCCTGCCTGAAAACTCTATCAGTAGCTGGGAGGACTTGGAAGAAGCTTTGCTAGACAACTTCTAAGGAACATATGTCCGGCCACCAAACGCCGATGATCTAAGCCACATAGTTCAACAACCTGGAGAATCAGCCAAAAAATTCTGGACTAGGTTCCTAACCAAAAAGAACCAGATCGTTGACTGTCCGGATGCCGAGGCCTTAGCAGCCTTCAAACACAGCATCCGTGACGAATGGCTAGCACGCCACCTCAGCCAAGAAAAGCCGAAGTCCATGGCAGCCCTCATGGCACTCATGACCCGCTTTTGCGCGGGAGAGGACAGTTGGCTGGCCCGTAGTAACAACGCAGCTAGCAAGACAAGCCCCTCCGAGGCCAAGAATAGCACTGGCAAGCTCCGGCGCAATAGGCACAAACGCCGAAGCAATGACAACAACACCGATGACACCACAGTCGACGTCGGATTCAGTGGCTCCAAGTCCGGCCAACGGAAGAAGCCCTACAAAAGAAATAATGAAGGACCTTCTAGCCTGGACCACATACTCGACCGTCCGTGCCAGATACATGGCACCCCGAACAAGCAAGCCAGTCATACCAACAGGGATTGTTGGGTTTTCAAGCAGGCTGGCAAGTTAAATGCCGAAAACAAAGAAAAGGGATCACAAAGTGAGGACGAGGATGAAGAGCCCCGGCAGCCGAACACTGGGGGGCATAAGAACTTTCCCCCTCAAGTCAAAACGGTGAACATGATATACGCTACACACATCCCCAAAAGGGAGCGTAAGCGTGCACTCAGGGACTTCTAAGAGGTAGAGCCAGTCGCCCCCAAATTCAATCCATGGTCGTCATTCCCGATCACCTTTGATCGTCGAGACCACCCAACCAGTATCCGTCATGGCGGTTCCGCCGCATTGGTCCTCGACCCAATCATCGACTGATTTCACCTAACGCGAGTCCTAATGGACGGTGGTCGCAGCCTCAACCTGCTCTATCAAGACACAGTTCGGAATATGGGCATTGACACCACTTGACTAAGGCCTTATGAGCTTCTTCAAATGCATCAATTTCCTCTTGAAGCTTGTCCTTGACTCTTTGCTTGTGGTCTTGTGGTGGAAGATCATCTTGAGCTTGTGTCCCTTGGAAGGAAGTAGGATCATACTTCTCTTGTTGAGGAACAAACTTCATCTTGGGGTATTGATCTTCCTCCCACTCAACTCCATTGGCATTGAACTTTCATTCAAAACCAACACCTTGATTCTTCCGGTGTCTTCCTTGCTTGCGTACAATTTCCTCAAATTGCTTACTTCCGCCAAGGCTTTTGTAAACATCTTTCTCTATAATTCCCTTCAATAAGCTCTTTTCTTGCTCAAGTGTAACCTGGCTAAGAGGATCGTTAGTGGAATCAAGAGTACTAGTAGAAGCAACAATATTTGATTTAGCATGATCATTGTTACTACTAGATGAAGAATCTTTCTTACTCTTGTTGCTAGATTTTACTTGTGGCATGTAAGTAGACAAGAGTAAATGCTTGGCAATGTAAGAAGAACTTTTCTTGCGAAGATCATCATTGATTTCCTTTAAGAACTCATGATCTTGCTCAAGGTTGAGCTTTTCAAAGCGTAGCTTCTCATGAGTCTTTAAAAGTTCTCGATGATCTTCCAAGGTAGTTTCATGAGCTAACTTAAGAGTGTTTAGTTCTTTAGTTAGACGCTCAATCTTCTTCTTATCATCGTCATTCATTTTATCTTGATTGGTATGATTTATAGCAAGTTCATCATAGTTTTCATCACTAGAGTTGTCAACAAGTAAATCATCATCTCCTAGCAAATCATCTTCATCAGTATTGAAATCAACATACTTGGGGTGTGATACCTTTGGGCTTTTAGCCATGAAACATCTTCCAATTCCTTCATTTGGTGATTAAAGTATGTCATAGGAGTTGGTTGACACAAGTGCTAGACCGGCAACACCTTCATACTGAGTATATTCAGAGTCGGAGTGATAAATTCTTTCGAAGTGATTGTCGAAGTCGGAGCCAGATACCCATTCACCAACATGAGCTTGATGTCTTCGTTTTGTGTAGCTCTTTGATGATTTGTCCTTCCTTTCCGAATCTTTGCTTCTTCGAGAGGTTCTTCGTTCATAACAATCATCTCTACTCCTTCTCTCTCTTGGTGGAGATTCTTCTCTTCTACTTCTTCTTTTTGAAGAATCTTCTCTTCTTTTGTAGGGAGCCGTACACTCATTGGAGTAGTGTCCGGGTCTTCCACAATTGTAGCAATTACGTTCACGACTTGAAGATCTTTTGTCATTGTAGGACCTTGAATTGGAACTTCTCTCCGTGCTTCTACTCTTGTAGAACTTGTTGAAGTTCTTCACCATTATGCTCAATTCTTCATTGAAGGCTTGTTTCTCACTTGAAGATGTGGGAGCATCACATGAGGCTTTATAACCATCACTTGACTTGTTGTGAAGCTCTTCCTTATCCTTGAGTGACATCTCATGAGCAACAATTCTTCCAATGACTTCTGTAGGCTTGAGATCTTTGTAATTGGGCATCATTTGGATCAATGTGCACACGGTGTCATATTTTCCATCCAAGGCTCTCAGGATCTTCTTGATGATGAAACTATCAGTCATTTCTTCACTTCCTAAGCCGGAAATCTCATTTGTGATGAGAGCAAGCCTAGAGTACATATCTGCGACACCTTCACCATCCTTCATTTTGAACTTGTCAAGCTGACTTTGAAGCACATCCAATTTTTATTCCTTGATGGAGTCGGTACCCTTGTACATATCAATCAAAGTATCCCAAATTTCCTTTGCATTCTCAAGACGGTTGATTTTGTTGAATTCTTCGGGGCATAATCCATTGAAGAGGATATCACAAGCTTGAGCATTGTATTGCAGCATCTTCAACTCTTCCGCGGTAGCTTCACGGTTCGGTTCTCCTCGATCAAAGAATTCACCTTGCAAGTCAATACACACAATGGCCCAAACGGCGGCGTTATGTCCAAGAATATGGATTTTCATCTTATGCTTCCAACTAGCAAAATTAGTACCATCAAAGTAAGGACCTTTACGGTGGTAATTTCCCTCGCTAGACGCCATACTCTCCTAGGTTGTGAAACCAAGGCTATGATCACCAAAAGCTATGGAAATCAAGGCAAATGGAGACGGTAGCTCTGACACCCCTTGTAGGATCGGAAGTATGTATAGAGAGGGGTGATTAGACTACTTGACCAAATCAAAATCTAGCCTTTTGCCGATTTTAGCAACTTTGCACAAGTCAAGCAATCAACCTACACATGCAATTCTAAGAGCATAGCAGCGGAATGTAAAAACAGTTGCACATGAAGGTAAAGGGAGGAGTTTGAGGAAGCAAACACAATGTAGACATGGAGATTTTTTATCCGTGGTTCTAATAGGTGGTGCTATCGTACATCCACGTTGATGGAGACTTCAACCCACGAAGGGTAACGGTTGCGCGAGTCCACGGAGGGCTCCACCCATGAAGGGTCCACGAAGAAGCAACCTTGTCTATCCCACCATGGCCGTCACCCACGAAGGACTTGCCTCACTAGGGTAGATCTTCACGAAGTAGGCGATCTCCTTGCCCATACAAACTCATTGGTTCAACTCCACAATCTTGACGCAGGCTCCCAAGTGACACCTAACCAATCTAGGAGACACCACTCTCCAAAAGGTAATAGATGGTGTGTTGATGATGAACTCCTTGCTCTTGTGCTTCAAGATGATAGTCTCCCCAACACGCAACTCTCTCTCATAGGATTGGATTTGGCGGAAAGATGATTTGAGTGGAAAGCAACTTGGGAAGGCTTGAGATCAAGATTTATGTGGTTGGAATGGAATATCTTGACCTCAACACAAGTGTAGGTGTTTCTCTCTCAGAAAATGTATGTTGGAAGTGTAGGCATGTTTTGATGGCTCTTTCCATGAATAAAGAGTGGGTGGAGGGGTATATATAGCCTCCACACTAAATCTTACTGTTATACACAAATCACCAAACTCGGTGGGACCGAATAATGAAACTTGGTCTGACTGGTTTACTTCAAAATGTGAACGTTAGGGTTTTCGGTGGGACCGACATGTCAACTCGGTGGGACCGATTTCATTAGGGTTAGGGCATAACGTAATCTCGGTGAGACCGATTACACAAACTCGGTGGGACCGATTTTGGTAATAGGCTAACAGAGAGTTGGTCAGGCAAACTCGGTGGGACCGATTCGCTCATCTCGGTTGGACCGAAACGTTACGAAAGGGAAACAGAGAGTTTGCATTGCGAACTCGGTGGGACCGATCGCTCATCTCGGTTGGACCGAAACATTATGAAGGGAAACAGAGAGTTTGCAATCCCATCTTGGTGAGACCGAGATCCCTATCGGTGAAACCGAAGTGACTAGGGTTTGTGGCAGTGGCTATGTCAACTGAACTCGATGGCGCCGGATAAAAGTTTCGGTGGGGCCGAGTTTGACTTTTGGTTTGGGACATGTGCGGATGTGAGAAAATGGTTGAGGGTTTTGGAGCATATCACTAAGCAATTTTAGCAAGAAACCCATTAAGCAACACCTCATCCCCTTTTAATAGTATTGGCTTTTCCTATGGACTCAATGTGATCTTGGATCACTAAAAATAAAATGTAGAGTCTTGAGCTTGAGCCAATCCTTTGTCTTTAGCACCTTGAAGGGGTCCACATTTCTATTCCATGCCATGCCAATCATCGAACTTTCCTGAAATATTCATCTTCAAATAGCATTAGTTCAATGAGCTATATGTTGTTAATAATTACCAAAACCACCCAGGGATAGTTGCACTTTCAAAGTTCTTGTCTTTCCAGAACTTATGGTGAGGATCCAGGGACTGTCTATGCATGTCGAAACAAGAAAACTTGCGACCGGCCTGAAGCCAACGGAACTCAAGAGCTCCCTTGCATGTGGGGCATGGGAACTTTCCATGCATACACCAGCCAATGAATAGCGCATACGTCGGCAAGTCATGCGTCGACTACATGTTCCACACATGCATTATGAAGTTCCTTTTGCTAAAGGCGTCGTATGTCTTGAACCCATTATCCCAGGCTTCTTGCAATTCGTCCTTCAGCGGCTGCATGTACACATTCATATTCTTCCCCGGATAGTTGAGCCCTGGAATTATCAATGTTAGGAAAATGTTCTTTCTTTGCATAAACTGTCCGGGGGGGAGGAGATTGAGTGGAAAGACAAATACGGGCCAACAATTGTATTGGGCTGCCGTTAGACCAAGCACATCGAACCCTGATACGTCTCTGTCGTATCTATAATTTTTTATTGTTCCATGCCAATATTATTCACTTTCATATACTTTTTGGCAACTTTCTATATTATTTTTGGGACTAACATATTGATCCAAAGGCTCAAAGGTCGGTTCACATGCATTGCATGTTTTATGTTTCGCAGAATATCCATATCAAACGGAGTCCAAACGGAATAAAAACGGACGGAGCTTATTTTTGGAAAATATGGAAAATTCCAGAAGAAAAATCCACACGAGACGGTGCCCGAGGTGGTCAAGAGGCAGGGGGGCGCGCCACCTACCCTCGTGAGCCCACCATAAGGCGGTTGACACTCTTCTTTTGCCGCAATAAAGCTAATATTCGGAAAAAAATCACGGCGAAGGTTTCAGGCCAATCGGAGTTACGGATCTCCATATATACGCGAAACAGTGAAACAGAGCCAGAAGAGAACGCAGAAACAGAGAGATAGATCCAATCTCGGAGGGGCTCTCGCCCCTCCAAGCCATGGGAGCCAAGGAACAGAGGGGAAACCCTTCTCCCATCTAGGGAGAAGGTCAAGGAAGAAGAAGAAGGAGGGGGGCTCTCTTCCCCTCGCTTCCGGTGGAGCCGGAACGCTGCCGGGGGCCATCATCATCACCGCGATCTTCACCAACACCTCCATCATCTTCACCAACACCTCCGTCACCTTCCCCTTCTATATTCAGCGGTCCACTCTCCCGCAACCCGCTGTACCCTCTACTTGAACATGGTGCTTTATGCTTCATATTATTATCCAATGATGTGTTGCCATCCTATGATGTCTGAGTAGATTTTCGTTGTCCTATTGGTGGTTGATGAATTGCTATGATTGATTTAATTTGCTTGTGGTTATGTTGTTGTCCTTTGGTGCCCATCATATGAGCTCGCGCGTGTATCACACCATAGGGTTAGTTGTATGTTGATAGGACTATGTATTGGAGGGCAAGAGTGATGTAAGCTTCAACCTAGCATAGAAATTGATGCATACGGATTGAAGGGGGACCAATATATCTTAATGCTATGGTTGGGTTTTACCTTAATGAACGTTAGTAGTTGCGGATGCTTGCTAATAGTTCCAATCATAAGTGCATAGAATTCCAAGTAAGGGATGACATGCTAGCAGTGGCCTCTCCCACATAATACTTGCTATCGGTCTAGTAAGGTAGTCAATTGCTTAAGGGACAATTTCTACACTCCTACCATCACTTTTCCACACTCGCTATATTTACTTTAGTTGTGTATTTACTTTAACAGCCCCTAGTTTTATTTTCGTGCTCTTTACTTTCTTGCAAGCCTATCCAAAAACACCTACAAAGTACTTCTAGTTTTATACTTGTTCTAGGTAAAGCGAACGTCAAGCGTGCGTAGAGTTGTATCGGTGGTCGATAGAACTTGAGGGAATGTTTGTTCTACCTTTAGCTCCTCGTTGGGTTCGACACTCTTACTTATCAAAAACTGTTGCGATCCCCTATACTTGTGGGTTATCAAACCCATCCATGCTGATGCCGACTCGAGGATGCCTCGGATCTGCCGCTTTGACGTCATGTAATGCATCAAAGCTCTTCCATGCTTCACCGCCCGATGTGTGCACCGTCAGCAGCTTCCCATCTGGATCTAGTTGGGTTCTTTTGCCCATTTTGTGCCATGTCATCTGTCTTGCCGTCTCTTCGACCATGAAAAGACGTTGAAGTCTTGGTACGATTGGCATATACCGAAGAACATTAACGGGGATTTTGGTCTATGTCTTCTCACCCATACCGTTGTCTACCACAACATACCTGGATGACTTGCAAATGGGACAATAGTTCAAGTCCGCATACTGAAGCCTAAATAAAGCACATCCTTTCTCACAGTCATGTATCTTCTCATAGGGCATCTTAAGAGCATGGAGAATTTTGTCTGACTGCTACATGTTTGCAGGTAGTACATGGCTTTTGGGTAGAAAACATCCAAATATTGTCATAATTGCATCATAGCATTCTCTGCCCAAGTTGAATTGAGCCTTCAGAGCCATTATTTGTGAGATGGCATTCAGCTGACAAAGCTCGCTGTGCTCGTGGGCACCTCAGCTCTGGCACGTTGGGCAGACTCGCCATGAAATTTGCACGCCATATAATCCAGTGTAAAACCCCACTTATGCAGGTGTTTGCCCATTTCATCCTGTCGGCGTCCTGGGAACGTGGGTCCCCCAGACTTGCTTGCCTGCGGCCCACGGTCTGGCTAACTTAGCAGGCTGTACGACCCATCTTCATCAACAAGGCATCCAAGACCCTCACGAGGCGGACGATGCAAGACCTCCTCAGGAGTGGCCTAGTCAGGCAGGCTCACGAGGAGCGGAGATATCAAGGCAGGGCAAACCTCATGAGGCTCTTGTGACGTGAGCCATAACGATCGGCGCCAGGTGGGCGCCAGCGTGCGCAGCATCCTCGTTTCCTCTTTGGTGCTAAGGAAGCAGGCGCTAGCGAGGAGTACGGAGGCATCAGGCAAAGGTTGCTATATCGGTGCAACGAGAACAAGACCAAGAGGATGGCAAGGCGAAGGTCATCGTGGAGCCCAAGACGGCGTCACCACCAGAGCCTTTGGCAGGCGAAGACCACTTTTGTCAGGATAGCTTGTACTAGTTGTCCCCCTTCAAATTCGCCCGCCGTTGTTGGCTCCCTTCCCGCTCAATATTTGGGAAGAGGACGAGGGCCTATATAAGTAGAGCTAGCCACCACAGTAGGGGTATCGAGCAGTTCACCCAGCTCTCACCCGCTAAGCCACCAAGCACAAGAACACCTCAACCTCAGGAGGCTGCTCTTCCCTCTGTATTGTTCATCATCAGCCCAAGAGGCAATCCACCACCACCACACTGGAGTAGGGTATTACACCACAACGGTGGCCTGAACCAGTATAAATCCCGTGTCTCTTTGTGTTGCGAGTCATCGAGTTCGTCTGCGAGATCTTAGCGAGCTAGGGCGTAGATCGGTAGGAGGGAAAGACTTCGCGCGCACCCCAGTGTTCGAACCTTAAGGGTTTGCCGGAACCCCACATCCGACATTTGGCGCGCCAGGTAGGGGTGCGCCAAAGCTTCTTCACCGGCGACCAGCTCGCCGACGCTCCACAGCCATGATGTGTGGCGAGTCAAGGGCCGGCTCCGACCGCTGGGCAGCCTGGCTAGCCCGGGCAGCGCTGATTGCCCATGAAGTCCTCGACCCCGTGCTCCAGGCGGCACGAGCGCCGCCAAACTCCGCCGGACGCGGCCAGCGCGGCCAGGTGTCTTCCACCCTCACCCCGCGACAAGTACGGGCCGCTGCAAGAGCAGCGAGCCATGCCGCAGCAACGGCACCGCACTCACGGCGGGAGCAAGCAAACATGCGGGCAGCGCTCACTGTGGCAAGGGAGCTGCTGCGATGCAGGTTGATGGAAAGCGGCCGGGATGCACTGCTGGAGCGTGTTGCCGAGTTGCTGGATGCAGCGGCGTCGAGAGCACCACCTTTCTGCTATCGACTTTCTCCTCAGGCCCCTGCAGGGCCACACGGAGAGCCTCACCACAGCCGCGCGCCATCAACTACGCCCGGGGGCTTCGTCAACACCAGCACGGCCAGTGGCGTAAGGGGCTCCGCCGCCCCCATGCCGCCTGCGACAAGCACGAGCGCAAGCGTCGCCCCCATGGTCCTGGCCGGATGCCACGCTACCATCCTCAGGACGCCACCCTGGGCCGAGCAACATGGAGCGTGGGGCACTACGGCGAGGTGTTCGGGGTGACGGCCCTGGAAGCCTATGTGCCCCGCATGATGGACCAAGAGTACGCACCGGAGGACGACCCCGGCTCATTCGCTGGATAAGATTGGGGAGAGGGGGCGCTAGGAGTTGAAGCCTTCCAAGAACCAACGGAGAACCACGACGATCGCGCCGGCAACGGCAACTACAGGGTACCGCTAATCTCTCAGGAACAGGCTTATGCTAACCATGGGCTGCAGATGAATCAGGTTGCAGCGTCGATCGATGACCCTGGCACGGCAGTGTTGGAAATATGCCCTAGAGGCAATAATAAATTAGTTATTATTATATTTCCTTGTTCATGATAATCGTTTATTATCCATGCTATAATTGTATTGATAGGAAACTCAGATACATGTGTGGGTACATAGACAACACCATGTCCCTAGTAAGCCTCTAGTTGACTAGCTCATTGATCAATAGATGGTTACAGCTTTCACGACCATGGACATTGGATGTCGTTGATAACGGGATCACATCATTAGCGTAATGATTTGATGGACAAGACCCAATCCTAAGCCTAGCACAAAGATCGTGTAGTTCGTATGCTAAAGCTTTTCTAATGTCAAGTATCTTTTCCTTAGACCATGAGATTGTGCAACTCCCGGATACCGTATGAATGCTTTGGGTGTACCAAAGCGTCACAACGTAATCGGGTGGCTATAAAGGTGCACTACAGGTATCTCCGAAAGTGTCTGTTGGGTTGATGCAATTGAGATCGGATTTGTCACTCCGGTTAACGGAGAGGTATCTCTGGGCCCACTCGGTAGGACATCATCATAATGTGCACAATGTGACCAAGGGGTTGATCACGGGATGATGTGTTATGGAACGAGTAAAGAGACTTACCGGTAACGAGATTGAACAAGGTATCGACATACCGACAATCGAATCTCGGGCAAGTACAATACCGCTAGACAAAGGGAATTGTATACGGGATCAATTGAGTCCTTGATATCGTGGTTCATCCGATGAGATCATCGTGGAACATGTGGGAGCCAACATGGGTATCCAAATCCCGCTGTTGGTTATTGGTCGGAGAGTTGTCTCGGTCATGTCTACGTGTCTCCGAACCCGGAGGGTCTACACACTTAAGGTTCAATGACGCGAGGGTTATAAAAGAAGTTTGTATGTGGTTACCGAATGTTGTTCGGAGTCCCGGATGAGATCCCGGACGTCACGAGGAGTTTCGGAATGGTCCGGAGGTAAAGATTTATATATGGGAAGTCCTATTTTGGCCACCGGAAAATGTTCGGGATTTTTCGGTATTGTACCGGGAAGGTTCTAGAAGGTTTCGGAGTGGGGCCCACCTGCATGGGGGGACCCACATGAACGTGGGTAGTGGGGGCAAGGCTCCACACCCCTGGTCAAGGCGCACCAAGATCCCCCCCTTAGAAGGAATAAGATCATATCCCGAAGGGATAAGATCAAGATCCCTAAAAAAAGGGGGATAACAATCGGTGGGGAAGGAAATGATGTGATTTCTTTCCTCCCACCTTTGCCAACGCCCCAATGGATTTGGAGGGCAAGAAACCAGCCCCCTCCACCCCTATATATAGTGGGGAGGATCATGGGAGCTTCACCCTTGCCCCTGGCGCAGCCCTCCCCCTCTCCCAAGTCCTCCTCCTCTCCCGCGGTGCTTGGCGAAGCCCTGCGGAATTGCCACGCTCCTCCATCACCACCACACCGTCGTGCTGCTGCTGCTGGATGGAGTCTTCACCAACCTCTCCTCTCTCCTTGCTGGATCAAGGCATGGGAGGCGTCACCGGGCTGTACGTGTGTTGAACGCGGAGGTGCCGTCCGTTTGGCACTAGGATCTCCGGTGATTTGGATCACGACGAGCACGACTCCTTCAACCCCGTTCTCTTGAACGCTTCCGCTTAGCGATCTACAAGGGTATGTAGATGCACTCCCCTCTCTCGTTGCTAGTCTCTCCATAGATAGATCTTGGTGATGCGTAGAAAATTTTGAATTTCTGCTACGTTCCCCAACAGTGGCATCATGAGCTAGGTCTATTGCGTAGATTCTATGCACGAGTAGAACACAAGTAGTTGTGGGTGTTGGTTTGTTCAATTTGCTTACCGTTACTAGTCCTATCTTGATTCAGCGGCATCGTGGGATGAAGCGGCCTGGACCGACCTTACACGTACGCTTACGTGAGACAGGTTCCACCGACTGACATGCACTTGTTGCATAAAGGTGGCTAGCGGGTGCCAGTCTCTCCCACTTTAGTCGGATCGGATTCGATGAAAAGGGTCCTTATGAAGGGTAAATAGCAATTGGCATATCACCGTTGTGGCTTTTGCGTAGGTAAGAAACGTTCTTGCTAGAAATCCATAGCAGCCACGTAAAACATGCAACAACAATTAGAGGACGTCTAACTTGTTTTTGCAGGGTATGCTATGTGATGTGATATGGCCAAAAGAATGTGATGAATGATATATGTGATGTATGAGATTTATCATGTTCTTGTAATAGGAATCACGACTTGCATGTCGATGAGTATGACAACCGGCATGAGCCATAGGAGTTGTCTTAATTTATTGTATGACCTGCGTGTCATTGAAAACGCCATGTAATTACTTTACTTTATTGCTAAACCGTTAGCCATAGTAGTAGAAGTAATAGTTGGCGAGACAACTTCATGGAGACACGATGATGGAGATCATGATGATGGAGATCATGGTGTCATGCGGTGACGATGATGATCATGGAGCCCGAAGATGGAGATCAAAAGGAGCAAAATGATATTGGCCATATCATGTCACTATTTGATTGCATGTGATGTTTATCATGTTTTGCATCTTATTTGCTTAGAACGACGGTAGTAAATAAGATGATCCCTCATTAAAATTTCAAGAAAGTGTTCCCCTAACTGTGCACCGCTATGCGAAGTTCGTGCTTGAAGCACCACGTGATGATCGGGTGTGATAGATTCTTACGTTCACATACAACGGGTGTAAGCCAGATTTACACACGCGAAACACTTAGGTTAACTTGACGAGCCTAGCATGTACAGACATGGCCTTGGAACACAAGAGACCGAAAGGTCGAGCATGAGTCGTATAGTAGATACGTTCAACATGAAGATGTTCACCTATGATGACTAGTCCGTCTCATGTGATGATCAGACACGACCTAGTTGACTCGGATCATGTATTCACTTAGATGACTAGAGGGATGTCTATCTGAGTGGGAGTTCATTAGATGAACTTAATTATCCTGAACATAGTCAAAATCCCTTTGCAAATTATGTCATAGCTCGCGCTTTAGTTCTACTGTTTTAGATATGTTCCTAGAGAAAATATAGTTGAAAGTTGATGAGTGATTATGCGATCAAGAGAAAGCTTATGTCCTTAATACACCGCTCAGTGTGCAGAACCCCAAAACGTCGTCTGTGTATGTTGCAAACATCGGACATACACGTTTTGATAGCTACGTGATAGTTCAGTTAAACGGTTTAGAGTTGAGGCACCAAAGACGTTTTCGAAACGTCGCGGAACATATGAGATGTTTCAAGGGCTGAAATTGGGATTTCAGGCTCGTGCTCACGTCAAGAGGTATAAGACCTTTTCTTAGCCTGCAAACTAAGGGAGAAAAGCTCAATCGTTGAGCTTGTGCTCAGATTTTCTGAGTGCAACAATCACTTGAATCGAGTGGGAGTTGATCTTCCAGTTGAGATAGTGATGTTTCTCCAAAGTCATTGCCACCAAGCTGCTAGAGCTTCGTGATGAACTATAACAAATCAGGGATAGATATGATGATCCTTGAGATATTCATGATGTTTGACACCGCGAAAGTAGAAATCAAGAAGGAGCATCAATTGTTGATGGTTAGTGAAACCACTAGTTTCAAGAAGGGCAAGGGCAAGAAGGGTACTTCATGAAACGGCAAATCGATTGCCGCTCCAAAGGAAGAAACCCAAGGTTGAACCCAAACCCGAGACTAAGTGCTTCTATAATAAGGGGAACAGCCAATCGGAGCGTAATTACCCTAGATACTTGGTAGATAAGAAGGCTGGCAAGGTCGATAGAAGTATGTTGGATATACATTATGTTAATGTGTACTTCACTAGTACTCCTAGTAGCACCAGGGTATTAGATACCGGTTCGGTTGATAAGTGTTAGTAACTCAAATAAAAGCTACGGAATAAACGGAGACTAGCTAAAGGTGAGCTGACGATATGTGTTGGAAGTGTTTCCAAGGTTGATGTGATCAAGCATCGCACGCTCCCTCTACCATCGAGATTGGTGTTAAACCTAAATAATTGTTATTTGGTGTTTGCGTTGAGCATAGGCATGATTGGATTATGTATGTCGCAATACAGTTATTCATTTAAGGAGAATAATGGTTACTCTCTTTATTTGAATAATACCTTCAATGGTCTTACACCTAAAAGGAATGGTTTATTGAATCTCGATCGTAGTGATACACATTTTCATGCCAAAAGATATAAGATAGTAATGATAGTACCACTTACTTGTGGCACTGCCATGTAAGTCATATTGGTGTAAAACGCATGAAGAAGCTCCATGTTGATGGATCTTTGGACTCACTCGTTTTTGAAAAGTTTGAGACATGCAAACCATGTCTATTTGTGTATACACATCAAGAAACTCCATGCAGATGGATCGTTTGGACTCACTTGATTTTGAATCACTTGAGATATGCAAATCATACCACATAGGCAAGATGACTGAAAAGCCTCGTTTTTCGAAGATGGAACAAGATAGCAACTTGTTGGAAGTAACACATTTTGATGTGTGCAGTCCAATGAGTGCTTTGAGGCATCTTGATGAATATCGTTATGTTCTTACTTCACGGATGATTTAAGTAGATACTGAGTATATTTACTTGATGAAACACAAGTCTGAATTATTGAATGGTTCAAGTAATTTCAGAGTGAAGTTGAAGGTCATCGTGACAAGAGGATAAAATGTCTATGCTATGATCATAGAGATGAGTATCTGAGTTGCGAGGTTTGGCACGCAATTAAGACATTGTGGAAATTGTTTCACAATTAATACCGCCTGGAACACCATAGTGTGATGGTGTGTCCGAACATCATAGTTGCACCCTATTGGATATGGTGCGTACCATGATGTCTCTTATCGAATTACCACTATCGTTCATGGGTTAGGCATTAGAGACAACCGCACTCACTTTAATAGGGCACCACGTAATTCCGTTGAGACGACACCGTTTGAACTATGGTTTGGATAAACCTAAATTGTCGTTTCTTAAAAGTTTGGGGCTGCGACGCTTATGTGAAAAAGTTTCACGTTGATAAGCTCGAACCCAAAGCGGATAAAATGCATCTTTATGGGACACCCAAAACAGTTGGTATACCTCCAGTCTCAGTTCCGGAAGCAAAAAGGATTATTTCAAGAATTAGGTCATTTCCTGAGGAAAAGTTTCTCTCGAAAGAATTGAGTGGGAGGATGGTGGAGACTTGATGAGCTTATTGAACCGTCACTTCAACAAGTGTGTAGCAGGGCACATGAAGTTGTTTCTGTGGCGCCTACACCAATTGAAGTAGAAGCTTATGATAGTGATCATGAAGTTTTGGATCAAGTCACTACCGTACCTCGTAGGGTGACAAGGATGCGTACTACTTCTGAGTGGTACAGTAATCCTGTCTTGAAGGTCATGTTGCTAGACAACAATGAACCTACGAGCTATGGGGAAGCGATGGTGGGCTCATATTCCGACAAATGGTCAGAAGCCATGAAATCCGAGATAGGATCCATGTATCAGAACAAAGCATGGACTTTGGTGGACTTGCCCGGTGATCGGCAAGCCATTGAGATAAATGGATCTTTAAGAAGAAGACGGACGTGGACGGTAATGTCACCGTCTATGAAGCTCGACTTGTGGTGAAGAGTTTTTCACAAGTTCAAGCAGTTGACTATGATGAGATTTTCTCATCCGTAGCGATGCTTAAGTCCGTCGGAATCATGTTAGCATTAGCTGCATTTATGAAATCTGGCAGATGGATGTCAAAACGAGTTTCCTTACCAGTCTTCGTAAGGAAAGGTTGTATGTGATACAATCAGAAAGTTTTTTTCGATCCTAAGGATGCTAAAAGGTATGCTGGCTCCAGCGATCCTTCTAAGGACTGGAGTAAGCATCTCGGAGTTGGAATGTGCGCTTTGATGAGATGATCAAAGATTTTGGGTTTATACAAAGTTTATGAGAAACTTGTATTTCCAAAGAAGTGAGTGGGAGCACTATAGAATTTTGATGAGTATATGTTGTTGACATATTGTTGATCGAAATGATGTAGAATTTCTGGAAAGCATATAGGGTTATTTTAAAGGTGTTTTTCAATAGAAAACCTGGATTAAGCTACTTGAACATTGAGCATCAAGATCTATGAGGATAGATCAAAAACGCTAAATGGTACTTTCAAATGAGCACATACATTGACATGATCTTGAAGGTGTTCAAGATGGATCAATCAAAGAAGGAGTTCTTGCCTGAGTTGTAAGGTATGAAGTTAAGAGTTAAAGCTCGACCACGGCAGAAAAGAGAGAAAGGACGAAGGTCATCCCCTATGCCTTAGACGTAGGCTCTCACGGTATGCTATGCCGTGTACCGCACTGATGTGTGCCTTGCTACATATCCGCAAGAGGGTACAAAGGTGATCAAGGAGTGGATCACCAGATAGCGGTCAAAATTATCATTAGAGGAATAAGGATATGTTTCTCGGTTATGGAGGTGATAAAGAGTTCGACGTAAAGAGTTGCGTCGATCCAAGCTTAACACCTATCCGGATAGCTCTGAGTAGAGATACCGGATACGTATAATGGAGCAACAATTTGGAATAGCTCCAAGTGGAACATGGCAGCGGCATCTACGATATGACATAAAGTTTTGCGAAATACATAGGGATCTGAATATTGCAGACCCGTTGACTACAACCTCTCACACAAGCATAAACATGATCAAACCCAGAACTCATTGAGTGTTAATCACATAGTGATGTGAACTAGATTATTGATTCTAGTAAACTCTTTGGATGTTGGTCACATGGTGATGTGACCTGTGAGTGTTAATCACATGGCGATGTGAACTAGATTATTGACTCTAGTGCAAGTGGGAGACTATTGGAAATATGCCCTAGAGGCAATAATAAATTAGTTATTATTATATTTCCTTGTTCATGATAATCGTTTATTATCCATGCTATAATTGTATTGATAGGAAACTCAGATACATGTGTGGGTACATAGACAATACCATGTCCCTAGTAAGCCTCTAGTTGACTAGCTCGTTGATCAATAGATGGTTACAGTTTCCTGACCATGGACATTGGACGTCGTTGATAACGGGATCACATCATTAGCAGAATGATTTGATGGACAAGACCCAATCCTAAGCCTAGCACAAAGATCGTGTAGTTCGTATGCTAAAGCTTTTCTAATGTCAAGTATCTTTTCCTTAGACCATGAGATTGTGCAACTCCCGGATACCGTAGGAATGCTTTGGGTGTACCAAACGTCACAACGTAACTGGGTGGCTATAAAGGTGCACTACAGGTATCTCCGAAAGTGTCTGTTGGGTTGTATGAATCGAGACTGGGATTTGTCACTCCGGTTAATGGAGAGGTATCTCTGGGCCCACTCGGTAGGACATCATCATAATGTGCACAATGTGACCAAGGGGTTGATCACGGGATGATGTGTTACGGAACGAGTAAAGAGACTTGCCGGTAACGAGATTGAACAAGGTATCGGCATACCGACGATCGAATCTCGGGCAAGTACAATACCGCTAGACAAAGGGAATTGTATACGGGATCGATTGAGTCCTTGACATCGTGGTTCATCCGATGAGATCATCGTGGAACATGTGGGAGCCAACATGAGTATCCAGATCCCGCTGTTGGTTATTGGCCGGAGAGTTGTCTCGGTCATGTCTACGTGTCTCCCAAACCCGTAGGGTCTACACACTTAAGGTTCGATGACGCTACGGTTATAAAGGAAGTTTGTATGTGGTTACCGAATGTTGTTCGGAGTCCCGGATGAGATACCGGACATCACGAGGAGTTCCGTAATGGTCCGGAGTTAAAGATTTATATATGGGAAGTCCTATTTTGGCCACCGGAAAATGTTCGGGATTTTTCGGTATTGTACCGGGAAGGTTCTAGAAGGTTTCGGAGTGGGGCCCACCTGCATGGGGGGACCCACATGAACGTGGGTAGTGGGGGCAAGGCCTCACACCCCTGGTCAAGGCGCACTAAGATCCCCCCTTAGAAGGAATAAGATCATATCCCGAAGGGATAAGATCAAGATCCCTAAAAAAAGGGGGATAACAATCGGTGGGGAAGGAAATGATGTGATTTCTTTCCTCCCACCTTTATAACGCCCCAATGGACTTGGAGGGCAAGAAACCAGCCCCTCCACCCCTATATATAGTGGGGAGGCACATGGGAGCTTCACCCTTGCCTGGCGCATCCCTCCCCTCTCACAAGTCCTCCTCCTCTCCGCGGTGCTTGGCGAAGCCTGCAGGATTGCCACGCTCCTCCATCACCACCACACCGTCGTCTGCTGCCGGATGGAGTCTTCCCCAACCTCTCCCTGTCTCCTTGCTGGATCAAGGCATGGGAGACGCCACCGGCTGTACGTGTGTTGAACGCGGAGGTGCCGTCTGCTCGGCACTAGGATCTCTCGGTGATTTGGATCACGACGAGTACGACTCCTTCAACCCCACGTTCTCTTGAACGCTTCCGCTTAGCGATCTACAAGGGTATGTAGATGCACTCCCCTCTCTCGTTGCTAGTCTCTCCATAGATAGATCTTGGTGACTCGTAGGAAAATTTTAAATTTCTGCTACGTTCCCCAACAGGAAGCACCCCTTCCAACAAGGGAAACACGCTGGGGGCCGCCAGGATGGAGCCAGGAGCCAGGCCCCTCCCCACGTTGCGCGATGCCTGGCAACACCCGAAGGTAGGCCCTCTGCCGGGGAGGCATCGACAACCCTTCCCCCGGCAGAGGACCTGTGGTCGCCGAGGGAACCGCTGGCGTCCTCTTTCCCTCTTTTGTGTCGTCCTGGTGACTGGTCGGCTCAAAGGAGGTCAAGGGTGGCGCAAGGAGGGCCCCTCGACTGGCGATATGAAGCAAGGCCAGTACCTGTGAAGAAGGCCTATTTCCTGTGAAGCTCGCCGCCCGTGACACTCTCACGTAGTAATGAGTTGGGGCTGTACATGCCCCGGAGTCTCAGGGGTGCCGGCCTCAGGCCCTCGGGCTCCCTCCCATGCCTAGTGGCAGCACTTAGCTCCGCGCTAGTGAGAAGACTTGAAGACCAAAAGACTAGACTAGGTGCCGGACGCGGCCTTTTGCTTTGGATCTCTCTTTCTGTAGCTTTGCTTTCTAGATCTGGATTTGAGTTGAAGCCGAGTTTTTTATCGATGCGCGCGGGGGGAGCCTTTTCTCGTTCGAGCAATTTCTTGCCTTATGGATCTCGTTTTGTGTGGGACTCATGTCCGTCGCCTGCCCCTCACGAGCTTCTCGCGAGCGGGACTGCGCGAAGCATGCACACGCCAAGCGTGCGCTAGCACCGCAACTGGTGCTCACCTCTCGTGGGGCCCCTTCTGACGGGGCGACAAGTTCCGCAGGATTCTCAAAAACTCAACGCCTCGCGACCCAGCTCAAAGCTGGCGCTGACTAAGGTAAACCATGACAGAAAACTCGCACTTGGATTCACGAGTCCGCGAGGACACAAACTCACACCGCATAGGAAAGTAAAACTGCAATTCGCTTACATGAGGGCCTCCCCCTCTCAAAATGCTCTTACAAGTTTTCCAAGGGCCACACCCGAGTTTTGTGTGCAGGATGAAACGACAGGAGAACACGGGGTCAGCCAGAAATGTCGATCGCTGCATCACTCGCGGACGCGTCACTCGCGTCGTCATTGTCTTCGTCGGCATCGTCGCCGCCATCGGCGACGCCCCCGTCGCCGTCATCAACCACGTCGCCTTCGTCTGCGGCAACCACCACCGCGTCATCCTTCGAGGTGAAGGCCCTGACCAACGCGTCCACATTGTCCTCAACCCAATGCGCCAGGTCGCCCCGGACAGACATGGGTACGGGGGCGATGGCAGCGTTGAAATCAAAGTTGGGGTCGGCATTCAGGAGATGGCTGAAGACACGGGAGAAAGCGCGCTCAAGCAGTCCACGACCCCTTTCCTCCACAAGCTGGCGAGCTCTGGCAGATCGAGCCTCCAGGCGCGTCACCACCTCGGTGAAGAAGCTCAGGTGGCTGGCATAATCATTCGAGTGAGGGGCCGGCACCTCCACGTCATAAATATGGCCCAGGGCGATATTGGCCCTGTTCCGGAGATCCTGAAGCATAGGGGCATGCTCGCCCTCCAGCGTTCGTCATTGGAGCACTTCCTCCATGTTTGGCCGTGCGACGGCCTCAGCGTCATCAACCCGCCTCCGGAGGGAACGCAGCTCGGCGCGGGCGGAGGCCATGTCCACCTACGCCGTAACCAGGGCGGCGGCGGTGGCTTCTGCGCGCCTCTCAGCCTCATCCAACCTCGGCCTAAGGGCAGCGGCCCTGCCAGCATCCTCCGTACCCGTGAGCCTCAGCTTCAGGTCGTACCTACCCTCCAGGTCTGCACGAACCTCGGCCACCCGGCGATTGACCTCCTCCTCGACTCTGGCCTCGTGAGCTCCGACGGCATCTTTTTCTTGAGCAACGTGACGCTCCCTCGTCTCTAGTTGCTCGAGCTCGAGGCTACACTCCACGGCTTCCAGGGCCAGCGCCTCGTCACGCTTCCGGACCTCCTCTTCCTCCACGGGCGCCCCCCTCGGTGATGCAAGAGCGGCCCTGTGTGCCTCCACCTACTTCTCAAAGGACGCGCTCCAGGCCTGGAGCTCCCATGCGCGCTTCTCCGCAGCCTCGCGATGACGGTCAGCCTCGCGAGCCTCTTCCAAGGCTCATGAGCGGGCTTCATAGGCGATCTTGAGGGACGCCTCGACCTTCGCATTCTCAAGGTTGCGCTGATAGCGATCGAGGTTGATGGCCACCTTCAGATTGCGCCGCTCCTCCACCAGCCGGAGACCTTCAACCTCAAGGCGCGAGTCGACACCAACGAGCTCTTCACCCAGTCGACTCATCGCACCCATCGCCACCTGGAAGAGGTCGTGACGAACTACACTCCGCTCGCGCTCGAGCTCGAACACTCGGCCCACCTCGTCCTCCACCTCCGGGGTAGCGGGCGGGGCGCCATGTGGCACGTCACCTCTCGGCAGGGGGCTGACGCCGCACCTGACGTCAGCCAGTCCTCGCGAAGAAGCCCGAGCCGATCAGGGCACGCTGCATGAAGAGAAGCCGAAGATCGAAGCCAACCAGCTGCTGTCCATGAGCAAAGGAGGGGTCTTGGGCACGCCCTCCAGGCTCCACGCTAGACCGTGGGGGAGGAGTGACCAAGCCGCGGGCTCAGCGCGCCGCGAAGGCGGAGATGCTCCCCCAACCGACCCTGCTCCAGGGGCAGTAAGCAGACCAGGAACGCTCATGGCCAATGGGGGAGTCGAGGAAGGAGGAGGCCATTTCTCAGGAGGCGCAGCCGCCTCGACGGAAGGAGCCCTGAAGAACTGATGTCAGGAGATGGAAAACAACACACAAGGAGCCACGGCAATACGATACTTAAGCGTCAACAGTGATGTACTTCCTCCGCTTTAGCGGTCTGAAGATGTTGTTGCCGCTCGGGGATCCTCTCCTCTTGCGGAGCTCCATGAAATCAACACAGAGCCGGCCATATCGCTGGCGTGGCGGCCTGCACGGGGCGAAGAGCTTGGAGAGACAACTTCATGGGTGCCCGGATGCGGCAAACAGCCGGGCGCCGCCTGACCACCAACTCCCGAGGCTTCCGGGGCCTTAGCCTCGGGAGCCGCACGCTGCGTCTCCTCAGCGACCGGTGTTTCAAGAGGGGGGTCGCAAGCTCCCGAGGATGACGCCCAGGATCACCACTCAGCATGCGCTCCTCAGCACTTGGGCCACCAGCCTCCGTCAGAGCTCACCCTCCTGCACCCCCACTTGGGGTGAGCTTGGCATCAGCGGCAAGGAAGGGAACCACGACGACGGGGTTCTTGCGGGGTCCCACCAGACCAGTCAGCCGCAGCCCCCATTCATCAAAGGAAGGCATGCTCGCTGCGAACTTGTCCTTGTTCTTGCAGCGATACAGCAGGCAATTCTTCCCAGGCATTTCGGCCGGCAGAGGGACACCCGTCAAGACCTTGAGCACTGTCTGCCGCGTCCCGAGTGGGAGCCCAGACTCCTGGAACCTCATGTGGTCCTGACTGTTGAGCAAGGTCCACATTGGGCGAGAGTGGCGCTGAAGAGGAGCAACCCGGCGTTTGACGAACTCCTTCAACACCATAGGCGCGGTCACGCCACGGTCCTTCAGCAGCCTCAGCCTGGCCCAGATGAGAGAAAGGCGGGGGCTTGTGAGCTTCTGATGGCCCCGGCCGGAGTTCGGAACAGCAGGCCCCGCCGGAACTTGTAGAAGAGGGCTGAGCACGCCGGCATCAACAAACACCCGTCGCGTGCGAAACTCGCTCATGGATGAAGGGAGCTCGAAGTCAATCCCCGCGCCCGTAGTCGCGGCCACGGCCTGGAAGCTCACACACCACGAGCTCTGCCAGGGATCAGTCAGATGCAATGGGAAGAAATGGTGAAGCAGGGCCACGGAAGGAGCGATGCCCACCATGGCCTCGCACAAGAAGGCGAAGACGGCAAGAAGGGTCACAGATTGAGGGTCGAGATGAAGCATGTGGATCTGGTAATGCTTGAGCACCGCGTTGAAGAAGGTGGAGAAGGGAGGAATCAAGCCAGCCCAGAGGGCATCAATGAAGATCGGGACCTCAGTGGCTGCCCGATCCATGCGAGTGCGGGAAGCGAGCCAAGCCACCGTCTCTCCCCACTCGTTGAAGCTGGAGGCAAGCATGGGGCGCACCTTGTCCATGGCCTCGTCGTTGAGCACCCGAGGCCGGCCGA
This sequence comes from Aegilops bicornis, assembly GCA_021605145.1. Classification (NCBI taxonomy): domain Eukaryota; kingdom Viridiplantae; phylum Streptophyta; class Magnoliopsida; order Poales; family Poaceae; genus Aegilops; species Aegilops bicornis. The sequence continues at coordinate 233,108,629 of CM038673.1, forward strand.
GCGCCGGCTCAAAAGACGGAGGCTCAGTTGGCAACGATAGGTTTTTCTTTCCCTTTTTAGCTTGTTTCGGCGCCATGGCGATGAAGCAGGCGGAGCATAAGCTGGATTGGCAGGGCAGAGCAGGGCCTCGAGGAAGTAGGGAGATTGGAAGAGCCAGGCGTGGGCGAAGGAAGAATAACTGTGTAGGCCGCTGGGTCCGCATAGCCAGGCGGATTCAAAGGCGGCATGGGGAAACGGAGACACCCACGTCCAATCAACCGCCACACGTCAATCGGAGCCACAGGCTTTTGGGGCCCGCGGTGCTCCGTACTTGACCCTTGATCCTTGGCGTCAATGGAACCCTAAATAGCAAGTTTCATCGGTGCGAGATACATGTGGCGCTCAGCGTTGAACACTAGATCCACATCCCACAAGTGAAGCCGGCGCCCGGCGTCCCGCAACAATAGTTCTGGTGGCCGATGACGGTTGAACACCTTCGTGAATTTGTCTGGCAGCCTCTACGATGAGGATTAAAGCCAAGTTTTGAAATTTCAAACAACCAAACCGAATTGAGTCAGTTTGGGTGTTTCAAGTTTCAACACTTTCCTTTTAATCGTCATCGCAAAGGCTGCCAGACAAATTCGCAATGGTGTTCAACTCACCGGCGTCACTTGTGGGACATGGATGTAGTGTTCGACTCCAACGGCCACACGTATCTCTGCACCGACGATACTTGCTATTTAGGGTTCCATCGACACCGAGGAACCCCCTAACCCGCTCGTCCCCGGACGCCCTCAGGTATGGCGATGCACGGTCGACGAGTCAGCACTCGGACCGGGGAGTTACCGGCATGGGCGTCGGGATCGGCGGGACCCACTGGCTCCATCATCTATCCCCTCGGCAACCCTCTTCCTTTTTCCCTTTTTCCTCTTCTTCTACTTATTCTTCTTTTTTTTCATTTTTTTCTTCTTCTAATTATCTAAACCTAAATCTGGCACTAACCTAATCGCACCACCATAACCTAAACCTAAACACAAATAACAGTAGAAAAAATCACCTTAGCTCCGGCGGTGGTGAAGGAGGCGGCGGGCGGCAGGGTGGCAAGCCGGGGCGGGGCGGCGAGCCGGGGCGGGTCGGTTGCCGTGGCGAGTGCTTGTGGCAAGCCGGGCGGGTGGCGTGGCGATGGGGCGGTGGGGTGGTGGGCGATGGGGCAGGGCGGCGTGGCGGCGGGGCGGTGGGGAGATGGGGCGGGGCGGCAAGGTGGCGGGGCGGGGCGGAGCGGCGGTCGGGGGCGGCGACGCGGGTGGTGAAAGCCAGGAGATCTAGAGAGAGAGGTGGGGGCACGGGCGCGGCCCCTTTTCTGCTAGTAGGTCACAGCTCTTTGCCATCTGCTAGCAGACGGCAAATAGCGTACCTAGCGGGGTAGGGCCGGGGGGAAACGGCCGTTAAAATGGCGAGTTTCTTTGCCGTCTGCTGGCGGACGGCAAATAATTTTTGCCGTGAAACTGGCTAGGTCGTCCTCGTAAGCCCGCCACCTACCCTTTTTTTCGTCAGCTAGCAGACGGCAAAGCTTCATTCGGACCGACTGGAATTTTGGAATTTTATTTTATTTTATTCGGATTTTTCTTCACGGCGCTTAAAAAAAATTCGGCCCGACTGGGCCAAAGCCCAGCCGGCCCTGTGCCTAGCCGCCCTCGACCGACACCGGCCGCCGCCTGCCTCACCGCTCGCCGAGTCCGGCTCGGACTCCGCCCTCACAGCGCCTTGCCCCCATCCTCCAAGAGGCCTCCGCCCGGCCTCTTTATAAGCCCGGACCCGGCCCCTCCTCCACAAATCACCGCCACCGCAACCGCCGCCTCCGGCCGACGGCGCCGTCCGCGCCATGGCCGCCACGCTGCCTGCGCCTCGCCCTTCGCCGCTTCCTGCCTCGCCGCACCACTTCGCCGCTTGCCGCCCCACCCCGCCCTCGCCGGATCCGCCACCGCCACCGTTTTTCCCACTTGAACGGTATAACTCGACCGGTTTATTTTTCCGTTTTCGTATTTTTCTTTCTGAACCCGGTTTATTATTTTTTAGGTTAGCTTATTTAGCGGACGTTCGTCCGTTAGTCTTCGGTAGCGAATGTTTTACGTTCGTTAGGTTTCTGTAGCGAACGTTCGTTCGTTAGATTTTTTCTTTTTCTGTTTATTTTCGGCTAGGGACCTATCCGTAATTATTTTTTCTTCGTAGTTTAGTCCCCGATCTTTAAACGAGCACAACTTTTTGCTCGTTTATCCAAATCCAACAAAACCAATGCCAAATTTTTCATTATGATCCCCTCTATCCACATAATCAACTTGAACATGTTTTTGAAATTTAAAATTTGGTTTCAATCAGATTTGAGTTTTGAACTTCTTTTGATCGTAACTTGAGTTTCATAGTTCCGATTTGATTGATTATTTTTGCAAATCGAAGCTCTTCACTCGAACTTTCTGTTCAGATCTCTCTATTTGGTTTTACCTTTGCCTCATATGCTTGAGTGCTTATGTATGCAAAGCTTGCTACTACGAATCTCTAGGGTTTTCCGATCGTCAGCAAGGCAAGTCACACTTTGATCATATCCCTTTATTATCCAGTTTTTATGCATTAGTAACAACCCTCAAATATTGCATGACTAGGATTGGGAACATGTGGTTATTGTTAAGTTTTTAATGAGGTAGGAACCTAATACATTTTATCACCCCGGGAATATACGTTATGCTCATATTGCTTAGCCATGCTCGTAGACGGGGATCGGGATGTGAGATTCATGCAAGTTGCGAGAGATAATAATTAAGGGAAACTTAAGGTGGCTACCTTAATACACATCTAGGTGGAATGATTGCGGGCACCTGGAACCCAATGTTGTCCTAGGATATCCCGGAGTACCCATGTGATCATCCTATGGAATGCCACCCAGGCTCAAAGGGATCATACTATTTTTCATGCTAGAAACTTCTGTGTGCAGCCATAAGCCATTATGGGATCTAGCATAGTTGAGTAAGTTGTGTGACCTATTTCAGTGGTAGGCTAGCAGATGTAGGGGAAAGTAGGTGGTACTGTCTACCCAGAGTAAAGAGTTAATGCTTCGGAAAGAATGTGTCTCGATCATCCGTTTCTCAAACATCATGTAGTGGGAGAAATTTAACGGAGGATATCGAGTCTTGTGCGGAAAAGTGCACAAACCTATGCAGAGTGTATAAACTAATAATGATTAGTCGTGTCCCCGATTATGGACATCTTGAGTATCTGGTATTTGAATTATTGGTTGATCTCATCACTTTACTTAATGAATCTGTTGGGTTATTAATATTCTTTTGGGATTGAGTTGGAGGAACCTTCTCAATAATGGCATAAACTTGGTAGTAAAATAAAAATGTATTCCTTTGTTTTTTTTGAAGGTTAAATAGTAGGAAAGGCTACTACTGCAAAATATATTAAAACATCTCACAAGTTTACAAGGAGATGGGGGTGGAGAGGATGATCTACAACAGAACTACATTATACAAGTGTAGGTCAGGAGGAGCTAAGCTACGACTGAAAGGCTATAGAGGTTAGGCTACAGTGGCAAGGAAGTCAGCGATCAGGTGCTTCTTGTGCTCAGGCAACCTGTGTACAATGTTTGAGAAATTTGTCACAATGTATTCCTTTGTTGTAGGGAAAAATTAGCTTTATGCAAAAATTAAACATAGAGCCTCCACCAGCCAAATATGCATATAGAGATAGACATTCTCCTTATTTATTCTTTGGTGTGAAATTGCCAGTACATTCAATGTACTAACCTGCATGGCTGCAATGTCTCATGTTGCAGGATTCTTACGACGAGTAAGTGATATGTTAGGGTTACGTTGTCTACACTCAACTTTGCCGTTGGTGTTGTTGGGACTCCACAGCTTTGTTGTTACTTTCGCTATATGGATTGAGGTAATAGAATTTACGTTACTTTATACATGTGATTTACCTCTGTTATAAATCCTCGAGTACTGTGTGTGTCAGCATACCGATCTAGGGATGACAATTAAGCACAGTGACTTCGATCCATTCGGGTCAGGTCCCTACAAGATGGTATCAGAGCACACGTTGACTTTAGGACGTGGCCACTTGGAAAAGCCACAGGATACTCTTCTCTACTCATTTCTAACTCTTCTCTATTTCTACACTATAGATGTCAGACCCAAGGAACAAGTTCACTCAACCGGATGACGACACCCCTTTCAGATGACACTTGAAGGAAGTCACTAGGTACCTGAACATCGGCATACCAGGCTTCACCGGAACCTTCACCGCCACTTCACCTAAAGAGGAGCGCTGGATGATTCAAGTTCATGTTCCAGGAAGGACGTTTGCACCAATTACCGAGCTCATCGAGTTTTCCTTTGATGCACCAACCTGGAGTTTAGGAAAGAGCAAGGCCGCCACATCACCATTGGATGCATAGGTGAGGTGTACAACAAGGATCTTGAAGACACCATCTACCAGATATGCGGACGCCGAGATGAGCAATGGGAGATGATTCGCACCAGGAAGGATAGGTCTATTGCAGCCTACATACAAGAGTTGAACCAACACATTCATTGTTATGAGAACAAATGTGCGCTAACATGATAGATACAAAGAAGGTGATGACCCGGAATATGGAGCTAGAAGAGGAACTCAAGGAAACACGCGATGGATACGAAGAAGAAATTTCGATACTACCGGAGCAGAATGAAGACCTGCAGAGGAAGCTAGGAATACCTGTGGTGAAGCCCGAGCCTGAAGTGGACATTCATTCTGAAGACTACATCATACTAGATGACACAAACACAGACCCCAACAGCGATGATGAAGACAGTGACGATTATGAAGACGAAGCTGGAGCGAATATTATGGAGTCTTCAACCAATCAAAATTTCTAGTCGACCACCATATCACTGATATGTCTCCAACGTATCTATGATTTTTGATTGCTCCATGCTATATTATCTACTGTTTTGGGCAATATTGGGCTTTATTTTCCACGTTTATATTACTTTTGGGACTAACCTATTAACCGGAGGCCCAGCCCAGATTTGTCGCTTTTTGCCTATTTTAGTATTTCGAAGAAAAGGAATATCAAACGGAGTCAAAACGGAACGAAATCAACTGGAGAAGTTATTTTTGGAAGGAAAGCTACCGGATGGACTTGGACCCCACGTCAAGGAAGGAACGAGGAAGCCACGAGGGTGGGGGGCGCGCCCACCCCCTAGGGCGCGCCCCCTGCCTCGTGGGGCCCTCGTGGCTCCCCTGACGTGCTTCTTCCGCCTATATAACTCCACGTACCCTAAAACTTCCAGAACAGAGAATAGATCGGGAGTTCCGCCACCGCAAAATGTCCAGAGCCACCAAAAACCAATCGGGACCCTGTTCCGGCACCCTGCCGGAGGGGGGAACCCTCACCGGTGGCCATCTTCATGACGAGGAGGGAGTAGTTCACCCTCGGGGCTGAGGGTATGTACCAGTAGCTATGTGTTTGATCTCTCTCTCTATCTCTGGAGTTCTTGATTTGGCACGATCTTGATGTATCGCGAGCTTTGCTATTATAGTTGGATCTTATGTTGCTTCTCCCCCTCTACTCTCTTGTAATGAATTGAGTTTTCCCCTTGAAGTAATCTTATCGGATTGAGTCTTTAAAGATTTTAGAACACTTGATGTATGTCTTGCCGTGCGTATCTGTGGTGACAATGGGATATCATATGATTCACTTGATGTATGTTTTGGTGATCAACTTGCGGGTTCCGCCCAAGAACCTAAGCATAGGGGTTGGCACACGTTTTCGTCGTGATTCTCCGGTAGAAACTTTGGGGCACTCTTTGATGTTTTATGTGTTGGTTGAATAGATGAATTGAGATTGTGTGATGCATATCGTATAATCATACCCACGGATACTTGAGGTGACATTGGAGTATCTAGGTGACATTAGGGTTTTGGTTGATTTGTGTCTTAAGGTGTTATTCTAGTACAAACTCTAGGGCTGTTTGTGGCACTTATAGGAATAGCCCAACGGATTGATTGGAAAGAATAACTTTGAGGTGGTTTCGTACCCTACCATAATCTCTTCGTTTGTTCTCCGCTATTAGTGACTTTGGAGTGACTCTTTGTTGCATGTTGAGGGATAGTTATATGATCCAATTATGTTATTATTGTTGAGAGAACTTGCACTAGTGAAAGTATCAACCCTAGGCCTTGTTTCCTAGCATTGCGATACCGTTTACGCTCACTTTTATCGCTTGTTACCTTGCTGTTTTTATATTTTCAGATTACAAAAACCTATATCTACCATCCATATTGCACTTGTATAACCATATGTTTGCCGAACTAGTGCACCTATACAATTTACCATTGTATTGGGTGTGTTGGGGACACAAGAGACTCTTTGTTATTTGGTTGTAGGGTTGTTTGAGAGAGACAATCTTCATCCTACGCCTCCCACGGATTGATAAACCTTAGGTCATCCACTTGAGGGAAATTTGGTATTGTCCTACAAACCTATGCACTTGGAGGCCCAACAACGTCTACAAGAAGAAGGTTGTGTAGTAGACATCAATCACTATTAGTATTCTTCCAAGTAGTTAGAAATCATTGCGAGATCTTGTAACAGTAGTTTAGGTCGATTGTATGAATCTTATTTGAATTGAGTGGTGTGAATTGATATATGTTTGTCTCATGTGCATATGGGTAGTGAAATATCTCTTTATACCCTATTCTATTCTGTTCTCACCCCTCTAAACCTATCAGATGCCTCCGAGATGTGACCCCGTATTTGTATTCCCGCTGGAGCTCACTCAGTTGATCCAACAGCAGAATGCCTTGATGTAGTTGCTAGTCCAGAACCAAGGCAACAACAACAACAACAACAACAACAACCCACCGCCACCACCCCCAGTTGACAACTTAGCCCGTTTCCTAAGGTTGAATCCGCCGGTGTTCTCTAGTAGCACCGAGCCGATTGTTGCTGATGACTAGCTTCGCAAGATTGGAAGGGAGTTGACCACCATAGGTTGCAATGATGCTGAGAAGGTGCACTTTCCCGCACATCAACTGGATGGACCTGCAGCCTCATGGTGGGAGAATTACACTGCTACTTTCCCCGTGGCCAATGTTACTTTGGATCAGTTTAAACAAGCCTTCCGCACTGCACATGTCTCAGCTGGAGCCATGAGTATGAAGAAGCGTGAGTTCCGTAACATACGCTAGGGAAATTGTACTATGGCGCAGTACGTGGATGAGTTCAGCAAGTTAGCATGCTACGCCCCAAATGATTTGGCCATAGATGCCGCGAAGTAGGAGAAGTTTATTGAGGGACTGAATGGTGGCAACATTCACCAACTATTAGGAGCTGGTAGACAAGGCCCTCATGATTGAAGGCAAGCAGCAGCAGATAGAGAACTGCAAACGGAAGTATGAACATGGGAAGTACAACTCTAGAGCTCAGCAGAAACCCCACTATTCCCCGTACTTGGGAGGACACACTCATACCCATGGAGGACATAACCATGTAGGCCATTCTCACAATGGAGGAAATTCACACAACCACAATGGCCCTAAGAATGGTAATGGGGTGGAGTAAATAACAGTCACAACTGTTCCAACCCCGCTACACCCGCCAAGAAGGATCTGAGTCACATTACTTGTTTCAAGTGCGGGAAGACTGGACACTACGCCACCGAGTGTCCTGAAGCAAAGAATGGTAATGGCAATGGAAGCTCAGGAAAGAAGCCAAATCCCTTCACCAGAGGTCAGGTGAACCACGTCAACATGGAGGAAGTTGAAGAGCAGCCTGACGCAGTTATTGGTAAGTTTCTGATTAAGTCATTTACAACCCTTGTTCTTTTTGACAATGGTGCATCGCATTCATACATATTAAGGGGATTTTTGGATAAGTTTGAGTTGCCAACCCTAGTCCTTAGGTCACCCATGTTAGTGAGCTCACCAGGAGCGGAATATATGGCTAGCCGATGGTGCTGTCAGTTGCCATTGACCATAGGTAAGCATATTTTCCCCTCAGACCTCATTATTTTGGAATCACAAGGATTGGATATAATACTAGGCATGGATTGGCTATCAAAGTATGGAGGAAACATCGATTGTGCTAGTAAGTCAATTCTCCTCACCACCCAGAGGGGAAACAGATCAAGTATGTGTCTAGGCATGCACCAAGGAGGACTCAAGTAAATTCATTCTCGGGATTTTTTCAAGAGGAAGTGCCAGCTGTGAAGGATTTTCCTGATGTATTTTTGGTGGAATTACCAGGCATGCCACCAGACCGAGACATAAAGTTTTTTATCGAGCTGTTTCCAGGCACCGGACTAATATCTAAGAGACCGTATCGGATGCCCGCAAATGATTTGGAGGAAATTAAGAAGCCTATGATGGAGTTATTGAAGAAGGACACCAAGTTCAAATGGACCGAAGAGTGTGAGGCCAGTTTTCGGGAGTTGAAGAAACGCTCGGTTACAGCCCCAGTGCTAATTCTCCCGAATATACGCAAGGATTTCCAAGTATATTGCGACGGTTCATGACGGGGACTTGGAGGCGTTCTTATGCAAGAAGGAAGAGTTGTTTCATATGCCTCACGACAGGTTCGACCTCATGAGTTGAATTATGCCACCCATGACTTGGAGTTACCAGCCGTAGTGCATGCGCTCAAGACGTGGAGACATTTTATTATTGGAAATCGTTGTGATGTTTACACGGATCATAAGAGTTTGAAGTACATCTTCACATAGAAGGAGTTGAACCTCAGGCAGAGTAGATGGTTGGAGCTCATAAAGGATTTTGACATGAAACTGCATCATCATCCAGGAAAGGCCAATGTTGTAGCATACGCGTTGAGCTGCAAGAGTTATGTTAATACCCTCATAACCGGAGGATTACCCCAGGAGTTAGCCGAGGATCTTATAGAACGTCGAATGGAGATTGTTCTGAGAGGTTTTGTTGGAGCATTGGAAGTTCAGTCCACATTGTTGGGAAAGATTCGAGAAGCTCAGAAGACAGATAAGGAGATTGCGGAGATAAAGGAGAAGGTGAGTAAAGGAAAGGCCAAAGGATTTCGTGAGGATAAACACGAAACTTTATGATTTGAGGATCGTATCTATGTGCCCAATGATCAAGAGATCAGGAAGTTAATTCTTCAGGAAGCTCATGACTCACCATACTCGATTCACCTAGGGAACACCAAAATGTATTTGGATTTGAAGAAACGTTTCTGGTGGACAGGTATGAAGAACGATATTGCCGAGTATGTAGCAGTATGTGACATATGTCAGAGAGTTAAGGCAGAGCATCAGAAGCCAGCAGGATTACTTCAGCCTTTGCCGATACCCGAATGGAAGTGGGATAAGCTTGGCATGGATTTCATCACCGGATTACCTAGGACACGATTAGGATATGACTCCATTTGGGTAGTTGTTGATCGCTTGACCAAAGTGGCTTACTTTATCCCCGTGAAAACCACTTATACAAGTGCGAATTTGGCCAAGATATATATATGACCAGGATCGTATGTCTGCATGGAGTTCCAGGACCATCGTATTAGATAGAGGAACACAGTTTACCTCGAAGTTTTGGAATCAATTACACCAGAATTTTGGTACCAGGCTAGAATTCAGTACAGCCTTTCATCCATAGACATATGGACAGACCGAGAGGGTCAACCAGATTATGGAGGACATGTTGAGAGCTTGTGCGCTAGATTATGGATCTAGTTGGGATGATAATTTGCCTTACGCAGAGTTCTCGTACAACAACAGCTACCTAGCTAGTTTGAAGATGGCCCCTTTCGAAGCCTTGTATGGAAGGAGGTGCAGGACACCATTGATGTGGGATGAAGTTGGAGACCTATAATTGTTCGGGCCAGATTTAATCAGAGTGTCTGAGAAGGTCAAGTTGATTCATGATAGACTCAAGGTAGCTCAGTCCAGGCAGAAGAGTTATGCCGATAATAAATGCAAGGAGGTAGCCTATGAATCAGAGACAAAGAATATCTTCGTGTATCACCACTTTCAGGAGTTAAACTATTCGGAGTCAAAGGAAACTTAGCACCAAGATTTGTAGGACCATACCGAGTTTTGGAACGTATTGGTGAAGTTGCCTACAAGTTGGAATTACCCAAAGGATTGTCAGGAGTTCATGATGTGCTGTGGAATTGTCACGGCAGATGTCCTAGTGTGAGGACTTAGTCGTGAGGCCAACACATCTATGTGGTAGCTTAAGAGGTGTTGATCAGAATCGAGAGACGCGAAGCGGATTAACACACAAGACAAGGGTTTAGACAGCTTCGGGCCCCGGGAAACATCATTTGGTAATAACCCTACATGCTATTTATGGCTAGGTCTCATAATGCTCATGAGGGAGTCGCCGCATAAGCCGGCTCCCCTTTGTTGTATCTAGCCTTAGAGATTATTTCCTGTCCCTCTTGGGGTGCCCTGCCCCTCCTTATATAAATTGAAGGGGCGGGTTACATGTAGAGTCCTAGTCGGATTAAGACTTAAACTATTCTGACTTCTCATCACGGGCTTCTCTTCATGGGCTTCTTAACGTCTTGGGCTTCTTAACATCTCGGGCTTATTAACCCCAAGCGGCTCTGTCTGCCGGGTTATAATTGTCTGTCAGGTCGTAACCATCTGTCGGCTTGCCATTGTTTGCCGGCTTACCACTATCTGCCAGGTCGTAACTATCTGCCGGCTTACCAATGTCTGTCGGCTTACCACTATTTTCCAGGTCATAACCATCTGCCGAGTTACCAATGTCTACCGGCTTACCACTATCTGCAGGTCGTAACCATCTGCCGGCTTATAATCTGCCGGGTCACCTATGGAACAGCAAGTCCCAGCCGGGTCATATCTCCGGCAGGGTCATACCGCGGGGTATATCCCCGACATTAGCCCCCAGTTTAATTTGGATTTATCCATGTTAAACCGATCCTGCAAAATAAACACAATAACAAACTTGACAGGTTGTGCTCCGGGTTAAAAATTCTCGTAAGCCGGCACCTGATCATCCTTAATTCCAATTGTCATTTCCTTCTTCTAGAAGATCCGGGTCAATAGGACAGCTCCATACTTGCTGACGTTATTTTCTCATAGAGAAATATTGTGAAGAATAATTCATTTAACTCAGCTCCCAATGCTTAAAAAATGTTAATCTTTGAAATACTCATCTGATCTTCAACCGGTCTTGAAGATGTGGAACTTGCCGGTTTATCATTGCCAAAACTGTCGGTTCGTAAATATTAATGGCGCCGGGTCATAATTGTTGCTAACATCAAGCTTGAAAATGTACCTCCTTTATATGCATATCACTTGTAGCCCCCAAGTCTTAAGAAGGGAGCGTAGTAACAACTTAAGACTTGCTTCAATATAAATGTTGCAACCTTGAAGAAATCCAGGTTGTTCACCTCAATCACTAGTCATAAACTAAATATTCCACATATGTAGCCCCCAAGTGCCGGGTTGTCATGCTTGTAGCAACCTAGGACTTGTAATTGCCTTATGCTCAAAAAGCTTCAACCAGTGTAGCCCCCAAGGGCCGGGTCATTATGCAATAATGAGCAGGGAATTTGTAGATATGATCATGTAAACTTGAGCAACAACATGTAGCCCCCAAGGGCTGGCTCAGTAAGATAATACTGAGCTGGGAGTTTATATATATTTCATTGAAAATAACATCATATGATGTAGCGCCCACCGTGAGGCTCGAACCCATGACCATAAGGTTAAGAGCCTTTTGCTTTACCAACTGAGCAGTGGACCCTTCAATATAATGTATTAAGGATTTTGTACTTGGAATTTTTGACAGGAGCAATTAGGCGAGTTAAGAATGACTTTGCATTAGCCCAAAGTGCCATGGTACAGGCTGGCAGTGACATGGGACTTGCATATTTGATGTACTCTCAACTTGAATAATGTAGCCCCCAAGTGCCGGGTCGTAAGCCTGCAGCGACTCCAGACTATTCCTTCCATTGTAGAATAAATCATATTCATTGAGAACATAATAGCCATTGCACTGAAGCAACTTTGAAAACTTCAATCATAATACTGGTTATTGATAACCATAATAAAAATCCAGCCATGTTGGCTATTCAAGATTAGAATAATGTAATTTGGTATGAAAACCTTAATCATTCAATATCATCATGACAATCCAGCCAAGTTTGGCTATTAAAGATTTTAAATACCTTATCGGATGACAAGTAAATTCAGAGTTTAAATATTCAGTGGCTCTTGGCCGATGGCGACTTAATGCGCATCCATTGTAATCCGGAATTTTTGTAACCCGGCGGCTTATAGCCTTTAACAATCAAGAACTGATAACATAAATTTGAAATATCAATTTTGATGATGGGCTTGAACCTAATTATTTATGTAAGCCATAGCTCTGCATGTTCTGCACAAAGTTTAAACAACATATGCCCTGGCGACTTAACGTCAAAAGCCAGGGAAGATCACAACCCAAACATAATATAGTCTTATGCAATTATGGAAAAGACTAGCATTAAGGCCATTCAAGCCTAAACATACTGGCAATTTAAAGTTAAAAGCCAGGGCGGGTTATCAAACCTCGCATAATTATCCAACAATTTAAAAATATACCTGGAAGATTGGCTCAAATTGCCGGCTTACATTGCCATATCCAGTGAGGGTGTCAATCCCAAAGATTTATAAGCGCATAATTACAATGGCGCAATCCAAATATATATTGGCGACTTAATGTGCAAAACCAGGGCAGGTTATCAAACCTCGCATCTTCATATAACAAGTACAAAATATACCTGTGAATTTGGTTCACACTGCCGGCTTACCATACCTGTGCAGTAAGGGTTATAACCCAATGCCCTATTCAATTGACATATACCGCCAGCTTACAACGCCGTATGCAGCAAGGGGTAATATCCCAAAACTTAGAGCACCGTGCTTTCAAGTATATAAGATCATCATACACTGGCAACATATAGTCCAAAGCCAGGCCGGGTTAATAAACGTCGAGTAAATTCATATATGAACCATAAGGCGTCATAGCCTTCATCGGTTTTCAACCATGTATTAACATGTCACAAAAGATGAACCTCAAAAAATCTTCAAATCAAATAACAAAAAATCAAGGCTTTCATAGGCGGCAGGCCTAAAAATCAAGTGCTTTCAAGGGCCGCACAACCACTAAGTTAAACCTTCATACAAACCTTATAAGCCAGACCTCACATGACCAATCGTCATTTTAACTTTGACAAGTTCAGAGTCTGTATAAGATCGACTTGTCAAAAGTACGGCGGGTCATTCCAGGATTACCTGGGCGGAGTGGCAAACATAAAAGGCAAGATAACCCAGGTTTTTAGGTGAATACACCTGGCTTCCAAGCCTGGCTTTTAAGCCTATTACAAGGGTCATAAAAACTCTTGTCCGTTGAACAAAGAGCCCCCAAGTAACATTTTATTCCAGTCATATAAGCCGGATCAACAAGGGTAGTCATAGCTATGCTCAATGAGCAGGAAGCCCCCAAGTGATTGTAATAAAATAAGCCCATAAGGCAGGATACCCATGTTTGAACCGCGCATCATGACAGCAAGTTCTCTTTGGCAACATTTAATTTTTCTGAGAACTCGAACTTGCGAGAGATGAATTCTTTTTGAACCAGAATTTCAAACCGGATATTGAGAGCTTCAGAGCTTTGTGGGAGACAGATTTCCCTTGAGCCAGATTTTAAAGCAGGATCCTTCATTTTAAGCCTGAAATTTTCTGACAGCCTTTAAATTGTCACCAATAGGGCAGTATCCTCTAGGGCCGGATTATTTTCCCCTCCAATGACCCAGAGTTCTTGAATTCACTGAAACAGGCCAGTTTTGCCGAGTCATGTCATTGTAGCCCCCAAGTCCTAAGATGACTCAAGGAGTTGTCTTGAGATTCTCCATATTTGACAGTGATATAAACCAGTATGAGTCATTTCAACAGCTCAGTGATGTAATAGTCCCCTTTGGAGTAGACAACTTGTCCTGCATTGAAGAACTTAACAACCAGAGTAATTGCTCTTTTAAGAAGAGCAACATGTAATATAATATACTGAACAGATTTCACCTGGTATATTAGGCCCGTAATTATCCACCGCGGAGTTGATGATCACCACGGTGAAGTTAACATCAATCACGGCCGAGTCGGCCGCGGGAGCAGATAGATGAATCGACCACGGCGTTGTAAGCCGGTGCAGACAGGCGATTCAATCACAGGCGCGGTAAGTCACGTGGACGGGTGAGTCAGCATAGAAATGACAGCGCGCCAGGACAGATGTAGACCGGATCGCAGGGGCTGCGGTTTGCGTATGTTTGTCGAGCAATTGGACATAGTGCGGATCTAGACGCGACCTCCAATGAAAGCGCGCCAGGACAGGATCATACTTTTGCCGTGAGGTAACTGACCGTGCACATTATATGCATACTTGCACTGGTCTTCCATTGGGTACTAGCCTTGCTAGCATTTTATAGTGAAGCAGCAGCTATAGTTAATATTCCAAGGTGTGTCCAATCAGCACAGAAATTGTGTCTGCAGGGTGGACGCTGGTCCAAACTCCATCGAGGACGCATGAGCCCTATATCCATGGAGCGATGTCATTTCGACAGTCAACTGACTGACCGTCCCAGCACTTGTTGTAGTCAATTGTCTGTTGCTTAGATAAAAAAACCGATGACTCCTTGTCTTTCTCCAGACGAAGTAGTACATGGGCTCCACATCACACGAAGTAGTACTCATTGCTTTTTGGTCCTTCGGTGTTGTAGCAATTCATCTTCAGTTTCCCATGGTTTAACAATATGCTTTGGTGATAGAAACGAGCCACTGGCTCAAGGCAAGGAAAACAACAACTGAAACCACGACGTCTCGCTGATGGCTGCTATGGCCGGGTCACACGGGGGCGGCTCAAAGCAGGCCGATGCCGAGGTGAGCAGTCCGGGCGGCTTGTCGCTGAGGCGAAATATGCCGCGGCATGGCCGTCAGAGGCGGACGGCGGCTTGGCGGTGGCAGCTCTCCCGCTGTGACGGTGGCTCTCCCACAGCAGAGACAACAGCAACTTAGATGATGCAGGCCCACGTGTAGTGGAGACGGTTCAGAGTGCCGATGGCAGCTCAGTGGGGCAAGGCTCATCGGCCACCTGCCGGTGAGCTCTTGGTGAAGACAAACGGTGGGTCGCAACAGCAGCCAGCGACTCACCACGAGGCCATTGTAGTGGCGGAAACAGGCGGCGAGTCGTTGTGGTGCCACAGCAAAAACGGCGCGAGGCCCGCTGATCGACAAGTCGGCTCGACGTGGAGACGTCCTAGAGGTGGCGCTAGAAGAAAAGGCAAGGCCGACGAGGCGACTGCTTACGGGCGGCAGTTGCCGCGGCCGGTGGCTCGACACGAAGGTCCACGCGGGGCAATTCTTCGGCGGTGGCTCAGACAGCTGCAGAGGCAGAAGGCAGCCACGGTCGCAGAACCCGTCGTGAGGGAGGTGACGCTTAGCGCAACACAAGGTGGTGGCCGCTTGGCGCACAGGTGACTTGGGAGGCGTTTTGGTGACTGAGAAGCTGCAACGAGGGCGCCCCGGCAGGTCAATGAGGTGTGTCCGCGACAACAGTGAGTTGTAAAGGCACGACCGTGGCTGTTTCAGCCGGGTCACTAATACGTCCATTTTGCATCATGCTTTTATATCGATATTTATCGCATTATGGGCTGTTATTTCACGTTATGTCACAATACTTATGGCTATTCTCTGTTATTTTACAAGGTTTACATGAAGAGGGAGAATGCCGCAATGGAATTCGGGCTAGAAAAGGAGCAAATATTGGAGACCTATTCACAAGAACTCCAAAAGTCATGAAACTCCACGGAATATCTTAAAATAAATAAAGAAAAATCATCGCCAAAGATGAAGGCTAGGGGGCCCACACCCTGCTCACGAGGGTGATGGCGCGCCCCCCCCTAGGGCGTGCCCCCTACATTGTGGGCCCCCTGGCGGCTCTCCGACACCCATCTTCTCCTATATGAAGTCTTTCGATGAGAAAAAAAACGGAAGGCAACCTTTCGGGACGAAACTCCGCCGCCACGAGGCGGAACCTTGGCGGAACCAATCTTGGGCTCCGGCAGAGCTGTTCTGTCGGGGACACTTCCCTCCGGGAGGGGGAAATCATCGTCATCATCATCACCAACGCTCCTCTCATCGGTAGAGGGCAATCTCCATCAAAATCTTCACCAGCACCATCTCATCTCCAAACCCTAGTTCATCTCTTGTATCCAATTCTTGTCTCCAAGTCCGGGATTGGTGCTAGTAGGTTGCTAGTAATGTTGATTACTCCTTGTAGTTGATGCTAGTTGGTTTATTTGGTGGAAGATCATATGTTCAGATCCTTTATGCATATTATTACCCCTCTGATTATGAACATGAATATGCTTTGTGAGTAGTTACATTTGTTCCTGAGGACAAGGGGGAAGTCTTGCTATTAGTAGTCATGTGAATTTGGTATTCGTTGGATATTTTGATGAGATGTATGTTGTCTAGCCTCTAGTGGTGTTATGTGAACGTCGACTACATAACACTTCACCATTATTTGTGCCTAGAGGAAGGCATTGGGAAGTAATAAGTAGATGATGGGTAGCTAGAGTGATGTAAGCTTAAACCCTAGTTTATGCGTTGTTTCGTAAGGGCTGATTTGGATCTATATGTTTCATGATATGTTTAGTTTTACCTTAATTATTTTGTTGTTGTGGCGTTTGCTTTCAATAGAGGTTAATCATTAGTGGGATGCTTGTTCAAGTAAGGACATCAGCCAAGCACCGTTCCACCCACTTATCAAATTATCAAAGTACAGAACGCGAATCAGATGATCGTGATGAAAACTAGCTTGATGATATTCCCATGTGTCCTCGGGAGCGCTTTTCCTATTATAAGAGTTTGTCTAGGCTTGTCCTTTGCTACAAAAAGGATTGGGCCACCTTGATGCACTTTATTTACTCTTGTTACTTGTTGCTCGTTACAATTTATCTTATCACAAAACTATCTGTTACCACTTATTTCAAAGATTTGCAGAGAATACCTTGCTGAAAACCGCTTATCATTTCCTTCTGCTCCTCATTGGGTTCGACACTCTTACTTATCGAAAGGACTACGATAGATCCCCTATACTTGTGGGTCATCAGTCACCAATGAAACACCAAGTCCCAGCCGGGTCATATCTCCGGCCGGGACATACCGCGGGGTATATCCCCGACATGATGTGTTTCACGTTTCCCAGTTGAAGAAGTGCCATGCAGAGATGGTCGATATTCCTCTGAGAGATACCGTGCCTCTGGAAGAAATTCAGTTGGAGAGTGACCTAACCTACAAGGAGAAACCCGTCAAGGTTCTCGAGTTCGCCAACCGAGTTACACACATCAAGGTCATCAAGTTTTGCAAAGTTCAGTGGAGCCACCATACCGAGGAGGAAGCCACCTGGAAGCAAGAAGAAGACCTCCGGAAAGACCACCCACACCTATTTGGTAGCCAACCCGAATCTCGAGGGCGAGATTCTTCTTAAGGGGGTCGGTTTGTAACATCTCAATTTTCAATTTGGATGTTATTCATTAGGTCATCATATCGATCCATAATTTGAGCATTTTTAAATTTGTTTTATTTGGACTTTTGATCCTAGAAACCTTAGGCAAACCAATGACTAATTGAGAGAGTTGGAGGTCTTCACAAAAATCTATTTTTGAATTTCTCAAAATTGGCAAATCGGATCAAAGTGATTTTATTCAAAATTATTTTTCCAATAATTTCCAATAAATGAAATAATGAGAGAAGATAATATGACTTCTTAAAAACAGCTAGGAAATATTGGAAAATTTAATTTTGAATAAAAATATATTTTATTTGAGTTTTATTTGCAATTTTATTCAGTTGCAATTTATTAAATTAGGGAAAAGATGCATTTTAATAATTGCATTTAGTCTAGGAAAATGTTCACGTTGTCCCAAATATTAGGAGGGGATGGTGAAAATTGTTTCTGGAATTTTAGGAATTTTATTTTATTTTATTCGTATTTTTCTTCGCGGCGCTTTAAAAAAAAGTTTTTTCGGACCGACTGGGCCGAAGCCCAGTCGGCCCAGTGCCCAGCCGCCGCGACCAACTCCGGTCGCCGACCGCCTCGCCGCTCGTCGAGTCCGGCTCGGACTCCGCCCGTGCCTTGCCTTGCCCCATCCTCCAAGAAGCCGCCGCCCGGCCTCTTTGTAAGCTGCGGACCCCGGCCCCCTCCTCCATTAAATCGCTGAATCACGCGCCCACCGCCAACGCCGTCCCTCGCCGCATCACTTCGTTGCCGCTTCGCCGCACCACCACGCCTTGCGCCGCTTGTCGCCCATCCGCCCTCGTTCGAGCGCCGCCACAGCCAGCCATCACCGCCGCCGTCGGTTTACCCTACCGAACTGCCAAACCAGCCGAACCGATATAACCCCGACCCTGTTTTTTTTCGTTTCCGTTTTTTCTTTCTAAAACACGGTTTATTATTTTTTAGGTTTGCTTATTTAGCGAACGTTCATCCGTTAGTCTTCGGTAGCGAACGGTTTTTGTTTGTTTGGTTTCTGTAACGAACGTTCGTTTATTAGATTTTTTTCTTTTTCTGTTTATTTTCGGCCAGGGACCTATCCGTAATTATATTTTCTTTGCAGATTAGTCCCTGATCTTTAAACGATCACAACTTTTTGCTCGTTTATCCAAATCCAACGAAACCAATGCCAAATTCTTCGTTATGATCCCTTCTGTCGAGATAATCAACTTGAACATGTTTTTGAAAATTTAAAATTTGGTTTCAATCAGATTTGAATTTTGAACTTCTTTTGATCGTAACTTGTGTTTCGTAGTTCCGATGCGATTGATTCTTTTTGCAAATCGAAGCTCTTCACTCGAACTTTCTGTTTAGATGTCTCTATTTGGCTTTTACCTTTGCCTATTTTGCTTGAGTGCTTATGTATGCTATTGTTTGTTTACGATAGAGTATCTAGAGTGCGAAGCTTGCTACTGCGAATCTCTAGGGTTTGCCCATCGTCAGCAAGGCAAGTCACACTTTGATCATATCCCTTTATTACCCAGTTTTTATGCATTAGTTACAACCCTCAAACTTTGCATGAGTAGGATTGGGAACATGTGGTTATTGTTAAGTAGTCAATGAGGTAGGAACCTAATACCTTTTATCACCCCAGGAATATACGTTATGCTCATATTGCTTAGCCATGCTCGTAGACGGGGATTGGTATGTGAGATTCATGCAAGTTGCGAGATTTAATAATTAAGGGAAACTTAAGGTGGCTACTTTATTACACATCTCGGTGGAATGGTTGCGGGCACCTGGGGAACCCAGTGTTGTCCTAGGATATCCCGGAGTACCCGTGTAATAATCCTATGGAATGCCACTCAGGATCAAAGGGATCATACTATTATTCATGCTAGAAACTTTCGTGTGTAGCCACAAGCCATTATGGGCTCTGGCATAGTTGAGTAAGTTGTGTGACCTCTTTAAGTGGTAGGCTAGAAGATGTAGGGAAAGTAGGTGGTACTGTCTACCCAGAGTAAAGAGTTAATGCTTTGGAAAGACTGTGTCTCGATCATCCGTTTCTCAAACATCATGTAGTGCGATAAATTT
Source organism: Aegilops bicornis (assembly GCA_021605145.1). Taxonomy (NCBI): domain Eukaryota; kingdom Viridiplantae; phylum Streptophyta; class Magnoliopsida; order Poales; family Poaceae; genus Aegilops; species Aegilops bicornis. Next base: position 233,128,279 of record CM038673.1, read on the forward strand.
AACGGAGGAGATCGAGTCTTGTGGGGAAAAGTGTGCAAACCTCGGCAGAGTGTATAAAAAAATCATGATTAGTCGTGTCCCCGGTTATGGACATCTTGAGTATCTGGTATTTGAATTATTGGTTGATCTCATCACTTTACTTAATGAATCTGTTGGGTTATTAGTATTCTTTTGGGATTGAGTTGGAGGAACCTTCTCAATAATGGCATAAACTTGGTAGTAAAATAGAAATGTATTCCTTTGTTGTAGGGATAAATTAGCTTTATGCAAAAATTAAACTTAGAGCCTCCACCAGCCAAATATGCATATAGAGATAGACATTCTCCTTATTTATTATATGGTGTGAAATTGCCAGTATATTCAATGTACTGACCTACATGGCTGCAATGTCTCATGTTGCAGGATTCTTATGACGAGTAAGTGATACGTTAGAGTTACGTTGTCTACACTCAACTTTGCAGTTGGTGTTGTTGGGACTCCACAGCTTTGTTGTTACTTCTGCTATATGGATTGAGGTAATAGTATTTACGTTACTTTATACATGTGATTTACCTCTGTTATAAATCCTCGAGTACTATGTGTGTCAGCATACCGATCCAGGGATGACACTTAAGCATAGAGACTTCGATCCATTGAATTGGTCGCTACACATGTAGAATCAAGAAGACTCCATGGTTGAACTTAAGCATAATGCACAAACCTCAAAACACAAGCACTTTCCTTTGTTCTAGAATCTTCCATATCTTAATTGCCCAAACTTCTTTTTTCAAAATGAATTGTCACTATTTGTTTTTACTTTATGCTTTACAATGCACAATTCCATGAATCATAAAATAGATTTTTTTTATAAAACTAATTGATTTTGAACTAGATGAACAATAAGAATTAAACGAACATCTACATCATGCATATATGACTCAAAGATAACATGCTATAGTGTGTTATTTATTCATAATTTGGTTACTGAATCTCATTCGTGCAATGCACGTATACCTTACTAGTTGGTAGTAATAAGAAACAAATTCCGGGTTTGGCTTGAGCTCGTACTGCGGGAGCACCACAAGGCCTGCCGCGGGAGTTACATTTCCCTCTCGAGGTCCACGAGACCGAGCTTCAGTGGCTTAGTGCACCGGCCTATGAGTCAATGACATGCGGACCTTAAATGCGGCTGGCTCACATGTCATTCTCATGGTGGTGGCGTGGTTTGCGACTCACTTGTTCGAGATGAACCGGCCGATGGTGGCATGGCCGTGGCGAGGGTGCCACAGCTGGGCGTCGAGGCGTTATGATGCGTAGATGGCCACACCGGCGGGTACTACCTGTAGTACAGAAGTACTCCATCTGAGGATTGATACTCGGGACGAAATGTTTCACAACCGCTGGATGAAAATTCGATGGTGCAGGATTATGGATCGGAGCAGGCAAACCGCATCCAATCGGGTGTGGCTATGGTAGAAAGTTGATGGCCAATGTAGTTCAGCTGGCTGGCATGTCATGCACACAAAGGCAGAGGAGCGGTGGCTCCGAGAGGGATGAGGCGCACATCGGGGGACGTCATGCCGTGGGTTGGAGCGGCGTCGTGGGAATCGCGTGTGGGTGTGGTGGTACAAACAAGAAACGTGATGGTTGCTGTGGTTCAAATTCCATGGACAAGATGTCATGTCTGCAGACACATGCGTTGCATACCGCTCACTGCAAGGAGTAGTAGTAGAGAAACTTGTTCCAAAGATACCTTCTTTTCGATAAAATTCTCGAGATATCATTAGTTTTTACACATAGGATTACTACTTCAAGGGTCAATCAAAACAGGTGTTTTGTAAAAAAATGCATCTTGATGTTCCCTGCAATGCACGGGCATCTTGCTAGTTATAGAATAAGCCCACACGGGCATCTTGCCGCAGGGTGTGACATCAACCCAAACTCAATTTTTTTCAGCGCGACGTGGCCGTAGTTTAGCACACCCCTCTCCACATTTGCAAATAAGGCCTTCCCTCCTTTATCCTTTTCTCTCACAAGATAAACTACTCATAAAAATGCATCTCGATGTTTCGTGCAATGCACGAGGATGTTTCCTTGGGGTCTCTCCAGCGCGGCGTGGCCGTAGTTGCAAGTTGACGCCCCTTGAGATGCCGACGTTGAGGGGCACTCGGATTTTGTCCGATGAGCAGGTAAGATGAGTTTGATCACATAGTAAATGCATTCTAAAGACTACTTCTATGTCCATTTCCTAATTCTCCCCCTGCCCACTGTTTCACTGATTAGGCTCGGTGCGAGTGGAGATTGGCTTGCATATGTACGGGAGGGTACCAACATCAATTTGCACAACATTTACAACGGTGACACCGTTCCCGTAGAACCTTTGTCCAACATTGGGATCAGCCATGCAACGGGCCACCGCCTGAATTGGTACGATGGAACCACGGTGAGATTGAAGAAGATAGCACGAACCTTGCACATGGCGGTCAAAGGTGGACCATGCTATCTACGGCCGATTTGTTGCCGACGAGTACAAAGACGTTGTGCTCCTTTCTAACCGCATCTTCGCGGTGACAACCCAGGGGACTTGTTTCGTACGGGACACATCCTATGGTATACTCAGTTTTGAATATTTTTGTTTTATAAGTTTCAAATTCAAATTTAGAGCTCCCCATCACATGTTGAGATTACAATGTCCATTAAATCGTTGCATGCATGTATAGTAAAGAAACAAATCTTGAGTTTGGCACGAGTTCGTGCAGCGGTAGAACCACAAGGCCCGGTGCAGGAGTTACATTTCCCTCTCGGGGCCCTCGGGACTGAGCTTGGTACTACTACACTGCCTTTGAGTCAATAACATGTGGACCCGATAGGTGGCTGGTCCACATGTAATGCTCCCGAAGACAAAGCGGCGTGGGGCCGAGAGGGGTGAGCCGTAGGTCGAGGGACGTTGATGGTGTCCTGGACTAGGGGGTACTCACCACGTCGTCTCCCCATGGCCGTATACTCATGGGCCGGTCCAGACAGCTGCCGCATACAAGGAAGATTCCACAAGACTTGGTGATCAAGGCAAGGACTCCTCCCCACCGGCGTATTCGGCAAGGACTCTTGTTATCCTAGGCCTCTGGTGCATTATATAAACTGAGGCCAAGCTAGTCGATAGAGATATATACACAATCATACCATAGGCTAGCTTCTAGGGTTTAGCCTCTACGATCTCGTGGTAGATCTACTCTTGTACTACTCATATCTTCAATATTAATCAAGTAGGAAGTAGAGTTTTACCTCCATCGAGAGGGCCCGAACCTGGGTAAACTTTGTGTCCCTTGCTTCCTGTTACCATCAACCTAGACGCATAGATCGGGACCCCCTACCCGAGATCCGCTGGTTTTGACACCGACATTGGTGCTTTCATTGAGAGTTCCGCTGTGTGTTCGGCAAAAGGTCGATGGCTCGCCTACAGATCAACTACGACTTCGGCATCTTCGTCACCAGCTCGACTGGTCACCTTGGTTCGACAAAAGACTGTGCCCTACCTAGATCGTCATGTTCGGATGAGGGCCTTCATCAACATCAGCTTCGATCTGAATCATCCAGGGAGCCCGGGGGCTCAACGTCAACATTGCCCTCGGGCGACCGTGCTGTTTTTCTGGACAACGAACTTGTGTCCGCCGCCACCGTCTCCTCAAGTGTCGTTTTAATGATTGCTTCAGTGGAATTGTGCGGAATTGAGTCTACAACAACACTGGAAAATTTCGTCGAGTTCCGATGGAGGAATCTCTGGCAATCCGCGATATATCGGAGCCATGTTAAATCTGGACGAGAATCTGGATGAGTTTAGAGCGTGGTGTCCAGCTTCTAGCTCGGACGTCCTTTGGAAGATCCAACCGTTGATCGGCTGCATAATTCCTATATCTACCACCCCTCAAAATTTCAGCTCGATCCGACCGTCCAAACTTCGGGAACCTTCCGATTAGTGCGTCACTTTTCGGATCTGTTTTCTGCGCGAAAACAATTCTGACCCGAGTTCGTCTTTTTTATGAACGGGATTTCGGACATCCTTTTTGAAGGAAGTTTTGTATGGGGTATTGTGTTTTGTTCCCGAACACATCCCACTAAACTTTTGTAACATCCCAAATTTTCAATTTGGAATGTTATACATAGAGCATCATTGCATATCATATTTTTTTCGTTGCATTTTGCTCGATCCTAGAAATTCTACACAACTCAAGGACCCTCGGAGAGAGTTGGGGATTTTCGTTATTTTCATATTTGAGTTTTCTCAAATTTTGAAAATAGGATCATTTGATTTTAATTATTTTATCTTCAATTATTTCTATTACAAAAATATGAGAGAGGGAATAAAATGAATTTCCCAAAATAAAGAAATAATTAAGATTTAATAATAAAATCAAATAAGATTTTATTTTGGAGTTTTTCGCCTTTTTGTTTGAATTTAGGAAAAATGTGCGTTTTCCAAAATTGCATTTAGGCCCCAAATAAATGTTCATTATATCCGGCTTGATTTTAGAAGCCGGGAAAAATTTATTTCGGGATTTTTGGAGTCCGTTTAGTACTTCTTTTGATTTTTTTTCTGCGCGTAATGTTTTATTAAAAAAAACGCGCACCGCCTTTCGGGCCGTACCCGAGCGGGACTCCGCTCGGGGGCACGCTATAAATAGCGGCCGCCCCGAGCCGCCAGCCCACCCGAGCCCGCCCGAAACCCTAGCCATGAATTGACGCCACGGCCACGAGGTTCGCCGCCGCCTCGATTTCCGTGCCGGTTTTTTTTATAAAAAAAAACCGATCGGTTTTCTTCGGGTTTTTTTTTCGGTTTTTTTCTTTTTTCGTTCGAATCTGTTCGTCATTTTTTTCTTTTTCTTGGATTTAATCCGCGATTTTTCTGATCGCGATTCCAGATCCGATTTTCGTTTTAGTATAACTTTTCGCTCGTTTATCGGAATCAGGCGATTCAAGCGCCTGGAGTTTCGTCTCGAAACCCTCTTTCCGAATAATCTACTTAAACAAGTTTTTGATTATGTACAATTTGACCTAGATCCAGATTAGTAAAACGAAGTTGTTTTCTTCTGCCGTTTGACTTTCGTTGCTTCGTTTGATTTGATTTTTTTTGCAAACCGGAGTTCTTAAGTTGAACTATCTGGTTAGATCTATTTGAGTTTTACCTGTGCATTAGATGAGTACTTATTGTATGCTTGTTTGTTTGTCTGTGATAGATTACCCAGAGTGCGCCGCTTGTTACTTCGAGTCTCTAGGTTTCGCGGATCATCAACAAGGCAAGTAACACTTTGATCATACCTCTTCTCATACCCAGTTTTTATGCATTAGATCTATCCTCAAACACTTGCATGATTAGGATCTAATTAAATTATGGGTTATGGGAAGTAGTTGAGGTAGTACCTATTACATGTTTTATTATCAACCTTTGGGAGTTACTTCTACGTTTGCTTATTATGCCATGCTATGCTAGTAGACGTGGATTGGGTGAGTGAATTCCATGACAGATGTGAGATTGTTATTTAATGGTTTATTTAAGGTGGCAACTTAAACACACATCTGGGTGGATTGAGGCACCTGGTTTCTATCAGGACTTGCCTGTATTTCTTCGGACCGCCACCCTGGCTCAAAGGGATCATGAGATTATTCAAACTAGAAACTTCCGTGTGCAGCCACAAGCCATTATGGGCTCTGGCATAGTTGATTAAGTTGTGGGAACTCTTACGGGTAGGCTAGCTGATGTAGGGGAAAGTAGGTGTACCGGTCTACCCACAAGTAAGGTGCTAGTGCTTCTGAAAGACTATGTCTCGGTCATCCGTTTCTCAAACACCATGTAGTGCGAGAAACCAAACGGAGGCGATCGAGTCTTGTGGGGAAAAGTGCTAAACCTCTGCAGAGTGTATAAACTAATCATGGTTAGTCGTGTCCCCGGTTATGGACATCTTGAGTATCTAGTACCTGGATATCATGTGAATCTCATCATGTTACTTCTAATTAATATTGTTGGGTTTGTTAATGAGTACTTTTAATTGGGATTGAGAATGTTGTCAACCATTCTCAATGTTTCACAACCACCATGATAGTTAAATAAATTTATTCCTTTGTAGTAGGGAAAAATTTGCTTTATGCAAAACTGTAACCATAGAGCTTTCCACCAGCCATATATGCATCTAGTATAGGCTTATCATTCCATTATTCTCTATGTGTTACAGTGCCAGCATATTCCATGTCTTGACCGTTTTGGCTACAACGCTTTCATGTTGTAGACTTTTAGACGACGACAGTAAGGTGCTTAGGTCGTGGTTCTATACTCGATGATGTCGTTGGAGTTGATGGACTCGCTTATTCTTCCAAGCCTTCATTGTTATCGTATTAGATGGCCTTAAGCCATATTTATTTTATTAAGTTCTCTTTTGAGACATTCGATTGTAATAAGTGTGTGATTGCTACTCTGTTATAAATCCTTCAAAGTACTGTGTGGTGTCAGCATTACTGATCCAGGGATGACACTGAGCACAGAGACTTGGCCGTTTGAGGTCGGGTCGCTACAACTTTAAAATCTTTTGAACACAATCTTCAACATCATGCTGGTGTCAAACCAGTCCGGCAATATTGCTCCACGGCCGCCGACCTGCGCTAAACACGTCGTCACTTTGTTGAGCCGAGCTCAACTTCTTCGGATCATCATCTCGGCAAGCCGAACCAGAGTTCGGCATCGGAAAGGATAAATCATCACCAACATCGCCGCCCCATGGATTACACGGAGCATGCACACCGGCATCGCCGCACAGTCACTTCATCAAGCCGGCATTGACCACGTCACGACCTGCATCGGTAGGGCCGCACTTTTGCTCCTTCGAGCCGGTGTCCATCACGCTGACCTACTTCGACTCATCGGCTGACATTGAGGCTTTGACATCTCGGCTGGACCGGGGGCTTCACCATCTCTTCATCAATCTATACTCCAGAGACTTCGGCGTCACTAGCCGACCAGCTCCGTCACGTTAGCTAGACCGAGGGCTTTGCCTTGGAGAGCCAACCTTTGCCAGCATTGCCATGTCGTCACTTTATCACCCGTCAGGCAATGGGTGTGTGGATCGAGTCCCAATTTTGGGAATCACCTTTCTCTGGATTGCTACAATAAATAAACCAGGTGCTATTAATCCTAGTATTTTTTTTGCTTGTTTGGGTTCATTTTTCCCAAGGAATTATTACTCTGGTTTGTCCATTATATGTATGCAGGTCTATCAAATGGTGGCCGCATTAACGACAATCGCATGGTGGTTCGGTCAGTTTCCGTACATAGTCCGGCGAACGCCGCATCCGGAACTCGGACCGACCTGTGAATTCAGGCTTTGCCACGCCTTTACCGCATCACACTGACACCCTGCATCGACATTGACTTCAGCGCCAAGCCATATTTCTTTTATTACTCACTTTGCATAAATTATTTATTATGCAACATTTTTTATTACTATTATCCCCGGTCTACACTATTTTTTGTGCACAGGAAAATGATCCAACCGAACTATATCCTTTGGCGTCACCTTGGTTGTGACGGGGGGCTTCGTCAACACTTCATTACCCCATGCCGGGGACTTCGGCATCACGCTGCCGATCTGCATTGACCGCGCTATGTCACCACTTCGAAGTGCCGAGCTCTTTGCTCCGCCACCTCGGGACCGGCTTGGGGATGGAACCTTGTCTGCATCAAGCTCGGACCGCGTCATCAATACCGAACACATAAACCAGCTAAGTTGCCTTCATGCTCAAAGTTTTAAATTTTTAATTTATGTTCGGTTTTACCAAGCATTATATTTTTTTTGGAAAAAAGTTGCTTGTAAAAAATTTCCTTGTCCAAACTTTGTTTGTGACGCACAAATTCTAATACCACGTTTACTTGGGGGCTCCCTTGCTGGAGCTTTTCGTCCTGCATATGATTATACTTGTACGGCTTCGTTCCTTGTTCGTGTATTACGCCATAATATGCACCATATTGACCTAAGTGATTTGCAAGCTGGGTTGCCTTGCTCCTGTGTTTACCCCTATGTTCCCGATTGTTCGGCTAGGGAGTAAAGGGAGCACCTCTGCGATTGTCACGATCGGGTCACCCGAGCCGGACCTCAGACTGGGTGAAGCCGAAAGCTAGCGCTCTTACTATTTTCAATTATGGTCGGCACACAACGGAACTCATGAGTACAAAAAATCTATTGCACAAGTCTCATAGTAATAATGAGCACCGGAGAAAGGTATCGGTGGGGGTACTATTTTCTTCGAAGATGCTTCTTACACTTCGTTAGTAATATAGCATAAGTTCCCTGAGCGCGCTTTGTCTGTTACAGCCTTATGGCCTGATTGCCTGGTTATTGCAAACACCATCGATGTTCTCGACAGGTGGAGTACATAACACTTTTCGGACCTTGACCTAAGAGGGAAAAGCCGACGGTCGGTTAAGACGCGTTTAAAGTTCGGGTGAACATAGATATGATATAAGTACTTCGCTACATACAATCATTATACATAAATTTTTTTTACCCAAGTCACGTGGGGGCTCTTAAATTAGTATGAGCTGTTTTTCTTCTTGGTCGTTGCAAAGTCTTTTTTCTATCACTCCTTTCTCGATGCAAGTGTGTGGTCAATAGCCGGATAGCCTTGCTTCTCTCTAAATCCGCTCAAGTGCAGTTTGTTAAACTAGCCTCGGATAAGCACTCCGCCTTCGGGATAAGGAGGTTGAAGCCATAGGCTGACCCGCTTGAAGTCTTGAGATAGGATGTGTCATGTTAAAGCACGACAAAAGCACCTTTTTTTTAAAGTCCAATTTTCGGATTGGCACCAAACAGTTGATCTAGTTCGGACATTAAACTTTTGAATAAGTTTTTTGGCATTTTGAGCCTATGGCACTTTTAAACTATTTGTGTGTTTCCAGCATTACTCTCGCAGTGCAACGCCGGACACCTTTAGGGATTCGGCAAAAACATTCTTGGATATTGCTTTATATGCATTGGTTTCGAATTGTGTCTTCGGTCAATAGTTGGGTTGCCCGGCTCCTGTGCTTACCTCCTATGTTCCGTGTTGTTCGGCTAGGTGTGCAAAGGGAGAACCACTGCGATTGTGCTTCCAGTTCGCATGGTCAAGCACCTCAGTGGAGAAAGCCGAAATCGATCGTCACAATAGGCGAACTGGTCACCGTCCGATGACTATGTTAAATGACGGGCCGTTCATAACATTGGCCGAAGTGTTTACGGCTTGACCTCGGCTGTCGCCGAACACTAATCAGGGGCTCATAGCTAGCTTCCCCAGTATAAAGATCCTATGACTAAGCGAAAGTTTTAAAGCCCGCATATCTGATTGCCTCGTTTCTGCTAACACAACCGCCTTCGGGCACCGAGACGTCGGGTAAGGGTTGCTTTGTTATTGCGGAAACACCCTACGTAGTATCTACCAAGGGGTAGAAGCCGAGGATGGGCCACTTTCAACTGATAAACGGTCGCAATGGAGTCAAAATAATGATGTAAAGTACTTGGATAAATAGAATCATTACACATAATCTATGATTTTACTCTGGATATCGATCCTTAATTCGCCCACCCGTGCCCACATTAAGGCTCGGGGGCTACTGGGCTTCACGCTCATTATTTACAAATATTAAAGGGGCACATCGATCCCCTGATCTGGTGTTGCCACCCGACCCGGTGTCTCGAGCTCTTGCATTGCCTATTCAATGCAGAAAATTCCAAGGGCTCAGTGTTCGGCTTGATCGAACTATGAGAAGGCGCATCTTCGGACAGTAATAAGTACCATCTGGACCTATCTGGCATCAAGCTATATATCACGGCGACTTCTCATGACCCTCTCTCAGGGGCCCGTTCGCCGATAACTATTATCTCTAAAATATTACACTGCGTTTTTATTCCTACGTGTGTTGCCGAGCTAGGAGTTGATCCTCGAGCCGATTTCGTGCATTGGCCTGAGTCTCAGGGGCTATTAGGATCGGTGGTTTCATGTTTTCCTTCAGGTGCATCTCGGGTTTTGGACTGACACACACCTTGAGGGTTACTGGATATACATATACTGGCTATACATCTCGGCAGAGAATAAACTGCACTAGTTACAAATATTCACAATAATCAGCCCGTGGTCGGGGTGGTGCACCACCTCGGGGGCAGTCTGGCATAAAGCTCGGGCACCAGCGGCTAGCTCCATAGAGGGCATTTCCGGCATTAACCTCGGCTACACTCCTTCAACTTTTTTGTACCAAGATGATCTATGACATCTTGGATATAGCCAGCGTTGGAGCTTCGGACATCCGGCGCTGGAGCTTGAGATCTTGTCCGTATTTGGAGCTCGAGATACATTTCGCGTAGGAGCTTCGAAGCGATCCGGCATTGGTGCTCGGCGCAAAGGATACCTCAAATGCAGTCCGGCGTTAGAGCTCGGACACAAGAGGACACCGCCTCCAGGAACAACTTCAAACCCGAGGTGTGGCATAAAAATAACAAGGCATTGATAAAGGCCGAAACTTAAAGGGCTCCTCGGATAGCTAACGTGTAAACTCTTCGGATGCACTTGGCGATCACGAAGATCGAAGATGAGAAGATTTGTTGAACCAGTTTTCAAGACCGACGACCGAAGATGAAGAACAGTTCGGAAGAATCGAGGCGTTCCTAACTTGAAGACCGGTTCAGGGGCTCTTGGCGGTGTCCTGGACTAGGGGGTACTCACCACGTCGTCTCCCGATCAGTTAGATTGGGCCGAGGACCCCATGGTCGTATACTCATGGGCCGGTCCGGACAGCTGCCGCATACAAGGAAGATTACACAAGACTTGGCGATCAAGACAAGGACTCCTCCCCACCGGCTTATTCGGCTAGGACTCTTGTTATCCTAGGCCTCTGGTGCATTATATAAACCGAGGCCAGGCTAGTCGATAGAGATATATACACAATCATACCATAGGCTAGCTTCTAGGGTTTAGCCTCTACGATCTCGTGGTAGATCTACTCTTGTACTACCCATATCTTCAATATTAATGTCACATCCCTAGATCTTTTTTTGTAATTAGTGGCATTGCATTCATGCATGATTTTTAATTTCTATTAATCTTGAAATGGGGATGCTTAAAACCTAGCACCAAATGAATTCAACTAGGGTCAAAAAAATAAAATCTTTTTCATTGAACTCAAAATGCCCTCTGAAAATGTTCAACATTTCTGGATTGAGGTGGAAGCATCTACCAAAAATGGTTTACATTTTTGCAGGACATATTTGGGCTTTGAATTAATTCAAACATATTTGAATTGGAGCTATTTAAATGCTATATATATTTTAGATGCTCCAAAAATGTTGGAAGTTATTATGGGTCACTCGAATAATTCAGATGACACCCTAATTATTTCCGTGGATTTTATAAAATGGTTTAGTATTTTACTAAATCAAAACAAAACAGAATAAATAGAAAGCAGAAAAAGACAGAGAGAAAGGAACTAACTGGCGCCCACAGGCCTCACATCTTTGGCCCAGCCCACCTGCCGTGCAGGTCATCACCTACCTCTGCCAAGAGGGCGAGAGGAGGGAGACAAGACACGCAGCCTGCGGCGCCACCTCCCTTGCCATTTGGCGAGCTCTCCCTTTCCCCCCTCGCGCCACGGAGACGCCCTGAGCTCTCTCTCCCCTCCCCCTCACCCGCTGCTCTCTCTCCCCTCCTCTGTTTCTCTCGCGCACCGCCACGGCCGAACGCTGCTGTCGCCGCCGCTCGTAGTTGCCGTAGCCACAGCCTCCCCCTCGCCTCGCTGACGCATCCACGAGCTCCGCCTCGACTCCCTCGACCTCCTCAACGAGCCGCACACTGCCGGACGCGCCGCAACATCCTCATCATTGTCACCTTCAAGCTCAGACGCCGGAGATCGCGTCCACCGGCCCGACGACTCCAGACCTTCCCTAAGCTCGAAGAGACCCTCGTCCGACTAGCCGTGAGCTCCTCTACCTAACCCCCCGGCCCCCATGCTCAATACCGCAGCGTAGTCCTTGTTCCGTTGAGGCCGAGACCTCGCCGGCGCCAGACTTGTCGCCATCGTCGTTTTGGCTTGTCTCCGTCCAAACCGAGCGCGTCACCGCACTCAGGGCACTCCCAGGAAGCCATGGACCTCACCAGCTCATCCTGAGATGCGCCGTAGCGCCTAACCCGCTAACGCCGAACGCCAGCCGCCGCCACGAGCTCGACTCCGGCGAGCTCGCTCCACCCTAGCTCCTCCCGCTTGCACCACTAGACGCGGACGAGTCTCCTTGTTCCGTAGATGGCCTCGGCCTCCGATTTGGTCGCCGTGGGACGAAACCCGAAGGTCTCCGCCGCCTCGGGCCTTGCCGGGGGCTAAACGCCGGCAGGTTTGACCCCGTTGACTTTGTCTGGGTGGGGCCATGTTGACTCCCCCCTGAGTCTATGACAAGTGGGGCCTGCTCTGCTAATTAACTTAGGTTAACACTAACTAAATTTAGTTAGTTTAAATAACTACTGACATGCGGGACCCATTGGTCGGTTTGACCCGTCCGTGCCCGTTGACCTGCTGACATCATGATGATGTCAAGCTGACGCAGTAATGCCCTTTTCTGGATTTATTCTTATACAGGAAATTCCAGAAAATAGCCAAAACTTCTAAAATTCATAGTAATTCAACCGTCACTCCAAATGAAATAAGTTATATATGAGAAATTATCAGAAAATCCAATCTATCCATCTGTACCATTTTCATGCATGTTGGAACAACTTAAAGTTGCTGTTTAGGACATTTCAATTAAATGGCATTTAAGAAAGCACATATGGAGTTTGGAATTTGAACCTAGTGTTCAAACCAACTCCATTTAACTTGTTGCTAGTTGCATTAGGCCAATCAACAACATATTGCCATGTCACATTTATGCATCATTTTGTTGCATGGCATTGATTGTGTTTCTTCTTTGCTTGTCGGTGATTGTTCCCTCCCGATAGACGTGGTTTCGACGATGAGTTCGATGACACCGATGAAGAACTATATTATCTTCAGAAGTGCCAGGCAAGCAAAAACCCCTTGTTCATTCCGATACAAGCCCACTCTCTCGCCTTTGCTCTCTTTACAAAGACATTAGGACAACACCATTTCTACTGTTACATGCTGCGGTAGCTGAACCCCTTTCCTCTGCATGACCTGTCATTGCCACAGTAAATAGATGAGACACACTAGCATGAGTAGGAGTTGTTTGAGCTCTGATGTGCCTACTCATTCATGCTTGTTTGTCATAGTCAGGTCTGATTCATCGGGGATGAATCGGAGGTGTGTGAACATGTCCTACTGTTGAGAGCTAAGTGTGTGAACACGATTTGGTAAAGGTATCGGTGAGAGGCCATGTAGGAGTACATGGTGGGTTGTCTCATTGAAGCCGTCCTCGGGAACTGAGTTACGTGTTTGTGATCCATGACCGATTCTTGCCACGCATTGGAATGCTTAAGTGCCCCTCTCGACTTCTTAACCACCGTTATCCTCCGTCTCCGGAGTTGCAAGTAGTTTCTAGTGTTTGTAGTATCTTTGGAGGCCGTGGGCGATCTTGACCCGAGGGGTCAGCTGTGATGCGGTAGGCACGTGATCGGGTATGTCGGGCGCCCGTTTGGTGTCACGGAACCCTGTACACATCGTTCGGGGCCGTATGTGGAATCCTCGGCTGGACTCCCTGCGGATGGAACCTGAATAGGCGATAACATGGACTAGAGACTTGAGTGTTTAGGTAGGTCGTGGCCGACACCCTCGCTGGGCTTCCGCTTGAAGGTTGCCGAGTACATGTCGTGTAAACGGCGATAAGTGGTGAGAGCGTGTGTGAAGATGTACACCCTGCAGGGTTATCATCATCTATTCGAATAGCCGTGTCCGCGGTAAAGGACTTCTGGGTTGCCTATAACAGTTCATAGACAAGTGAAAGTGGATACCCTAAAATGCGCAAGATAAGCGTGAGTGCTATGGATGGCGTTCTCGTGGGGAGACGGGAGCGGATCCGTAGTGGTGTATTGATATGGTGAATATGTGGACTTGTGTGAGCCACCTCAAAAGAGTTACTTGCAGTCGTAGTTCAGGATAGCCACCGAGTCAAAGCTGGCTTGCTGCAGTCAAACTCCACCACTCCCTTTGTTGATAACGATGCATATGTAGTTAGTTCTGATGTAAGTCTTGCTGAGTACATTTGTACTCACGTATGCCTATTTTATGTTTTTGCAGAGAGACTTCAGTCTCACTAGTAGTTCCTCGTGGACTTCGACGTTTAGCTTGATACCTCAGCTACGATCTTGTGCCCTCGGCAGGATCTGGTAGATAGTCAGGCTTCTGAGCCTTTTTCATTTGTAGATGTCTGTACCCAAACATGTTAAGCTTCCGCTTGTGCTTTGACTTGTATGCTCTGAATGTTGGGTCATGAGACCCATGTTTGTAATATCTCGCTCCTCAGAGCCTAATGAATAAATACTTGAGTCATAGAGTTATGTTGTGATGCCATGTTGTATTTACACATATCGAGCATATTGTGTGTATGTTTGAAATGCTTGGTATGCGTGGGATCCGACAATCTAGTTGTTTATCCTTGGCAGCCTCTCTTATGGGGAAATGTAGTCTAGTGCTTCCTTGAGCCATAGTAGTCCGCTACAGCCCGGTTCACCGGAGTCCTGCTAGCCCAAAGACTACTCAGGACACTTGATCGGCCGGCATGTGTTTCACTTTGTTCATGTGTCTGTCCCTTCGGGGAAATGTCACGCGGTGACATCCGGAGTCCTGCCTAGCCTGCTACAGCCCGGGTTCCCGGAGTCCTATTAGCCCAGTGCTACAGCCCGGATTCACACGCTGCTGACCGACATGCTCGAAGTTGATTCATGTATGCCTGTCCCCATGGGTTAGTGCCACTTTGGGTTCACGACTAGCCTTGTTGGCCCGGGTTCTCTGTCATATGGATGCTAGCGACACTATCATATACGTGAGCCAAAAGGCGCAAACGGTCCCGGGCCATGGTAAGGCGACACCCGTGGGAATACCGTGCATGAGGCCTAAAAGTGATATGAGGTGTTACCGACTAGATCGATGTGACTTGGAATCGGGGTCCTGACTGCTTTGGTATCAGAGCCTGACTGCCTGTAGGATTACCAAGCCAAACCGGTCGAAGTTGAGTCTAGAAATGCTTTAGTTATATAAGGGAATTGATTGTGGAAGGGACGAAGGCTCTTTTTACTCCTTATACCTCATGGCCTTGATCTGAGTCAACCTCTTCTCTTCTACGGGGATTAAGAACTAGGCCTTCTAATCTATCTATTAGGATGACGTGTTACTAATCCATAGACTTATAGGATTGTTGGTTTCAAGCCCCAGTTCAGTTTCTACTACTTCCGTGTGTTCATAGTTGGTCTCAGAACCTTGATATTGTGATGTTGAGTGGTCATGCCACCATTTTTGCAGGATGTCTCAAATCATTTTGAGCATTTACAGCCGTTATGCTGTCCGAGTCATCCCAGGTTTCTAAATAGTCTGATGCATTTGCAAATCCTTTCTTTCCATTCCCGATGTCCTTTATGGTCAGAATAATCACACAAATCAGTGAGTTGAGGTACTTTATTACCTCGACATATATGTTGGAGTTATTATTATGACCCTAGATGTTTTAGGGGATCATCTAGTGATCTAGCCATGATCTGTGTCGCCAGTGTGATGACTCTGGCCATCATCCTCGAAAGCATCCCGTGATGTTATTAGTTAGTAGGTATTCTATTCCTGGGTTCTTGAACCCGAGATTCACCCTACTTACCTCCTGTTGATAGTGTTTGCTAGTTCCTTTAGGAAATTAGTAACTTTGCGATAGTCCTCGAGGTCCGTGGTATTTCCTTCTTCCAAATACTATGAACCGCTTATGGCAGAAGTTCCTCACTGAACCGAAGGATCACAATCAGAGTACTCTTGAGGAGTTCTCCATTCATAATTGTGAATCTGCCAGTTCTACCTTTCCGCATGGGTTATCCGGAAGAAATGTTGAGCTTCACTCGACATACTAATCTATGCATCCACAACTCAAAAAGATATATGTTTCCTTGAGTTGTCCCTCTTCATTTGTATTCCGACCATCGTCTATCAATTGATAGTCAGGAGTAATTGTGCATCCGTGTTATCGATGCTTGTTATTCTTGTGGTCCATCAAGCCATTCTGTTCTGGAATGACTAGGAGAAACAAACTCCAGTACCTCATCCATATCCAGGATTGGGTCAAAGCAGTTGTAATCCGCAAATCAAATGCCAATCCAACTTTTGATTATGTTTTACCTCGGAGTATTACCTCCTTTATGTCAGGATTGTCATGAGGATTGCACCATTTCTCATGAATTCTTGACGTAGTGATACTTCTCGCTATCATTATTCATTCCTCGGTCCCGTGTTGTTGTAAACGGAATGCCGACAAGTGAACTGTGATGTGTGAAATCAATACTCCTAGCAACCTCGTTGCTTGGTAGTTAATGGACAATATTCTCATTCTTAGCGTGTTGGTTATTAAATCATCATCCTAAGATTGATCGTGCTACCTAGTCCTTATTTACGGTGCACTCTTCGATCAATGAGTTAGGATTGTGTCAATCCCTCACTCTTTTGATCATATCATCTTGCCCTGAAAAGCAAGGTTGTTCTCGAGCTTAGTAACATATCGGTGGTTCATGATTTTCCGAATATCTTCTCGGAAGCATTACCAGGTTGTCCCCTGACTGTTATGTTGAGCTCGTGATCAAGTTGGTTTCTTGTGAACCACCCTTTCTCCAAGAATCTGTGTTGGATACCCTGAGCTAGATGGTTAAGCTAAACAACAACTTGGAGAGTTGGAAGATAAAAGCTTACCTGACTTAGTTCATCTCCAAGGAATATCCTGGTGTGTGTGTGTGTGTTGAAGAAACATGATATCTTCATCGATTGGTCCCTGTGATCAGTTGTTGGATCTATTGCCTTGTCAAAACTTTGACTTGAGTATGGGCTATTTTCAAGTCAAATCAGAACCAACAATGTCCGTAATGTCGTCTTACTCGTGGTTGATTCCTCGAGCTTATACCATTACATCTTTTGGTCTGACCAATGCTATCACCGTGTTCACATGACGGTGGAAGTCCAGTGATATGGAAATTCCGATGAGTTGCTATTGTGCCCATCAGCAGCATCTTGTCTCCCCCATGATTTGTGTTAAACATTAAGCTAGTGTTGGAAACTTTGTAAACAATGCCCTCATGTTCCATTCATGAAGCATATGTTTGGATGAAAGTAGCGACTTCCTCTAAGTTCACGTGCAATCTATGCAAGTTGCCGCCGTGAATTCGAGAAAGCTTGTTTTTGCTTCCTCTTGAACCATCCCAAGTCAGCCATGCACGTGCAAAGTATTCTATGGTCTGATAGACTGATCATCTTCGTTCCATACGAATTCCTAGCACCCAAGCCACTGATCGACTTGTTCAAGGAAAAGAAGTCTAGCGCGCGTAAAGACTTCGAAATCCTTGATGATGGATCCTAATCAGAACTCGGTAGTATTTCATTATAAGACTACTATGTGGTCATGCTTGTCTTGGACAATGTGTTCACATGTATGTAGCAGAACCAGCTCATGTTTTGGAGCTTGCTATCGTAGTTCACTCCCCGAGAATCTCGCAACGTCATCTCGTCGACTTGTGTTGCAAACTTCCATTTTTCTTTCTAGACTTGATGAGTCTGGAATATCCTGACACCATCCAGATCTGAATCTCAGGCAGATATGATGGTTGGAACATTCCCAACATTTGCATTTTGTTCCCAGCTTGCACCGCCATGGTGCCAATTCCCCACGGGCTGCCTTCTCAGTAGTTGTTGTCCAAGATCATCTTTAAAAGTGGACTTGCCATGGGTCCCATCCATTTCCGGTGATAAGCAAAAATCATCCATTGTGTTGTCTTCAACAAGATAGTCCACATCATCCATTCTAGTCGGAGTATGCCATTCTTCCGAACTCCTTCAAGTAATCAATTGCAAATTGCCTTAGGCTGGTATAAAGAGTTTCAATGATCTCTGAAACAAAAGTAATTATTTTGCCACTTAAGGGAATATTTCTGCGAGTCACCTTCCTTAAGATGTCTCGTTATGGTATCATGGCAAATCAACTCCTCGCTACGTTGACAACCGTTCACCACCTTCTTAAGTGTGGAATTGTGTCTACGTAGTGAACCTTCATCATCTGTTACACTCCATCCTGCTGGACGTATGTTTCGTGTCTCAGCTCGAGAGATGTTCCTATGTCTCATTCCGTGAGTTGATCATGTGATCATTAGGATGATCCATCCATGTAGACATGTCCCGCTCTTTTGTCCTCGTGATGGATGAAGATCTCGAAAGCAAAGATGTCAAGATCGAATGGAGTTATCAAATCAACATCCTCGAGAAAAGACGTCTGGATCGTGAAGATTGTGTTTGTCTTGTGCCCCCTCTGTCTTCTTACCTCACGTCTTGAATCTCGGGACGAGATTCTTGTTTAGTGGGGTGAGATGTCACAACCCTAGATCTTTGTTTGTAATTAGTGGCATTGCATTCATGCATCATTTTTAATTTCTATTCATCTTGAAATGGGGATGCTTAAAACCTAGCACCAAATGAATTCAACTAGGGTCAAAAAAATAAAATCTTTTTCATTGAACTCAAAATGCGCTCTGAAAATGTTCAACATTTACGGATTGAGGTGTAAGCATCTACCCAAAATGGTTTACATTTTTGCAGGACATATTTGGGCTTTGAATTAATTCAAACATATTTGAATTGGAGCTATTTAAATGATATATATATTTTAGATGCTCCAAAAATGTTGGAAGTTGTTATGGGTCACTTGAATAATTCAGACAACACCCCTAATTATTTCCAGGATTTTATAAAATGGTTTAGTATTTTACTAAATCAAAACAAAACAGAATAAATAGAAAACAGAAAAGAGAGAGAGAAAGGAACTAACCTGGCGCCCACCTGGGCCCGACCTGTGCTGGCCCAGCCCACCTGGCCCGTGCCAGTCATCACCTACCTCTGCCAGTAGGCAGAGGAGGGAGACAGCACACGCCACGCCTGCGGCGCCACCTCCTGCCACGGGCGAGCTCTCCTTTCCCCTCGCGCCATGGAGACGCCTGAGCTCTCTCTCCCTCCTCACCCGCTGCTCTCTCCCTCCTCTATTTCTCTCGCAGACCGCCACGGCGAACGTCATTGCCGCTCGTCAGAAGTTGCCGTAGCCACAGCCTCCCCTCGCCTCGGGACGCATCCACGAGCTCGCCTCGACTCCCTCGACCTCCTCAACGAGCCAAGACGTCACGGACGCGCCAAGAACGCGTCCTCATCATCGTCCGAGGGAGTCCTGGATTAGGGGTGTCCGGATAGCGAACTATCACCGTTGGCGGACTCTGGACTATGAAGATACAAGGTTGAAGACTTCCCCGTGTCCGGATGGGACTTTCACGGCATGGAAGGCAAGCTTGGCGATATGGATATGTAGATCTCCTACCATTGTAACCGACTCTGTGTAACCCTAACCCTATCCGTGTGTCTATATAAACCGGAGGGTTTTAGTCCATAGGACGAACAACAATCATACCATAGGCTAGCTTCTAGGGTTTAGCCTCTACGATCTCGTGGTAGATCCACTCTTGTACTACCCATATCATCAATATTAGTCAAGCAGGAGTAGGGTTTTACCTCCATCGAGAGGCCCGAACACAGGTAAAAACATTGTGTCGCTTGTCTCCTGTTACCATCCGCCTAGACGCACGATTCGGGACCCCCTACCCGAGATCCGCCGGTTTTGACACCGACATTGGTGCTTTCATTGAGAGTTCCTACGTATGCGTCATCTTTAGGCCCGATGGCTCCTTCGATCATCAACAACGACGTGGTCCAGGGTGAGACTTTTCTCCCCGGACAGATCTTCGTATTCGGCGGCTTTGCACTGCGGGCCAATTCACTTGGCCATCTGGAGCAGATCGAAAGCTACGCTCCTGACCATCTGGTCAGATTTGGGAGTTTGAACTATGCGGCCGACATCCGCGGAGACTTGATCTTCGACGGAATCGATCCACAGCCAAGCGCGCCGCACTGTCTCGATGGGCACGATCTAGCTCTGCCGCCGAACAAAGGCCTCGAGGTCAAGCGCCCGCGTCCGCTCCGACCCTTAGCTCGGAGCCGACTCCGCCGATCGAGGTCGAGTGGTCGGACACCGCCTCGGGGCTACGATCTCTACAGCGATTGAGCGAACACCATCCCTGTCGCTGCGGATCCGTGACTCCAAGGTGCCGGGACTCCTCTCCGGACTCGAGCGTCCAGCGCCCGCCAATCGAATCCGGTTTGGCGCCGGTCATGGAGTTCACTGCGGACATCTTTCAAAGACTCGCCCTTTGGCGACATCCTGAATTCACTAAAGTCTCTCTCTTTATCAGGAGAGCCCTGGCTGGACTACGGTCAGGAAGGTTGGGATGCGGACGACGAAGAAATTCAACACCCACCCACCGCCCACTTTGTAGCCACTATCGAAAGCTTAAACGACGTGCTCGATTTGACTCAAGACATCGACGGTATGGACGACGATGTAGGAGACAACCATGAACCAGCACCTATAGGATACTGGACAGCCACCTCACCCCATGATGTATACATGGTGGATACACCTAAAGGAAGTGACGACGAGGAACAACGGGACACTATGAAGGATAAATCCCTTGAAAAGCAGTCAGAACGGCAACGTAAATGCCGCACCAAGTCCCGCCTTGACAAAGACGGCAGCCACACAGACCCAGCCATAGAGCAGGGCGAACCGGTGGACGACGAACATGCTATCGAGCAACCGTCCGAATAGGACAACTCGGATAAACAACCCGTCCCCGGCGAAGATAACAGTCCGGACGATCTCACGCCCGGACAAATTGTTGGAGCAGAAGAACCTCCACAAAAGGCTCGCCGCCGCTGGCGTAGCCTGAAAAAGCAAGCGAAGCTCAAAACAGCGGAAGATGCACTCAGAATCGAGATGGAGCAAAGTACTCAACACCGCAGAGAAATACGGGCGACGATCGCCAAACAAAGAGCTACCCGAAGCGCAAACTACTGCCCGAATTCAATGAGGAGGCCGTAGAGCCCCCGCAATCAAAGAACAAAGAGGCCGCCCGGTCAGATAGACGACCACATGGCAAACATGGAGCAGCAAGCGGCGCCGCACACAAGCCAGCACGCGATCCGCATAAGGATTCACATCGAAAGGATGGCCCAGTTAGGTCCATCTATGGGCCGAGAAAGCGAGCTCTTCCAAGCAATGCAACACGCCAAATATCCGAACATCACGGCACACCCAAGTATAGGGGTGCCGCACACCCCCTATGTTTCACTGATGAGGTGCTGGATCACGAATTCCCAACGGGATTCAAACCCGTAAACATAGAGGCATACGACGGAACAACAGAACCTCGAGTCTAGATTGAGGATTACATCCTCCACATACACGTGGCTAGAGGATATGATCTCCACGCCATAAAGTACTTACCCCTCAAGCTCAAAGGGCCAGCCCGGCATTGGCTCAAAAGCCTCCCTGAAAATACCATTGGAAGTTGGGAAGAGCTCGAGGATGCTTTTCGGGCAAATTTTCAAGGGACTTATGTCCGCCCTCCGGATGCAGACGATTTAAGTCACATAACTCAACAGCCCCCGGAGTCAGCCCAAGAATTCGTAACAGGTTCCTCATCAAAAGAACCAAATAGTTGACTGTCCGGACGCCAAGCCTTAGCAGCTTTCAAACACAACATTCGAGACGAATGGCTCGCCAGACACCTCGACCGGGAGAAGCCGAGAACAATGGCTACATTAACAAGCCTCATGACCCGCTTTTATGCTGGAGAGGATAGTTGGTCGGCAAGATGCGCATCAGCGACCCAAGTACATCCAAGTCGAGGGATGGAAATGGAAAACCACGACGCAGCAAGGACCAAATAGACAAAGGGAAACAACCCAAAGAGCACGGCGGTCAACGCGGATTGAAGCTCGACAGAATCATAAAAACCTGCCCCTCAAGGACAACAATGACGAGCTATCCAACCTAAACAAAATCTTGGACAAAATATGCCAAATCCATCAGCATTCTGGAAGCCCGCAAACCATACCCACAGAGATTGTTGGGTCTTCAAGCAGTCCGGCAAACTCAATGCCGAACACAAGGGGCTCGACACACCAAGCAAGGACGATGAAGAACCCCACAAGCAGAGCACCGGAAAACAAAAGAATTTCCCACAAAAAGTCAAAACAGTGAACTCACTTCAAGTGACAAAGGAAAACAGAGCGGCGCCCATAGAAACACGCTACCACGGTCTATCCCAATGCAGAGTCCCAACGATGGTTGTCAAAACTAATCACCTTCGATCATCAGGACTATTCCGGAAGTACCCGGAACGCAGGATGGACTGCCTTGATATTAGATCCTATAATCGACGGACTCCAATTTACACAAGTCCTAATGGATGGAGGTAGCGATCTAAACCTGCTATATCAGGACACAATCTGCAAAATGGGGATAGACCCAACCAAAATACGCCATAGCAACACCTCCTTCAAAGGGGTAATGCCAGGCCTATATGCCCATTGTACGGGCTCCCTACTGCTAGAAGTTGTGTTCGGCTCATCCGACAACTTCCGCCGTGAAAAGTTAACTTCCACATCGCCCCATTCGAAAGTAGCTATCAAGCACTCTTTGGGACGTGAAGCTTTCGCCCGCTTTAACGCAATACCGCATTATGCATCTCTTACACTTAAAATGCCCGGTCCACGCGGCATCATCTCATTAAAAGGGAGTATCAACTGTTACTCGAGCATGGAAGAACGTGAGACTGCCTTGACAGCCCCACACTAATCCGGCTTCGCTAATCAAAGCACCTGAACAGGTCATTTGAACCCCGGACATGGCTAGACGAGTCCGGCGTAAACATATAAACGCCTACTAGCGGCATACCCTCGTACAAGGGGCTGCACGCATGTACAACAAGAGACAATAAAACTCAATTTTATTCACTTTTCAACCGTGCATAATCGCCTATTTAATACAAAGTACATTTTTCAGACGATCCTTTTTTTTCTTCTTTTCAACTAAGTTCTTCTCTTTACTGAGATGAACACCGTGCTACACCCGTCCGAGGATCTGACAACGGAGACACAGCGCAGACGTGCGGTAGGGACCTGTTGCAAGGATTCTTTTCAGATTAAGACCATGCGTAAACCTTTTTCTTGTCTCTTGTTGATACACATCCCTGGTTTCTTGCTATAACCGAGGAGGAGGTTGGCGTTTTGGCATCGGCCGCACTGCAGAATTTTTTATGGCGTGCACGGACACCAGGGGCTTAGGGCATTATTTTGCCCGTTTTCATAAAGACCGAATACCTTAGGGAGTGTTGGGCGTCTCGAGTTAGGCCTTATATGCATCAGCTCCGAATCATGTCTTTGGTCAAATGTTGGGTTTGCCCGGCTCCCATGTTTTGGTACCTTACGTTACATTATATCGGCTAAGGTAGCTTTGGGAGAACCACTGCGATTGTGCCCCGGTTGAGCTGGGTTGAGCACCTCAGTGGAGAAAGCTAAAACCGACTGTCATGATATAGCATGAGACTGGTCAACCACTCGATGACCCACCGAAATGTTTAGAATTCCCCCGCATTCACGAAGGACCGTTTCCCGGTCAGGCACATACGCGCCCCGAATACGGGAGAGCGCGGTGCCCCTAGGGGCTATATAGTAGCCCCACCATCGATCTCCTATGGCTAAGTGAAAGTGATAAATCATTATAGTTCGGTTGCCTGGTTTGCTACGCTATCACCTCCCTTATAGGACCAAGACGTTGGATTAAGTGTGAAAATGCGCCTTTTTGCAAACACCCCCGCACTATGTGCGTGGGGGCTGAAGCCGAAGACTGCCATCTTTCAGGTTATATACACATATACATCAACGGCCGCACAGGAGGTGTTTTAATACTTGAACGCACAAGTATAAAAATCTCTTATATCATATTGAAACAATGTTTTCACAAATCATACATATCATTACAACATAATATCCTTCGAGCACTGCGTCTCTATTAAACGAGCGCCCTGCAGGACTTCCTCAAAATAGTGCTCGGCGGTACTGGCTTCGTCTCAATCTTGGGATGCAACAGTGGTGGCCTTCATCTCTGCCCAGTATGTCTTGACACGGGCAAGAGCCATCCGCGCACCCTCTATGCATGCTGACCGCTTCATTGCATCGATATGTGGCACCGCACCAAGGAACTGTTGCACGAAGCCAAAATAACTCTTCGGCTCGGGCCTTTTCGGCCACAAATGAGTCGCGACAGCCTTCATGGTAAGTCCGGACAACCTACTGAGCTCACCCCATTCGGCCAAACGATCGGTTAATGAAAGTGGACGCTCCGGACTATGGAACTGCGACCAAAAAAGCTCTTCCATTCCGTGATCCTTTTGACCTCGGAAGTGTTCGGCCGCGTCTGCGGCACTCGCCGCCAAGTCCAGATAAGCATCCTCCGCACCCCACAGCCGGTCCAATTGAGCGTACCTAGGATCCGTGAATTTCCTCCGCAACAGAAAGGGCTTTCCAGCCGCAATATCTCCGGCCTGACGTAGCTCCTCCTTCATAGCTCTCATTGCAGAGCGAGTATCCTTGGCCTCGGTGGCGGCCTTTTTCAGGTCCTCTTGTTTCGCTCGATCTTCTTTTTCAAGAAGCTCGCAATGGTCAGTAGCATTCTTCAATTACACGGCCATCTCGGCCATTTCTTTCCTGCTTCGGCAGTGAGCAGCCTGTTCGGCTTTTAGCTCTGCGGCCGCCTCTAAAGCAGCCGCATCACTCTTTCTGGCTTGCTCCTTGGCTCGGGCGAGCTCCGTCCGAAGGCTCTCCATAGCAGCGGCACCATCTACATTAAGCATACATGTTGTAAGGCATGGGCGTCAAGCCCCCATACCTTGTGACTCGTCAAGCCGCTTATTAACAAGCGTGATGTCCGCATCCGCCACGTCAAGTTGCCGCTTCAGTTCGGCAAATTCATCAGCCCGGCTAGCCACCAGACGCTTCGCCACCTACATAGGAAGAGCGCATATTATACCCGGTTATGATCCTCGGCGGCCGTCATTTTTGACACCGCACCAAGTCTCAGGGGCTACTATCTATACAGGGCGCATTTTATATGCAAAACTGTCAGAAGGTACATCATTTTGCGTACCTCAAAACCCGTCAGTAAACTTACGACGGCTTCATGAAATACGCTCTCAGCGGATGAAATCCTTTCTATCACCGTACCCATTGACGTACGGTGATCTTCCGAGATAGACACTCGCCCGAGCAGATCCTTCAGCTCCTCCGACCGTACACCCGTTGGTGCCGGACTCGTCCGGTGGCCTTTTTCGAAGGCCGGACATGGAGGGCTTTGAGGGGACATACGGCTGCCTTCTGGCCCTGCCGGATTAGGAGAAACCCTCCGCGACGACACCTCAATGTCGTCCACCTCGCATAACGGTACGGCAGGCGGAGGCGTTTCGCTCTCCATCATCTCCGGACGAAGATCCCCCGAAGACGAGCTCTGCTGAGAAGGGTTGAGATCCGAACTACGAGGTAAAATTTCGGTCATCTTCAGAAATAACACAGGGATGTCTTTTATTTTATAAACTCCCCTCTCTACTTACAGCTCTCTGGAGGGCTGATCTCCTTGGGGAAATAATGTGGCCGGGGCATCTTCCGGCGCAGGACCCTCTGGCGAGGATTTCTTCCCGCGCTTTGAGGCCTTGGTCTCCGGATCTTCAGAGGCGGTCCTTTTCTCCCCTTGGATGGATGGATTTTCGATCCCTCCTCGCTTGATAACCTCCTTCGCGGAGACGGTAGCTTCCTTGTTCCCCCCTTCGCCTTCTTCTAAAGGCGCAGCCTCCAGCATCTTGGTTAACACGGGATCCGGCGTGGTCTCAGGGAGGGGGGCCGACACCGATCAGTTTTGCTTTTGCTATCCACTCCTGTTTAGGGACAGCTCTTTTAAGGGCAAGTTTATGATAAATATACAGATAGTGTGTCCGGGTACGGGACTACTTACTTGAGCATCCGGGCGATTACAGCTCAGACATGCGTCCTCGATCAAGTCCGGTCACATTGCTTGTGATCCTAAGAACAGTTTGTACATCTCCACAGGCTATGCCCATAAAATGTTGAAGAGCTCGTGGTCCCTCCGGATTGAACTCCCACAGGCGGAGGGGGCGACTTTTGCAGGGCAGGATGCGATGAATCAGCATGACCTGCGCTACTACGAACAGATTGATCTCTCTCTCTAGGAGGTCTCGAATACGGCCCTGCAACAAGGGCACGTCCTTGGACGACCCCCAGTCAAGCTCTTTATTGACCCATGACGCCAGCCGCGGTGGAGGACCCGAGCGACAGGTAGGTGGCGCCACCCATTTGGTGCCCACAGGAGCTGTGATATAAAACCACTCTTGTTGCCATAGACTGAGCTCCTTTTGAAAAGAGCCCTCGGGCCATGGAGCGTCAGCATTCTTACTTATAACAGCCCCTCCGCACTCTTCCTGTTGCCCCTTGATCATCTTCGGGTCCACTTTGAAGGTCTTGAGCCACAATCCGAAGTGAGGGGTAATGCGGAGGAAGGCTTCACATACGACAATGAACGACGAGATGTGGAGGATGGACTCCGGATCCAAGTCATGGAATTCCAACCCATAATTAAACATGAGCCCCCTCACAAAGGGGTCCGTCGGGAAGCCTAAACCCCGAAGGAAGTGAAACACGAATACCACGCTCTCACCAGGCTCGGGAGTGGGAATAACCTGCCCTTGAGCAGGCAGCCTATGCGAAATTTCGCTGGTTAGATACCTAGCGTCTCTCAGCTTTAGCACATCTTCTTCCGTGACGGAGGAAGACATCCACCGGCCGTGCAGGTCGGAGCCGGACATTGTTGAAAGTCTGAAGCGCCTAAATCTGGAGCATTGGGTGTTGGAACTCGAGGCGAGGGGCGGATTCCATTGAGATTGAAAGAAAGGAGCGGGCCTTGGTATCGTTATAAAGAGGTTGAATACCAAGAGCCCTCCCCGTGATCGTTCGGGACTCGCCTTCGATGGAGGAGGCGTGCCAACGGGCACGACTGGGTTACCCACGCCCGTATTGATGAGAATCCCGGAATAAGGGGGCACGATCTCCACTTTGATAAGACGTGCCAAGGAAACCGCCTCGCTAAACGTGCTGAGGTGGGACAGTAAAAATGATTCGTATAAAGGCATGGCCGTGGTGTGATGTCACGCCGCGAAATACGTCAGCAGATCTGTGCAAAGGTTATTCTCTCTACGGTAGTATGTGGAACTTGTTTTGCAGAGTCGGACACTATCCTTGTGTTCAAAATCTTCTATAAAGTATTCGGAGGTGGAACCCGCCTTGCAATGCCGAAGACAAAATGCGCGCCGGACTCGTCGTCATTGAAGCACAGTTCGTGGGCTCTTGAGGAGTCTGGATTAGGGGTGTCCGGATAGCCGAACTATCACCGTTGGCCGGACTCCTAGACTATGAAGATACAAGATTGAAGACTTCGTCACGTGTCTGGATGGGACTTTCCTTGGCGTGGAAGGCAAGCTTGGCGATACGGATATGTAGATCTCCTACCATTGTAACCGACTTTGTGTAACACTAACCCTATCCGGTGTCTATATAAACCGGAGAGTTTTAGTCCGTAGGACGAACAACAATCAGACCATAGGCTAGCTTCTAGGGTTTAGCCTCTCTGATCTCGTGGTAGATCCACTCTTGTACTACCCATATCATCAATATTAATCAGGAGTAGGGTTTTACCTCCATCGAGAGGGCCCGAACCTGGGTAAAAACATCGTGTCCCTTGTCTCCTGTTACCATCCGCTTAGACGCACAGTTCGGGACCCCCTACCCGAGATCCGCCGGTTTTGACACCGACAGTCGCCTTCAAGCCCGGACGCCGGAGATCGCGTCCGCCAGCCCGACGACTCCAGACCTTCCCCGAGCTCGAAGAGACCCTCGTCCGACTCGCCGTGAGCTCCTCTACCTAACCCCCCTGCCCCCATGCTGAATACCGCAGCGTAGTCCTTGGTCCGTTGAGGCCGAGACCTCGCCGGCGCCGGACTTGTCGCCGTCGTCGTTTTAGCTTGTCTCCATCCAAACCGAGCGCGTCACCGCACTCAGGGCACTCCCAGGAAGCCGTGCACCTCACCAGCTCGTCCTGAGATGCGCCGTAGCGCCTAACCCGCTAACGCCGAACGCCAGCCGCCGCCACGAGCTCGACTCCGGCGAGCTTGCTCCACCCTAGCTCCTCCCGCTCGCACCACTAGACGCGGACGAGTCTCCTCATTCCGTAGATGGCCTCGGCCTATGATTTGGTCGCTGTGGGACGAAACCCGAACGTCTCCACCATCTCGGGCCTCGCCGGCGGCTAAACGCCGGTGGGTTTGACCCCTTTGACTTTGTCTGGGTGGGGCCAGGTTGACTCCCCCCTGAGTCTATGACAAGTGGGGCCCGCTCTGCTAATTAACTTAGGTTAACACTAACTAAATTTAGTTAGTTTAAATAACTACTGACATGCGGGACCCATCGTCGGTTTGACCCGTCAAGGTTCTGTTGACCCGCCGACATCATGATGATGTCGGTCGACGTTAGTAATGCCCTTTTCTGGATTTATTCTTATACAGGAAATTCCAGAAAATAGCCAAAACTTCGAAATTCATGGTAATTCAACCGTAACTCCAAATGAAATAAGTTATATATGAAAAATTATCAGAAAAATCCAATCTATCCATCTGTACCATTTTCATGCATGTTGGAACAACTTCAACTTGTTGTTTAGGACATTTCAATTAAATGGCATTTAAGAAAGCACATATGGAGTTTGGAATTTGAACCTAGTGTTCAAACCAACTCCATTTAACTTGTTGCTAGTTGCATTAGGCCAATCAACAACATATTGCCATGTCACATTCATGCATCATTTTGTTGCATGGCATTGATTGTGTTTCTTCTTTGCTTGTCGGTCATTGTTCCCTCCCGATAGACGTGGTTTCGACGATGAGTTCGATGACACCGATGAAGAACTATATTATCTTCAGAAGTGCCAGGCAAGCAAAAACCCCTTGTTCCTTCCAATACAATCCCACTCTCTCGCTCCTGCTCTCTTTTACTGCATTAGGACAACACCGTTTCTACGGTTACATGCTGCGGTAGTTGAACCCCTTTCCTCTACATGACCTGTCATTGCCACAGTAAATAGATGAAACACACTAGCATGAGTAGGAGTTGTTTGAGCCCTGATGTGCCTACTCATTCATGCTTGTTTGTCATGCCTGCTACTGCTTAGAGTTGAGTCAGGTCTGATTCATCGGGGATGAATCGGAGGTGTGCGAACATGTCCTACTGTTGAGAGCTAAGTGTGTGAACACGATTTGGTAAAGGTATCGGTGAGAGGCCATGTAGGAGTACATGGTGGGTTGTCTTATTGAAGTCGTCCTCAGGAACTGAGTTATGTGTTTGTGATCCATGACCAGTTACTGCCACACATTGGAATACTTAAGTGCCCCTCTCGACTTCTTAACCACCCTCGTCCTCTGTCTGTGAGTTGCAAGTAGTTACTTGGTGTTTGTAGTATCTTTGGAGGCCGTGGGCGATCTTGACCCGAGGGTGGGCTGTGATGCGGTAGGCACGTGGCGGGTATGCCGGGCGCCTGCTTGGTGTCGCGGAACCCTGTACACATCGTTCGGGGCCGTATGTGGAAACCTCGGCGGACTCCTGGATGGAACCTGAATAGGCGATAACCTGGACTAGAGACTTGAGTGTTTAGGTAGGTCGTGGCCGACACCCTACTGGGCTTCCGCTTGAAGGTTGCCGAGTACATGTCGTGGTAAACGGCGATAAGTGGTGAGAGCGTGTGAAGATGTACACCCCTGCAGGGTTATCATCATCTATTCGAATAGCCGTGTCCGCGGTAAAGGACTTCTGGGTTGCCTATAACAGTTCATAGACAAGTGAAAGTGGATACCCTAAAATGCGCAAGATAAGCGTGAGTGCTATGGATGGCGTTCTCGTGGGGGAGACGGGAGCGGATCCATAGTGGTGTATTCATATGGTGAATATGTGGACTCGTGTGCGCCACCTCAAAAGAGTTACTTGCAGTCGTAGTTCAGGATAGCCACCGAGTCAAAGCTGGCTTGTTGTAGTCAAACTCCACCACCCCCTTTGTTGATAATGATGCATATGTAGTTAGTTCGATGTAAGTCTTTACGAGTACATTTGTACTCACGCTTTTCCTATTTTATGTTTTTGCAGAGACTTGGGCCTCACTAGTAGTTCTCAAGGTGGACTTGACGTTTAGCTTGATACCTCAGCTACGATCTTGTGCCCTCGGCAGATCTGGTAGATAGTCGGGCTTCTAAGCCTTTTTCATTTGTAGATGTCTGTACTTCGGACATGTTAAGCTTCCGCTTGTGCTTTGACTTGTATGTTTCAATGTTGGGTCATGAGACCCATGTTTGTAATATCTCGCTCCTTGGAGCCTAATGAATAAATACTTGAGTCAGAGAGTTATGTTGTGATGCCATGTTGTATTTACACATATCGAGCATATTGTGTGTATGTTTGAAATGCTTGGTATGTGTGGGATCCGACAATCTAGTTGTTTATCCTTGGCAGCCTCTCTTATGGGGAAATGTAGTCTAGTGCTTCCTTGAGCCATAGTAGTCCGCTACAGCCCGGTTCACCGGAGTCCTGCTAGCCCAAAGACTACCGCCGTGACACTTGACTAGCCGGCATGTGTTTCACTGCCGTTCTCGTGGTACATCCCTTCGGGAAATGTCATGCGGTGACATCCGGAGTCCTGCCTAGCGTGCTACAGCCCGGGTTCCCGGAGTCCTGTTAGCCCAATGCTATAGCCCGGATTCACACGCTGTGATTCATGTATGCCTGTCCCCATGGGTTAGTGCCGCTTTGGGTTCACGACTAGCCATGTCGGACCGGGTTCTCTGTCATATGGATGCTAGCGGCACTATCATATACGTGAGCCAAAAGGCGCAAACGGTCCTGGGCCATGGTAAGGTGACACCCGTGGGAATACCGTGCATGAGGCCACAAAGTGATATGAGGTGTTACCGGCTAGATCGATGTGACTTGGAATCGGGGTCCTGACAATTAATCAAGCAGGAAGTATGGTTTTACCTCCATCGAGAGGGCCCAAACCTGGGTAAACATTGTGTCCCTTGCTTCTTGTTACCATCAGCCTAGACGCACAGATCGGGCCCCCTACCCGAGATCCACCGGTTTTGACACCAACAGACGTGTGGTGTCATGGGTTCGAGCGGCGTC
Organism: Aegilops bicornis; assembly: GCA_021605145.1. Lineage (NCBI taxonomy): Eukaryota > Viridiplantae > Streptophyta > Magnoliopsida > Poales > Poaceae > Aegilops > Aegilops bicornis. Next base: position 233,159,666 of record CM038673.1, read on the forward strand.
GTGGGAATCGCGTGTGGCTGTGGTAGAAACTTGATGCTCGCTGCATTTCAGGTGGCCCACAGGTCCAGCACACAAAGGCAGAGGGGCGGTGCAGCCGAGAGGGGTGAGGCACACGTTGGGGGACGTGGTGCCGTGGGTTGGAGCGGCATCATGGGAATCGCGAGTGGCAGTGGACGAAACATGATGGTCGTCGTAGTTGAACTTCCATGGACAAGGTGTCATGTCTACGGACACATGCATTGCATACCGATCACTGGAAGGAGTAGTAGTAGATAAAGCTAGAGGGATAAATAGTTCCGTATAGTCAAGCAGACCCACGCTACTACTTGTTTCAAAGCCACGCACACCATCGAAATAGTCCATCTATATCAATATACATAGAGACGGAATAATTTTCTTTACAAGATAGGAAATACTTCATCCATCCATAATTCCCTACTGCTGGTGCAGCTTCTTCTTCTTCTTATTCTTCTTCTTCTTCTTGTTCTCATTTTCTGTGGGAGACGGCTTCGCAACAAGCTCTCTGGACCTTGCAGCTATCTCGAAACTCACATGGGAATCGAGGGCAACATATTTTATCCTCTCATACGTCAAGGGATAATTCTCCCGTCTAGACGACCTTAATGCCAGCGTCTTGTCAACCTTCTGAAGATTTGTTTCAAGCACAAAATTTGCTACGTCGAATAGGGATGGCGTCAGTTTATCACAATCTTCTATAGTAATTTTTATTTTGGTTTGTACATCAGCGATGCTTTTCAAATCAAGGTTGTACGACTCCAACTTATGTTTGTGCCCTGAGATGGCTGCCCACAGAAGTATATGTCCTCCCGAGACAAGAAATCGTGAAGCTCACCTACTATGGAGGGTGCATGTATGATGTGGTACACCAAAACGTCATCTTCGAGGCACAGCTGAAGGACGGTGGCACATTGGATCTTCCCAGTGGCACGCTCCGTGTACTCTGCGTCCAGACCAATGACCTTCATCTCCACCTTTTGGAGGGAGTTGGATACATTGTTCATCCACTTCCGAACAAACCTTGGGTGTACGGTGACCGTGGCAACTATGGTCAACGAGCCTTCGACGAGGACATGTTAGACGCTAAAAACCTGCATCTCGATCTCTTTTGCCATTTGGAACCGCTGGACCGGAGGGCTATGGTTTGGAGAATTATGATTAGATGGCTAGTCTAACTGAAGAAGATGATTATTTAAAGGGGCTTCAGAATTACTCCAGGAGGATGTGAAGAGGTTAAAACAATGTGAATGCGGTGTGGTTTGGATGCAAATGAAGATGAATGAGTAGTGAAGAAGCCGAGGAAAATCGGTTCCTAATGGAGAAGTAAATGGGAGAAGTGGCCTGCAGGCAGTAGACTAGATGGCTAGGTAGACTAAACGAAAAGGCTACGCGGGTAGACTAAGGAGTGGTACCTATCCCTGTACGTGACCATCCTTCTAGCGCTACATGTGCCACTGGCTAGTTGAGGTCACTCTTTCGAATCACCGCGGCGAGACATTTTATGATTCTTTTTATTTCTGCACCCCTCCTGACAGGTGGGACCTATGCAAACGGATAAAAAAAGTGTCACAACTGGTTCAGATGGATATTGGTGTGTGCGTGGGAGACACAAAATTCTCTAGTTAAGGAATATGTGGTTATCCTCAAAAAGAGAAAAGCCCTTCGCGCTTCTGCATGCACGAAAATTTGGTTCTGCTCGCAATATGGATGATACCTGGAGGATGAAGTGAACCCAGAGGCATGCTAGCACGGGAGTACTACTCATGTTCCTACTACTCATACTACTAGTAGTAGTACAACTGTGGTACACTTGATGGTCAAAATACTATTATTCATCCAGTCCACACAGTGAAGTGACAAGACCCTGCGCCCGAGATGACACCAGTCCAGGCGGCGTGTCCGGGTTACCAAAGTGAGCCTCACCTTGTGCATTGTGCAGTCACTGTCACCGCCGCTATATAGCATGCCTCGCCTCGTCTCCCTCTCCCCTAGCACCACTCCATCTCCGTCTCCATCTCGCCCGAGATCCTGAGGTCATTCTTCATCATCTCACTGTGCCCCCGCGTACCCTTGCCTCGCTCGCCTCCCCCAGTATCACTATTCCCTTGCTAGCCGCTCCAGCACTGAGAGCCATCTCCCCCATAAATCAAGCCCCCCAAAACCCAACCTTCCAAACTCCACCATGGCCGAACGCGAACGGCGCAACATCCATATGAGCTGCGATTGGAGCAATCTCCCCAGTGACATCCTCGACCTCTGTTGTTCATGTATGGATATGTTGAGCGCCCTGCGGCTGGTTGCATGCTCGAGGGGTATGCACATGGCCATCATCGAAGCGAGGCCTAAGCTTTTCAAGACACCGTGCTTGCTTCTATCTGGTCTTGCGAGATGTGCTCACCATGATACGGAGGTGTACATGATGCCCCTCGACTTCAATCCGACATCCATTAGCCGAAACTTCTTTATAGGTATGTAGTGGGTCGCCATACATCATTTCCCTCGACTTTGATCTGATCACCATCGCCCGAAACTTCTTGCAGGTATGTACTGGGTCGGCATGAACTCCCACTAGATGGCTGCCATCAGAGAAGACAGGAAAATGTTGGTGCTCGTGAACTTCCAGACCTCCTATGAGATTATCGTTCCTCCGTTGGATGATAGAGTTTTACCGTCATGGTCCAAGTCATCTAGATTACGTCGTTAGTTGTACGCACCTTGTTTTGCAGAAGATTGTAATCTGCCAAGTTCCCAAACAACATGAGAATTACGCAGACTTCAAGATAATTGCCTTGTTCGACAAGGGACTCGCCTATCTTTCCGCCTGTGCCTTCTTTAGCTGGAGACAGCTCAGCTCGCAGTGGATCATCGTCAAAGCTGATACACACTTCTGTGATGCTATTGAACACAATGGCATTATCTACGCGATCGACAAAGCAGATGGCACCACATATTGTTGGGATGGCGCTTGTAGTTGTTTCCATCTGATGTTAATGATGATGCCATGACACTGTTTGAACTTTTTGTGATGATTGACATATCCCTGTTTGAGCAGAATTTGAGTAGAACCATGGCAATGTATTAGAGACGCCGTAAATCAGCTATATTTGGAATGAGTTAATTCATGCGATTGTGACCATGTCATTACAGTCAATTTGTACCCCTGAATAATCAAACGGTTAGGAAGATATTGTTATTCTCCTTATTTTACAGTAATCTATATACTACTAAATATGAGTGTGCATCAATGGCCATGTTAGTTTCCTCATTTTCATGTAGAAACATGCATCACACTGTTGGTTTCACCTAACCATTCATTAGGGAAGTAAATGTGCATATGGAGAACTCTATATTTGGAAGTAGTGAAATCCTGTAATGCTTACCATGAGTACATACCTATGTTCGCCCTTCAGCAACCAATGGCTAGAATTATATGCTCACAAAAATTTTGCCCACAGAACATGAGTATATAACAATGCATCGTATGTTAGTTTCCTTGAAGAATTTGTTTGTGAGGTCAGAACATGATTACATAACATGCATGACATGGTAGTTTCCTGTGAAGAATCGATTATGAGATAACATGAGTATAAACATGCATGACACTTCTATATTTTCGAACCCAGTATACATTTCACTGTATTTTCCTCCCAGTTCCAACAGGGACATATCAATGCTTTCTCTTGCATTATCCTACTCATACTCTGAACAATGCTGATCTTACATTAACAATGCCTATCCTTTTTTATATGATGCAGTGTCCCTAGAGTAACTGCCGTTTGTAATCACACCACCTTTGCCAAAAACAGGGAAGCACAACTGGTTCCTCGCTCGATCAGACGACGGCAAAAGACTGATGATCATTCAGACACATCAGCCAGAAAATTTATATTGCAAAAACCCCACTATATGCAAGCACCGTGAAATACGTGAGTATCCGGATAGTGGTTGTTACGTCTATGAGCAGGATACCAGCTTGTTGGGGCCTTCAGAATTTTTGAGTTGGAGGCGGGTAAACAGCCTTCGTTCACACTCTCCGTTTCTCGGACTCAATCATCCAATTAACCAGGAGATCACAGTTGGCAAGGACTTTGATGGCAGAGAGACTCTGTTTGCTATGGAAAACTGTGTCTACACAGCGAGTCCTAGGAGCTCAGGAGAAAACTCCCCTGATTGTCAACGATATAGCCTGCAGCCAAAAGAAGGTGAGAATGACAAAGGTATCTGGATTAGCTTTGGTCCTTGGATGTATCGAGTCCGACAGGCAGTGATGTGGTTCAAGCCTTCAGGTTGATAGGTAATTAAGCTGTTGCGTCGAAAGGGTGGAGTACTGATGTCTCCGGATCACTGGTGGATGAACCGGGGCTGAAATTATGATGGTGTTGAATCATCCCTCTTCGAATGAATTGTTGTCTTTGTTGCTTGTTTTGTATGGGTTGTTCTCTCTTTTGTTATGCATATTCCTTGTCATTTGGTCATCCTCGTCTATGTCACTCTTACTATGTAATAGTTGCCTCTATTTAGAATGTCATTCTCGTCTAGACCACTAGAGTCTGAGCGCTGCAGATGGGTGTGTTTTGGTGGTGTAGCAAGACTTCTTATGAACTATCATGTCTTGTTGTTTATGTTAGTAGTAGTCACTAGTCAGTGTTTTCATGTTGTATATATCGTTGTTTTGAACTGTTTATTGTCTCGAACAGCTGGTGGGCTAAATGAGGGCATCACCATTCTCTAGTGTTCATAGTATATCTCCTTTTTTCAAGTTACTAGCAAGATGCCCGTGCGTTGCACGGAACATCAAGATCTTGTGGGGGAATTGGGACTCTTGCGCGCTGACATGCGGGCGCCACCCGTGTTTTCGTGCGCTTGCGCGCCGAGAGCATATTCGCGCGTGTTCAAAATTCATGCTACCTTTTCATCCCCAATCTCCCGCCCCTCCCCCCCTCTGGAATCTTCATTCCTACTCCAGTTCCCCCAAATCCCCCTCCTGTACTCCCTGTACTCAAGCGCACTATCTGGTCACCGATCAACGCGGATCTCCGAGCCGGAGATCCTGAGGTCCGTCCTGCCTTCGGGCGCTGCGTGCTGTTGCTCAACAGTGGCATGGCGGCGCTTGACGACCAGTTTGCCAGCAAAGTGCTTATGGTAATCATCAACAGCAACTGGCCTCCCATCTCGCCGGACAACCTTATCAAAGCTCTTGGGACTTGCTCGTCGAAGTCTGTCCGCCGCCGGCTGATTACTTCGTCAGGTTCCGGACAACTTTTGACTGCATTCGTGTGTTCAAATCTTCCCGGCATTTGTTCTGCGATGGCGCGCTGGTGAGCTTTGATCGGTGGCACCCAGGATGGGCTCGGTGCCCTCTGAGCTTGAGTGTTTAAAAAATCTTACCTTCCATGGCATGCCTCGACGTGCTTGGAACAACGAGTCCATGAATGAGCTTACCAACGACGTTGGAGGTGAGCTCGTAAGTATGTTCCCCCAGACAGCTGGGCTCTGACGGTTATGGCATGGATGAAGAAGCCATCCACCATACTGAAGGTTGGTGTTGAGATACCGGTGCAGGAACCGGATGTCGGTGTAAAAACCGGCGGATCTCGGGTAGGGGGTCCCGAACTGTGCATCTAGGCGGATGGTAACAGGAGACAAGGGACACGATGTTTTTACCTAGGTTCGGGCCCTCTCGATGGAGGTAAAACCCTACTCTGCTTGATTAATATTGATGATATGGGTAGTACAAGAGTAGATCTACCACGAGATTAGAGAGGCTAAACCCTAGAAGCTAGCCTATGGTATGATTGTTGTTCGTCCTATGGATTCAAAAACCCTCCGGTTTATATAGACACCGGAGAGGGTTAGGGTTACACAGTGGTCGGTTACAATGGAAGGAGATCTTCATATCCAGACGCCAAGCTTGCCTTCCACGCCAAGGAAAGTCCCATCCGGACACGTGACGAAGTCTTCAATCTTGTATCTTCATAGTCCCGGAGTCCGGCGAAGGTTATAGTTCGCTATCCGGACACCCCCTAATCCGGGATTCCCTCAAGAGCCCCGAACCAGGCTTCAATGACGATGAGTCCGCGCGCAGATTTGTCTTCGCATTGCAAGGCGGGTTCTTCTCCAAATTCGTGGTACCTGTTGAATAGTGTCCGGCTTTTCGTGAATATTGCGCTCCTTGGCTTCCACGCCCATAATGGCCGTCTTCCACGTGTCAAACGAATGCGAAAAGCCAGGGTGTTTTTACTTTTACCCCCCTAGCTGCGCAAATAAGCTGCCTTATAAAAGAGACGAGGATTTAGATCCGAATCACACCATCTCGCCTTCGCGAGCATTCATCGAGCGCATCCGACGTAAATCCATTCCATCATGGCCACCGACGCAACTCCTCCTTCTTGCCACCTTGACCCCTCACTGAGATAGGGAGAGATGTTCCGTCCCACACAGCGAGCTAGTGACGCTCCACACCAAGGGATTTCTTCCCCCAGCCTTCATGGTTCCGGTTCGAGCCGGACTTGCCACCTATAATGGCAGAAAGTAGGCGGAGAGCGTCCCCAATCCCTCCAAAGGAGAGCGGGTATGCCTTGTCCCTTAATTAATAAGAGGGCTCGGATTTCCAATTCATCTGTTTCTCCGGGGGCTCCTGGAGTTCTACGACCTCCAGCTGCACAACCTTACGCCTGCCTCCATATTGCATATCGCAGGCTTCATAGCCCTTTGCAAGCTGTTCTTGGGCATCGAGGCTCACTTCGCGCTGTGGAAGAAGTTGTTCTGCCTTGTGCCCCGTTCTCAGGAGGGGTCGATATATCAAGTGGGTGGAGCCGAACTATGGCGCATCGCGGGACCGGATATCTATCCGAACCCCAAAGAAGGCATCCAAGACCGGCCTTCGTAATGGTTTTATATAGAAGATGTCCTTCGCCGGACTTCGCATGCGGATCGGTCTTCCCGAGTTCAATAATGCTCCTTTGAAGAAGCGCCTAAGTCGGGCGCCCATGGAGCCCTCGGAAGGAAAAATGACAGGGACGTCCTTTACGATGAGCTGGATAAGATTACTAGCTCATTCCGGACTGACCATGATCGGGGTCATGGCCACATGCATCATGCGGGGGGTGCAGCCGCTTCTGTATAGAGGCCACCCCATGCGGGATTTCAATGGGGAGGATGATGCCACCCGCTGAGGCCGTAAGGGGCCGGATCGATTCTGTCGCTCGACGAAGGCCTTGTCCGCATTATACAAGGGAGAAGAGGAGGATTTCCTCCGCGTCAATCCACAGGGTGGATTTTCTATGTACGATCCTCCCAGCTGGATAAGCGGTCACTTCTTTATGCCCATCCGTTCCATATTCCCGTAGTTAGGTACCTTATTCTGTGATTTTGACGCAGGAATTGCGCCGAGTTGTAAAGGATATAAACAGCCCTCCTCCACAACCTGAGGATCCAGAAAGGTCCCTCGATCCGGCCTCCCAAGAGGATCCGGACATATCCGTGGAGCTGATCGATGGGGTATTTTACCAACTGAGCATCGACAATGCCTTGGTCGCCATTACGGCCGATTAACCCGGAATATTTCCAGCCTCACAGTGTAATCGAGACCAAGTCCCAATACTTTGAAAATGATCCACCCGTGCTTATATTTGATCACCGTATATCAATGGTGTTTTGCGTGGGGAGCCCTTGAGGCGGAAGGCCGAGTCATGGTGGCTAGCCAACAAGGGGCAGCAAGGCCAAAGAGGCTGAAAAGAAGTGCGGTGCGGATTGAGACGCCGGGCGCCACGGTATGGCATGCCGCCTTATTCCTGTGTTTTATTCCCGGAAGGTATACTAACGCTCGTGCTCTCTTCAGGAAAAAGAGCGCTCGCCGGACTATATCCGGAGAGGCTGCCAATCGAGCCTACACCAGCCAGGCTCCTAAGCCCGGTCCAGAGGCGGAGGCGAACACGAGGCGTGTGTCGGACACTCCTCCAACAGAGGATGCCGACGGACTATCTGCCACCAATTCCGAGGTGGAGAGTGCCATGAATCACAAAGGCGCCGGACTGTTCTTCGTGACGCATGTTTCTCCCAAGAGGCATTGGATGCCTTCAATTCGGGAGATGCACACCTCTGTGCCGCTCAAAATGGTCTAGCCAGAGCCACGGGGCAGTATGCGAAGGACATACGGGTGAGAAAATTTGATGGTTATATATACCAGTAGCCCCCGAGACTTGAAATAGTTAGAATAACTGATTTAAGGATCATTTGTTATGCAGGATCTTACAAAGAAGAATACCCAACTGTCCCAGGAGCTGGAAGAGTGCAAAGCCCAACTTGAGGCCGCACTAGCCGCTGCAGGGGAGGCCAAGGAGACCCCCTCTGGTAATATACGCTTCGAAAGATAAGTATGTTGTGAAGTGCGGCGTATGTGTAAATCTGACAATATCATTGCAGATGGCGCCGGAGTAGATCCGGAGAAGCAACAACTCTTGCGCCGGTTAAAAGCCGGGGAGAGGGTGCTTACGAGGGTGAGGCAGGAGAAGAATAATCTCCAAGATGCCAACACCCAGCTGGGAGAGGAACTCAAAGATGTTCGTGCCCAGCTGGCGGACTCCATGAAGGAGAATCCACGGCTTCGACGCGGCATTTTTAGTAAGTGCTTGAACGAACTTTGAAAAAGTGTTCGGCAAAGAAGTCGACTAACAGAGTTATGTCTGTAGGTATGCTCACAAGTCGTCATGCAGAGAAAATACCCGGTTCTACGGGTGACCTTCTTCCCAAGCTCTTACAACTGCACGAACGAGTTCGGCAGGTGATGAAGGACGTCGCCCAGGCCTTGTGGCCATCTGTCTCCCTGCCGGAAGGCCTTGGAGAGCTTGCGTAGAAGGCTGAAGGAGCGCGGCACTTCTGATTCTGGTTGATATCGGCCTTCCGTCAAGGCGCCAGGGAGGCCTGGGCCATGGTGAAGTTGCGGTACACGAAGGCTGACCGAAACCACATGGCCGAGGTCGGACCTGTGGGGCATGATGGGAAGGAGATCCTGTGAGCTTAGTGTACGCCAAGTAGAATTGGTCGAAGTATTCCTAACAGATCGTAAACTAGACAGCCTGCCGATGGTATTGAGGAGGGATACACCCAAATAATTTGACTATGTAATTTAAGATGACATGTAAAAATGCCTTCTAGCTGGATTGTAGATCGCTTTGTCATGGCGGACCTTTCCGCTTCAACCTCGGGACCCTATAGTCCGGAGTGTGTCTCGAATACCATCACGGTTATGTAAGAACCGGGTATGCGTGGAGACCAAAGCGTAGGGGTCATTAGTGCTTTAATGCATAAGTGCCCAACTAGTTATGTTATATTACATGGTTAGTAAGAAACATCTTCCGGGAGAATAGTTCCGTTAGGGGTTCCTTTCCACAGGAGGCATGCCTTAAAGTGCATGTCCGATCATGGAAAAAAGCGTAAAAGCATCTGGGGCGGATAAATAAATAAGTGAGAAATCATCTTTAGTTCACCAATCGAATATTCCCTTAAGAACGCTTAGCTTCGGCTTCACCCGGCCGAGGTACACATCCGGCCGACCGCGGTAATAATCGCAGAGGTGCTCCTTTACCACCTAGCCGAACAATCGGGAACGAGGGGTAAGCACAGAGCCGTGCAACCCAGCTTGGCCAAAACTTAAGTCATATCGATGAATATAATGGTGAATAAAAGGTACATGCGAAGCATTACACATGTGTTAGGCATAGGGCTCAGAAAATAAGCCGTTAAAGAAGCCTCCAGTATAATGAGCGGATAGCGCGTCAAGTGTGTGTGCGAACAATGCGCGAGCGAGCCTTTAAAGGTTGTAAGAGAAAAAGAGGGAGAAGGAGAGAAATATAAGACAGCTAATGTGTAAAAATAGACAGAGGAAGGAGGCGAACTCGTAATCCAGCGCTTAGGCGTAGAATCTTCGGAGACGGGCTGCGTTCCATGGGTTCGGCTCGAGTCGGTTATCCGATGCATCTCGCAGACCAGACGCTTCCACGGTCAGGACTTGGTGCGATAATAAAGGGACCTTCCCATTTGGGCTTGAGTTTGTCCTTTTTCTTGTCCAAAGAAAGCGTAGAACTAATTCGCCAACATTGTAAGTTTTGGCCCGCATTTCTCGCTTTGATATCTTCGAGCCTGCTGTTGATAGAATGCGAACGGGCTTTGGCCACGCCAGGCTCCTCCTCCAAGGCGTCCAAACTGTCTCCGCCGGTCGAGCTCGGCTTCTCTTTCTTCATACATGCGCACGCCGAGGTAGTCATGAATTATGTCGCAGGCGTAAGCGCCTCTGCGCCAGATACCATAAAGAATGGTGTGAATCCGGTGGTGCGATTCGGCGTGGTCCGCAGCCCCCAGAGTATGGAGTTGAGCTCCTCTACCCAGTGCGTGTTAGATTCCTTGAGGGACCGCACTAGTCTGGGTTTGATGTCGCTCATGATTAGACCATTTTCTCGTTCGACTTGACCGTTAGTTTGAGGGTGATAGACTGAAGCATAGTCGAGCTTGATGCCCATGTTTTTGCACCAGAGTTTGACCTTGTCGCCGTGAAATTCGTGCCGTTATCAGTGATGATGCTGTGGGGGACACCGTAACGTGTAATGCGACCCTGATATGAAGTCTATCACCGGTCCGGATTCGACCGCCTTAACAGGCTTGGCCTCTATCCATTTGGTGAATTTATCCACCATGACCAAGAGGGTATTTTTGCTTGTGGGTTCCTCCTTTAAGGGGTCCAACCATGTCAAGCCCCTGCACCGCGAAGGGCCAGGTGATGGGTATAGTTTGGAGGGCAAGGTGGCATGTGGCTTTGATTAGCAAAGAGTTGGCAACCGACGCATCGTTGGACTAAGTCCCGGCATCTTCCCGGCCATCGGCCAATAGAATCTGTGACGGAAGGCCTTGCTTACAAGGGCCCGGCTGCGGCGTGGTGCCCGCCGAGTCCGCATGAATTTCAGCCGAAGATTCCGCCCTTCCTCTTCGGAGATACACCTTTGAAGGACTCGGTGGTGCTTTTCTTATAAAGCTCTCCTCATGGACTTTATTGGCTTTAGATCGCCGCACTATGCAATCGCGGCCTCATTTTGGTCCTTCTGGAAGTTCCCGCCTAGTTAGGTAGGCTAGGAATGGTTACGTCCACGGGCAATGACTGCTATTATTACGCAAATTTGAAGATGTTACTTCATTGGCAGAGCCTCAAATTGTGGCAGAATGTTCGGTGTCGGGCAGTGCTGTTGGGTCCGAGCTGTTATTTCCGGACTCCCCTTCCCATGATACGGATGGCTTGAACAGCCTCTCTAAGACGATATTGGGGGGGACGACATCGCGCTTTGCGCCAATGCGTGCCAGGACATCTGCTGCCTGATTGTTTTCCCGGGCTATATGGTGAAATTCGAGCCCTTTGAACCGAGCTGACATTTTTAGGACGGCGTTGCGATAAGCTGCCATTTTCGGATCCTTGGCATCAAAGTCTCCATTTATTTGGGATATCGCAAGGTTCGAGTCCCCGCGCACCTCTAGGCGTTGAATGCCCATGGATAACGCCATCCGGAGACCATGTAGAAGGGCCTCAGATTCGCTGCGTTGTTGGAGTCCGTATACATTATCTCGAGTACGATTGAAGCTGTATCTCTGTTGGGGACGTCGTAATGACGCCACCCTGCACCAGCCAACATTTTGGAGCCGTCGAAGTGCATGATCCAGTTGGAATATGTGTCGTACTCTTTAGGGAGTTCGGCTTCAGTCCATTCGGCGACGAAGTCGGCCAAAACTTGCGACTTAATTGCTCGCCATGGCTTATAGGTTATGTTAAACGGGAGGACCTCAATGGCCCATTTGGCAATCCGGCCCGTCGCGTCGCGGTTGTTTATAATGTCATTAAGAGGTACTTTGGAGGTTACTATTATCAAACACTCTTGAAAGTAGTGTCGAAGCTTCCGGGATGCCATAAACACCGCGTACGCTATCTTTTGATACCGTGACTTGCATGGAGTGAGGACAGTGGACACGTAGTAAACTGGTTTTTGAAGGGGAAACTTGTGTCCGTCCGTTTCTCGTTCGACAACGAGCACCGCGCTCACAACTTGATGAGTTGCGGTGATGTATAATAGCATCGGTTCGCCCATGTTGGGCGTGGCCAGGACCGGGTTTGTTGCCAATATGGCTTTTATTTCTTCGAGTCTGGCCGTGGCGGCATCCGTCCACTCGAAGTGTTCGGCATACCGGAGGAGGCGATAGAGGGGTAATGCCTTTTCTCCTATACGGGAGACGAAGCAGCTTAGAGCCGCCACGCATCCGGTCAATTTTTGTATTTGTTTGAGGTCCTTTGGGATATCCAATTGTGACAGAGCTCGGATCTTGGCTGGGTTTGCTTCAATTCCTCTACCAGATACAATGAAGCCCAAGAGCTTTCCGGCTGGTACGCCAAAAACGCATTTTTCCGAGTTAAGCTTGATGTCATATGTTCAGAGATTATCGAATGTGAGCCTCAAGTCGTCTACTAGAGTTTTGACATGCTTGGTTTTGACAACCACATCATCTACGTATGCCTCCACTGTTTTGCCGATCTGGTTTGCCAGACATGTCTGAATCATGCGCTGATATGTTGCGTCGGCGTTTTTGAGCCCGAAGGGCATTGTGTTGAAGCAGAATGGGCCGTATGGGGTGATAAATGCCGTTGCGGCTTGATCAGGTTCTGCCATCTTAATTTGATGGTAGCGAGTATCGCCGAGGAAACACAATGAATCGTGTCCTGTGGTAGCATCGATAATTTGATCGATGCGGGGGAGGGGGAAGGGATCCTTTGGGAAAGCCTTGTTGAGGTCCTTGAAATCGACACATAGGCGCCAAGATTTGTCCTTCTTTGGTACCATCACCAGGTTTGCTAGCCAGTCCGGATGTTTTATATCTCTGATGAATCCGGCCTCCAATAGTTTGGCTAGCTCCTCTCCCATGGCTTGTCTCTTAGGTTCGGAGAAACACTGAAGAGCCTATTTGACTGGCTTGAATCCTTTTAGGATGTTTAGGCTGTGCTCGGCCAGCCGGCGTGGGATTCCTGGCATGTCTGAAGGGTGCCAGGAAAAAATGTCCCAATTTTTGCGTAGGAATTCTCGTAGTGCGGCGTCTAAATCAGGGTTTAATTGTGCCCCAATGGAAGCCGTTTTTGTAGGGTCCGTTGGGTGGACTTGGAATTTGACTATTTCGCTCTCATCGGTTTAAAGGAGGTGGACTTGGATCTTTTATCAAGTATCACATCGTCCACATTTCACCGTGGAGCGCACAGCAGTCAGTTCCTCGGCCGCTAGGGCTTCGGATAGTGCCTCAAGGGCTAGTGCGGCTGTCTTATTTTCGGCGCGGAGTGCTATGTCCGGGTCACTAGCAAGAGTGATGATTCCGTTGGGCCCGGGCATTTTGAGCTTCATGTACCCGTAATGGGGTATAGCTTGAAAAATTGTGAATGCCTCTCGCCCTAATAGAGCGTGGTATCCGCTGCTGAACGGGGCCACTTGGAACATGACCTCCTCGGACCTGTAATTATCCGGTGTACCGAACACCACATCCAGTGTGATTTTACCTGTGCAGCTCGCTTCCCGACTGGGGATTATTCCTCCAAAGGTTGTGCTACTCCGCTCAATGCGGCTCCAGTCTATTTCCATTTTTCGAAGGGTTTCCTCATAAATGAGGTTCAATCCGCTGCCACCGTCCATGAGTGCTTTGGTAAGGCGAAAGCCGTCCACTATTGGAATGCGGACCAATGCTGCTGGTGCTCGGGCTGTTCGGAATTTAGGTTCATCACTGGCATTAAAGGTAATAGCCGTGTCACTCCATGGATTTATTGTTGCTACTTGGTAGACTTCGGCGACGCCATGGAGTGTTCGTTGTCGATATTGTTTGATGCAAAAGTCTCAAGACTGTTAATACCGTGACCGTATCCTTGGGCTGGTGCTCGTGGATGTCAAGTTAGAAGCTCCTCACCGCTTTTGGCCACCTGCCGGAGTATCCGACATGCTCTAAGGCTATGAGTTGGTGTAGCGCCCTCTCTGCTATGAAATTTACAGGGTCCGTTGAGCCACCCATCCAGTACGGTTCCATGCCCCGTGGGTTTTTTTTGTTTTTGGTGTTTAACCCGGGTGATTGGCGATAATGCACCCTTTTGTTTCGGACTGGGTTTGAATTCGGGGCCGGATTGTCCCAAAATCTTACTTCGGTTTTCCAGGCGCTTTCCGTCGTACAGTACTTTCATACTATGGACGCCAAGTCAGCAAAGCATGTAATTTCACGGTGACCTAAGGCGTTGAGGATTCCCATGTCCATGCAATTATTGCAGAAGAATGAAATTGTGTCTTCCTCGCGGCAGTCCTTTATCTTGTTCATAACCAGGAGGAATCTGGCCCAGTAATGATGTACTGTTTCTTCAGGCTCTTGCCTAATATTGGATAGATCGCCTATGTTCGGGTGGGCGGCTGGAATTAGATCCGAAGCCCTGCCCAATCTGAGGCTCAATGGCCAAGGAGTTTCCGAACTCGGAAGCTTGGATTCTTGGATGTTGTCCATTGAATCTAGCCCTTTGCCTGAATCTAAGTTCAGGTCTTGAGTGACGTCCTCCCCTCTGTGGGTACCCGGCTTGGAGGGATTGGGAATCCGGACATAGTTAGTCCTTAAGATAGATGAAGGGTCGCCGCGTTGTTCCTCCACCACATGAACGTGATGGGGGACCTGGGGAGAGTTAATCTCTCTTAGATTGGGTTTAGGCCTAATCTGATCATAGTCTATAGCAACTCCCAGGGCGGCGATGCGATCCAAGAGCTCGTTTACAGAAGAGAGCTCCATCGGATCTAACTGCTCGGCGAGTTCCAAGTCGACGTGAAGATTGCTTTTGATGACCCGAGAAGTCATCGTCGGCGCGGCGGCCGAACAGGCGGTCAAAAGAAAACCACCTAGCCGGAGAGTTTGGCCGATAGCCAAAGCTCCTTTAGCAACAGAGCCGTCTTTAAAGACGGGATGAGGCATCCTTCCTGATGGCGACAAAGACAATGGAACTCTCAATGAAAGCACCAATGTCGGTGTCAAAACCGCGGATCTTGGGTAGGGGGTCCCGAATCAAGGCGTCTAGGCGGATAGTAACAGGAGACAAGGGACACGATGTTTTTATCTGTGTTCGGGCCCTCTCGATGGAGGTAAAACCCTACTCCTGCTTGATTAATATTGATGATATGGGTAGTACAAGAGTAGATCTACCACGAGATCAGAGAGGCTAAACCCTAGAAGCTAGCCTATGGTATGATTGTTGTTCGTCCTACGGACTAAAACCCTCCGGTTTATATAGACATCGGAGAGGGTTAGGGTTACACAGGGTCGGTTACAATGGAAGGAGATCTTCATATCCGTATCGCCAAGCTTGCCTTCCACGCCAAGGAAAGTCCCATCCGGACATGGGACGAAGTCTTCAATCTTGTATCTTCATAGTCCAGGAGTCTGGCCGAAGGTTGTAGTTCGGCTATCCGGACACCCCCTAATCCGGGACTCCCTCAGTAGCCCCCGAACTAGGCTTCAATGACGATGAGTCTGGCGCGCAGATTTGTCTTCGGCATTGCAAGGCGGGTTCTTCTCCAAATTCTGTGTACCTGTTAAATAGTGTCCGGCTTTTCGTGAATATTGCGCTCCTTGGCTTCCACGCCCAATAATGGTCGTCTTCCACGTGTCAAACGAATGCGAAAAGCCAGGGTGTTTTTACTTTTACCCCCCTAGCTGCGCAAATAAGCTGCCTCATAAAAGAGACGAGGATTTAGATCCGAATCACACCATCTCCCCTTCGCAAGCGTTCATCGGAGCGCATCTCACAGAAATCCATTCCATCATGGCCAGTCGACGCAACTCCTCCTCTTGCCTTGCCAGCCCTGAGCCTGGAGATTGGGAGAGATGTTCCGTCCCACACAGCGAGCCAGTGACGCTCCAAACCAAGGGATTTCTTCCCCCAGCCTTCATGGTTCCGGTTCGAGCCGGACTCGCCACCTATAATGGCGGAAAGCAGGCGAAGGCCCCCAATCCCTCCAAAGGAGAGCGGGTATGCCTTGTCCCTTACTTAATAAGAGGGCTCGGATTTCCAATTCATCCGTTTCTCCGGGGGCTCCTGGAGTTCTACGGCCTCCAGCTGCACAACCTTACGCCTGCCTCCATATTGCATATCGCAGGCTTTGTAGCCCTTTGCAAGCTGTTCTTGGGCGTCGAGGCTCACTTATAGGTGTCAATGTCAGACATTCCCCGTGTTGCTCGGAACGATGGATGGCACAGGGCCTACTCCATCGCGCGATGGAGGCCACTGCTTCTTTGGGAGAAGAGGCAGGGCTGGCTGCCTGGATGTGCTCTAATTTGAGGTAACAACTGAATCTTGTCAGATACTAGTTAAATTCGAGCTATGGGTGTGAAGCACTGATGTGCCAGTACATTTGATTGTGACCTATTCTTTTTTTTAGCTGAACTTTTTTTAGAAAGGGTTGTACGTCAACTTAATGTTCCAGCAAAACTTATATATTGTGTTGTCTGTCTGTTTTCTTTGCACAGCATATAAGATATTTCCCCATCATTGATAAAGACGATGAACCATTACGTACGAGTTCGTTGGTTTCAACATAGCCCTACCCATAGTGATCCACTGCTTCCACCCTGATTGTGCCGCCTGCGTGAAATTTTAGTATGCAAGTTCAGTGTGCTATGATGTTCTATATGATTGTGTCAACTATTTAAGTTTTTACTGAGCATCATCAATGCATATGGCTGAAAGATGTATTTACGAGCATCAACCGATGGGTCTCTCTCTCTCAATATGGGCGTTCTGGGAACGGGGGTCCCCAGACTTGCCTACCTGCGGCCCGCGGAGTGGCTCCACTAACGGCCTGGTTCGGCCCATCTTCACCAGCAAACACTCAAGACCATCGCGAGGGGCCAAGCCTTGCGAGGCGGGCGACACAAGACCTCCTTAGGGGCAGCCTCACTAGGCTGGCTCATGAGGATCAGAGAGATCAAGGCGAGGGGCACCTCGTGAGGTTCCCGTGACGTGAGCCATGACGACCAAGGCCAAGCGGGCGCGAGGCGGATGCCAGCAGGCGCAGAGTACTGGTTTCCTATCCGGTGCTAAAGGAGCAGGCGCAGGCGAGGAGTCCTGAGGCATCAGACAAAGGTTTCCATATCGGTGCAATGAGACCAAGACCAGCAGGACGACAGGATGGAGGTCATCGCGGAGCCCATGACGGCGCCACTACCAGAGCCTTTGGCAGGCGAAGACCACCTTTTGTCAGGATAGCTTGTACTAGTTATACCCCTTCAAATTGGCCGTTGTGGGATCCCTTCCCGCCTAATATTTGGGAAGAGCACCCGGGCCTCTATAAATAGGACTAGCCACCACTGTAGAAGGCAACTGATCTTGGATCAGATCCATTCCATCCACACACACACAAGCTCACCGAGCTCAAGAACACCTCTCCTCAAGAGGTAGTTCTTCCCTTGTACTTGTTCATCCCAGCCTACAAGGCAATCCACCACGCCACACTGGAGTAGGGTATTACACCACATCGGTGGCCCGAACCAGTATAAACTCTTGTTTCCCTTGTTCCTCGGGTTTGGCGAGCTGGGCTTTGAGACCGTGGTGAGAGCATGAGCTAGGGGGAGAGAGATCTTCGTGCGCACCACAGAGTTCCAACCTGAAGGGTTTTGTCGGAACCCGTAATCCAACATTTGGCGCGCCAGGTAGGGGGTGCGCCGAAGTTCGCCCCTCCGCCGGCACTGCCTCCCCGTCCTGTCCCCATGGCCAGCGTTGCTCCTCCGATTGGGTCAACAGACGCCCACGATGGCAACAGGGGGCTCAGAGCTTTCGCCCCTGCCTTGTGGTGGGCGCAGCGGCCACCCAAGTTCAAACCGGAGATGCCGCCACGCTACGAAGGCGCGGCGAATCCGTCGGCCTTCCTGCTAGCATATGAGGAGGCCGTCCTGGAAGCTGGAGGCGACGATAAAGTCATGGCCAACTGGTTTCCCATGGCCCTCACTGGCGCACCGCGCGCCTGGCTGCTCGACCTCCCAGGATCCTCTATGGCCTCTTGGGAGGAGCTGCACGGCCTCTTCGTCGCGCGCTTTGCGGCACCGGCGCCTTCGCTGCTGCAGCCCTCCTCGATGGCTCGCAAGCACCACCCTCGGACCGTCACACCAAGCAGTTCTTCTGGCAAATCGGCGCCGCCTCTATGCAGGAAGGAGCTCCTCCAGGATGGGCGGCGCCCAAGGCCGACCTCACCTTCGACTCGGGGGATCACCCAGTCACCACTTCCAGCTCGGGCGTGCTCCCATTGCTTTTCACACCCACCATCTACAACGTAGCCGTCACCAAAACCCTCATCGACGGTGGGGAAGGCCTTAATGTGCTCTCCATGGAAGCTTTTGGCTTGCTTCACGTGCTGCATGAACGGCTCCATCCCACCAGGCCCTTCTACGGAGTCGGCAACGTATCCACCAGCCCCCTAGGGCAGATCCGCCTTCCTGTGACCTTCCGCACTTGTGACAACTACCGCACTGAGCTGATCTACTTCGACATCGCCCGCATCGGCCTCCCATACAATGCCATCCTCGGGTACCCGGCCCTGGCTCAGTTTATGGCGGCGACCCATCCAACCTACAACCATATGAAGATGCCTGGGAGCAACAGCGTCCTAACCGTGGTGGGGGACACCAAGGAGGCTCTGACAACACTCAAGCTTGCCTTCAAGGCCGCCGCGGCAGCACGCCCGGCTGACGAGGCCACCCCCGGCACTAAGGAGGCCGCGCCGGCTAAGAAGAAGCAGCTGTTCACTCAAGATCGGGCCGAAACAAAGCAAGTACTGGTTGAGGAAGGTGGACCCTCAGGAGCCACCTTTACCATAGGCGCCAACTCGACCCAGATCAAGAGGAGGCATTAGTGAAGTTCTTGCACGCGAACAAGGAGGTATTCGCCTGGGAACCCAAGCAGCTGGTAGGGGTCCCGAGGGGGGTAATCGAGCATCACTTAAGGGTGTGCGCCAATGTGCCCCAGTGAAGCAGAAGGCATGGCGACAGTCCACGAAGAAGCAGTCCTTCATCGTTCAGGAAACCCGCAAGCTGGAGGTAGCAGGTGTCATTCACGAGGTCCGATACCCAGAGTAGCTGGCGAACCCCGTCGTCGTGCCAAAGAAAGGCGGGAAGGAGCGCATGTGTGTCGACTTCACCAACCTCAACAAGACATGTTCCCGCTTCCACGCATTGACCAGATCGTCGACTCCACCACCGAGTGCCACTTGCTGTGTTTCCTGGACGCGTTCTCAAGCTACCACCAGATCAAGATGGCAGTGGAGGATGTGGAGAAGACGGCTTTCCTAACCCCGTGCGGGCTATACTGCTACACTTGCATGCCATTCTGGCTGCGCAATGCAGGGGCGACCTTCCAACGGCTGATGCACATCACCCTATGTCAGCAGCTCGGGAGAAACGCTGAAGCCTACGTCGACGACATCCTGGTAAAATCCCAGGAGGCGAGAACTCTGATTCAGGACCTGGAGGAGACCTTCGCAAGCCTGCGCCAGGTGGACCTGCGGCTTAACTCAGAGAAGTGTGTGTTCAGCATTCCCTCCGGCAAGCTGATGGGCTTCCTCGTGTCCCACAGGGGGATTGAGGCTAACCCAGAGAAGGTCAAGGCAATAGAAGACATGAGCCCGCCGCAAACTCTCAAGGAAATGCAGAAGCTTGCGGCTGCGTGACCCCGCTGGGGTGCTTCATCTCCAAACTGCGGGAGCGCGCCCTGCTATTCTTCAAGCTGATGAGGAGGAAGGGACCGTTCGAATGGACCCCGGAGGCCGACCTGGCGTTTCAAGACCTCAAGAGATACCTGACCATCCCTCCGGTGATGGTGGCACCTCGTCCCCTCGAGCCCCTAGTGCTTTACCTAGCCGCCACTCCCCACTCCGCTAGCGCACCGCTGGTGGCGGTTCGGGAAGAGCGCTAGGCCAAGAATCCACCGCAACGTGCCGCACTTTCGACCAGGGCGACGCAGCACCAAGATGGCGCCCCAAGGGCTGCAACAACGACGGTGAACGATCAGACCCAGCAAGACGGTGTCATCGGGATTGCACGGGCCCCAACGGATGACCATGCTCTTGAGGTCCCATCACCTCAAGAAACGCCCCAATCTCCGACAGCGAAGGCTCCATCTACGCTCCCGCCCTCGTCGAGCACCCTGTCGGAGTAAATGACTACGGGTAGCCTAGCCGGCTTCCCCTGGGACTTTTGAAAAAATTACAAGCAAATCAAGCCGTCCAACATCCAAGACGCAGGGCCACCTTCCCTCGGCCGGCTGCCCCTTAGGCCGGCTTTTAGGAGGCGGCCCGGCCCCAAAACCTACAAAGAGAAAGCCACGGGAGGGTCGGCTCCCAAGGAGCCGGCTACCAGAGGGCCGACTCCGCGGAGCCGGCCATGAAAGGGCCGACTCCAAGAAGCCGGCCCCCCCAGCAAGCGGCCAAGGCCGCACCCTCAGAATCTGCACCCACATAACGGTGATGAGACGGGGCGTGGCTACAGTGAATCCTGCCACCCCCGCATCCCGGAGCGCGCGTGGCTATAGTACGCCGTACGGGGCAGCCATCACCCGTCCGGCACGGCACTGTTACCATGTTGACCATGACATCACCCACAACAGGCTGTCAGTACGACCCGCAGGCGGCGGGCCCCTCCGGTCAGAGAGATGCCCGAAGGCGGCTCGGCTTCCCCCAGTCGGCCTAAGATATGGCCGGCTTCCCATAGCCGGCTTGTTCCCTCCCTCGAAGGAAGCGCCTCATTAAGGAGGCGTCACTGTAGCCATGCTTACCCCGACAAAGCCCTCGTCATCAGGATTGAGGCAACAGTAACCAGCCCCGGACAAGGCCCTCAATGGTGGGGCCAGCTTGTCGCCCAAGAAGCCGGCAGCCGGCGGGACCCACCAGTCGGCGGGCCCCAGCGGCCGGCGGAGAAGCCGGCGAGCATGGACACTGACGGCTAGGGCCCGTGCCTAGCCGGATTACCGTTGTACCCCTGGGGGGTAGGCCTATATAAACCCCCCAGGGCACCCATGCAAAGGGTTAATCTCTTAGAGTTTTAGACACCAGATAGAGGGAAGAGGAGAGCTAGCTGTGCCCTTCTTCATCCTCTCACCAAACAGCTCAAGGAGCCTCTTGTAGCCACTTGATCACCGAGTGACCATGCGGAGACCCCGCAGAGCAGCAGTAGGGGTGTTATCTCCACGGAGAGCCCCGAAGCTGGGTAAGATTCGCCGGCGTGCATGTCTTCGCCTCATCCCGTTTCCAGGCACCGGCGACGTCTTATTGGCTCCCACAATGATAAGCCAGCCGTTGGCATATGTTGCACCTACCACCCGACACACCCAGTGTACTTCGTCAGTACGGTGCTGCGGGGCGCGAGAGCACGGTATCCCATGCCGCAGAAACTTCTGCTTGCGCTCCTGGTGGCCTCACGCAAGCTGCGCCACTACTTCCAAGGACACCCAATCAAGGTCGTCTCAACCTATCCATTGGAAAGGGTGCTCCAGAGCCCCAATGCCGTGGGAAGGGTCGCCGAGTGGAACATTGAGCTACAGGCATTTCAGCTTGAGTTCAGCACAACCAGGGCCATCAAGGGGGCCACCCTCGCTGACTTCGTGGCCGAATGGATTGACGCCCCGGAACCTGAAGTCGGCGAGAGCCGATCGCTCTCGCCGGGAAGTGAAGCACCAGATGGTTGGGTCATGTATTTCGACGGCGCCTTCGCACGCCAAGGCGCGGGGGCTGGAGCCGTGCTCATCTCGCCCACCCAAGACAAGCTCTACTATGCTATGCAGCTCTGCTTCCAGCGGGGCGAGAAGGTCTCCAACAACATTGCAGAGTACGAGGGGTTGATCGTCGGCCTCAAGGCAACCGCGGCCTTGGGAGTGAAGCGTCCCACCATCAGGGGCGACTCCCAGCTCCTCGTCATCTTCTCTAACAAGGTTTAAGAGCCAAGAGACGAGCACACGGAAGCATACCTCGCGGAGGTGCGCAAGATGGAGAAGCAATTCTTGGTCCTGGAACTGCAGCATGTACCGCGCGGCACCAGCAAAGAGGCCGACGAGATCACTAAGAGGGCGTCAAAGCGTCAGCCCCAAGAACCCGGCGTCTTTGAGGAGCGACTCTTCAAGCCCTCGGCGGCCCCCCTGCCATCGGACTCGTACCGACTCAGGAGGAGCTCCCCGCGCCACCAACCTCAGGGGCCCCCGCCTGTGGCCCGACTTCAGGGGCTCGCTTGGCGCTCGAGCCCAGGAGGGGTGCTGACCGAAGAGTTCAGGCATACTTGGTGTGGGGGACGCTGCCAGAGAAGGAGGAGGATGCAGAGCGTGTGGCCCGGCAAGCCACGGCATACTACATCCAAGATGGTGAGCTCTACAGAAAACGGCCGAATGATGTTTCCATACGTTGTATCTCCAGGAAGCAAGGTGGCGACCTGTTAGCCGACATACACGACGGAGATCACTGGCACCACTCATCATCGTGCACCCTGTTTGGCAAGGCATTTCGCAGCAGGGTCTACTGGCCCACGGCACTCAACGACGCAGCCGATCTAGTGAAATCCTGCGAGGCCTGCCAATTCCATGCCAAGCAGATCCACCAGCCAGCTCAGGGCCTCCAGACTATCCCGCTCTCATGACCATTCACAGTCTGGGGCTGGATATCCTAGGCCCGTTCCCTCGAGCACCTGGGGGCTACCGCTACCTCTATGTCGCCATCGAAAAGTTCACCAAATGGGCATAGGTGGAGGCCGTCCGCACCATCCCAGCCGGGTCCGCAGTTAAGTTCATCAAGGGCCTCATGAGCCGGTTTGAGGTCCCTAATCGCATCATCACCGACAACGGCTCGCAGTTCACTAGCAATCTCTTCAAGACATATTGTGCTAACCTTGGAGCATCAGTAGCACACCCCAGGAGCAATGGCCAGGCCGAGCGCGCCAACGCGGAGGTCCTGAGAGGCTTCAAGACCAGAACATTCAAGAAGAAGCTTGAGGCCTGCGGTAGGGGATGGCACGACGAGCTCCAGTACGTGCTATGGTCCATCCGCACCACGGCCACCAAACCAACAGGCGAGACCCCGTTCTTCCTCATCTACGGAGCTGAAGCAGTCCTCCCTCACGAGGTCAAGCATCGCTCCGCGCGTGTCCTGGCGTTCGACGAAGCGCACTAGGACGCCATGCGGGGTATGGACCTCGTGATGGGGGAGGAGCGCCGCCGCCAAGCGTCGCTCCGGGCGGCAAGGTACCAGCAGGCACTGCGACGGTATCACAGCCGCAGCATCCGCTCCAGGACGCTTGATGTGTGCGATCTTGTCGTAAGGCGGGTGCTCTCTAGGGAAGGGCTGCATAGACTCTCACCCACGTGGGAAGGCCCGTTTAGGATTGCCCACGTCTCCAGGTCTGGCGCCGTGCGCCTAGAGACACAGGACAGGATTGCCCATCCAGAACGCGTGGAACATCCAGCACCTCCGGAAGTTCTACCCATGAAGCAAGGCCCAGTGCCTATGAAGGTCTCCGCCCGTGACACTCTCACGTAATAATGAGTGGGGCTGTACACACCCTGGAGTCTCCGGAGTGCTTCCCTCATGCCTCGGGGGCTCCCTCCCACGTCCTAGTGGCAACACTTAGCTCCGCGCTAGTGAAAAGACTAGACTAGGTGACGGACGCGGCTGTTCATTTGCCTTACGTGGTTGGCTTGCCCCTCTTTAATGGAAATTTGAATTCTGGTGTTTCTTGTTGGCTTGGTTCGATTCCCTTTTCTCTATGTTTCTTCCCTCGGTTCTCCGTTTTGACCGGCACTCTCCCTCGCACGCCTCGCGAGGGGGCTGGACAGGTGCGCGCGTAAGCGCTTCCCCTGGTCTTCTTGAGGCACCCTCGTTCAAGCTCGCAACAGGCGCACCCCCCCCTCTTTTAAGTCTATGCCCCACGGGTACTGCGATGTGGTGCGCTGGGCCATGACCGGCCACGCCTGGGGCCCTTAGCAAGGAAGAATAAGGGCTTCTTAACGAATTTTTGCAGTATCTCGACGCCCCCAAGTTCGCAGCAGGGAGGTCTCATCAAGTGCTGGGAGATGCGCGCCTCACGAGGTGGAAACTACTTCAGACACAACGAGCTAAGTTATCTTTACATGCCTATGCAAAGCACTGATGCTATAGCACAACTTGGAAGTGATAAACATAGCAAAATGCAGGAAAAGTGTTATGGTTCATCATACGCCCCCGTGGGGCCCCATACTTGTTCTTTGTGATGCAGGAAGAAAAAAAAAGAGGGAAACAGGCAAAAGCGGTCCCGACACCCGCGGCTACTCCCGAGAATCAGCTCCCAGCGCTCCCCCAAACTTAGCAAGAGCCCTCCTCGCACTTCACCAAGGCGCGACGACGGCATGACCCGCCACCATCCTCAAAACGAGTGCGACGACGGGGAGGTTGGTCGTAGCCGCAGCTGCTGGAGCTTTCGCTGGATGAGGAGCCGCCGGTGATGGACGAGTCATGGACATCACCGAGGGCGAGCTCGCCCTCGTCCTCGTCGCGGCCGTCGCCAAGGCCAAGCACTTCGTCACCCTCGCTGTCTTCAGGGCCGCACCCAGCGCGGCGACCATCTTCCCTGAACACCCTCATGAAGAGGGTCGCAGCACCATCATACTTGAAGTGGAGGGTGCACCGCCTACCCAGGCCGCGCGTGCGGGCAAAATGTCTGCCAGCCATGAGGCAGGGCTATGTTGCCCACAATGGAGATCTCCATCGTGACCCACGAGGCCTTGCTGCAGCAGTCGGCCACCTACAGCTAGATGCCGCCGGGACCCGAAGTCGCTAGCTCTCCGGCAAAGGAGCACGGAAGCTGGAGCCAGGTGCCGGTTGGGTTCTCCGACCACACAATGAAATCCGGCAGCACCTCCGCCAAGTGGAAGCGTGGCCGAGGAGGCCTAGTGACCATGGTGCACCTCCCCTCGTCGACGGGACCGCCGCGCCCCAAGAGGCTTCCACTAGGAGGAGAAACGCCGCCTCAGATGCCCAGAGCGGCACCGGGCCCCGAAGAGACTCGTCCTCACCCACGAGGAACCACAACAGGGGTCACGGCATGCTTACGAGGGCGAACGCGCCCCCTCTTGGGCGGAGGAGAGCCGGGCCCCTCTTGGCGAGCCTTCCCTTTCTCCGCGGCCGAGATCCTCTTCGTTGGCGCCATGGGTGCCACTGCTAGCAGTGAAGCAAGGAAGAAGAAGCAAGCAGAAGGAAGGAAGAGACGGGCGACGGGGGCTCCACCCCCTCCCCATTTATTGAAGGAGGAGGCCAACCGACGACGCCCATGATCGCAGGTAATGATGGCTTTTCTGCATGCACTAGGGACTCGTCAAGTCGGGCAGTTGCTGAGGCAGCGTGGAGAAGCGGAGACGCCCACGACCCATCAGTCGCCACACGTCATTCAAGGCCGCAGGCAGTTGGGGCCCGCGGCACTCCGCACTGGCCCCTTGGCTTCGCCTCGAGGCCAAGTCCGAGCGCGCCTTGGGCTCGGGGGCTACTGTCGGCATTCTGGGAACGGGGGTCCCCAGACTTGCCTGCCTGCGGCCCGCGGTGTTGCTCCACTAATGGCCTGGTACGGCCCATCTTCACCAGCAAACACTCAAGACCCTCGCTAGGGTCCAAGCCTCACGAGGCGGGCGACACAAGAGCTCCTCAGGGGCAGCCTCACTAGGCTGGCTCGCGAGGAGCGGAGAGGCCAAGGCGAGGGGCACCTTGTGAGGTTCCGTGATGTGAGCCATGACATCCAAGGCCAAGAGGGCGCCAGGCGGACAACACGGGCACAGATTATTGGTTTCCTCTTCGGTGCTAAAGGAGCAGGCACAGGTGAGGAGTCCCGAGGCATCAGACAAAGGTTTCCATATCGGTGCAACGAGACCAAGACCAGCAGGCAGGATGGAGGTCATCGCGGAGCCCACGACGGCGTCACCACCAGAGCCTTTGGCAGGCGAAGACCACCTTTTGTCAGGATAGCTTGTACTAGATGTCCCCCTTCAAATCGGCCATTGTGGGATCCCTTCCCGCCTAATATTTGGGAAGAGGACCCGGGCCTCTATAAATAAGACTAGCCACCATCGTAGAAGGCAACTGATCTTGGATCAGATCCATTCCATCCACACACACACACACAAGCTCACCAAGCTCATGAACACCTCTCCTCAAAAGGTAGTTCTTCCCTTGTACTTGTTCATCCCAGCCTACAAGGCAATCCATCACACCACACTTGAGTAGGGTATTACACCACATCGGTGGCCCGAACAGGTATAAAATCTTGTGTCCCTTGTTCCTCGGGTTCGGCGAGCTAGGCTTTGAGATCGTGGTGAGAGCTTGACCTAGGGGGAGAGAGATCTTCGTGCGCACCCTAGAGTTGGAACCTCAAGGGTTTTGCCAGAACCTGTAATCCGACACAGACACACACACGCACACAAACACACACACACATACGCGCGCGCACACACACACAAGCACACACACACACGCACAAACACACAAGTGGGACCGTTGAATTATTTCTTCACTCGTGACAGCTTTTAATTAGGTTCCACTGTACTCTAACTTTTTTCTTAAGTTATTAACTGAGCTCAGTGACTTCAAAAAGTTGTGCAAAAGCCTTGTTTGGGCCTTTCCTGTGTCGCTGAATGTGGGTTGAGTAGCCATGTAAGGTTGTATTGTACTACGCAAGCCTTTTTTTCAACATCAGCAATGCAGCTGGGCCGACAGTTGTACACAATCCGGGTCAACTTATTATTCTCCGCCTCGCTGGGCTGCAAATCTTTCCTAGGAGGGATGCATTAGGCTTAACAAGAAAATGGGCTTTAAGAAATAATAAATGGGATGTAATTATAAAAACTGGGCAGTAACTATAAAAAATGCACCAAACACGTAATTAGTTTATAAAATATTACTTTTGGATTTTGAAAATTTTAATTTCATTAATTGTTGCGCGCGCAATGTTTCGTTGGATTTTTTACGTAATAAAAATTTATATTGAAATTGTATTTAATCTGACTAGAAATTTCGGGATAAAAATATTTCGGATCCCATCAAAATCTGGGAAATTTTATTGAATTCTGTTTGAACGGTTGGTTGAAATTATTAATCGTTGTCCTAGCTAGAAAATGGGATGTACTTTCAACAAACTGTAAATGGGCTGTGGTAAATTCCATTAGAATTCAAACATGGGTTGTACATTCTTACAAATGGCAAATGGGCTATAAGTTCTCTGCCACACACTTGTGGGCCTACTAAGTTGATGCGTCCCCTAAAAAAGTAAGTTGACGCGTATGCAAGGCTTTGTCAACTTATAGTCAACACACGGTTCTAGCAGTAGTGTCTGTTGGATGTCCATCCAACGGATGTCGTGCTTCTTCTTCAATCTCGGATATTCTAGCTTCAGCCGCCCAAAAAATGATTCCTCCCCCTGACATCTGGGGCGCACCGTTTCGGAGGCTGACCTGTGGGCCTACTAAGTTTACGCGTACCAAGGGCTTTGTCAAGTTAGTCAATATAAACGATTCTAGCTGCAGTGACCGTACAATGTCCATCAAACGGCCTTTGTGATTCTTCAACCTCTGGTCTTCTTGCTCCAACCGCCCAAATCAGCGCCGGGCATGCCGCCTGCTCCTGCCTTCCATGGCCGGCTGTGCTGCCGTGGAGGCCTCACCGCCCCCTACCACTCCCACGCTGGAAGGCCCTGCGGCGACGGTAGCCTCACACCGCAGCCGAACTAGTGAACCCTCGTACTCCTCTCCACGTGGGCATCCACTGCCACGTCTTCCCTGGCTCTGCATCATCCCCTTCCTAGGCCTCACCGTCGTCCACTGATACGTCTCCAGCGTAACTATAATTTTTTATTGTTCCATGTTGTTATATTATCAATCTTGGATGTTTTATAATCATTTTATATCATTTTTGGTATTAACCTACTGACATAGAGCCAAGTGCCAGGTGTTGTTCCATGTTTTTACATCACAGAAAATCAATACCAGACAGAGTCCAAATGCCATGAAACTCCATGATGATTTTTTATGGGCTAGAAGGAACACAATGGGCTCGGCTGCGCTGGGGTGCCGAGGAGGCACAACCCACCGGTAGCGCGCCAGAGGCCAGTGCGCGCCTCGGTGGGTTGTGCCCACCTCGGGTGCCCCCCAGGCTGCCTCTTTGCTCTATAAATACCCTAATATTCCAGAAACCCTAGGGGAGTCAACGAAATATTTATCTAGCCGCCGTAGAGTCCAAAACCACCAGATCCAATCTAGACACCATGTCGGATGGGTTTCACCACCTCCATTGGTGCCTCTCCGATGATGCATGAGTAGTTCTATGTAGACCTTCGGGGTCCGTAGTTAGTAGCTAGATGGCTTTCTCTCTCTCTAAATTCTCAACACAATGATCTCATGGAGATCCTTATGATGTAACTCTTTTGCGGTGTGTTTGTTGGGATCTGATGAACTTCGAGTTTATGATCATGGAAGTTATTTGAGTTTCTTTGATCTCTTATATCCATGATTGCTTGTAGCCTCGTATTTATTCTCCGATATTTGGGTTTTGTTTGGACAACTTGATCTATTTATCTTGCAATGGGAAGTGGTGCCCGGTAGTGGGTTCGATCTTACGATGCTTGATCCCAGTGACAGAAAGGGAAACGACACGTATGTATCGTTGCTACTATGGATAAAACGATGGGGTATATCTCTATATAGATAGATCTTGTCTACATCATGTCATCGTTCTTATTGCATTACTCTGTTCTTCCATGAACATAATACACTAGATGCATGCTGGATAGCGTCGATGTGTGGAGTAATAGTAGTAGATGCAGGCAGGAGTCGGTCTACGAATCTAGGACGTGATGCCTATATAATGATCATTGCCTGGATATCATCTTGAGTATTTGAAGTTCTATCAATTGCCCAACAGTAATTTGTTCACCCACCGTTTGCTATTTTTCTCGAGAGAAGCCACTAGTGAAACCTACAACCCCCGTGTCTTCTTTCTCATATATTTGCCTTTGCGATCTACTTTTTCCTTGCATTTATTTTCAGATCTATTAAACCAAAAATAAAAAAATATCTTGCTGCATTTTATTTCTATTTATTTTATTTGGCGTTCGATCTATCAAATTATTACCACTTATTCCCGTCCAAGACGCCTTTCCGCGCCACATTACTGAAAGGGATTGACAACCCCTTTAACACGTCGGGTTGCGAGGTGTTGTTATTTGTGTGCTGGGGCTGTTTACGTTGTGTTGCTTGGTTCTCCTACTGGTTCGATAACCTTGGTTTCATATCTGATGGAAATACCTACCACTGCTATGATGCATCATCCCTTCCTCTTTGGGGAAATACCGACGTAGCTTCAAGCGACATCAAAAGGAATTTCTAGCGCCATTGCCGGGGAGGATCTTCAACATATACGAGGTTCCTAATCACAAATCTCATCTCCTCGCAATTTACATTATTTTCCATTTACCTCTCATTTTCCTCTCCCTCACTTCCCAAAAATTTGCCATTTTATTCGCCCTCTTTTTCGTTCGCCTTTTTCTCGTCGGATCTATATTTTTGCTTGCAATCTTGTTTGCTATCTTTGCTTATGTTGCCATGTGCCTTCTATTTGCTTGCATCTTCGCTTGCTAAAAATCTATTGATATGGATCCTCATCCACTTGCTAATCTTTTCAAAAGATCCAATTATGATGAACCAATTGCTAGTGATTTGAGTGCACTAGATTATCTCTATGAAGTTTTGCTTGAGAATCGTGAATCTGAAAATTGTGATGAAGAAATTTACGAAGGTATTGATGATAGCTCCTTGAATGAAAAGCATGATTGCAATAATTTTACAATAAATTATGTTAATGTCAATTGTGCTAATAATATGCAAAACCCCAAGCTTGGGGATGCTTGTTTTGTCATGTCCTCTACTTAATGCAATGATCATAATTGGGGTGATAATGTTTCTTATGATCTTCAAAATTTATTTAAGCCTCATGATGAATATGTTTGCGATAATATTGAAAGTGGGTTTGAAAGAGTGCCAACTTTAGCTAAAAATAATCCCACATATTTGGAGAGTGTTCAATCTTATGAAATTTTTGATGAAAGTGGGTTTGGAGAGGTCATGACTTTATTTGATGATCCCACTATTTTGGAAGAGTCTCAACCTTGCATGCATGTGGATCATAAAGAGAAAATTTTATGTGATAGTATATTATTGAATTTGATTATGATCCTACATATAATTATTATGAGAGAGGAAAATATGGTTGTAGAAATTTTCATGTTATTAAATTTCCTCGTTGTGTTGAGATTGTCAATGTTTTATTCCTCTCCTTTGCACATGCTAGATATTTCTTGTCTTGATAATTTGTTTTCCTGTAAAATCCCTATGCATCGGAAGGATGTTAGACTTAAATGTGTTTGTCACATGTTTCATGATGTTCTCTTTGTGTTTCAATTATTATCTTTCGTATGAGCATCGTTGAAATCTTATGCCTAGCTAAGGGCGTAAAACTATAGCGCTTGTTGGTAGGCAACCCAATGAATAAAATTTATTTTTGCTTTTTTCTTTATGTCTTGAGTGTTAGCACAATTATGCTACTGTTATGATTGTGTTTTTTGTGTTTTAATTACTGTTTGTGCCAAGTAGAACCAATAGGATCTTCTTGGGTGATAGTTTTTTGATCTTGCTGAAAAAGACAGAAACTTTGTGCTCACGAAAATAATTGTTAAAAATAACCAGAACGTGATAAAATGCTAATTATTTGTGCAGAAGATTAATATACAAATTACCCAGGTCATCCTAGTTTTTCAGAATTTTTGGATTTACAGAAGTATTCGAACAAATCAGATTTCTACAGACTGTTCTGTTTTGACAGATTCCGTTTTCTTTGTGTTGTGTGCTTATTTTCATGGCTCTATGGTTTTCTTTGATGAGTTTTTACCATAGAAAAGTTCCAATACAGTAATAAGAATTTTTTTGATACAGAAATTATAGTAGTGATTTATTTTTCTTACACTAACGGATCTCACGAAGATTTTGTTGAGTTTTGTGTGATTGAAGTTTTCAAGTTTTGGGTTATCTTACGATGGATGAAGGAAGGATAGAACTATCGGTATTTTACACGAAGATATATTTTTATTCGTCACATTATATGTGTTTTGCTAGGAGCGTCTTGTATGATGTGAGTATTTGCTTCTTTTATTTTGTGTTTTATGTCATCAATCCTTGCTGGACTCACTTATTTGGGAGAGACAAAATTATGTCATGACTTGTTAGGATTGCTCTCTTTGCTTCACTTAAATTTTTTATGAGCAATAGGACTTGCTCTAGTGCTTCACTTGTATCTTTTTTAGCATGGTGTGCTTAGTATTTTTGAAGAAATGCTCTCTTGCTTCACTCAGATTTATTTGAGAGTTAGTAAAATTTTGAAAAAAATCTCTCTTCCTTCACTTAAATTATTTCGAGAGAAATAAGAAAAATTATGCTCATGATCTTCACTTATATTTGTTTGAGCTTATGAAAAGCAACACATGAAAATTAGTCCCAAAGTGATAGATATCCAAGAAGGATATAATAAAAACTTTCATGAAGATCACTGGACAAAATAAACTTGATTCTTAGTAATAATTTTGAGATATGATGATGTGATATGTGAGTTATGTTGATGAGTAATTATGCTTTAGTAAGAATATTGGTGTTAAGGTTTGTGATTCCCTATGCAAGTACGAAAGTCAATAGTCATGCAATGAAAATTATATCCTACTTGTGGTGCATTATTCGGTGTTATTTATGCTTAATGCTTGCTAGTGAGATTATCCGTTTCTTGGTTGGTTGCTTCCCAATCTTTTTCTAGCCTTCACTTTGCACCAAGTATGATCTCTACTTGTGCATCCAAAATCCTTTAAACCAGTTTTGCCACATGAGTCCACTATATCTACCTATATGCGGTATTCTTTTGCCGTACTAAGAAAATTTGCATGTGCCATCTCTAATTTTCAAAATAAAGTTCTCTTTTGTGTGTTTGTTTCGCTCACGGAGCGGTGAGGGTGGCTAATATTTTCCATGCTGGATGTATTATTCTCATGATGAGTGTTTATTCACTTGTCATTGCACGAGAGTAAGGCAAAGGTCTTAGGGATGCCCAGTTCTGAAATGCAAAAATGAATTTACATTATGTTGTCAAATAATAAATTTCTTGGAACGTGTTGGTATGGAGGGCACCCATGGATACGGTTAGCCATGGAAATTGAAAGTATGGTGGAAAAAGGAATAAACTTTATTTTTTGTTTGGGAACCGCCTATGGCATATCTAGCATGGAAAGTGTTGGGAACTCTAAGGCTGCGCTTGGTTCGTCGTTTCTCCGCCGAATTTATTTTCCACTTGTAACCTCTTACACCCGTATTAAACTGGCTACCTGTAAAAACCGGGCGGAAAGAAAACGGAGCGTGGGAGCTGTGTATTAGTTTTCCAGGCGGAAGGCACTAACCGGCCGTTTTTTCCGGATCTAAACGACCAACCAAGCGGCAGTTTCGAAAAGCACGTATTGATTTTTCGGCTGGATGTTTTACGCCTGTAATCGTCCCTGAAACGACAATCCAATCACGCCCTAAGTCATTTTCGTTGGTGGGATGGATACACCTCTCAAAATGTTTTTATCTCTAATTTTTTTGCTTTGAGCTTTGGCACCTCTACAAATCCCTACTTCCCTCTGCGAAGGGCCTTTCTTTTACTTTATGCAATTTTTATTTTGAAATTGAGTCTCCATCTTCTCTCATAAAATGCACCAATTAGGAGGCAATATGATCGTACTTAAGTATTGGGTGTAGCTAATATTCGAGTGTGTTTCATGAATGGATCAATGATTGAGCATGCTGGGCTAGGGATAACTTATTTAGCATTGACATTTCGAAAGACTTGGTTGCTTGTTGATATGCTTGAGTATCTAAATTATTATGTAAAAACTAGACTATTGCTTTGAATCACATAAAAGTCCAATTGTCCATGCTACAAAGAAAAGAATATGATATGACATGTTAGGCAACATTCCACATCAAAATTCTGTTTTTATCACTTACCTACTCGAGGACGAGAAGGAGTTAAGCTTGGGGATGCTGATACGTCTCCAACGTATCTATAATTTTTTATTGCTCCATGCTGTTATATTATCAATCTTGGATGTTTTATAATCATTTTATATCATTTTTTGGTACTAACCTATTGACATAGTGCCAAGTGCCAATTGGTGTTTTTTCCATGTTTTTTACATTGCAGAAAATCAATACCAGACGGAGTCCAAATGCCACAAAACTCCATGATGATTTTTTATGGGCCAGAAGGAACACAACAGGCCCTGGCTGCGCCTGGGGGTGCCCCGAGGGGGGCACAACCCACCAGGGCACGCCGGGAGGCCCAGGCACGCCCTCGTGGGTTGTGCCCACCTCGGGTGCCCCCCGGACTGCCTCTTTGCTCTATAAATACCCCCAATATTCCAAAAACTCTAGGGGAGTCAACGAAATACTCATCCAACCGACGCAGAGTCCAGAACGACCAGATCCAATCTAGACACCATCTCGGATGGGGTTCACCACCTCCATTGGTGCCTCTCCGATGATGCGTGAGTAGTCTTTGTAGATCTTCGGGTCCATAGTTAGTAGCTAGATGGATTTCTCTCTCTCTCTCTCTCTCTCTCTCTCTCTAAATTCTCAATACAATGGTCTCTTGGAGATCCATATGATGTAACTCTTTTGCGGTGTGTTTGTTGGGATCTGATGGACTTCGAGTTTATGATCAATTATATCTTTTTATATCCATGAAAGTTATTTGAGTTTCTTTGATCTCTTATATGCATGATTGCTTGTAGCCTCGTATTTCTTCTCCAATATTTGAGTTTTGTTTGGCCAACTTGATCTATTTATCTTGCAATGGGAAGAGGTACCCGGTAGTGGGTTCGATCTTACGGTGCTTGATCCTAGTGACCGAAAGGGAAATGACACATATGAATCGTTGCTACTAAGGATAAAACGATGGGGTCTATCTCTACATAGATAGATCTTGTCTACATCATGTCATCGTTCTTATTGCATTACTCTGTTTTTCCATGAACTTAATACACTAGATGCATGCTGGATAGCGGTCGATGTGTGAAGTAATAGTAGTAGATGCAGGCAGGAGTCGGTCTACTAATCTTGGACGTGATGCCTATATAATGATCATAGCTTGGAGATCGTCATGAGTATTTGAAGTTCTATCAATTGCCCAACAGTAATTTGTTCACCCACCGTTTGCTATTTTTCTCGAGAGAAGCCACTAGTGAAACCTATGGCCCCCGGGTCTAATTTCTCATATATTTGCCTTTGCGATCTACTTTTTCCTTACATTTATTTTCGCATCTACTAAACCAAAGATACAAAAGTACCTTGCTGCATTTTATTTCTATTTATTTTATTTGGCGTTTGATCTATCAAATTATTACAACTTATTCCCGTCCGCACGCCGTTTCTGGCGCCGTTACCCGAAAGGGATTGACAACCCCTTTAACATGTCGGGTTGCGAGGTGTTGTTATTTGTGTGCAGGGGCTGTTTAAGTTGCTTTGCTTGGTTCTCCAACTAGTTCGATAACTTTGGTTTCATATCTGAGGGAAATACCTACCGCCGTTGTGTTGCACCATCCCTTCCTCTTTGTGGAAATACCGATGTAGCTTCAAGCGACATCATCCACCGCCTTGGTGCTCTCGGCGCGGCGTGGTCAATGTGGTTAATGAACGACTTTCATCGGAAGAGTACTGTAAGTGGGGACGCTGACAGCTGGGTCCACGGTCGTAACAAGGAAGTGCCTCCTTATTACCCGCAAAATAATAATTCCTCCACCTGACAGCAGGGACCCACCGGACGGGCCACCGTATTTCACGAAAAAAACTGTTCCCCCTGACTGCTGACACCCACCAGCTACATCTTCACACGCAAGGAAGTGCGTCCATATTACAGGCACAAAAAATGACCCCCCTGACTGCTGGGACCCACCAGCTACATCTTCGCACGCAAGGAAGTGGCCGACAGTCGGCACCCACCTGGTCGACGTATACGTAGCGTTGTCATTCTGGTCGCGAACGCGTACATACATACTGGTCGATCGATCTGTCTATAGGCCGTGGGATGAACCGTGGTCGTGTAAGGAAGGGCACGTGTCGTTGTAGAGGCGCGCACGTGTCGTAGTAGAGGCGCGCATGTAGCATGTACATGTACGTACAACAAGGGTGCAAGAAAGTAAATACGGCCACGTACGTACATACGGGGGGGTCTCGAACGCCTACTCGCGCATATGTACGGCCAGGGCTTGCATACATGGCTGGGTCGTAACGGAGAAACTGCATCGTCATCGTGTTCATTGGGAGCCAACTGGTTTGGACGGAACAGCCAATGGAAACGAGGCCCTGTGTACCGCAGAATGGAGGAAACGGCCTTGTGTTCGACCGGCCACGGTCGAAACTGGATTCCTGTTCATCGGGAGGGGTCTGGCATACCGCAAAATGGAGGAAACATACTTCTCTTGGACCTCCTACGGTCAAAACGGGGTCCTGTTGATCAGGAGGGGTGTGGCGTACCGCAAAACAGAGGAAATGGA
This sequence comes from Aegilops bicornis, assembly GCA_021605145.1. Lineage (NCBI taxonomy): Eukaryota > Viridiplantae > Streptophyta > Magnoliopsida > Poales > Poaceae > Aegilops > Aegilops bicornis. The sequence goes on from CM038673.1 coordinate 233,195,381, forward strand.
CTTGTGTTGGAGCGCTATGATCGAAACAAGGGTCTTGTTCATCGAGAGGGGTGTGACGTACCACAAAACGGGACTCCGCGGGAAACTGTTCATCTCCACCGTTGACCTCCTCCAGCCTCCACGAGCTACTGTTCATCCACCGTCGATCTCCTCCAGCCTCCACTTGCGACTGTTCATCCACGGGCTCATGTTCATCCAGCCTCCATCGTGCGCTCCTCCACCGGCTACTGTTCAACCAGCCCTCTCCATGGGGTCATGTTCAACCACCCCTCAACGGGCTACTGTTCTTCCAGCCCTCCACCGGCTACTGTTCAACCAACCCTCCAAGGGGTCGTCCTGTTCATCCAACCCCCGACCGGCTCGATCGTTCGGGGTCCTGTTCAACCAACCCCCCCCCCCCCCCCGGGAACTGTTCATCCAACACCCCAACAACGCTCACTGTTCATCAAGAGGCAGCACGTTCGATCAGCTTCAGTTAGCAGTGATACGTCTCCAATGTATCTATAATTTTTTATTGCTCCATGCTATTATATATTCTGTTTTGGATGTTTAATGGGCTTATTTATACACTTTTATATTATTTTTGGGACTAACATATTAACCCAAGGCCCAGTGCAAATTGCTTTTTTTTGCCTATTTCAGTGTTTCATAGAAAAGGAATATCAAGCGGAGTCCAAACGGAATGAAACCTTCGGGAGAGTTATTTTTGGAACAAACGTGATCCAGCGGACTTGGACTGGACGTCAAGCAATCAACGAGGAGGCCACGAGGCAGGGGGCGCGCCTACCCCCCTGGCACACCCTCCACCCTCGTGGGCTCCTCGTGGCTCCACTGACCTACTTCTTCCTCATATATATATATATATATATATATATATATATATATATATATAATTATATATATATATATACGTACCCCGAAACCATCGAAGAGCACCACGAAAACCTAATTCCACCGCCGCAACCTTCTGTACCCATGAGATCCCATCTTGGGGCCTTTTCCGGTGCTATGCCGGAGGGGGCATCGATCATGGAGGGCTTCTACATCAACACCGTAGCCTCTCCGATGATGTGTGAGTAGTTTACCACAGACCTTCGGGTCCATAGTTATTAGCTAGATGGCTTCTTCTCTCTCTTTGGATCTCAATACAAAGTTCTCCTCGATCTTCTTGGAGATCTATTTGATGTAACTCTTTTTACGGTGTGTCTGTCGAGATCCGATGAATTGTGGGTTTATGATCAAGATTATCTATGAACAATATTCGAATCTTCTCTGAATTCTTCTATGTATGATTGGTTATCTTTGCAAGTCTCTATGAATTATCGGTTTGGTTTGGCCTACTAGATTGATCTTTCTTGCAATGGGAGAAGTGCTTAGCTTTGGGTTCAATCATGCGGTGCTCGATCCCATTGACAGTAGGGGAAATGACACGTATTGTATTGTTGCCATCGAGGATAAAAAGATGGGGTTTATATCATATTGCATGAGTTTATCCCTCTACATCATGTCATCTTACCTAATATGTTACTCTGTTCTTATGAACTTAATACTCTAGATGCATGCTGGATAGCGGTCAATGTGTGGAGTAATAGTAGTAGATGCAGGCAGGAGTCAGTCTACTAGTCACGGACATGATGCCTATATACATGATCATGCCTAGATATTCTCATAATTATGCACTTTTTTATCAATTGCTAGAAAGTAATTTGTTCATCTACCGTAATACTTATGCTATCTTGAGAGAAACCACTAGTGAAACCTATGGCCCCCGGGTCTATTTTTCATCATATTAATCTCCCGTCAACAAGCTATTTCTATCGCCGCTTATTTTGCTTTCTTTATTTTTAGTCTTTATCATAAAAATAGCAAAAATATTATCTTATCATCTCTATCAGATCTCACTTTTGCAAGTGGCCGTGAAGGGATTGACAACCCCTTTATCATGTTGGTTGCAAGGTTCTTATTTATTTGTGTAGGTACGAGGGACTTGGGTGTGGCCTCCTACTGGATTGATACCTTGGTTCTCAAAAACTGAGGGAAATACTTACGCTACTTTGCTGCATCACCCTTTCCTCTTCAAGGGAAAACCAACGCAGTGCTCAAGTGGTGCAAGCAACAGTAGCGACGGAACCGGTCGATCGGGTTCAGTTAACAGCCATCGATCGATCGCTCGGGTTCAGTAATGCGTAGCCTGCAGTGCAATCTCTCGGGTTCAGTTAGAGCCCAACGCCTCGCTCGGGTTTAGTTAGAACGCAACACCTCGCACACGCGCGTACGTGTACAAGAGAAACACGCATCGCTCGGCCCCCGACCACCCACCGTAACCGGGAACTCCCCTATATTTTCCTCGCCCTCGCTTCTACCACGGTTTTTTCCATCATGGACGGCCCAAAGAATGTCATGTATCTGCATCTCCGGCCCGCCCAGGACAAAAAGCCCATTTTCTGTCATGATTTTTTGTCATAGAAGTAGGAGCCCACCACATCTATGATGATACCGGGTTTTCTCACAATTATCATCATAGAAGTGTCATAAGCATGACAGGAAAAAAATCGTTCACCCAAAATGTCACGGTTGTGCCTTTTTTTGTAGTGTCTTCTATGATCGCTAACACTCACCACATACATATGAGCAAAACGTTTCAACCGGACACATAGAAAGATAGGGGCTTATTGTTTTGCCTCCTAATGTATTCACTTCAAGGGTGATGTCAACAATAATAACTCATGCTACCCATATTCAATGGGACATATGTGCCTAGATCTTTCCTCAGCACATGATGCTTGCCAAAAGAGAAAAATAAAAAGGAATAGAGAGAATAACTTTGAATCTTTGCATAAAAATAAATACTAAAAAATAAAAGATAGTCCCTTCGCAGAGGGAAGCATAGGTTGCCATGCGCTTATTTGTTTGTATGCTCAACCCCTTAGTGCAAAATAACATCACGTTATATTGCCCCTTATGATAGCAACCTTTATTATGCAGTCTGCCGCTTTTATTCTTTGCCATCACAAGTTCGTTCAAACGCTCAAATTTCTCTTACACTAAATTATCTCACACTTTTAGAAGCAATTTTTATTGCCTTATTACACTGATGACAACTTACTTGAAGAATCTTATTCAATCCTTAGGTAGGTATGGTGGACTCTTGAAAATAAGATTTGGGTTTAAGGGGTTTTGGATGCACAAGTAGTATCTCTACTCGGTGCGGAATTTTTGGCTAGCAAAGATGGGGGGCAAGCACCACATGTTGAAGGATCTATGACAATATGACTTCTATGTGAATATGAGCAAACATAAATCATTACGTTGTCTTCATTGTCCAACGTCGACAATTTTGGCATATAATATTTTGATGGGGGCTCATAATCACAAAATATTTCCATGATAGTGTATTTGCATGTGAAAGTTCTCTTCCTTATACTAATTATTCGTGAATGTATGACCAAAATTTTATTGTCAGGCCTCAAAAGATTTCACTATCTGAACCCTATGTGAAGCTACCACTAGGCATGATATAATTTCAACTTCATGACATTCAATCTATTCAATAATTTACTCATAGGATATAAGTGAAGCACAAGAGCAATTCCAAAGAAAAGAGCTTCATTGACGGGATGTGAATGCCGCTTACTTAGCCTCCTTGGCAACAATTTGAGGACTCTATTTTATTTAAAAACTTTCATATCTAAGTATTTTATTAAAACAGCAAGTAAAACAAAAATAAAATGACATTCTAAGAATAGCACAACTCATGTGAAGAAGCAAAAACTTAGGCTCAACCGATACTAACCGATAATTGTTGAAGAAGAAAGCTGGGATACCTACTGGGGCATCCCAAGCTTAGACGCTTGTGACTTCTTGAAATATTATCTTGGGGTGCCTTGGGCATCCACAAGCTTGAGTTTTTTTGTCTCCTTAATTCTTCTCATATCACGGTTTTCCTAAATCTGAAAAGCTTCATCCAGACAAAACTCAACAAGAACTCGTGAGATAAGTTAGTATAAACCAATGCAAAAACTTTATCATTCTCTACTGTAGAAAATCACTAAAATTATTATTCAACATTTCATACTAAATGCCTCTACATATTTAATACTCCTATCCTCAAATAGAATCATTAAACAAGCAAACATATGCAAACACAACAGCAATCTGCCAAAACAGTACAATCTGTAAAGAATGCAAGAGTATCAATACTTATTCAACTCCAAACATTATGAAATTCTACCACACTGTAGAAAATTTATCAGAGCTTATTATGCAAAAAGTTTCAACATTTTATCACATTCTTACTTCCCTCGGGAATTTTTGCAACATCGATAAACTTTCTGTTTTCAAACAGCAACATGTATACTTGCAAGATAAGCATGGAAAAGGCTATCAATGCCAATTTTATTGAAATAAAAGATGAAAAAATGAATATAAATAACAGCAAGAAAATACAAATAAAATAAAATGATGCTCCAAGCAAAACACATATCATGTGACGAAGGAAAACATAGCTCCAAGTGAGGTTACCGATAATGTTGGAGACAAAAGAGGGGATGCCTTCCGGGGCATCCCCAAGCTTAGTTGCTTGGATATTCCGTGAATATTATCTTGGGGTGCCTTGGGAATCCCCAAGATTAGGGTTTTGTCACTCCTTATTCTCCTCATATCGATATCTCACCCAAAACATGAAAACTTCAATCACATAAAACTTGACGATACTTTGTGAGATAGGTTAGTACGATAAAGAGCAAACCATTTCACTTTGGTACTATCAAAGACAAGATTCATAATTTCTTCCACACTATTCATACTTTATCATATCATTTCCACAATTTAAATTGAGCAATATAAGCCATAGAAACTAAAAAGCAAGCAAACTATGCATTGAAAACAGAATCTGTCAAAAAAAGAACAGTCTGTAGTAATCTGTATTCAAACCATACTTAAGCTACTCCAAAAATTAAGAACAAATTAGGACCACGTGAGAAATTTGTATATTAAACTTATTCAAAAAGAATAAACTCAAAATCAATCTTCTGTTAAAAATTAGACTTATTTTCGTGAGCGCTAAAGTTTTTGTTTTTCAGCAGGCTCAAATCAACTATCACCCAACAAGATCCCAAAGGCTTTACTTGGCACTTTATTGAAACAAAAGCAATAAAACATGATCAATACAATAGCATAATCATGTTAACACACAAAAATAGTAAGTAAAAGTGTTGGGTTGTCTCACAACAAGCGCTTTTCTTTAATGCCTTTTAAGTTAGGCATGATGATTTCAATGATGCTCGCATAAAAGATAAGAATTGAAACATAAAGAGAGCATCATGAAGCATATGACTAGCACATTTAGGTCGAAACCACTTCCTATGCATAGAGATTTTGTGAGCAAACAACTTATGGGAGCATGAATCAACTATCATAGGAAGGCAAAACAAGTGCAACTTTAAAACAATCAACACATAGATAAGAAACTTGATATTACTGAGATATGCAAGAGCATAAGTTCCTTCCTCATAATAATTTTCAGAAAAATCATGAGTGGATTCAACAATATAACCATCACATACAACACTCTTTTCATGATGCACAAGAATAGAAGATTTGTCACTCTTTATGGCATACATGTCATCATAATAATCATCTATACCAATATAAAAAGACCCAGTGGGGCAGATCCAACAGTTCTCGGCCATCCATTCGCATTCATCCAACAGTTGTTATTGTCCTAATGGTGAGCGACTAAACGAGTTTAATGCTAAACACAACTTTCTCTTCCATGATCACCTTCCTTTGCCACGAAAGGAAAGAAAACTGCCCACGTCAATCAATCAAGAAAGAAAGGAAAGTACGTTCTTGTGGGGACCCCGACTCATAAGTCGTGATCACCGAATGCATGTGTACAGTGATCCCAGAGATCAATGCTCACTGAACAGACAGAAGCTGAATATCAAGAGGCTTACATCCATACATACCAGACATACAAGTAGGACCATTATGGTCAAGTCTTGAGTACAACATCGCAGCGAAATCTTCGTCGATAACTTGGACCCATGCCATCCGCCTTTAACCCTACGGGCATTCTCGACCGAAAGCGTCCTAGCTCGCACGATCGTGACCAAAGAACTCTTCAGTATGCCTTGTCTTTCGTGCCTGGCCAATAAAATAACCAGTGGCAAGCCAATGAGTACTTTGAATGTACTCGCAAGCAACCCATGATTTGGTTCAAAGTAACAATGCAATTGTACAACGAGTAAGCAACCTAGCTTCAAGCTAGTTAAGATGTCCTATCAACTTGTGAGATATGCATCAATAAAACATGGGTAACCTCGAGAACAGGTTACTGATATCAACATAAATAGAGTTGAATCAATGTCATGTCATTTAACATGTCAAGTCTCCACCTTGACACAAATAGTTCCTTTCCACACACACATGCATCGTGATTTGTAAAATTTCTGGACATAGTTTAAGTAGCACCTCCCAACTGTCCATGACCGTGGACACGGCTATTCGAATAGTTTGACACTCTGCAGAGGTTGTGCACTTTACCCACAAGATCCAGGAAGCTTTCGTGTCATCCACGATCCCGCAGTACCTCAAGTACTCGGGGGAAGCACCCGATCATTACCTTTACCTAGACGACACTAACATAGGGACCACTCGTTGATACACGGCTCTCGTGTATAAGCAAAATATCGTGGGACTCTGCCCTTTTCACATTATCACACATACACGAAGGGACCAACGGTGTGTCCGGTGCCCTGTGAAAACAGTCATGGCCGCCTATCCAAGCACGACCCCGTCCCAAGAGTGACCTCAAGTCACCCCGTCACTAGTAATGTGGGCACCATGCTAATATCAGCCTAAGTAATCAATAATGCCCCGTCCCATAAGGGGTAGAGTGGTTGCACATGTTTGGTTGGGACGGTAATCACACATAAATCTAATCCATTATTTTACACACACACCAAAAGCTCTCTTTGGTACACCACTTCTTCCTTAAGTGGTGACCTTAGTTCCACATCTCCCAAGGGCATTAGGGGCACCCGAGGTTTTTTTTTTAAAGAACGTAACCATGAAGAGTTCATGGTACACATGCATCTTTATGCATCAACTAGTCTCCTGAAAATGAAATCATGAACAAGGTAAAGTCATGAGTAGGGGTATGCATCATGTGGTGGTTCACAACAAGTTTACCACCGTCATATTTCATCATCATGCAATCGGATACAGGTTACCGATGAACAAGAGGGGTGTCATGGTCAAAGGGTTGCTTGCCTGTTTTAACAAAGCCTTCGAGGTCTTCAAATATCCCTGGTCCAACTCCAAGCATTGCTTACTGCCGTCAACTATCGTTGAAAGCAACCATAATAAGCAACACAACAAGGCAGGAAATAAAAGTGCTCTAAAATTATTAATTTGACTTTTCTAGGGCATCTCTGGTTATATGAAAAATAACCAGAGTGGTTTCATTGGAATTGGATCAGTGGTTATTTTTGAACATTTCAATATGATGGAATCAAGGGGCTTATGGATTTGCAAGAAGTGTACAGAATTATATTTTTGGAAATTGGGCAAAGGCACCCACTTAACAAACCATGATTTTATAATCATCTAGGAGTTGGTTTCACTGGATTTGGAGTTCAAATGAATTTCTTATGAATTTGCAAAGTTGACAAATATGAAGAAATGGCTCATTACATTGTGTTGCACAGAAAGTATTAAAAAATGTTCAGAAACTAAGTTATGAACTTAGAAGCATCTAGGAATTTTAATCATGGCATTTGGATCAATTTTGAGCTCTCTGTGATTTTCTAAAGTTCATCACGAAATAGGAAAAATAGGATTTGATAAATATTTGTGAAGAAAAGGTCTCTGGAAAAATGTGCATGTTGCACCACCAGGTAGATCATGATTTATAGAGTCACTAGAAATTTGAATCATCAAATTTGGAGTCCATTTGAATTGTTTATGGATTTTACAAGTCTACAGAAAAAGAAAAAGGAGAGGGATTTACCTAAAGGGGCCAACTGGGCGGCGGCGTGTGGCTGGCGAGGTTTAGCGTCGAGGCGCAATCGGGCCGGCCCATCGGCTCAGCCAAGACACGCCAGGGAGTTCCACGCCGAGGCGCATTGCCAAAGGCGCCTCCACTTAAACGAAGGGGCCCGCTGACGGGGTCACTGACCTATGGGGTCCACCCGCAGGGTCGTCTCCCTCCTCCCGCGCGCGACGAAGGAGGCAGAGGAGGCGGGGCCGAGCGCTTGCCGGCGCCCGTTCCGGTGGCTCCGGTCACCTCCGGTGACGCCCAGCACACCGGCGGGCTCAGGGGAGAGCGGCGCATCCGACGAGGTACTCCACGGAGGCAGGGGTGGTCGGATGCGGGCGGTGCACCACCCACGGCGAATGGAGGCGACGGTGAGGTTGGGGCATGGCGCTGCAGCCGCGGAGGGGACAAAATGAAGAGGGGGAGAGCTCTACCTTTCATCTGCGGTTCTAATGGTGGCCAAAGGAGGGGCGGGGAGGCTTCGGGTTGCGGGAATTTGGGCGGAGACCGACGGTGGCACTCCGGCCATGGAAGGAGCAGGAGGGCACGAGAGGAGGTGCAGGTTGGTCCAGGGGGTTCACAGGGGAGAGAGAGGTCAAAGGAGCTCCAGAGGGAGGTCAGGGGCGGCCTTATATGGCGAAGCCACGGCTCACCGTGGACGTGGCCTACGGGCACCCGCGGAAATGGCCGTGGTGGCCATGGGAGGAGGCTCGGGGCTGTCTGCGGCGCTCGTGGGCATTGGGTAGGGCGCCAGGAAGAGAGAGGAGGAGCGGGGCGAGGCTCTGGTGCTCGCGCATGTGAGGCCGGGCATTGGCCGAGCCGGGCGGCTCTGGGCACGCGCCGCAGGAGGTGAGAGAGAGAGAGGGAAAGGAGGGGGGACAACACGGTTGGCGTGTTGCGGATGTCGAGGCGCCTCGACTGGCGCAAGGGGGAGGCTCGAGGTGGTCGGGGGACGCGGCGTCAACGGTCGGGAGCACGCTGACGTGCTCCAGAGCGCGCAAATGGTCGGCACCCGCGGCTTTTCCTCGCGGCCTCACGCGCCCACTTGTGTCTAGCAGCTGCAGGGGGAGTAAACAATGTGACAATGCCATTAGATGCTCTGGGGATCCACTGGAGTGAGGAGGGAGGTTGAGAGAGAGAGAGAGAAATGGTGTTGTCCAGAGAGGGAAAAAGAACTTTTCACCCCCATAATCATGGCTCCTCAGGCAGTGAAAGATGCAGGGGTTAGAGGAGGACCAGATGATGTTGTGGGAGAAAGCTTAGCTCATGGAGATTAGTGGAAATGGCCAAAACATGCATTTTAAATTTCTGCCAGAAGGTGTTTGATGGTGGATTGGGCAAGCAAATGGGTTCCAAATGATATGAAGATTAACAGGATCAAGTGTCATATAGAAATGAGGTTGATCACCAAGTTGGAGCTCATTTGAACAAAGTTGACAATGCAACTTTGGTAAACCCTAGAAATCAACAGAAATGAACTTCCCAAGATTTAGTCATGCAAATCTGTTCTCCTTGATGCACCACTTGGTTTAGTGTCATCATTTGAGGTCCTGAACATGTCCACAAAAGTTGAGATCAAAAAGAGAAAGTTGCCAATGTAGAGTTGTTCAAATTTGGTCCTGGACAGGAAGGGTTTTGGGGCCCTTTGATCAAGTAAACTTGTTCTCCAACTTGTGCCATTTGGTCTAGATGAATTATTGGTCCATTTGAGCATGTTCACAAGGTTTGAGAACATTTGGACATGTTTGGCAATGTAAAGTTGCTCAAACTTCAAAATGGAAAGAAATGGTTTTGAGGGGATTTCATGGGGTTATACTATTCTCCATGACATGATACTTGTCAAGATCATCAAACATGTCATATGTGACATGCTAGAATTTTCTTGGAATTTTTGGAGAATATTTCCTTTGTAAATATTTCAAAATCTTGAAATATCCAGAAAGGGTTTTTGAGGGATTTGACCAATATTTTGAACATGACCATGTGTTGAAACTCTTATATATGGAACATATATGTCCATTGAGTCTCCCTAAGTTTTCCCAAATATTTTTAAAATTTTTAAATAATTTTAACCTATTAAAGACCATTTCTGGCCTTAAGAAAAAGCCTTTAAATAAAATAGGAAAATAACTTTTAAAATTATATTTTTATGGTTTCTGGGTATCCTATATCTAATAGGAGTCAAGTATATTTTTGGAAAGATTTTTACTGCCCTTAACTAAGTACTTGCAGTGCAAATCTCAATTCAGGGGTTTTTGGAAAACTAATTTTTGAAAATACTATTTTGGCCATATTATTTTTGTAAGAAATTATTTGTATGTCCTATACACATGGCATGATCATTGGGCAAGGTTTTTGGATCAAGGAGAAGGAGTATAAGAGTTGGATGATTTATTTGATTTTTAGAGCACTTGCAAACAGCAGTCAAACATTCAATCAAAGCAAAGACAAAACACTCAAAAGTTTTTGTCAAACCATATTTTATCATGATTTATTAGCTTAAGTGTTGAGGCATGGAAATCAGGGTGTGAAAGACCTACACCCCTTACAATAATCTCGTCCCCGAGATTCCCAGACTAGGCGCGGAAAGGAATACGGACTTAGTTGCGGGGCAGGCTTCACATCCTCATAATGCTTCTGCTTCCGTGTGGTGTTCCATTGAACCTTGAAGTACTTGAGGGTGTGTCTTCGTGTATGATGTTCTGCTTGATCCAGGTTGCTAAGGGGTTTCTCGCATATGCCAGGTTGGGCTGGAGGTTGGTGGTTTGACGATCGATGTCCTTGTAGAGATCGGGTTAGCTAGGAAGTTGGAACACTCCCGGAGTTGTGACGCATGGAATACATTGTGCACAGTGGGTGACTCAGGTGGTAACTCTAGCTAGTAGCCGTCTATTTCTCGTCTTGAAGTGATCTTAGAGAAGGCCGATAAATCTTGGTGTGAGCTTCCCTTTGACATGGAAATGCTGGGTTCCTTGGAGAGAAGTGGCTTGGAGACACACCTGGTCTTCGACGAGGAAGTTCACTTCTTGACGATGGTGGTTGGTAGAGTTCTTCCTCTTTGACATGGCGGTCTTCAGAAATCCCCTAACTAGTTGAACGGTTCTTCTTCCGTCTTCGGGTAGACAAGCATGTAATCAAATAACGATGACGACCAGCTTGTTCGGGTACTTCGTGAAGAGTTGCCCACGGGGTGCATAGGGTATAGGTTGGGGTATCGGTGGTGGTCACGGTTGAGTATTGGCCAAATTCTTCTCGTCTTAGGTCCAAAGCCCATGGTCATGATCCAACCACGTTGTGGCTTGGTAGGTCTTAAGGGTTTCAAAGATTATGGTGTGCGAGTGAATGTTTGTCATCCCATCCTTGTGCGCAGTTCCTGAGATGCCAATTGTGCTATCTAGTCCTTTTAACAAATCACATCATATCACTGATAGTATTATTTCGTATAGGTCAAATCCAATCATCACTCATGTGATTCATATCCTCATGACTCTCGAGAGGAGGTCTAACAAAATCATATATGTCTACAATCCCCAAACCCATCTTTATGTCTACCCCTAAAAATCCATGGGTAGAACATACAAGCTGCTTAGCTTGAACGTGACATCCCAAGTGCTCAACCTATTCTTCCAAGGTCTAAGATAAAGCATCTCTATCCTAAGGAAACACGTCGTAAGCCACTCCAAGATCTTGTTTCATTCCTATGAATCGACTCCAACAACCCATTAACTACACCAATCACTACATGATCCAGTAGTCCTACAAATCCAATCTCGTAGTTTATCGTCCACCGAGAAACATGGTATCATGATTGAGATCATCAGTCTAAATCCAATTTACTCTGAACCATGTAGACATACATCATCATCTATATTCAACTAGAATCACCTACTTAAATCCAAATCTCATGTCCAACGAGAATTTCTTCACTTTTCCCCAAGTCATTATCGTAATATCAACTATCTCCTATCCATATCCATTGGCTAAGTCAAATCCTTATACATCCGAGAATTTCAGCTTGCGATCATAATTGTCCTACTAAATCCAATTTACTCAGGAGCAATGAAAAGTTATGCTACTCTATTAACTGATCCCACCAAGTTCAACTACCAACATGAAAGTCTCATAATCCACCAAAGAGTCTCAGATGATCCCTCAAAGTCATTGATATAAACTTATCAAGTCATTTGTCCTCTATTCCTATATCCTAAAGCTGGTCTTTCCTATGGCATCGTCAATTCTTGTGCTATATTAGAATGACAATGTGCTGGCTCATTACGTCCACTAGTTCCATAATGAGCCCAGTGTTGTGCAAGGTTACTGGGGCTTAACTGGTTTTCTTGTAATTTGTAGGTCAAGCACATGGTTAAGGATTCGAGCCGGGGTATATCATGAAGTCTCGAAGGGTCTAGGAATGGGTTTCTAGTCTGGAGGGCTAAACATAATTCTATGGGGTTGCAGTTGATCGTGGAGGTTGTAGCAGAAGTCTTCATTGCTAGTCGGTTGCCGAGGCAGAATCCTTAGTGTAGATTGTCTTGTCGGTCTTCAGTTGAGGAGAGAGATGAGAGGGAAAAGTAGCATAGAGGAGGTGGGTTGCCTAAATGGGGTTCTATAGTGCAAGTGCAAACAAACAAGTGCCGAAGGGCCAAAAACAAACAACAAAATAAGGCAGGTGATATTGTCACGTACTTGTTGCCTAGGGCAAAAAGAGTGACCGATATCAAAACACCAACAAATAAAAACAAGCAAGACACACTCATGGTTCTATTCGAACCATCATATGGACTCGACTGCGCATAGGGGGTACATGACTCATCCTACCCTAGGGGTTCTTGGATTCTATAGTCGTGCCCTGTGCCTCGTGCAGTCTTCTGGGTTTTCCTCAAGTGTTTCTACGTCTCTTGTAGTTGTTCGATGAAACGATCCCGGTTGGGCTTGAAGAGTCTTCAACAACTTCTCGCCTGTTGAAGTGATGGGGTGAAGGTGGCTCCTCGTAGGTAGCATTGACTCGGCCTTCGGTTGTCTTCTTAATCATGACGATCCCTTTTGCCTTTTAATGCGTCAAGGGTTTCGGGTAAGCAATCATTTATGCAATGACATTAACAAGGCATAATAGAGGTCCAACCTATCAGTTACGTTGATGACAACATCGATACCAAGAGCGGGGACGAAGAGAACTGCTTTTCCGCTCACTATAGTGAGGCGGACCAAATGGCTAGGTTCTCATCCACGGTGGTTGCCGATCTGACAATGGTAGTGACAGGGTTACTCTATTAGCGATGTATATCATGAGCTTGCATATCCTATGCCCTGGTCATCATAGGCCAAGGTCGCATAACCCTGGGGCAATGTCACCATCTTCTGGGTCTTCATGTCCTCATTCCTCGAGGATGTATCTTCTATTGGTATCGTCTTGTTGAGGTGTCGCCAATCTTGTGTTCAGAAGGTGTGGGTGACTGCGACAAGGCATCTCCCTTCTAGACTATCCTCGAAGATTACAAGGAATCCAGTGGTCAGGGGCATAAGGGTTCTATCGACCAAAAGTTTTGAAGGGGAAGAGATCAATAAGGAAAGTATACCCTGGTTTTCGAATAACTGAGAAGGGAAGAGAAGTATAGATAGTTTTGAAAACTAGTAATAGTTTTGGAGATAGTTTTATCCTAACTAACGACCATGCTAACTAAGGCTTCCTACAGTCAGGATGGCTCTGATACCAGCTCTGTGGGGACCCCGACTCATAAGTCGTGATCACCGAATGCACGTGTCTGATGATCCCAGAGATCAATGCTCACTGAACACACAGAAGCTGAATATCAAGAGGCTTACATCCATACATACCGTATTACACAAGTAGGACCATTATGGTCAAGTCTTGAGTATAACATCGCAGCGGAAATCTTCGTCGATAACTTGGACCCATGCCATCAGCCTTAACCCTACAGGCATTCTGACTGGGAAAGCGTCCTAGCTCGCACGATCGTCACCAAAGAACTCTTCAGTATGCCTTGTCTTTCGTGCCTGGCCAATAAAATAACCAGTGGATTTGTAGTTCAAATGAATTTTTTTTTGAATTTGCAAAGTTGACAAATATGAAGAAATGGCTCACTACATTGTGTTGCACAGAAAGTATTAACAAAAATGTTCAGAAACTAAGTTATGAACTTAGAAGCATCTAGGAATTTGAATCATGGCATTTGGATCAATTTTGAGCTCTCTGTGATTTTCTAAAGTTCATCATAGAAATAGAAAAATAGGATTTGATAAATATTTGTGAAGAAAAGGTCTCTGAAAAAATGTGCATGTTGCACCACCAGGTAGATCATGATTTATAGAGTCACTAGAAATTTGAATCGTCAAATTTGGAGTCCATTTGAATTGTTTATGGATTTTACAAGTCTACAGAAAAAGAAAAAGGAGAGGGATTTACCTAAAGGGGCCAAATCTGGGCGGCGGCGGCGCGCGCTGGGCGAGGTTTAGCGTCGAGGCGAATCGGGCCGGCCCATCGGCTCACCAAGACACGCCACAGTGAGGTCCACGCCGAGGCGTGTTGCCAAAGGCGCCTCCACTTAAACGGAGGGGCCACGACGGGGTCACCGACTGTGTGGGGTCCATCGGCAGCGTTGCCTCCCTCCTCCTGCTGACGAAGGAGGCAGAGGAGGCGGGTCGGCGCTTGCAGCGCCTGCCCGGTGGCTCGGTCACCTCGGTGACGCCCAAGACACCGGGCGGCCTCGGGGGAGAGCGGCGATCCGACGAGGTACTCCACGGAGGCAGGTGGTCGAGATGGGCGGTGCACCACCCACGGCGGACGGAGGCGACGGTGAGGTTGGGGCATGGTGCTGCAGCCGCGGAGGGGACAAAATGAAGAGGGGGAGAGCTCTGTCGTTCATCTGCGGTTCTAATGGTGGCCAAAGGAGGGCCGGGGAGGCTTCGGGTTGCGGGAATTTGGGCGGAGACCGACGGCGGCACTCCGGCCATGGAAGGAGCAGGAGGGCACGAGAGGAGGTGCAGGTTGGTCCAGGGGGTTCACGGGGGAGAGAGAGGTCAAAGGAGCTCCAAAGGGAGGTCAGGGGCGGCCTTATATGGCGAAGCCACGGCTCACCGTGGACGTGGCCTACGGGCACCCGCGGAAATGGCCGTGGTGGCCACGGGAGGAGGCTCGGGGATGTCTGCGGCACTCGTGGGCGTTGGGTAGGGCGCCAGGAAGAGAGAGGAGGAGCGGGGCGAGGCTCTGGTGCTCGCGCGTGTGAGTCCGGGCATTGGCCGAGCCGGGCGGCTCTGGGCACGCGCCGCAGGAGGTGAGAGAGAGAGGGAAAGGAGGGGACAAAGACGGTGGCGTGTTGCGAACGCCGAGGCGCCTGACCGGGCGCAAGGGAGGCTCGAGGTGGTCGGGGACGCGACGTCAACGGTCGGGAGCACGCTGACGTGCTCCAGAAGGCGCAAAATGGCCCCACCTGGCTTTTCCTTGCGTCCTCACACGCCCACTTGTGTCTGGCAGCTGCAGGGGGGAGTAAACAATGTGACAATGGCATTAGATGCTCTGCGGATCCACTGGAGTGAGGAGGGAGGTTGAGAGAGAGAAATGGTGCTGTCCAGAGAGGGAAAAAGAACTTTTCACCCCCATAATCATGGCTCCTCGGGCAGTGAAAGATGCTGGGGTTAGAGGAGGACCAGATGATGTTGTGGGAGAAAGCTTAGCTCATGGAGATTAGTGGAAATGGCCAAAACATGCATTTTAAATTTACGCCGAAGGTGTTTGATGGTGGATTGGGCAAGCAAATGGATTTCAAATGATATGAAGATTAACAGGATCAAGTGTCATATAGAAATGAGGTTGATCACCAAGTTGGAGTTCATTTGAACAAAGTTGACAATGCAACTTTGGTAAACCCTAGAAATCAACAGAAATGAACTTCCCAAGATTTAGTCATGCAAATCTGTTCTCCTTGATGCACCACTTGGTGTAGTGTCATCATTTGAGGTCCTGAACATGTCCACAAAAGTTGAGATCAAAAAGAGAAAGTTGCTAATGTAGAGTTGTTCAAATTTGGTCCTGGACAGGAAGGGTTTTGGGGCCCTTTGATCAAGTAAACTTGTTCTCCAACTTGTGCCATTTGGTCTAGATGAATTATTGGTCCATTTGAGCATGTTCACAAGGTTTGAGAACATTTGGACATGTTTCGCAATGTAAAGTTGCTCAAACTTCAAAATGGACAGAAATGGTTTTGAGGGGATTTCATGGGGTTATACTATTCTCCATGACATGATACTTGTCAAGATCATCAAACATGTCATATGTGACATGCTAGAATTTTCTTGGAATTTTTGGAGAATATTTCCTTTGTAAATATTTCAAAAGCTTGAAATATCCATAAAGGGTTTTTGAGGGATTTGACCAATCTTTTGAACATGACCATGTGTTCAAACTCTTATATATGGAAAATATATGTCCATTGAGTCTCCCTAAGTTTTTCCAAATATTTTTAAATCTTTAAAATAATTGTAACCTATTAAAAGACCATTTCTGGCCTTAAGAAAAAGCCTTTAAATAAAATAGGAAAATAACTTTTAAAATTATATTTTTATGGTTTCTGGGTATCCTATATCTAATAGGAGTCAAGTATATTTTTGGAAAGATTTTTACTGCCCTTAACTAAGTACTTGCAGTGCAAATCCCAATTCAGGGGTTTTTGGAAAACTAATTTTTGAAAATACTATTTTGGCCAAATTATTTTTGTAAGAAATTATTTTTATGTCCTATACACATGGCATGATCATTGGGGAAGGTTTTTGGATCAAGGAGAAGGAGTATAAGAGTTGGAGGATTTATTTGATTTTTAGAGCACTTGCAAACAGCAGTCAAACATTCAATCAAAGCAAAGACAAAACACTCAAAAGTTTTTGTCAAACCATATTTTATCATGATTTATTAGGCATGGAAATCAGGGTGTGACAATTCTCTTTCGTGATCACCTTTCTTTGGCACGAAAGGAATTAAACTGCCCACGTCAATCAAGAAAGAAAGAAAGGAAAATAACCGCTGCATCATCGCTTCGCTCCCAATCGCCTCCAGCCGCCGCACCTTCACGACGCCTCCCCCCATCGCCTCCAGCCGCCGCACCTTCACGACGCCTCCCCCCATCGCCTCTAGCCGTCGCACCTTCACGACGCCTCCCCTCCCATCTCTGTGTTGCCCCAACCCATCGCCTCGCTTGTCGGCGGCACCGCCTCCCTACACTGCTTGGCCGGCCGTCAGGGACGGTGCCTCCTCCTACACCAATTGGCTTGGCTGTCGGGGACGGCGCATCCTCCTACAGCCAGCCGTCTGGAAGCCGCCTCCTGCACCGCCTAGCAGGCCGTCGGGGACGCCTCATGTTCCTCGGTGTTATTCGTCGTCCATCCTGGCGGCTCCATGGACAACTGCCTCACTAGCTTCGCATCCTCCAACCAGATCCTTCGATCTCTTTCTTGGCGGGGAGAATGGCGAGCAACATAGTCAACGGTGGTCTCTCTTCCATGGTCGACATCGAGCAGGTCTCGGCGGACGTTGCCCCCCCCCCCTTGGTGCCATTCCGTGGTCGACATCGAGCAGGTGCCTAAACCCTAAACCCTAACCCCCCGGGTTCCACCTGGCCGGAAACCAACCCAGGCTCAAGTGACGACTATGGCCTTTGGATGTGTAGAAGTCTACCTATGCATTTGTTCTCACCAAGACGAAGGGAACTGCATAGTGTTGTCCATATGAAAAAACCAAGTCAATGTGATTAATCAAGTACATTCACAAGCAGTCTGGTATAAAACTAACCTTCCTGTTATCATCTAGATGCTTATTATTTTATTTTGCCTTACTATAAAGATGCATTGATGATCTTATAGATGTTGTTATTTATATGAAATGGCACAAAAGTAGCGTAGATAGTAGTACTGCAAATCTTGGAGTTGTTGCTATGCTGAAGCTAATATTCCGAACCTGAGGTGAAAAGATGTAGGATCTTTGCTAGTTGCAACAAGCCCCATTTGAGAGGTCCATCATATTGGTGAAGGAAAATTGATAGCTCATTGCTTAGGTCTTATCCTTTTTAGAAGATAGCCAGCGATGTCGGTAAAATAAATTCAGTGATGGCATATTAATGAAAAAAACATCATGACAACTAGCCATTGGTAAGTCTCTGTGCTCTATTATTTTCCTTCTACTAGGCATCAAGGTCAGTAAAATATCTTCATGCTTCTCCAATCATACTAGATTTACTAAAAGATTAAGTAGACATTATTTCTTTCACTTTTTTGTATAATCCATTGTGCACACAATAGTGGGTCGGATGATTGATTTCACTGGAATTTGCGCGTAATTAAGTCATGGTTGATGCAAAGTTAATTTACAGTTTTCTTTTGTTGCTATTCAGTACTTCAGAAGTCTATTTTGTGTAATTGATTGAATGGATTTTGTTTTGTGGTTTCATAAGATGAGTTTGTCAAGATCGGGATTAAGTATACGCATGTGGTATTAGGTATCACCTGCTATTAAATAACATTCATGCATCAAATGTAGTGATATTGATTCATTTCTTAATACTTCATCAATTTGGCGAATGTCAGAGATAATTGAAGGTGGCACATATGTCTGCTATATAACCACTACGACACAAATATACTATTAGAGATGTGTTCTCCGACTTACAAAGGACATCTTGATGCAACATGCGAGGCTTAGAATTATTTCTAAGAAGATTAATCATGCTTTGCACGTGCAAACTTACTAGTCATAGATAGCAACTTCATTGTCATAATCAATTGAAACCTCTTCAAAAATAGTGGATGTATCACTAAATAAAGTCATGACTTCTCCAAATCCACTTTCATCAATATTGTAATATGATTAAACACCCTAAAAAATAGTGGGATCACTACTACCTAGAGTTGACATTCTTCGAAACCCAGTTTTATCAGTGTAATCATCATAAATAGGAGGCATGCTATCATCATAATAAATTTTCTTATCGAAAGTAGAAGGAATCAAAGGATCATATTCATTAAGCAAAGCATCCCCAAGCTTAGGACAAGCATTATTTCCAGCAAATAAATCTTTAAACATGTCATACTCATTAAACATAGCATCCCCAAGCTTGTGGTTTTGCATATCATCATAATCATTCTTATCAATAGCATGAACGGCACCAATAGTATAGCAAACATTATTATCATATTCTTCCAAGCAAGTAATTAAAAGATTTTCAAGATCATAAGGGATATCGTTGTCTTCCCAATCATAATCATTACAAAAAGTAGTAGGTATCACAAAATCATACTCAATATCATCATCCTCCATCAACATATTTGATTCACTTTCATGAGGCACAATGGTGATAGGAGCAACATTATTTGGGAGAGATACCTTTTTACTTTATTCTTTCTTCTTTTCTTCTTCTTCACCACATCATGTGTGGGTTTAATTAATATTTTCAAGCTTCTTGTTGAAGAGATTGATTGGATAGGAAGCTCCTCCTCGTTACCTGATTCATCATAATAAACACTAGGAGGGTATTGGGAAACATTTTCCCTTTCATTAGTACTCTCTTCATATTCCATTTATTTTCTTGTCTTTAGGTAGTTGGCAATATAAGGATTCTCAATGCAATTTACCGCACAAAACATATAAATTTCTTCTAGATCAAAATCAAGAAACCTCTCAGGATTTGGAAAACTCTGAGTTATATGTTTCATTTCTTCATACCCCAAAAGAAGACTAAGCTCTTTATGAAGCTCAAGGGTAATCAAGTTATCACAATTTTTGGACACGATTTGATCATAAAATAATTTGCATTGGAGATTTAAATGACCAAGTTCATTGCAAAGTTCACAAGGATGGCGAAAAAAATTACATCTTTCCGCACAATCATCTAGCCTCTCTTGCACCTTTTTCGTTTCCAAATATTTATGCTTCCTACAAAATCTATCTTCCCTTTTTGGTGTGCAAAGGCACTCTCAATTCACTCCGCAAAAAGTGACATGCTTATAAGAAACATTTTTGTCATGACTTGTGCAATCATCATTAGCATTTTGGATATTCAAACAATTCACACTAACAACATTGCAATCATGCTCATCATTCCAATATTTTGTGCCAAGCATTTTATTGACTTCTTCTTCTAACAATTGAGCACGATTTTCTAAACCATCATTTTCAAGAAAGATATTATAAAGATGATCAATAATATGATGCAACCTCAATTCCATTTTTTGTGGTTTTCTTTTATAAACCAAACTAGTGATAAAACAAGAAACTAAAAGATTCAATTGCAAGATCTAAAGATATAACTTCATGCACTTACCTCCCCTGCAACGGCGCCAGAAAAGAGCTTGATGTCTACTATGCAACTTTATTCTTGTAGACACGTGTTGGGCCTCCAAGCGCGGAGTTTTGTAGGACAGTAAAAATTTTCCCTCAAGTGGATGACCTGAGGTTTATTAATCCGTGAGAGGTGTAGGATGAAGATGGTCTTTCTCAAATGACCCTGCAACCAAATTCAAGAAAACTCTTGTGTCCCCAACACAACCAATACAATGGCAAATTGTATAGGTGCACTATTTCGGTGAAGAGATGATGATAAAACCGTAATATTGATGGTAGAAATATATTTTCATAATCTGAATAAATAAAAACAGCAAGGTAGCAAATAATAAATGGGCACAAAAATGGTATTGCAATGCTTGAAAAAGAGGCCCAGGTCCGTACTTTCACTAATGCAATCTCTCAACAATGCTAATATAATTGGATCATATAACCACTCCTCAAAGTGCGATGAAGAATAACTCCAAAGTTCCTATCTAGCGGAGAACGTAAGAATAAATTGTTTATAGGGTACGAAACCACCTCAAAGCTATTCTTTCCGTTCGATCTATTTAAGAGTTCGTACTAAAATAATGATCGAAGAGTTCGTACTAAAATAATGATCGAGTGTAAGTACACTGGGGTTTTTCGCCCAAACTGCGAGTGTCGTGTTCTCCTCAGGGACTAGGCGACGACAACTATATTCAGCTAAAGCTAGGTAATACAATTCAGATGATCGGAAGAGAAAATAAACCTAAACTATCAAGATTGTCGCCAATGAAAATGCGAATAAGCAAAGATAGATTCAGATTTTACTCAAAATCTTTTTGGCATTTTCAATATACATGAGAATCTAAAACACTAACAACAAACGAGAATCAATATTAGGGAAAGCTGCTAGACAAGAACACTTATAACTATCAAACATGTAATAGAGGGAAGAGACAAAGTTGTAGGACAGAATGTATATGTATCACATCATAGACAGACACATATTTATATATATTCCCATGTACTTGAGCTAACAAAGGACTACAAAATGGAACAAGTTCACAAGGTTGAACACAAACACAAGCTAGGAGATTACTAACTAGGAAAGCAAAATCACATAGACCAAATATTAAATGTGCACTATAGCTACAAGTACGAAACAGTACACAAGTTCACCTAGCAGTTTACAGAATTTTGCAAGAAGTAAAGAGAGAAGAGAAGCAGCAGTAGTTTGGGTTCAGAGAAGAAGACAGCAGCAAGAGGCGTGGGCAAGAAGAGAGTAGCAGTAGCAGGTATGAGCAGCAAAAATGAGAGTTGAGAGAGGAGTCGCACAAGGCACCAGGGAGAGAGAAGCAGCAGAGAGGGTTGAGGGCGAGCAGTAGCACGTTCAGGAAGCAGAGGCAGCAGCAGTTCAGAGAAGGCATCAGCAAGGAGGCGCAAAGAGAAGGAGCAGCAGGGGCATCGGGAAGAGAGGATCAGCGGAGAGGGAGAGGTCACGCGGAGGACCAGACGCCCATGCTCGCCCTTGTCTGGTCGGGCGCGTGAGTTGCGGCGGTGGCTAGAGATGGTGGCGCTAGTGGATGAAGTTGGTGGTGAGTGGTGGATGTTTGTGGTGGGTGTGCTGATGGTGAGGAGGCGCACCACCACGCCGGCCTGGCCGTGGTGGCGGCCGGAGGTGGAGATGGAGGGGTGAGGGAGAGAGATGAGTAGCCAGGCCCGATGGGGAATGGAGGCGTGCTTGGGATTTTGATCCCCTCACGGCTGATCTGGACATTTTCGCATTGACCTCCTGCTTTCCTCTTTCTTCACAAGAAGATCCCTTCTCTTCTTTAGCTTTCCCCTGGTAACTTCTTTTCTTCTCGCTCGGGTCCTTGAGTCCATTACTTGATCATTTGTAGTAGAAGGATTTTGTGCCTTGTCGCACTTTTCTGCAAAATAAACAAGTGACTAGTCAACAATCCTTTTATATGATTTTCATTCAATCATTCTATATTTAAAACAAGAATTGGTGGTCAGAACTCAACAAATGGTATGTTTGTATGCCAAAATTATGTATAAGAAATGTGCTTATCAAGTTCCCCCACACTTAAATCTTTGCTTGTCCTCAAGCAAAGGCATATGACAAGAGTAAGAGCATGAATAGTGAACTGACTAGAGAATGGCAAGTGAAGTAGATCTCTAAACAGTGTATGCTTTGGACTTGGCTAGTGAAAATTAATGGTTAACAGTGCTACATACCAATAGGACACTAGTAAACTCAATCATTTTAAACTTTTACAAAGATAAAAGTGGATCAACAAGTTCAAATGCTGGTTGAAGCACTTATTGAATTTGAAGGAAGTAATGATAATATTTTATCGATCTCACAAAAAGAACATACCACCGATCCCGAGAACATGGTATACACCTGGCTCGACCAATTATTAGTTTTTTTGTTTGTCTCCCCAAAGGAACATACCACCGATCCCGTGAACATGGTATACACCTGGTTCGACAATTACATTTTTATTATTAATTACTGCCCAAGCTAACCCGATTTCACATGCCACCGATCCAGGGAACATGACATGCTACTGTAGGTAGTCAGAATTATTTATTCATTATTACCTTTTTAACAAATGAGTACAAAAACGAAACAAGAATCATCACTCATCCAGGCCTGGTTCACATACTACCGATCCAGGGAACATAGTATGCTAGTCCATAGTGGTAAATGATTGCTCTGAAGGGGAACACACTTGACACAAAATCAGCATCTAACAATTGATGATCTAGGTGTATCAAAGTAAATGCAGAAAATGATGAAGTTTTCTAGTGTACTAGGGATTTGAGCACTCAAAACTAATAACTTTCACTAATTTCAGCAAAGCAAGCAGTATGTAGATCACTAGTTTACAAGGCATCCACAAATCAGTTTACATATTCACATCAAGCACCATATGTCAAAGGTAAAATTCAGTGGGACAACGTTTAAGAAATGGCTCAAGCAACCCAAATAGCAATTGATTTCAGCATGTATCAATGGACAATATATTCAGATTGGGGACATGAAATAGCTCACCGGGTTTATATAGGAAGTAGCACTCGCTCAACACTCTCTAAACTGCAGCTCTTCTCCTTTTGCTTCTCTATCCCCATGCCTGCTCCAGCTTCACTCTTCTTCGCATGTGCACATTGCTTCTCCTCATCACCATGCCATGAATCCACCAGGATCCCATGGGATGTCATCTCAAACTTGGTCATCCCACAATCAATGGTGCACAAGCGTAAACCTAAAAGAACACTCAACAAACAAGCCAATACAAATGATAGGGATAATGCCCTCTAGGTCATCAATAGAGTATCCTATCACATAAGCATATCTATTGAGCATATGATAAATAGATATCATCAATAAATCGCTTGGTGCATAGGCAGTATCCATGAGATGGCATATCTTGTCGAGAAAGCTGATATCATATCTGAGATACTTGGGAAGAAGCTTCAGGACTACCTCAATTGAAGATACCAAGTGAGGTGAGGTAGTAGAAATTTCCACCGGACTCATGTCAACAAGTGAAATAGTAGAGCTTGGCTCCTTGACATCTGAATCCACCTCATCATAATTAACCATGAAGCTCTCCATCTCAGGCTTAAGTGTTGAGGAATCAATGCGGCTAACATCATTGAAGGTGAACTTCTCCATATCTGGCTCTAGCAGCACATGATCAATATCAACTAAAGGTGACTCCTCAATATAAAAAACAACTAACTGCAGCTCTGGCTCATCCATGGAAGAATCATCACAATGCAAAACTAAATCTCCAATACTAGTATCCATATGATCTTAAGTGTGTGTGTCAACTACGATGGTGTCATCATCATCAAAGATAATCCATGAAAGCTCAATCTTGTTACACGAAGAAACTGGTTCCGACTTCTGTGTAAGAATTTGTGGCTGAGGTGTCATGATTTGTTGCAAGCAAACCAATGAATCAGACGTGGGCTTCTTATTGTACCACTGAAGTTGGTGGAAAGCTATGCTCTCAATCAGCAGAAAAGCTTCATCAAGTGTCTTGTTTGTAATAGCTCCACCCGCTACCATATCGACGTAAGATCGAGTGTCCGAAGTCAATCCTCTATAGAATATCTGCAACTCTAACCATCTCTCAAGCCCGTGGTTAGGACATCTCCTGAATAAAGCCTTGTATCTCTCCCAAGCATCATACAAGCTCTCGTATTCACGCTGAAAGAAATTGAAGATCTCATCTCGAATCACATACTGCTTGTGTAGTGGGAAATATCTATCCAAGAAAGCTCATGATATCTCATTCCAACCGAATGATCTTGATGGCAAGGATCGATACCAAGCACGAGCATCATCTCGGAGAGAGAATGTGAACAACATGCACTTGATAACATCTTGAGGAACTCCATGATACTTTACTGTATCTGAATACTCCATGACTCGGAGCAAGTGCTCATAAGGGTCTTTAGTAGGCAGACCTCCAAACTGTTGTTGTTGAACCAAAGCAATAAGACTAGGTTTCAGCTCGAAGTTCTCTGCCTCAATAGTTGGCCAAACCGGCCCTGTGATATAGCATTGACTTTTAGGCATCCAAAGATCACGAAGCAATGCCATCTTAACCGAGTGTAACTATAGAACAACCTGCAATTAGTTCAGATTTCCTACGCACAATCATAAACAGTAAACACTACTCAGAAAGTTAGTATCCTAATAAGCCGAAGCAACAAAAAGTAAAAAGGTAAAAGAAGCACATAAATCAATTTGACTGGAAATTTAAACAAAAACTATACTAAGCCTAGTCTATAGCTTCACACAATCATTCGACGCTAGTCCCCGGCAACGGTGCCAAAATGATCGAGTGTAAGTACAGTGGATTTTTTCGCCCAAACTGCGAGTGTCGTGTTCTCCTCAGGGACTAGGCGACAGTAACTATATTCGGCTAAAGCTAGGTAATACAATTCAGATGATGGGAAGAGGAAATAAACCTAAACTATCAAGATTGTCGCCAATGAAAATGCGAATAAGCAAAGGTAGATTCGGATTTTACTCAATATCTTTTTGGTATTTTCATTATACATGTGAATTTAAAACACTAACAACAAACGAGAATCAATATTAGGGTAAGCTTATAGACAAGAGCACGTATAACTATCAAACATGTAATAGAGGGAAGAGACAAAGTTGTAGGACAGAATATATATGTATCACATCACAGACAAACACATATTTATATATATCCCATGTACTTGAGCTAACACAAGGACTACAAAATGGAACAAGTTCACAAGGTTGAACACAAACACAAGCTAGCAGATTACTAACTTGGAAAGCAAAATCACATAGACCAAATATTAAATGTGCACTATAGCTACAAGTACGAAACAGTACACAAGTTCACCTAGCAGTTTACAGAATTTTGCAAGAAGTAAAGAGAGAAGAGAAGCAGCAGCAGTTTGGGTTCAGAGAATAAGACAACAGCAAGAGGCGTGGGCAAGAAGAGAGCAGCAGTAGCAGGTTGAGAGAAGAAGAATGAGCAGCAGAAATGAGAGTTGAGAGAGGAGTCGCAGAAGGCACCAGGGAGAGAGAAGCAGCAGAGAGGGTTTAGGGCAAGCAGCAGCAGGTTCAGGAAGCAGAGGCAGCAACAGTTCAGAGAAGGCATCAGCAAGGAGGCGCAAAGAGAAGGAGCAGCAGGGGCATCAGGGAGAGAGGATGGACAGAGAGGGAGAGGTCACGCGGAGGACCAGACGCCCGTGCTCGCCCTTGTATGGTCGAGCGCGCGAGGTGCGGCGGTGGCTCCAGATTGTGGCACTGGTGGATGAAGTTGGTGGTGAGTGGTGGATGTTTGTGGTGGGTGTGCTGATGGTGCGGAGGCGCGCCACCACGCCGGCCTGGCCGTGGCGGCGGCCGGAGGTGGACAAGGAGGGGTGAGGGAGAGAGATGAGTAGCCAGGCCCGATGGGGAATGGAGGCGTGCTAGGGATTTTGATCCCCTCACGGCTAATCTGGACATTTTCACATTGACCCTCCTGCTTTCTTCTTTCTTCACAAGAAGATCCCTTCTCTTCTTTAGCTTGCCCCTGGTAACTTCTTTTCTTCTCACTCGGGTCCTTGACTCCATCACTTGATCATTTGTAGTAGAAGGATTTTTTGCCTCGTCGCACTTTTCTGCAAAATAAATAAGTTACTAGTCAACAATCCTTTTATATGATTTTCATTCAATTATTCTATATTTAAAACAAGAATTCGTGGTCAGAACTCAACAAATGGTAT
The DNA here is from genome assembly GCA_021605145.1 of Aegilops bicornis. Classification (NCBI taxonomy): domain Eukaryota; kingdom Viridiplantae; phylum Streptophyta; class Magnoliopsida; order Poales; family Poaceae; genus Aegilops; species Aegilops bicornis. The sequence goes on from CM038673.1 coordinate 233,222,011, forward strand.
ATTTGTATGCCAAAATTATGTATAAGAAATGTGCGTATCAAATAACATAAAGCTATTATTTCCGTTTGATCTATCTTAGAGTTCGTACTAAAGTAACACCAAAGCAAATTCATATTCATAATACTCAATCCAACACAAAGAAGTTCAAAGAGTGCCCCAAGATTTCTACCGGAGAAACAAAGACAAGAACGTGCATCAACCCTATGTATAGATTACCCCAATGTCACCTTGGGAATCCGCGAGTTGAGTGTTAAAACATATATCAAGTGATTCAATACGATACCCCATTGTCACCACGAGTATTCAATTGCAAGACATATATTCAATCCGATAACATATATCAGGTAAAACTCAATTCATCACAACAAGATCGAGAGGGGAAAACACCATATGATCCGACTATATTAACAAAGCCCGCGATACATCAAGATCGTGACATCTCAGGAACACGAGAGATAGAGAGATTAAACACATAGATACTGGTACAAACCCTCAGCCCCGAGGGTGGACTACTCCCTCCTTGATACGTCCATTCTGCATCATGCTTTTATATCGATATTTATTGCATTATGGGCTGTTATTACACGTTATGTCAAAATACTTATGCCTATTCTCTCTTATTTTACAAGGTTTACATGAAGAGGGAGAATGCTTCAGCCTAGGATTCTCGGCTAGAAAAGGAGCAAATATTAGAGACCTATTACGCACAGACTCAAAAGTCCTGAAACTTCACAGAAGTCATTTTTGGAATTAATAAAAAATATTGAGCGAAGAAACTACCAGAGGGGGGCCACACCCTGGCCACGAGGGTGGGAGGCGCGCCCTACCCCCCCTGGGCGCGCCCCCTGCCTCTAGGCCCCCTGGCAGGCCTCCGGTGCCCATCTTCTGCTATATGAAGTCTTTCATCCGAGGAAAAATCATCAGCAAGCTTTCAGGAAAAAAACTCCGCCGCCACGAGGCGGAACCAATCTAGGGCTCCGGCAGAGCTCTTCTGCCAGGGAAACATCCCTCCGGGAGGGGGAAATCATCGCCATCGTCATCACCAACGATCCTCTCATCGGAGGAGGGGCAATCTCCATCAACATCTTCACCAGCACCATCTCATCTCAAACCCTAGTTCATCTCTTGTATCCAATCTTTGTCCCAAAGCCTCAGATTGGTACCTGTGGGTTGCTAGTAGTGTTAATTACTCCTTGTAGTTGATGCTAGTTGGTTTATTTGGTGGAAGATCATATGTTAAGATCCATTATGCATATTAATACCCCTCTGATTGTGAACATGAATATGATTTGTGAGTAGTTACATTTCTTCCTGAGGACATGGGAGAAGTCTTGCTATTAGTAGTCATGTGAATTTGGTATTCGTTCGATATTTTGATGAGATGTATGTTGTCTTTGAAGGAAATATGCCCTAGAGGCAATAATAAAGTTATTATTTATTTCCTTATATCATGATAAATGTTTATTATTCATGCTAGAATTGTATTAACAGGAAACATAATACATGTGTGAATACATAGACAAACAGAGTGTCACTAGTATGAATCTAAATGACTATCTCGTTAATCGAAGATGGTTATGTTTTCTAACCATAGACATGGGTTGTCATTTGATTAACGGATCACATCATTAGGAGAATGATCTGATTGACTTGACCCATTCCGTTAGCCTAGCACTTGATCGCTTAGTATGTTGCTTATGCTTTCTTCATGACTTATACAAAGTTCACGAAACTATGAGATTATGCAACTCCGTTTACGGAGGAACACTTTGTGTGCTACCAAACGTCACAACGTAATCGGGTGATTATAAAGGTACTCTACAGGTGTCTCCAAAAGTATATGTTGAGTTGGCATGAATCGAGATTAGGTTTTGTCACTCCGATTGCTCGGAGAGGTATCTCTGGGCCTTCTCGGTAATACACATCACATAAGCCTTGCAAGCATTGCAACTAATAAGTTAGTTGTGAGATGATGTATTACGGAACGAGTAAAGAGACTTACTGCAGAACGAGATTGAACTAGGTATTGGACACCGACGATCGAATCTCGGGTAAGTAACATACCGATGACAAAGGGAACAACGTATATCGTTATGCGGTTTGACCGATAAAGATCTTCGTAGAATATGTAGGAACCAATATGGGCATCCAGGTTCCGCTATTGGTTATTGACCGAGAATGGTTCTAGGTCATGTCTACATAGTTCTCGAACCAGTAGGGTCCGCACGCTTAAAGTTTCGATGACAGTTATATTATGAGTTTATGAGTTTTGATGTACCGAAGGAGTTCGGAGTCCCGGATGAGATCGGGGACATGACGAGGAGTCTCGAAATGGTCGAGACGTAAAGATCGATATATTGGACGACTATATTCGGAGTTCGGAAAGGTTCCGAGTCATTCGGGTATTTTGAGTACCTGGGAGAGTTACGAGGAATTCGCCGGGAGAAGTATTGGGCCTTATTGGGCCCTCAAGGAAAGAGAGAGAGGATGCCTAGGGCAGGCTGCGCCCCCTTTGCCCTAGTCCGAATTGGGCTAAGGGGAGGCCGCACCCTCCTTCCTTCCCTTCTCTTTTCCTCTTCCTAGTCTCCTACTCCTAATACATGGAAGGATCCCTAGTTGGACTAGGAAAGGGAATCCTACTCCGGTGGGAGTAGGACTCCCCTATGGCGCCTCCTCCCTAGGCCGGCCTCCTCCTCCCTCCCTCCTTTATATCACGAGGCGGGGGCACCCCATGAACACACAAGTTGATCTACGGATCGTTCCTTAGCCGTGTGCGGTGCCCCCTCCACCATATTCCACTTCGGTCATATCGTCATGAGCTTAGGCGAAGCCTGCGCCGGTGAAGTCATATCGTCATGGAGCTTAGGCGAAGCCTGCGTCAGTGGAGCATCATCATCGTCACCACACCGTCGTCTTGTGGAACTCATCCCGACACTTTGCTTTGGATCGAGTCCGGGATCGCCATCGAAATGAGCGATGTGCGTAACTCGGAGGTGCCGTGACGTTCGGTACTTGGATCGGTCGGATCGTGAAGACGTACGACTACATCAACCGCGTTGTTATAACGCTTCCGCTTACGGTCTACGAGGGTACGTGGACATACACTCTCCCCTCTCGTTTCTATGCATCACCATGATCTTGCGTGTGCGTAGGAAATTTTTTGAAATTACTACGTTCCCCAACAGTGGTATCCGAGCCTAGGTTTTATGCGTTGATGTTATATGCACGAGTAGAACACAAGTGAGTTGTGGATGGTATAAGTCATACTACCTACCAGCATGTCATACTTTGGTTCAGCGGTATTGTTGGATGAAGCGGCCCGGACCGACATTACGCCAGACGCTTACGCCGAGACCGGTTCTACCGACGTGCTTTGCACACATTGGTGGCGGGTGTCGGTTTCTCCAACTTTAGTTGAACCGAGTGTGACTACGCCCGTCCTTGCGAAGGTTAAACGGAGTCTATTTGACAAACTATCGTTGTGGTTTTGATGCGTAGGTGAGAACGGTTCTTGCTAAGCCCGTAGCAGCCACGTAAAATTTGCAACAACAAAGTAGAGGACGTATAACTTGTTTTTGCGGGGCATGTTGTGATGTGATATGGTCAAGACGTGATGCTATATTTTATTGTATGAGATGATCATGTTTTGTAACCGAGTTATCGGCAATCGGCAGAGCCATATGGTTGTCGCTTTATTGTATGAAATGCAAACGCATACCTGTAATTGCTTTACTTTATCACTAAGCGGTAGCGATAGTCGTAGAAGCAATAGATGGCGTGACGACAACGATGCTACGATGGAGATCAAGGTGTCGCTACCGGTGATGATGGTGATCACGGTGCTTGAGAGATGGAGATCACAAGCACAAGATGATGATGGCCATATCATATCACTTATATTGATTGCATGTGATGTTTATCCTTTATGCATCTTATCTTGCTTTGATCGACGGTAGCATTATAAGATGATCTCTCACTAAAATTATCAAGAAGTGTTCTCCTGAGTATGCACCGTTGCTAAAAGTTCGTAGTACCCGGACACCACGTGATGATCGGGTGTGATAAGTTCTACGTCCATCTACAACGGGTGCAAGCCAGCTTTTGCACACGCAGAATACTCGAGTTAAACTTGACGAGCCTAGCATATGCGAGATATGGCCTCGGAACACGGAGACCGAAAGGTCGAGCGTGAATCATATAGTAGATATGATCAACATAGTGATGTTCACCATTGAAACTACTCCATCTCACGTGATGATCGGACATGGTTTAGTTGATTTGGATCACGTAATCACTTAGATGACTAGAGAGATGTCTATCTAAGTGGGAGTTCTTAAGTAATATGATTAATTGAACTTTAATTTATCATGAACTTAGTCCCGGTAGTATTTTGCAAATTATGTTGTAGATCAATAGCTCGCGTTGTTGCTCCCCTATGTTTTTATATGTGTTCCTAGAGAAAATTGTATTGAAAGATGTTAGTAGCAATGATGCGGATTGGATCCGTGATCCGAGGTTTATCCTCATTCTTGCAGAAGAATTATGTCCTTAATGCACCGCTAGGTGATGCACCTATTGCAGGAGAGCGAGATGCGGGGCGTTATGAACGTTTGGCTAGCTCAATATGAGCAGAATCTGTACGTTATGAACGCGTTTGGCTAGCTCAATATGATGACTACTTGATAGTTTAGTGCACCATGCTTAACGGCTTAGAATCGGGACTTCAAAGACGTTTTGAACGTCATGGACCATATGAGATGTTCCAGAATTGAAGTTAATATTTCAAGCAAATACCGAGTTGAGAGATATGAAGTCTCCAACAAGTTCTATAGCTAAAAGATGGAGGAGAATCGCTCAACTAGTGAGCATGTGCTCAGATTGTCTCGAGTACTTCAATCGCTTGAATCAAGTGGAAGTTAATCTTCCGAGATAAGATAGTGATTGATGAACTCTCTAGTCACCATCACTAAGTTAGTAGAACTTCGTGATGAACTATAGTATGCAAGGGATGATGAAAAAGATTCTCGAGCTCTTGGCGATGCTAAAATCGGCGAAGGTAGAAATCAAGAAAAACATCAAGTGTTGATGGTTGACAAGACCACTAGTCTCAAGGAAAATGGCAAAGGGAAGAAGGGGAACTTCAAAAGGAACGGCAAGCAAGTTGTCGCTCGAGTGAAGAAGCCCAAGTCTAGACCTAAGCACGAGACCGAGTACTTTTGCTGCAATGGAACCGGTCACCGGAAGCGTAACTACCCCTGAATATTTGGTGGATAAGAAGGATGGCAAAGTGAACAAGGTTATATTTGATATACAGGTTATTGATGTGTGCCTTACTAGTGTTTATAGTAGCCCACAGTATTTGATACTGCTCGGTTGCTAAGATTAGTAACTCAAACAGGAGTTCTGAATCAAACAGAGACTAGTTAAAGGGGAAGTGACGATGAGTGTTGGAAGTAGTTCCAAGATTGATATGATCATCATCGCACACTCCCTATACTTTCGGGATTAGTGTTAAACCTAAATAAATGTTATTTGGTGTTTGCGTTGAACATGAATATGATTTGATCATGTTTATTGCAAAACGGTTATTCATTTAAAGTCAAAGAATAATTGTTGTTACATTTAAATGAATAAAACCTTCAATGGTCATACACCCAATAAAAATAGTTTGTTGGATCTCGATCGTAGTAATACACATATTCATAATATTGATGCCAAAAGATGCAAAGTTAATAATGATAGTGCAACTTATTTGTGGTAATCGCCGTTTAGGTCATATTATGTAAAGCGCATGAAGAAACTCCATGCCGATGGGTTTTTGGAATCACTTGATTATGAATCACTTGATGCTTGCGAACCATGCCTTATGGGCAAGATGACTAAAGACTACATTCTCGGAACAATGGAGCGAGCAAATGACTTATTGGAAATAATACATACCGATGTATGCGGTCCGATGAGTGTTAAAGCTCACGGCAAGTATCGTTATTTTCCGACCTTCACAAGATGATTTGAGCAGATATGAGTATATCTACTTAATGAAGCACAAGTCCGAAACATTTGAAAAGTTCAAATAATTTCAGAGTGAAGTGGAGAATCATCGTAATAAGAAAATAAAGTTTCTACGATCTGATCGTGGAGGAGAATATTTGAGTTACGAGTTTGGCCTTCATATAAAACAAGGTGGAATAGTTTCACGGCTCACGCCACATGGAACACCATAACGTAATGGTGTGTCCGAACGTCATAACCGTACTTTATTTTGATATGGTGCGATCAATGATGTCTCTTACCGATTTACCAAAATCGTTTTGGGGTTATGCATTAGAGACAGCTGCATTCACGTTTAATAGGGCACCATCTAAATCCATTGAGATGACACCGTATGAACTATGGTTTAACAAAGAAACCTAAGTCATGCTTTCTTAAAAGTTTGGAGTTGTGATGCTTATGTGAAAAAGTTTTCAAATCGATAAGCTCGAACCCAAATCGAGAAGTGCGTCTTCATAGAATACCCAAAGGTAACTATTGGGTACACCTTCTATCACAGATCCGAAGGCAAGTTATTCGTTGCTAAGATGGATCCTTTCTAGAGAAGAAGTTTCTCTCGAAAGAAGTGAGTGGGAGGAAAGTAGAACTTGATAAGGTAATTGTACCTTCTCCCTAATTGGAAAGTAGTTCATCACGTAAATCAGTTCCAGTGATTCCTACACCAATTAGTGAGGAAGCTAATGATGATGATCATGAAACTTCAGATCAAGTTACTACAAACCTCGTAGGTCTTCGAGTAAGATCCGCACTGTAGTGGTACGGTAATCATGTTCGGAAGTCATAGACCATGATGAACCTCTGAACTATGAGGAGGCGATGATGAGCCCAGATTCCGCGAAATGGCTTGAGGCCATGAAATGCGAGATGGGATCCATGTATGAGAACAAAGTATGGACTTTGATGGAGTTGCCCAATGATCGGCAAGCCATATTATATAAATGGATTTTCAAGAGGAAGACAGATGTCGATAGTAGTGTTACTATCTACAAAGCTCGACTTGTCGCATAAAAGGTTTTCGACAAGTTCAAGGTGTTGACTACAATGAGATTTTCTCAATCAGAAGCGATTCTTAAAGTCTGTCCTAATCATGTTAGCAATTGCCACATTTTATGAAATCTGGCAAATGGATGTCAAAACTACATTCTTTAATGGATTTATTAAAGAAGAGTTGTATATGATGCAACCAGAAGTTTTTGTCAATCCTAAAGGAGCTAACAAAATGTGCAAGCTCCAGCGATCCATCAATGGACTGGTGCAAGCATCTCGGAGTTGGAATATACGCTTTGATGTGTTGATCAAAGCATATGATTTTATCTGAGACTTTTGGAAAGGCCTGTATTTACAAGAAAGTGAGTGGGAGCACTACAACATTTCGATAAGTATATGTGAATGACATATTGTTGATCGGAAATGATGTAGAATTATTCTGCAAAGCATAAAGGAGTGTTTGAAAGGAGTTTTTCAAAGAAGGACCTCGGTGAAGCTGCTTACATATTGAGCATCAAGATCTATAGAGATAGATCAAGACGCTAGATAAGTTTTTCAATGAATACATACCTTGACAAGATTTTGAAGTAGTTCAAAATGGAACAATCAAAGAAAGAGTTCTTGCCTGTGTTACAAGGTGTGAGATTGAGTAAGACTCAAAACCCGACCACGGCGGAAGGTAGAAAGAGAATGAAAGTCATTCCCTATGCATCAGCCATAGGTTCTATAAAGTATGTCATGTTGTGTACGGATCTATTGCATACCCTACCACTAAGCTTGGCAAGGAGTGCAATAGTGATCTAGGAGTAGATCAATGGACAGCGGTCAAAATTATCCTTAGTAGAATAAGGATACGTTTCTCGATTATGGAAGTGAAAAAAGGGTTCATCGTAAAGGGTTACGCCGATGCAAGTTTTAACACTAATCTAGATGACTCGAGTCTCAATCTGGATACATATTGAAAGTGGGAGCAATTAGCTAGAGTAGCTCCGTGCGAGCATTGTAGACATAGAAATTTGCAAAATACTTACGGCTCACGAATATGATGGACCCGTTGACTAAAATTATCTCACAAGCAAAACATGATCACACCTTAGTACTCTTTGGGTGTTAATCACATAGCGATGTGAACTAGATTATCGACTCTAGTAAACCCTTTGGGTGTTGGTCACATGTCGATGTGAACTATGGGTGTTAACCACATATAGATGTGAACTATTGATGTTAAATCACATGGCGATGTGAACTAGATTATTGACTCTAGTGCAAGTGGGAGATCAAGGAAATATGCCCTAGAGGCAATAATAAAGTTATTATTTATTTCCTTATATCATGATAAATGTTTATTATTCATGCTAGAATTGTATTAACCGGAAACATAATACATGTGTGAATACATAGACAAACAGAGTGTCACTAGTATGCCTCTACTTGACTAGCTCGTTAATCGAAGATGGTTATGTTTCCTAACCATAGACATGGGTTGTCATTTGATTAACGGGATCACATCATTAGGAGAATGATCTGATTGACTTGACCCATTCCGTTAGCCTAGCACTTGATCGTTTAGTATGTTGCTTATGCTTTCTTCATGACTTATACAAAGTTCACGAAACTATGAGATTATGCAACTCCCGTTTACGGAGGAACACTTTGTGTGCTACCAAACGTCACAACGTAATCGGGTGATTATAAAGGTACTCTACAGGTGTCTCCAAAAGTATATGTTGAGTTGGCATGAATCGAGATTAGGTTTTGTCACTCCGATTGCTCGGAGAGGTATCTCTGGGCCTTCTCGGTAATACACATCACATAAGCCTTGCAAGCATTGCAACTAATAAGTTAGTTGTGAGATGATGTATTACGGAGCGAGTAAAGAGACTTACCGCAACGAGATTGAACTAGGTATTGGACACCGACGATCGAATCTCGGGTAAGTAACATACCGATGACAAAGGGAACAACGATATCGTTATGCGGTTTGACCGATAAAGATCTTCAGAGAATATGTAGGAACCAATATGGGCATCCAGGTTCCGCTATTGGTTATTGACCGAGAATGGTTCTAGGTCATGTCTACATAGTTCTCGAACCAAAGAGGGTCCGCACGCTTAAAGTTTCGGCGATGCTTATATTATGAGTTTATGAGTTTTGATGTACCGAAGGAGTTCGAGTCCCGGATGAGATCGGGGACATGACGAGGAGTCTCGAAATGGTCGAGACGTAAAGATCGATATATTGGACGACTATATTCGGAGTTCGGAAAGGTTCCGAGTCATTCGGTATTTTTCGAGTACCGGGAGAGTTACGGAATTCGCCGGGAGAAGTATTGGGCCTTATTGGGCCTGCGGGAAAGAGAGAGAGGATGCCTAGGGCAGGCTGCGCCCCCTTGCCCTAGTCCGAATTGGGCTAAGGGAGGCCGCACCCTCCTTCCTTCCCTTCTCTTTTCCTCTTCCTAGTCTCCTACTCCTAATACATGGAAGGATCCCTAGTTGGACTAGGAAAGGGGAATCCTACTCCCGGTGGGAGTAGGACTCCCCTATGGCGCCTCCTCCCTAGGCCGGCCTCCTCCTCCCTCCCTCCTTTATATACGGGCAGGGCACCCCATGAACACACAAGTTGATCTACGGATCGTTCCTTAGCCGTGTGCGGTGCCCCTCCACCATATTCCACTTCGGTCATATCGTCATGGAGCTTAGGCGAAGCCTGCGCTACCGGTGAAGTCATATCGTCATGAGCTTAGGCGAAGCCCTGCGTCGGTGGAGCATCATCATCGTCACCACACCGTCGTTGACGGAACTCATCCCCGACACTTTCTTTGGATCGGAGTCCGGGATCGCCATCGAGCTGAACGATGTGCGTAACTCGGAGGTGCCGTCGTTCGGTACTTGGATCGGTCGGATCGTGAAGACGACGACTACATCAATCAGCGTTGTTATAACGCTTCCGCTTACGGTCTACGAGGGTACGTGGACATACACTCTCCCCTCTCGTTTCTATGCATCACCATGATCTTGCGTGTGCGTAGGAAATTTTTTGAAATTACTACGTTCCCCAACAGTCTTTCCTCTAGTGGTGTTATGTGAACGTCGGCTACATGACACTTCAGCATTGTTTGGGCCTAGAGGAAGGCATTGGGAAGTAATAAGTAGATGATGGGTTGCTAGAGTGACAGAAGCTTAAACCCTAGTTTATGCGTTGCTTCGTAAGGGGCTAATTTGGATTCATATGTTTCATGCTATGGTTAGGTTTACCTTAATACCTCTTTTGTAGTTGCGGACGCTTGCAATAGGAGTTAATCATAAGTGGGATGCTTTTCCAAGTAAGGACAGCACCCAAACACCGGTCCACCCACATACCAAATTATCAAAGTAAAGAACGCGAATCATATGAGCGTGATGAAAACTAGCTTGAGATAATTCCCATGTGTCCTCGGGAGCGCTTTTCTCTATATAAGAGTTTGTCCAGGCTTGTCCTTTGCTACAAAAAGGATTGGTCCATGTTGCTGCACTTTATTTACACTTGTTACTTGCTACTCATTACAAATTACCTTATCACAAAACTATCTATTACATATAATTTCAGTGGTTGCAGAGAATACTTTGCTGAAAACCGCTTGTCATTTCCTTCTGCTCCTCGTTGGGTTCGACACTCTTACTTATCGAAAGGACTACAATAGATCCCCTATACTTGTGGGTCATCAAGACTCTTTTCTGGCGCCGTTGCCGGGGAGTGAAGCACCTTTGGTAGGTGGAATTTGGTAAGGAAAAATTTATATAGTTTGCTGAAATTTACTGTCACTTGTTACTATGGAAAGTAATCCTCTGAGGGGCTTGTTCGGGGTATCTTCACCCCGACCAGTAGAGCAAAGAGTTACTCCTCAACCTACTGAACCTACTGAAAATGTTTACTTTGAAATTCCTTCGGGTATGATAGAGAAACTGCTAGCTAATCCTTTTGCAGGAGATGGAACATTGCATCCCAATTTACACTTAATCTATGTGGATGAAGTTTGTGGATTATTTAAGCTTGCAGGTATGCCCGATGATGTTATCAAGAAGAAGGTCTTCCCTTTATCTTTGAAGGCATATGCATTGACATGGTATAGGCTATGTGATGATATGGGATCATGGAACTACAAACGATTGAAATTGGAATTTCATCAGATGTTTTATCCTATGCATCTTGTTCATCGTGATCGTAATTATATATATAATTTTTGGCCTCGTGAAGGAGAAAGCATCGCTCAAGCTTGGGGGAGGCTTAAGTCAATGTTATATTCGTGCCCCAATCATGAGCTCTCAAGAGAAATGATTATTCAAAAAATTTGTGCTCGGCTTTCTCGTAATAATCAAATTATGCTCGATACTTCTTGTACTGGCTCTTTTATGATGAAGACTATCGAATTCAAATGGGATTTATTGGAAAGAATTAAACGCAACTCTGAAGATTGGGACCTCGACGAAGGTAAGGAGTCAGGTATAACACCTAAGTTTGACTGTGTTAAATCTTTTATGGATACCGATGTTTTCCGTGAATTTAGCACTAAATATGGACTTGACTCTGAGATAGTAGCTTCTTTCGGTGAATCCTTTGCTACTCATGTTGATCTCCCTAAGGAGAAGTGGTTTAAGTATAACCCTCCCATAGAAGTAAAAGTAGTTGCACCTATTAAAGTTGAAGAAAAGACTGTCACTTATAATGATCATGTTGTTCCTACTACTTATGTCGAGAAACCACCTTTCCCTATTAGAATAAACGATCATGCTAAAGTTTCAATTGTAGTCAACAAAAGTAATATTAGGACACACAAACCCCCTGAGCAAGTTAAAGTTGAACCTAATATTGCTATGGTTAAAGATCTCTTGGCTGATAATCTCGATGGGCATGTTATTTACTTCTGCAATGAGACTGCCAGAATTGCTAAACCTGGTGCTAAAGATAAACATAGACCTGTTGTAGGCATGCCCTTTATTTCTGTTAAAATAGGAGATCATTGTTATCATGGCTTGTGTGATATGGGTGCTAGTGCTAGTGCAATACCTCATACCTTATACATATAAATTATGCATGATATTGCACCTGCTGAGATAGAAGATATAGATGTTACAATTAAACTTGCCAATAGAGATACTATTTCACCGATTGGGATTGTTAGAGATGTTGAAGTCTTGTGTGGGAAGGTTAAATATCCTGCTGATTTTCTTGTTTTTGGTTCCCCACAAGATAGATTTTGTCCCATTATATTTGGTAGACCCTTCTTGAACAACATTAATGCTAAGATAGATCATTAAAAGGCTGTTGTTACTATTGGTTTGGGTGATATGTCTCATGAGTTTAATTTTGCTAAATTTAGTAGACAACCCCGTGAGGAAGAATTGCCTAGTAAAGATGAAATTTTTGGTCTTGCTTCTATTGCCATGCCTCCTAGTGATACTTTAGAACAAATTTGCTTGATCATGAAAATGATATGTTTATGAATGAAAGAAGGGAAATAGATGAAGTATTCTTTAAACAGGGACCTATTCTGAAACACAACTTGCCTGTTGAAATCCTAGGGGATCCTCCACGCACCCAAGGGTGATCCCGTGTTTGAGCTTAAACCATTGCCTGATACTCTTAAATATGCTTATATTGATGAAAAGAAGATATATCCTGTTATTATTAGTGCTAACCTTTCAGAGCATGAAGAAGAGCAATTACTGAAAACTCTGAAGAAGCACCTTGCTGCTATTGGATATACTCTTGATGATCTTAAGGGCATTAGTCCAACTCTATGTCAACACAAAATAAATTTGGAGAAAGATGCCAAACCAGTTATTGATCACCAACGGTGGCTAAATCCTAAGATGAAAGAAGTGGTAAGAAAGGAAATATTAAAGCTCCTTGAAGAGGTATAATTTATCCCATTGCTGATAGCCAGTGGGTAAGTCATGTCCATTGTGTCCCTAAGAAGGGAGGTATTACTGTCGTTCCTAATGATAAAGATGAATTGATTCCGCAAAGAATTATTACAGGTTATAGGATGGTAATTGATTTTCGCAAATTAAATAAAGCTAATAAAAAAGATCATTACCCTTTGCCTTTCATTGATCAAATGCTAGAAAGATCATCCAAACATACACATTTTTGCTTTCTAGATGGTTACTCTGGTTTCTCTCAAATACCTGTGTCAGCTCATGATCAAGAAAACACCACTTTTACTTTCCCTTTCGGTACTTCTGCTTATAGACGTATGCCTTTTGGTTTATGTAATGCACCTGCTACCTTTCAAAGATGCATGATGGCTATATTCTCTGACTTTTGCGAAAAGATTTGTGAGGTTTTCATGGATGATTTCTCAGTTTATGGGTCCTCTTTTGATGATTGCTTGAGCAACCTTGATCGAGTTTTGCAGAGATGTGAAGAAACTAACCTTGTCTTAAACTGGTAGAAATGCCACTTTATGGTTAATGAAGGAATTGTCTTGGGGCATAAAATTTCTGAAAGAGGTATTGAAGTGGATAAAGATAAAGTTGATGCTATTAAAAATATGCAGTGTCCCAAGGACATCAAAGGTATAAGAAGTTTCCTTGGTCATGCCAGTTTTTATAGGAGGTTCATTAAGGACTTCTCAAAAATTTCTCGGACTCTGACTAATCTATTACAAAAATATATCCCTTTTGTCTTTGATGATGATTGTGTACAAGAATTTGAAATACTTAAGAAAGCATTAATTTCTGCACCTATTGTTCAGCCACCTGATTGGAATTTACCCTTTGAAATTATGTGTGATGCTAGTGATTATGTTGTAGGTGTTTTTCTAGGACAAAGGGTTGATAAGAAATTAAATGTTATTCAATATGCTAGTAAAACTCTAGGCGATTGCCGGAGAAATTATCTTTGCTCTTGAAAAGGAATTCTTAGCAGTTGTATTTATTTGTGATAAGTTCAGACCTTATATTGTTGATTCTAAAGTAACTATTCACACTGATCATGCTGCTATTAAATATCTTATGGAAAAGAAAGATGCTAAACCTAGACTTATTAGATGGGTTCTCTTGCTACAAGAATTTGATTTGCATATTATTGATAGAAAGGGAGCTGAGAACCCCATTGCAGACAATTTGTCTAGGTTAGAGAATGTTCTTGATGACCCACTACCTATTGATGATAGCTTTCCTGATGAACAACTAAATGGCATAAATGCTTCTCGTACTGCTCCACTGTATGCTGATTTATACCACCTAGCTTCACATACCAGCAAAAGAAAAAGTTTTTCTATGATTTAAGACATTACTGTCGGTGGGAACGACACCTATGGGATCACAAGGATCCCTACTGCGGTTGCGGGGCACGGGGTTGAGAGAAGAGCGGATATGACAGAGAGTACGCGGTTCGTTTATCCAGGTTCGGACGCGAGGATGCATAAAACCCTAGTCCTGCTTTGGTGGATGTATTCTGAGTTCTTGAGCTAGCTACGGGGTGTAACGAGCTCCAAAAAGCCGAATCCTTCTCCCGTGCGCCATGGGCCTCCTTTTATAGGTGAAAGGGGCTGCCACAGTGGCAAACAGGAGGTGGAAAGCGCTACAGTGTTGTGAGCTTATCGCTGCTGCTACAGGACAAAGCGCATTTAATGCGAGGCTTAGGTGTCTCTTCGCTTTATCGGGGACGGGAGCGAGGCCCATCCCATCCGTCGCCACTCCTCCTTGCCGACACGCATACAGCCAAAGAATGCATGCGGTGCCATGTAGGCGGTGCACCGAGGTGGCGCGGTGGTGGAGCCTCCAGGAAGGGTTGCATGTTGCCACGCAGGTGCCTTCCCAGCTGGTTGGGTCGGCAGCTGCATGTGAACAGCGGTGGAAACTTGGTTGGTGCGGGCCTGGCAGCGTCCCTGCTGGTGCGCCTAGCGAGGGCCTTGTCGGGTGGCCCGGCAAGGGTCTTGCCGCAGCGTGTAGGCGTCCCCGGCAAGGATCTTGCCGGGGGGTCTTGTGGGTTTCTTCAGTGAGGATGATTTCCTTCCTATCCTCACTTGATTTTGACTATTCTTTGTCTTCACAAAGATCTGCATGCTACCACGGAGGTGCCTCCCGAGCCCTGTCCCAATGCGTCTGTTGAGCTTTGGTGGGCTCAAGGGTGGCTCGCTTGGCCGGCGCGGGCGAGCTGCCCCGACAAGGGTCTTGCTGGGGCCGCTGAGGCTGCCTCGGCAAGGGTCCTTGCCGGGAAAACCTGCTTCGCCCATCCGATTCTTGTGGCCTTGGTCCTTGTCATTGCTTTATTTGTCTTGTGCCTTCGGCTTCCCTCCTGCTTCCCTTCCCTGCCGTGTTATGCGTGGCCGTGGTGAGCGGCTCTGACTGCCCATGCATAAGTAAAGGGGTCAAAAAGGAGAGCCCCTACTTTTGTACACCGACAGGAGCCCCCGGGCCTGCGCCACACATAAGCGCGACACGTTGTTGGGCCAGGCCCGTAACGGTCTTGTGGCGGGGAGGCGGATTTTACTGCGGTAAATGGTCCGTCCGCTGCGCTTCTCCACGGCCCGCGCTGAACGCGCGATGTGGGGGTCATGCACGAGCGCGTGACAGAAGCATGCTGGCGTCACCTTGCGGTGGATAGTACAGAGGCATCTTGCGTGTCTCTTTGAGACTGCAGGGCTGCCTCCCATTTACTGCCCCCGCTTGCGAACCTTCGCTCCACGCGTCCCACTTCGCCTGCCCCTTGCGCCACGTTTGTTGCATGCATAATGAAGAGCAAATGACAGACGTGTGGGACGTGGGAAGTCGTGCACGCGCGTGGGTCGATTCCCACGCGCATTCAATGGAGCGGGGAGGGCGGTCGACGGCCCCGCTCGCTGTCACTTTAGCGGGTCAGATTGGCCGAGAGGGGGCGGCCGAGTCTCGCCCCCACCCCTTTATTAAGACGGGAGCGGGAGGAACGATGCCTCTCAACCCTCCACCATCTGCCTCTCCCCATTCTTGTTTCTTTGTTCCTTTTGCCATGGCGAGGGGGTGTGGCGACGCTTCATCGGTGGCGGCGAGGGTTTCGGCCAGACAATGCGTCGCTCCTCCCCAAGAGCTCGTAGCGGCGGAGCCAGCCGCTAGAGGAAGCGGGAGGGGGCGAGGTCGAGGCCGTCATGGTGCTCGAGGGAGAGGAGGACGGGGCGGCAGATCAGCCTCGCCTCCGCCAGCAGCCCCTCCTCCGATGGAGGGCCACGCCAGGGACAACCCTTGCAAATTCTTCGTCAGGCTGCACCGGCCACAGCGCCGTCGCCTTCGCCTCCCGACTCCATTCACGCGGGAGATGGAGTTGGATCCACCGCAGGCGTTGCGGCTACATATGAGGGGTTGTGGGAACAGCGACACATGTGTTGATGTCGAGTTCCTTGCCCCTCACGTCATGTATCTTCATCGAGGGTGGAAGACCTTCGCTCGCCTCCACAGCTTGACGGATGGGCTCACTCTCCATTTCAAACTAATGGAGGGTGGCCTCCTCTCCGTCAAGATCTTCGGGCACTTCGGGACTCGCGTAAGGTGCTGCATGGAGAGCTCTTCTGATGACAAAGATTCCTCCTCGAGAAAGAGTGACGAGGAGGACAGCGGCAGCGACGGTGAGGCTAGTGGGCGGCAGGATGACGGGTCCGACTAGGTGTCGGGCGCCGCTCCGGGCGGCACCGGCGACCCCATCATCCGTGTCGCCGGCTCCTTGAACTTCTCGGGGTCGTATCCTTGGGCGGCTGGCGCTGGGAGGCTGCAGAAGAGGAAGAGGGCGGGCGGCAAGGCCATCAAGTCGGAGTACGCGGGCACCGACGCCTTCATCGCGTACTGACGTCCTGCCGCCTCGTCTTCGAGCTCTGCCTCCGGCGCCGCCATCACCATCCAGCCCTTGGACGGCCACCAAGATGTTCTCTTGGTGTCTTCTGCCACTCGTAGCTCGCCTAGGCGCCCCTTTTGCCCTCCTGCTTTTCTTGTTCCATTTCCTGAGGAGAGGGACAAGAAAGGGATTACTGGCACCTTATCTCTTTTTAGTTTGTAAGCCTTCGGGCCTTAGTAGAATTTAAATCTTGTAATCACCTTGCTCATGTTTTTCGTTTCGTATGAATTGTACCTGTACGGGATGTTTTTTTTATGAAAAAGGGATGTTTGCCGGGATTTTCGTTCGCGGGTGGAACCCACGACAAGGAATGAATCCTCGTTATCCTTAAGATAAACATTTTTTGCCCGACAACAAACCTTGCCGTCCCCCCACTTCGCTCGACCTTTCTCACGCCCTTGGCGGAGGCAGGGATGAGGTGGGCCTAGGCTCCTTGTTTTATTTCCTTGTTGCCGCGACTACGACCAAATTCGGTCCCAGGAGACGAGTCCTAGGGTCCGGAATGAGGGGAGCACGGTAGCCTAAGGATAAAACGAGGTTTCACATCCCTAAGTCCATAACGAAATGCATGATAAGGGATAGATATCTTATGTGAATCTGCAGCCCCCGGCAACTTTGGCTTGCCGCGGGTGGATCTTCGCCCTTGTAGCCCCCCGGCAGTATTGGCTTGCCGGGACCCGTATGCCGGTCCGTCCTCCTTCTCCCAAAGCAGCTCGGCAAGGATATTCATGTGTCTTGCGAACCAAAGAACATAGAGAAGAACAGAGAGACGCACACTCAACCTCTAAGCTAGTGGTTAGCCGCCGCTAAGCACTATCGACCCTAACCAAGGACGAGACTCAACCTAGCATGCATGCTATAACTTAGGGTGCTAGCGCTTTGTTTATTTATGCTCTGGGTCTGCGCCTGGCTTTGTACAAAGGGTTACATGCCTTGCCGGCAAGGCTTGTACAAAAGGGTAGCTTGCCGGGAGGCCCGGCAAGCCGCGCCTTATGGGTAAAACTTGCGGAGATGCTCGATGTTCCAGGAGTTGCTCACTGGAATGGCATCTTCGGTGTCCAGCCGGACTGTGCCGGGCCTGGTGACTCGTGTTACCCGGTAAGGGCCTTCCCACTTCGGCGTCAACTTGTTGGAATTCTTGGCCGACTGAACGTGCCGAAGAACAAGGTCGCCTTCCGCAAAGATCCGGGCTTGAACCTTGCGGCTATGGTAGCGGCGCAAGGCTTGCTGGTAGCATGCTGCTCTCACAGCCGCCCGGAGACGATCTTCCTCAAGGAGCATTGCATCATCTTGCCGCAATCGCTCTTGCTCAAGCTCATCATAAGCGAGCACTCGAGGTGACCCGTATATGAGTTCCGTGGGGAGAACTGCTTCTGCCCCATAAACCAGGGCAAAGGGTGTCTGGCCGGTGGCTCGACTTGGCGTCGTTCTGATCGATCAAAGAACCGCCGGCAACTCGTCAATCCAGCGCCTTCCTCTCTTGCGCAGCCTGTCGAAAGTCTTCGTTCTTAAGCCTCGCAGGACTTCAACATTTGCTCTCTCCACTTGGTCGTTGCTCCGTGGATGTGCCACGGAAGCAAAACAGACCTTGCTGCCGAGATCCTCAATGTATTGCATGAAGTCATGGCTTGTGAACTGCGTGCCGTTGTCGGTGATGATCCTGTTGGGCACCCCAAAACAGCACACTAGTCCCTTGAAGAACTTGATGGCTGACTGCGCTGTCACCTTCCTCACTACCTCCACCTCTGGCCACTTTGTGAACTTGTCGATTGCGACGTACAAGTACTCAAAGCCCCCGACAAAGACGGGGAAAGGGCCCAATATGTCGAGCCCCTGCACCGAGAAGGGCCAGGAGAGAGGGATAGTTTGAAGGGCTTGAGTTGGTTGATGGAGCTTCTTGAATGGAACTGCACGCTTCACACTTGGTTACTAGTGCCGTCGCATCCTGGAGGGCGGTGGGCCAGAAGAAACCTTGCCGGAAAGCCTTGCCAGCAAGGGCCCTCGACCCTATGTGGGAGCCACATATGCCTCCATGTATCTCTGCCAACAGCTTTTGTCCTTCCTCCCGGGAGATGCACTTCAATTTCACCCCATTCAGTCTCATCCTGTACAGCTCATTATCAACGAACTGGTACAGGGCAGACCAGCGGGCTACTCTTTCTGCCTCTTCCTACTCCGCAGGAAGTTCTCCTTTCTGAAGGAATCAGACGGTGTGCTATGCCCATGCCGGAGCCTGTGGATCGACGACAAGGACCAAAGGCATTTCTTCTGCTATGGGAGCGGCCACTTCCACGGCCATGACCAGAGGTCCTGTCGGAGTCGGTCGCCCCGTGGCAGGATCGGCATCCACGGCAACATCTTCGCCGGCGGCTCCGGGGAGCTCGGTGGGGAAGTATTTGCCGGGGCTTAGCTTCCTCCGCTTGTTCTGCCCGGTCGACGGCTCAATGGATGGCTGAGTTAACTGAAGCACAAAAGTACCTGGTTCCCGTGTAGCTTGAGGGCAGCGCTTTGACAGTAGTCGGCGATGTCGTTCTCCGCCTGTGGGACATGCTCCGCTTGTATACCGTCAAAGCGTTCCTCCAGCTTCTCACCTCATCTACGTAAGCTTCCATCAATGGGCTTTGATAATCTTTGTTGATCTGCCTGACGACGAGCTGCGAGTCGCCCCTGACGATGAGCTTCTTAACTCCGAGGTCCGCCGCGATCCTGAGACCAGCAAGCAAACCCTCGTACTCAGTGGTGTTGTTGGTTGACATCTCCCGGGGGAAGTGCATCTGGATGACGTACTTGAGGTGCTCTCCGGTGGGTGCAACAAGCAGCACACCAGCACCGGCGCCTTGCAGCGAGAGGGCACCATCAAAGTACATGATCCAGTTGCGACTCGTTTCCTTGCCGGGGAGAGTGGTCTCTTGTACCTCTACGTCGGGCGTCGAGGTCCATTCTGCAACAAACTCCGCCAAGAATCTGCTTTGAATCGTCGAGGTACTTTCGAACTTTAAACCGAAGCTTGACAGCTCCAGGGCCCATTCCACGATCCTCCCCGTTGCATCTGGGTTATGCAGTATCCGTTGCAATGGGAGGCGGGTGACCACTGAAAGTGCGTTATATCGACTAGAGGGGGGGTGAATAGGCGATTTTTATGAATTCTTCACTGAGGAATTTGCTGGTGAGGAAATTTCTTAGCGAAGAAATACTTGCAGCGGAATAAGTACTCAGAAGTAAGCATAACAGATTACAAGCATAGTCATCATGATGGAATGAAGACAATCACAGAGTACGTAAAGCGTAATCACAGGATAACACAAGATGAAGACAAACAGATCAAGAAATTGAACTGAGGAAATTGAGAAAGTCTTCACCAAAGTCTTCAAACACAGATATGACAAACACTCAACACGCTTATGAGGAAATGAAAGGGTTGAGGAAATAGAACCAGTTAGGTTGGTGAAGACAATGATTTGGTAGACCAGTTCCAACTGCTGCCTCGGTTATGCGTGCAGTTGGAGCGGCTGAGTATTTAAACTCGAGGACACACAGTCCGGACACCCGATCGAAAGCACGCAGCTCAGGACACCAAGTCCTCACCGTATTCTCCTTGAACTAAGGTCACGCAGACCTCGTCCAATCACTCGTGGTAAGTCTTCAGCGACTTCCAAACCTTCACATACTTGGTCACCCGCAATCCACAATTCCTCTTGGATGCTCTAGACCTTGACGCCTAACCGTCTGGAAGAAGCACAGTCTTCAAAGGTAAAGCGTCGGATCCACGCAGATCAATTTCTTCAAGATGCTCAATCACTTTGGGTTTGTTGGGGTTTGGTTTTTGGGGTTTTTCCTCACTTCTGAGTTTTTCCTCACTTGATGATTTTCGCTCAAAGTCCTCAGAGGATGGGTTGCTCTCAAATGACAAGTGTCAAGTTCTCTCTGAGCAGCCAACCAGCTAGTGGTTGTAGGGGGCGGCTATTTATAGCCCAGGGAGCAGCCCGACATGATAAGACATAAATGCCCTTCAATGATATGACTGTTAGGAGGATAAGATATTTTAGGACAGCTGGCGCGCAGCACAACAACGGTCGGAAATTTGACTCTCAAATTCCTCAGGGCTATCATGTTCCTCACAGTGTAGGCAATTCGCACTGGCGAATTCCTAACTCCTCAGTCAGAACAAATTCCTCAGTGATCAGAAGAGCTTCGTCTCACATCAAGAAATTGACTGAACTGTATGAGATTTCCAAAAGCTTCACTCGAAGGGTTTGGTAGGTGTAGGATTTTGAGTTGAGCATCAAATGGAAATTTTCCTTAGTATTTCCTCGACCCCTTTAACAAAGACGGTGTTTCCTATGACTCAAGAAAGAGAAAATGAAACTACGAAAACAAAAGTCTTCACGCTTCATGTTCCTCAAGCGAATACCAAGTCTTGAGGATCACACCAATTTCTTCACTTTCAAAGTCTTGAGAAAGTCTTGAGAATATCAAAGTCTTCATTGAAGAACTTCATTTTTAGGGTCGACTTTTCATGTAAATATCAAAACTCCTCATAGACTTATAGACCTGTGTACACTCAAAACGCATTAGTTACTTAACCTATAAGTCTTCAATACACCAAAATCACTATAAGGGCACTAGATGCACTTACAACCACCATGATCTCATGCGCTTGGAAGTAATGGCGCAGCTTCCTCGAAGTCATAAGGAGGTCAAGAGCAGCTTTTGCACACTGAGTACCTCGACCTAGCCCCTACAAAGGGAGTCGACGGCAAACCGGGCGCTGCACCATTTTCTTCTTCCGCGCTTCTTCACCTGGTCGCGTGGGTCCCTTCGCACGGGCGCCAGGCTTGCCGGGGCTGAGCCTTGCCGGGGACTCAGTCTTGCCGGGGCTGAGCCCTGCCGGGGAGGGTTCCGGCCTGCCAACCATTGACTCTGCTGCTGCTGCTGTCTCCTCATCAACCTCTCTCTATGCCACTAGTGCGGCGCTAACCACCTGATTCGTTGTCGCTAGATAAAGCAGCAACGGTTCTTGTGGTTTGGGCGCAACCAGCACTGGGGTAGAGGAGAGGTATTTCTTCAAATCTTGCAGCGCTGCCTCGGCCTCTGGGGTCCACTCCATCGGCCCTGCTTTCTTCAAGATCTTGAAAAATGGAAGCGACACGCTCATGCGGACTTGGAGATGAACTGCTCATGGCAAAGAACGCAGCCAAAGGAGACGACGCACGCCCTTGATCCGCTTTGGGTGCCTCAATCTGCTCGATAGCCTTGATCTTATCTGGGTTTGCTTCAATCCTGCCATTGGGACACAAAGAATCCGAGAAGCTTGCCGGACGGGACGCCGAAGACACACTTCTCAGGGTTCAATTTGAGGTTGATCTTGCGCAGGTTCCCAAATGTTTCCTCCAGATCTTGCATGAGCGTTGCTTTGTCCTTGGTTTTGACCACTATGTCATCCATATAAGCTTCCATATTTCTATGTAGCTGGGGCTCAAAACCAATTTGGACTATTGTTGCAAAGGTCGAGCCAAAGACTCTTCAACCCGAAGGCATCCGTAAAAAGCAATACGTACCACATGGGGTGATGAATGCTGTCTTTTCCTCGCCTTCCTTTGTCATGAATATCTGGTGGTATCCCGAGTAGGCGTCTAGGAACGATAAGAGGTCACACCCACCGTGGAGTCAACAATCTGGTCAATGCGTGGAAACAGGAAAGGATCCTTTGGACATGCCTTATTGATGTCTCGTGTAATCAATACACAGCCTCCACTTCCCATTCGCCTTTGCACACCACTACCGGATTGGCCAACCACGTTGGATGGAGTACTCCTCTCACCAAACCTGCCGCCTCTAGCTTCGATTTCCTCCGTGATGAACTCCTGCCTCTCGAGCTTGCTTCGACCTTCGCTTGTGGGGACGCCGCATGAGGCCAGACAGCAAGGTGGTGCTCAATCACCTCCCTGGGAACGCCGGGGATGTCAGAGGCTTGCCATGCAAACACATCGACATTCGCCCACAGGAAGGCGACGAGCTCGCTTTCCTATTTGCCGTCGAGGATGGAGCTTATAGTAAAAACTCCCCCCGTACCATCCTCCTTGGTAGCACCTTCTTGGTCTCTGGTGGCGTGGCTCGACTTCTTGCTCTTCTTTGGCGGAGCTCTGGCACGTCCTCAACAGGAGCGCAACACCCCGAAGAGGTGCGCTTGCCGGAGTGGGTGCTAGGAGTCTCGCCAGTCTTCTTCCCCCCCGGGGCTCCGTCGGCAGGAGCAGGTACCTTAACGGTAGCTGCAGCAACTGCTTCCCGGTAGAGTTGGTCGACGCAGATCAACGCATCTTTCTTGTCGGAGGGGACGGTGATGATGTTTATCGGCCCGGGCATCTTCAGCATGTTGTAGGCGCAGTGTTAAGCCGCCATGAACTTGGCGATGTCGGGCGGCCGAGGATCCCGTTAAAGGCAAGGGATCTCGGCTACATCAAAAACAATCCTCTCCGTCCTGTGGTTCAGCTCGCCTCCGAATGTCACGGGCAGCGTGATCTTTCCCTTTGGCTGGCTCCTCCCCGGGTTAACCCCTTGGAATGTACCCGTCTCCTCGATATCCCCATCGGGGATCTGCAGCCTTTTGACCACAACAAAGTAGAGATCGAAGTTCAGCCGCCCCGCCGTGGACCAACATCTTTGTCACCTTGAGGTTGCGTATTGTTGGTGAAACAAACAACGACAAGCACCCGACATCCCCGGCGTTCATGTTCCTCACAGTGTAGGCAATTCGCACTGGCGAATTCCTAACTCCTCAGTCAGAACAAATTCCTCAGTGATCAGAAGAGCTTCGTCTACATCCTTTGAAGAAATTGTTGAAGCGTATGAGATTTCCAAAAGCTTCACTCAAGGGTTTGGTAGGTGTAGGATTTTGAGTTGAGCATCAAATGGAAATTTTCCCTTAGTATTTCCTCGACCCCTTTAACAAAGACGGTGTTTCCTATGACTCAAGAAAGAGAAAATGAAACTACGAAAACAAAAGTCTTCACGCTTCATGTTCCTCAGCGAATACCAAGTCTTCGAGGATCACACCAATTTCTTCACTTTCAAAGTCTTGAAAGTCTTGAATATCAAAGTCTTGAGTTGAAGAACTTCATTTTTAGAATTCGACTTTTACGGTAAATATCAAAACTCCTCATAGACTTATAGACCTGTGTACACTCAAAAAGCGCATTAGTTACTTAACCTATAAGTCTTCAATACACCAAAATCACTAAGGGGCACTAGATGCACTTACAATCTCCCCTTTTGGTGATTGATGACAATATGGGTTAAGTTTTCAACGGGGATAAACATATGACTTGTAAATACTGATAATGAGGAATGTGATTGCAAGATATAGAAGAACTCCCCCTGAAGATGTGCATAGTGAGGAATTTGCTTTTGAGGCAATGCACACTTGAAGAATTGAATCATGGAGATCTCCCCCTCATGCTGAATTTCATCAAGCACCATA
The DNA here is from genome assembly GCA_021605145.1 of Aegilops bicornis. Classification (NCBI taxonomy): domain Eukaryota; kingdom Viridiplantae; phylum Streptophyta; class Magnoliopsida; order Poales; family Poaceae; genus Aegilops; species Aegilops bicornis. The sequence continues at coordinate 233,246,372 of CM038673.1, forward strand.
TTTCATCATGCATTTCAAAAGTATCAAAGCACCATAGGGTTTAAGATTACAACTCGATCCAATAAAAGTTTCAGAAGAACGAGAGTTGTAACTTAACAAAAAAACTGTATATAGGCAATAAACTAGACCCGCTTGAAGACTAACTCAAATTTCTCCCCTTTGTCATCGAATGACCAAAAGGATCAAACCGAGGACTAACGCTCTTGAGGAATATCAAGTTGAAGACGGAGCGCCAAACATTGCCGGGGTTGTTTGTTGAAGTAGGACCAGCAGTTGTCTTCCAAATCTTCATTTTCATCGTTGTCGCGAGATGAAGAATAGGAGTTGGCCACCAAGGAAGGAACTTTGACCTTCTTGAATTTCTTCGGAGGAGGTGCAGACCAGTCAAATTCTTCCTTGAGACCCATTGATGTCGATTCTTCTTCATTATAGACATGTGAAAGAACAGCCCAGTGCGCTTGAAGGTTTCATGAAGGTAGTAGTGGTTTTTCTTCACCGCATTGTGAGTAGACGTCATATTGTAAAGAAGAGTACCAAACCGACGTTTGACCCACTTATGATTGCGATCAACCTTCCGATGAAGACCGAGGAGTAATTCACGATCGATCATCACCACAGGTGCAGTTCCTTGAGGATTTTGCTTTCTTGAGGTATTTGTCTTTGAGTCATGTGTGGCGAGTCATCATTGGTGGAGTAAGATGCTGCTTAAAACTGTCCATCCAATGGACGAATACCTTCATCTATCACAGCAGTAGCCTTGCCCTTTTCATCGGTGAGGCAATTGGCCGCTTGAGGACTTCAATCGAGGCGGTAGCTGCAGTGGTTCAAAGTATCGGCTTTGTAATTGAGTGAGGACCTTGACACGATGAATCTCATAATCCAAGGCGCATAAGGCTTCGGCTCAAATGGTGACATGGCAATGTTAGCGAGAGTCCTCATGAAGAAATCATGGAAATTGACGGAACGCCATGGATGATATTGAAAAGCATATTCTTCATGATGCCAACGACTTCTTCATCGTTCGAGTCGTGGCCTTTGATAGGACTCATAGTCTTCGTCAAGATTCGATAGACGGTCCGAGGCACATATAATAATTCCTTGACGAGGAATTTGGTTCTTGGTGCCTGCCTTGGCTTCAATGGCTTCATCAGCACTTGCATATAGTGATTTGAAAGTTCCTTTTCTTCATAGATCCGACGTGCACCATCAAGCGGAGGATCGAGTGGTAGAAACGAAGCAATTCAATTGCAGTGCCTTGTAGTGAGTGTTTTCGGTCATCCAATCTAAGACCCATGAATTGACGTCTTGGCGTCTCCGGTGATATGCAGAGGTTGCATAGAATCGAAGAATTAGCTCTTCGTTCCATCCACAAATATCGGTCAGAAGTTTAGAAGTCTGCGTCGTGAAGAACACCGAGGACGGCTCAAAACCTGGCGGTGACTCCATATCCACATGAGGAATATGAGCATGATCGAAGATTTTATCCTTGTTGAAAAGCACCGAGGAATAGAAGTTGACTTGTTGGCAGTCCGTAAGCGCCTCTTCCTAATTCGAGCAGAATCATAAGGATTATATTGATGAAGAACACGTGCTCGGCAAAGAAATCTTCACCTTGAACTTTTGCTTGGTTGAGAACGGATTCTTCCGCTTGGCGGAAGGGTGTCGATGAGTTGCATCACCACCTCGGGAATCGTAAGTTCAGGTTCATCGACTTGAGGAATTTCTTAGTCCTCAACTTGTGCAGCCCGAGGATTAGCAAGAAGAAGCAGTTTCATCGGCACTAGTGGCTGGAATTTCTTCATGCGAGTAACCCGTGGGTTGATTTTCTTGAGTCTATTTGGACAAATGCAAGGTGGGGAGTGAGGAACTTGTTGGAGCGGGGTGAAGAGAGGAGTATTGGGATGCTGACTTTCCCAAAAGTCATCATTGATAACTGGTGTGGTGCATCCAATATCCACATCTTCATCTTCAATTTCTTGACCACCGAGGAATTTCATAGTCGATGAGGAAATTATCGGGGTTGAAGGGATAGCTTCCACTTCAATTTCTTCATCCATTTTCTCTCGATGAAGCGGCAGATTGATGTTCTTCATCGAGATCCGATTGGCACCTCATATTCTTCTCCAAAAGGAACTACTTCCTTTGAAGGTATGGAGGAAATTGGAACAACATCAATTGGGTTTTCAACAGAGCTGGCCATTTGCTTCATTTTCTTCGCAAATTAAGAATCACGGTTGATGCTTTCCTTTTCTTCACTGAGCTCTTTCCATGACCTTGGTTTTCTTCACATCGAAGCGGATGGAAGAATTGGAGTTGGAGTTGGCAGGAGGAGCCGAGGAATTTGGTTCGCTTTCTTGAGCAAGCGATGCGGTTCCCTATTTTGAACAATTTCTTCAGCGCACTACTAGTGGGTGCCCCGGCAATTTCTTCGGTAATTTGGAATGGGATCATCAGCCTCGAATCAGCATTTTCATCGCCAGGCTGAACGTCATCGTGGTCTGGCATTTTCTTCAAGAGGCTGAAATGAGGCTACAACTGAGAAATTTCATGTTGCATTGGGACAAAGCAACATTTGTGAGATTCTTCGTCAGTTAACGAATCATCCTTGGCTCCTTGCCAATCAGCATTGAATGAATCGAAGTTTTTCTTTGAGGTTTTGAATTTCAGTCTGAACTGGAGAAGCTCCTCGGTGTCATCTTGACAACGCTTTTCTTGAGAACTTCTCCTTCCTGTATTGAGCCCTTTTGATTTCCCTCGCCTTATCAAACTTCCATTTTTCTTCAGCTATGAAGTGAGTCAACATATGACTTTGACCAGGTGTCAAGTGAAGATCGTGCGGAGGGGTATTGGGATCATTGTGCCGAGATCAATAAAGTCGAGGACTATCTTGGGTCCAATAGCGATGGCACGGATGTACCTTTGGCTCTAGCGGCCCTTGCTTGTCGGTCTCGATGATTTCTGCGAGTTCTTCATCGATGCCTCATCATCGGATGGCACATGGAATGCAACCATTTTCTTCGTCGGGCTAGGCCGAGGACCTCGACCAATTGTTGCTTTGGTCTTCAAATTTGAGTCGGACCTGTTGAGGAAGTTGGAGCGGTGAGGAACTTGCGTAAATGCCTGAGGCAATTGAGAAACCAGTGGTTCTTTGACAAGTCGCCAGATGCACAGGAACTGAGGGTTTTGACGGAGCAGTTGAGGACTTTGATGGAACAACAGTGTGAGGAATTGGCTTGGATGGTGCTGCTGAGGAACTTGGCCGTGAGGGCGTAGATGATGAAGCACTTGGCTTATGAGCAGGCTTCTTTTGCATTGATTTCCTCGGTTTGACCGAGACCTCGATGTGATGGCAATGGCGAGAATCCTCATTGAATTTCTTCACCGCTTCCTTTGCTTGCTTAGCCAATTTTTATTGTCTTTTAGCCCATTCATCATGAAAGTCCTCACCGCGTTTGACGCTAGTGGGATCAGCTATTTGGCCAGGTGCCAAAGGAGCTCTTGGGCATGGAGGATTTAAAGCGAATTTCTTCATGTACTTAGGAGTTACATATCTGTATTCCTTCCATTCCCGTGCCCATCTCCGCTCAATCTTCCGAATACGCACCTTGCGTTGGTTTTAGTTTCCTCATCGGTGTATGAATCAGCATATATTTCCTCAGGGATTTCAAATGCTGTCATGATCTCAGGTTTCTTTCCTCCCTTCTGCGGCTTCTTACCGTCTGCCATTTTCTTCAGTTGAGGAAATTGAACAATTGAGTTCTCTGAAGAAGTGTGCAGTTTTCTTCGAGGAACGCTGCAAATGAGTTAAGTTGATGAGAACCTAGGGATTCAGCAGCGGACATTTGTACCTGTGAACAGAGTATAGGTGCGAGGAATTTGGAGAGGTCATATGCGTTCTCAGAAGGTTTTTCAAAAAGAACAAGTTTTGAGGATTTTGACCAGATTGAGCCTTGAAGAATTTCAATAAGCGTTCTTTGTCTTAGGTTCCAGAGTTGTACAGATCGAAGATCCACACAATTGAGGAATCTTGAAGAAAATCATTGCTTAGAGAAATGAGTCAAGAGATTTAAGGTGTTCATATGTGTGAAGATTTGAAAACACCTTTGAAGAATTTGAAGAAAAATTGAGAATCAAAGCGAGTAATAAAAGTAACTTTTAATTTACTCAAGTGAAGAACACGCATTTAACCGAGATGAACAGTTTAGATGTTCGTCCGTTCAGATCTTCCACGCCCTAACTTGGCAGAGGAAATCAGCTACGGCGACGGCGGAGTGAAGATATTCCACGGTCGGCGCGAGTACGTCGGCGAAGAGGTCAAGGCAGTGAAGCTTTTCCTCACCGGCGATGATGGAGTAGCGGCGGCGCTAGGGTTTTGAGGAGCACGAGCGAGAGAGAGAGGTTGAGCGGAGTAAAAGAGTGAGGAAGGGAGAGAGGGGTATTTATAGACACGGTGAAAAACGGATCGTTCGAAGATTTAGGACGAACATGCCCCTGACCACTTCCCTTCTCACGACATGTGTCACCCACGACTTTGTGTAGTGGAGATCGTGGTACGATCGTGGGTGAATATAATAATGCATCATGGAATGCGGAACGGTTTGAGCGGTAAAAGCGAAGGTTTGAATAAGATTCGTTTTAAAAGTTCCATTGCAATTTCTTCATTTGTCAAGGACACGATGAAGAATTTGAACGAGTTTCAAAGCGTAACGCACATGAAGAATTTGTGAATGGATTGGGTTGAGTATAGCAAATAGGGGAAGGGTCCGATCACATTCACTTAGCGTAAAAAGGCGACTTGAAGAAATAGCCATAAGTGAATGTCAGAGAGGACATAAATCCATATATATATATAGCCAATGAAGAAAGACGACGGAAATAGTGAAGAATTTGCAAAGTTGAAGAATTTGAAAAACTGAAGAATTTCAAAATTTGAGGAAAAACTCAAATTGAAGATTTTCAACTTTGGTGGTGGCGTGACCCACCGTATAAGAATGATGATTTCGGACACCGCGCATACAATTGTCGAGGGTTACGAGAATCAAATTCTTCATTAATTTCTTCACACTTAGAGTGTTATTCTTCATTGATTGAAGAAAACGCTTTCTTCATGTGTTGCACATCTAAGTCATCAAATTTGCATAAGTGTTAGGATGTGTGTCCTTTTCAAAGAACATTCGAAGATTCTAAGATATTTAGCTCACACCGCAACTTGCTAAATCTCTTCTCATCCAAGGGCTTAGTGAAGATATCGGCTAGTTTGTTCTTGAGTCTTCACGTGCTTTCGATGGAGATGTCGCCCTTCAACACATGATCACGAAGAAAATGATGACGAATTTGAATGTGCTTTGTTTTCGAAAGTGCCGAACTGGGTTGTGAGCAATCTTGATGGCACTCTCATTGTCACAGAGAGAGGCACATTCTTCACGTTGATGCCGTAGTCCTTGAGGGTTTGCTTCATCCATAGTAATTGAGCACAACACGAGCCGGCAATGTATTCAGCTTCGCGATGGGCGGTGATACGTAGTTCTGCTTTCTTCGAGGACCAACGGACCAAAGATCGTCCGAGGAAATGACAAGTACCAGATGTTGACTTGCGGTCCACACGATCACCAAAGCATAGTCGAGTCGAGAATATCCAACGAGATCAAAAGTAGAACCCTTGGGGTACCATAATCCTAGTGTTGGTGTGTGAGCTAGATATCAAAGAATATGCTTCACGGCCTTATGGTGTGATTCCTTGATTGTAGCTTGAAATCGGGCACACATGCAAACACTAAGCATTATATCTGGCCTAGATGCACATAAGTACAATAAAGAACCAATCATGGAGCGGTATACCTTGTGATCAAGTCAATACCATTTTCATCGGTGCATAGATGGCCATTTGTGGGCATAGGAATTTTGACACCTTTGCAATCTTGCATGCCAATTTCTTCAGGACATCTTTGAGGTATTTCTCCTGAGATATGAATATGCCATTGTGTTGTTGATTTAATTTGAAGACCTAAGAAGAATTTCAACTCTCCCATCATAGACATTTGATATTCTTCACTCATCATATAGGCAAATTCATCACTATAACGTTGGTCAAGAGACAGCCAAAGATAATATCATCAACATATATTTGGCACACAAAAAGTTCACCATCATAAGATTTAGTAAAGAGAGTAGGGTCGAGTGAATCGGAGTGAAGCCATTCTTCACGAAGAATTCCTTCAATGTATCATACCACGCCCGAGGGGCTTGCTTGAGGCCATAGAGAGCCTTATTTAGTCTCAAGACTTTGTCGATTCTTTGGATCTTCAAAACACGTGGTTGAGCAACATATACTTCTTCCTCAAGCTTACCATTGAGGAATGCACTTTTCACATCCATTTGATATAAAGTGATATTGTGATGGTTAGCATAGGCGAGTAATATGCGAATAGACTCAAGTCTAGCGACAGTGCAAAAGTTTCATCAAGTCGATTCCTTCAACTGCGTGTAGCCTTGAGCTACTAGTCGTGCCTTATTCCTCACCACAAGACCATTTTCATCTTGCTTGTTGCGAAAGATCCACTTTGTGCCAATGATATTATGCTTGTGAGGATCTCGGACGTTTGACCAGTTCCAGACATTGTTGAGCTCGAACTGATGTAATTCTTCTTGCATGGCCTGAATCCACTCGGCTCGTAAATGCTTCATCTACCTTAGTGGGTTACGTGGATAGAGACAAAAGCATAGTGCCCACAAAAGTTAGATAAATGTGAAGCTTTTGAGCGTGTGAGAGGACCTGGCGCTTCAATGTCATCGATGATCTTGTCAACTTGTACTTCTTTTGCAACGCGAGGATGAGCTGATTGTCGTCGAGGAATTTGATTATTTTCCTCAGCACCATTTTCTTCGTGGATTATCTTGGTGCATCAGCTCGACGTTCTTCACGACAGGAATGAATTCTTCAAGAGTTTCTTCAAGAGGAATGACATCCTCGGTTGCCTTGAATCGATAGAATCCTCGGTCTGGTTCATCTAACACGAAGGTAGGTGCTCTCTTTGCGAGCCATTAGTTTCATCGAACCGCACATCTACAAAGTGTCAACAATCTTGTGTAGAGTGATGTTGAAGACTCAGTAGGTGTGCGAGTCCTTTCCGTAACCAAGCATAAAACCTTCATGTGCTTTCGGTGCAAATTTAGAGTTGTGGTGAGGATCTCTAATCCAAAGCATTTAGCAATCAAGACTTTGAAATAACTTACATTGGGTTTCTTGTCCGTGAGGAGTTCATAGGCAGTCTTTTTGAAGAATTTGTGAAGATATACTGTTGATGATGTGGCACGCAGTGTCAATTGCTTCAATCCGTAAACGACTAGGCGTTTTGTATTCATCAAGCATAGTGCAAGCCATCTCAACAAGAGTTCTGTTCTTGCGCTCCACGACGCCATTTTGCTGCGGAGTGTAGGGAGCAGATAACTCATGAGTAATACCAAGTTCATCAAGATAGTCATCGAGACCGGAATTCTTGAACTTGGTTCCATTGTCACTCCTGATGTGCTTGATCTTCACACCAAAGTTGGTTGAAGCCCTCGAGGAAAATCGTTTGAAGATTTCCTGCACTTGATTTTTGTAAGTAACAATGTGTACCCAAGTGTAACGAGAGTAATCATCAACAATAACAAAGCCATATAGTGATGCTTCTTTAACGACAATTTGAATAATGATTGGGACCAAAGAGGTCCATGTGAAGCAATTCAAGGGGCGAGTAGTGGTCATGATAGTCTTCATTGGATGCTTGGCCTTGGTCATTTTTCCGACTTCACAGTTCGCATAAGTGATCCTTGAGGAATTTGACATTCTCAATGCCAATGACATGCTTCTTCTTCGCAAGCGTGCAGTAAATTCCTCATGCCCGCATGACCAAGTCGTCGATGCCATAGCCACCTTTCAAGCTTTTGCAAGTATACACACGGCTGGTTGTGGTCCTGTGGAAAAATCAACAATATACAAGTCTCCTCTCCTAAAGCCTTCAAAGACTTAGGAATAGTCAGCTTCCATAATCACAACACACCGATACTTGCCAAAGATAACAACCATATCAAGATCACAAAGCATTGAGACCGACATGAGGTTATATCCTAAAGACTCAACAAGCATGACTTTGTCCATGTGCATGTCCTTAGAGATAGCAACCTTACCAAGTCCCAATACGACTTTTGCCTTTGTCAGGAAAGATGATATGCTTCAGATGTGATGGTGATAAGGTAGCATCCATCAATAGATTCTTGTCACCGGTCATGTGATTTGTACATCCACTATCGAGAACCCACTGGTGGCTTTGGGTTGATCATCCTGCAGATGAATTAGTACAACTTACGATCTCATATACTTCATCAGTGAAGAATATGATATCAAGTTCATCGAGATGAATTTCATCGGTCAAGATTATCTGAGATAAGCGGTATGAGGACGTGTGAAATGAAAGTTCATTTCATCATGATTAGCTCAAGGCCCTTTCAGTGCAATTTGTCGTGCCCCAAGAAATTCTTGAGACGTTAAGGCACGCGTCGAGACCTGACCTGCAGAAGAGATTAGTTCTTTTTCTTTACCACCCACATCTGAAGGGGTGGCAAAGAGTTCATCATTCTCATGAAAGCACCATATGAGAATGGTGGCATAGAGGCCAAACCATTTCGTTTCACATAAGAGGGGTTAGGGTAAGTATATGAATAAGCGGAGAAATTCTTCGAGGACTTATGAACATATTGGTTTGAAGAATAATGCACATATTCATAGCCCTTAGCTCTACCTGCGAAAGCGAGTTATTAGCACGATGATAATCATATGAGGACTTTGATCCTTTTGAGGAATTTGATCCACGTGAGGAATTTGGTCCGTATGAGGACTTGGATCCATATGAAGAATTTGGTCCATATGAAGAATTTGATCTGGGGTTCCTTTTCTTCACAGTGTGGTGTCATGAGGACATTCACCGAAGACTTTCAAGGCACTTCTTGGGAACCCAGATTTTCTTCATAGGGGAACCGTTCCTGCAGCTTAGTGCCAACATATCTAGCAAATACTTCACCATTCTGATTTTTGAACATTTTATAGTTTGAGTCGAATGACTCATCAATGTAATGAGGAAATTCACATGTAAAACCAGATAAGGTAGATGGATCAATCGGAGGTCCCTTTGCAGCAACCCATGAGGTTTTGGGGTCTTGCCAAAGCTTCCAAGATGTTCCATCGGCATTTAATTTCCTCTCAAATGTGATACCCTCTTTCCTAGGGTTTCGTTGAGGATCTCGCTTTTAAGCACATCACAAAGAGTCTGATGCCCTTTGAGGCTTTTGTACATGCCTGTCATGTACAATTCCTTCAATCTGCATCGTCGATTGATACTAGCAATGTCCTCGGATGAGGAATTAGTGATAGCGAGGCGGTGAAGAATTTGTAACAGTTGAAGCATTTGAACATTCAGGTGAAGAATTAGCAGATTCACGTTCAATGCACTTTAAGCATGGAGGAACAAATTCTTCTTGAGAAGCGCTGATTTGTTGAGCAAGTAATGAATCGCGCTCATTCTGAAGATCTTCATAACTCGCTCTTAGCTTCTCAAGATCTTGCTTTCTTTGAAGAAATTCATAAGAAAGTTTCTCATGATCGAGATAAGAGAGTGTTATGATGACCTTGAAGGTTATCAAGCTTAGACTGAAGTCTCTGAAGATTTTCGATCGGGGCTTGAGTGCGATCCATTTCTTCACCTAACATATCATCACTCTTATCTAGCATGTTTTGAACCTTTTCAAAAGCCCTTTGTTGTTTTATAGCAATCTTAGCAAGTTTAGAGTAGCTGGGCTTGATATCCTCATCAGATTCATTTTCACTGGATTCAGAGGAGGTGAAATTGAGTACCTTGGCGCCTTTTGCCATGAAGCAATAGGTGGGAGCGTAGTCATCGTTTTCCTCATCAGGTTTGTCGGTGGAGTCAGTTTCTTCAGTGTTGAAGATGGACTTGCTAACATAAGCAGAGCAAGAGCCGGACTAGCCACACCAGATTCGGATTCTTGAGACTCCTCCTCTTCCTCATTTTCCTCGATTCAGCTTGAGTCCATTTCCTTGCCAATGAATGCCCGAGCCCTTTTGGAGCTGCTCTTCTTGTGAGAAGAAGGTTTTGAGGATTTTGATGATGAAGATTTTGATGATTTCTTCTTCTTCTTCACGCCATCGTAACTGTAATCCTTGTGTTTCTTCTTTCTTAATTCCTTTTCCCAATCGAGGACAATCTTGTATATAGTGACCTGGTTTCTTGCATTTGTGGCATTGTCTTCTCTTATAGTCACTAGATGAGTAATCAATGCTTCTTGAGGATTTTCCAAAGCGACCACGTCTTGAGAATTTCTGGAATTTCTTCACGAGCAGTGCTAGCTCCGGCCAAATTCTTCAGGATCTCCAAGGCTACTACGAGTCTTCACTCTCGATTTAGATTCAGCCTTGGCCTTCGTGGCACGTGTTTTTCCATAGCCGTAACCATAGAGATCTCTCTTTTGACAAATTTGGAACTTCGTGAGTATTTAGCCTTTCGAGGATATCGCCAGGATCAAGAGACTTGTAGTCAGCTCGTTCTTGTATCATCGGTGCGAGTGTCAAATGAGGAATCAAGCGATCTTAGCAATTTCTTCACCACCTCATGGTCGGTGATGTCGGTGGCACCCAAAGTGCTTGAAGCTCATTTGAGATGTCGGTGAGGCGATCGAAGGTTTGTTGAACATTTTCGTGATCGAGTCTTTTGAAGCGGTTGAAGAGATTCGAAGAACATCAACTCGAGAGTCACGCTGAGTTGAAACACCTTCATTTACTTTGGACACTCGTCCCGGATGAGTTTGGCGATTCCAAAGCACTCACTCTTCCATATTGACCTTTGCTCGATGGCCACATATGATATTCTTCGCTTGAGAATCGAGTTGCTTGAATCTCTTCACATCAGCATCATTCGAGAGAGGGTGTGACCGAGGAAACACCTTTTGTCACAACATACCGTAGATCGTTGTCAATTGCTTCAAGATGCATTCGCATTTTGTTCTTCCATGAGGGTAGTCCGTCCCATCGAAGGTAGGACACCCTGCCGAGACCTTGATCATACTGCGGTCGACATAACTAAAACTCCGTGTGGTTAAACCAAAATCACACGTAACAAGGGAGTACCTTGCTCGATACCAATTGAAAGTGCGTTATATCGACTAGAGGGGGTGAATAGGCGATTTTTATGAATTCTTCAATCGAGGAATTTCTTTGGTGAGGAAATTTCTTAGCGAAGAAATACTTGCAGCGGAATAAGTACTCAGAAGTAAGCATAACAGATTACAAGCATAGTCATCATGATGGAATGAAGACAATCACAGAGTACAGAAAGCGTAATCACAGGATAACACAAGATGAAGACAAACGGTCAAGAAATTGAACTGAGGAAATTGAGAAAGTCTTGACCAAAGTCTTCAAACACAGATATGACAAACACTCAACACAGTTATGAGGAAATGAAAGGGTTGAGGAAATAGAACCGATTAGGTTGGTGAAGACAATGATTTGGTAGACCAGTTCCAAGCTCTGTCTCGGTTATGCGTCTGGTTGGAGCGTGAGTATTTAAACTCGAGGACACACAGTCCGGACACCCAATCACCGAGCACGCAGCTCGGGACACCAAGTCCTCACCGTATTCTCCTTGAACTAAGGTCACGCAGACCTCGTCCAATCACTCGTGGTAAGTCTTGAGCGACTTCCAAACCTTCACATACTTGGTCACCCAAAGAATCCACAATTCCTCTTGGATGCTTCTAGACCTTGACGCCTAACCGTCTGGAAGAAGCACAGTCTTCAAAGGTAAAAGCGTCGGATCCACGTGGGATCAATTTCTTGATGATGCTCAATCACTTTGGGTTTGTTGGGGTTTGGTTTTGGGGTTTTTCCTCACTTCGGGTTTTTCCTCACTTGATGATTTTCGCTCAAAGTCCTCGGAGGATGGGTTGCTCTCAAATGACAAGTGTCAAGTTCTCTCTGAGCAGCCAACCAGCTAGTGGTTGTAGGGGCGGCTATTTATAGCCGAGGGAGCAGCCGACATGATAAGACATAAATGCCCTTCAATGATATGACCGTTAGGAGGATAAGATATTTTGGGACAGGTGGCCAAGAAGACAGCAATGGTCGGAAATTTGACTCTCAAATTCCTCGGGGCTATCATGTTCCTCACGGTGTAGGCAATTTGCCTTTGGCGAATTCCTAACTCCTCGGTCGAACAAATTCTCGGTGATCGGAAGAGCTTCGTCTCACATCAAGAAATTGTTGAATCGTATGAGATTTCCAAAAGCTTCACTCGAAGGGTTTGGTAGGTGTAGGATTTTGAGTTGAGCATCAAATGGAAATTTTCCTTAGTATTTCCTCGACCCCCTTTAACAAAGACGGTGTTTCCTATGACTCAAGAAAGAGAAAATGAAACTACGAAAACAAAAGTCTTCACGCTTCATGTTCCTCAAGCGAATACCAAGTCTTGAGGATCACACCAATTTCTTCACTTTCAAAGTCTTGAGAAAGTCTTGAGAATATCAAAGTCTGCAGTTGAAGAACTTCATTTTTAGGGTCGACTTTTACTGTAAATATCAAAACTCCTCATAGACTTATAGACCTGTGTACACTCAAAAACGCATTAGTTACTTAACCTATAAGTCTTCAATACACCAAAATCACTAAGGGGCACTAGATGCACTTACAACCACCATGATCTCATGCGCTTGGAAGTAATGGCGCAGCTTCCTCGAAGTCATAAGGAGGCCGAAGAGCAGCTTTTGCACACCTGAGTACCTCGACCTAGCCCCCTACAAAAGGGAGCTGACGAAGTAAACTGGGCGCTGCACCATTTTCTTCTTCCGCGCTTCTTCACCTGGTCGCGTGGGTCCCTTTGCACGGGCGCCAGGCTTGCCGGGGCTGAGCCTTGCCGGGGACTCAGTCTTGCCGGGGCTGAGCCCTGCCGGGGAGGGTTCCGGCCTGCCAACCATTGACTCTGCTGCTGTCATTGTCTCCTCATCAACCTCTCTCTATGCCACTAGTGCTGGCGCTAACCACCTGATTCGTTGTCGCTAGATAAAGCAAAGAACGGTTCTTGTGGTTTGGGCGCAACCAGCACTGGGGTAGAGGAGAGGTATTTCTTCAAATCTTGCAGCGCTGCCTCGGCCTCTGGGGTCCACTCCATCGGCCCTGCTTTCTTCAAGATCTTGAAAAAACGAAGGACACGTTCTGCGGACTTGGAGATGAACCGGCTCATGGCAGCAACGCAGCCAGTGAGACGACGCACGTCCTTGATCCGTTTGGGTGCCTCAATCTGCTCGATAGCCTTGATCTTATCTGGGTTTGCTTCAATCCCGCGCTGGGACACAAAGAACCCGAGAAGCTTGCAGGACGGGACGCCGAAGACACACTTCTCATGGTTCAATTTGAGGTTGATCTTGCGCAGGTTCCCAAATGTTTCCTCCAGATCTTGCATGAGCGTTGCTTTGTCCTTGGTTTTGACCACTATGTCATCCATATAAGCTTCCATATTTCTATGTAGCTGGGGCTCAAAACCAATTTGGACTGCTGTTGCAAAGGTCGAGCCAGCACTCTTCAACCCGAAAGGCATCCGTAAAAAGCAATACGTACCACATGGGGTGATGAATGCTGTCTTTTCCTCGTCTTCCTTTGTCATGAATATCTGGTGGTATCCTGAGTAGGCGTCTAGGAACGATAAGAGGTCACACCCAGCCGTGGAGTCAACAATCTGGTCAATGCGTGGAAACAGGAAAGGATCCTTTGGACATGCCTTATTGATGTCTGTGTAATCAATACACAGCCTCCACTTCCCATTCGCCTTGCACACCACTACCGGATTGGCCAACCACGTTGGATGGAGTACTCCTCTCACCAAACCTGCCGCCTCTAGCTTTCTGATTTCCTCCGTGATGAACTCCTGCCTCTCCAGAGCTTGCTTCCTGACCTTCTGCTTGACGGGACGCGCATGAGGACAGACATCAAGGTGGTGCTCAATCACCTCCCTGGGAACGCCGGGGATGTCGGAGGCTTGCCATGCAAACACATCGACATTCGTCCACAGGAAGGCGACGAGCTCGCTTTCCTATTTGCCGTCGAGGGTGGAGCTTATGGTAAAAACTCCCCCCGAACCGTCCTCCTTGACTGGCACCTTCTTGGTCTCTGGTGGCGTGGCTCTGGACTTCTTGCTCTTCTTTGGCGGAGCTCTCGCACGTCCTCAACAGAGCGCAACACCCCGAAGAGGTGCGCTTGCGGAGTGGGTGCTAGGGGTCTCGCCGATCTTCTTCCCCGGGGCTCCGTCGGCAGGAGGCGGTACCTTAACGGTAGCTGCAGAATCGCTTCCCGGTAGAGTTGGTCGACGCAGATCAACGCATCTTTCTTGTCGGAGGGGACGGTGATGATGTTTATCGGCCCGGGCATCTTCAGCATGTTGTAGGCGCAGTGTTAAGCCGCCATGAACTTGGCCAGTGTCGGGCGGCCGAGGATCCCGTTGTAAGGCAAGGGGATCTCGGCTACATCAAAAACAATCCTCTCCGTCCTGTGGTTCAGCTCGCCTCCGAATGTCACGGGCAGCGTGATCTTTCCCTTTGGCTGGCTCCTCCCCGGGTTAACCCCTTGGAATGTACCCGTCTCCTCGATGTCCCCATCGGGGATCTGCAGCCTTTTGACCACAACAGGCGAGATCGAGTTCAGGCCGGCCCCGCCGTGGACCAACATCTTTGTCACCTTGAGGTTGCGTATTGTTGGTGAAACAAACAACGGCAAGCACCCGACCGCAGTGGTGCGGTCAGGGTGGTTCTCGGTGTCGAAGATGATGGGCGTGCTGGACCATTTCAGCGGCTTCCATGCGTCGAACGATGGCTCCACCGCTGTAATCTCACGCGCCCACTGCTTGAGTTGGTGGTGGGATGAATGCAGCGAGGCGCCACCATCGACGCACATGGCCTATGTGGCTTTCTAAAACTCGTGGTCACCGGATTCGTCGTCCTCGTCATGATCATCATCTTCTTGCTTCTTGTCACGGCCCCGGGTGGGCCGCTCTTGATGTTTATCTCTACCGCGGCGGCTTGCTTGGCCGTCACGCTTCTTGCCGGATCCCTCGGCACCATCCTGGCCCTTCTCCTTGTCCCGCCTCTCATATTCAGCCTTTTGCTTCTCGGCGAGCAGCACAACCTGTCGGCGGTTCTGGAGGTCATGGCCCTTGGTACGATGGATCTTGCAGTATTGCTTGTCGGAGTTCCCCGGATTCTCAGCAGCCGCCAAGGCCCGGCAGGCGACGCACCCGGCAATCTCCTTGCCCGGGTCGTCTGCCTTGGTTTTCTTGGCGGTGCCGGCATCATCAGATCCCTCGACGGCAAGCACAACTTTACCCTTACGCTTCCTATTATGGCGCCGGCTTTTCTTCACCAGGGCGGCAGCATCCTCATCTGAAGAGTCGGTTTCCATGCCGGCATCTTCGCCGGGGTACTTCCTTCCCTCTTCAGCCCGGGCACATCTGTCAGCAAGAACGTAGAGTTCCGCCACATCCTTCACCTTGTTCATCGCCAGCTCCTCGCGCATTTTGCGGTTGCGCATGTTCTGATGGAACGCACTGATGATGGCGGCAGGATGAACATCTGGGATATTGTATTGTACCCGGTTGAATCTTTGTATGTACTTGCGCAGACTCCCACCTTCCTTACGGGAATGACATGCAAGTCGCTTGCTTGGCCATGAGCTTGGTGACCTCCCGTAAAGGCGCCAACAAACTCATGGTACAAATCCGACCAAGAAGAAATAGAATCTACTGGAAAGTGCATCAACCATGACATGGCGTTGGGCTTGAGGGCCAATGGAAAGTAATTCGCAAGCACCTTATCGTTGCGGGCTCCGGCAACTTGCATCACGATGGTGTAGATGCTGAGGAACTCCGACGGGTGGGTCTTGCCGTTGTACTTCTCGCCAACGTCAGGCTTTAAGGTACGGTGAGTGGGCCACTGGAACTGCCGCAGCTCACGGGTAAAAGCTGGGCAGCCTACCTCGTAAGGTAAACGTCCAGGGCTTACCGGAGCCGGGTGGTTCATAGCAGGCCCTGCTCGCCTGTCTGACTGGTGGCGTGTTTCGCACCGGCGCCCAATGGTCGTTCGAGCGTCTTCATAGGCTCGCTCCCGAAGAACTTGGCGTTGGTCGTAGAGGGTCTGTGGGTCGGAAGACGTTATGGAGATGTCGTCACATGCATTGTCACGACGGGTCAACGTCCATGGCAATTGGCGGGGAGGAGAGTGTACCATGGCCGCAGCGCCACCAGTCCTCCCGCCACCGGCGTGTGGTGTTCCTCCAGAGCGTCGGCCCGAAGGGCCTTTCGGCCTTGGTTCGCCTTTGTTGGCGACGGCAACAAGGCTCTGGATGGTGGCTCTCCATTCGTCGAGCTTCCCCGTAGCGGGAGGGAAGTCGAGGAGCAACTGCGCGCGCTAGGGCCTCTGCTGGTGTCGGCGGTGGCGAAACCTGCGCGGACCGCGATGCGCTTCGACTCCTAACCACGTTAGAAGGAGCTCTATCATGGTCCCACGGTCGAATGCCATTTTCGCCAGTGCCTCGGCGAGCGGGCGGGTCTTCTGCGTCCCGTGAGTGACGTTCGGGACTCTTCCCGTGGCGGCGCCAGGATCTTCGGCATGATGACACCGTTCATCGCGCGCGGCCTGAGAGGAGCGCGCTGTGGGCGCCGGCGTGGGTGTCTTCGAGGCCACCACATCGCCTTCGGGCGGTGCAACGGCGCCTTTGGTGGGCCCCGCACCGCCTTCGGAGGGCCTTGCTCCATCTTTGGATTTGGCGACGTGCGGCCCGTTGCCAGGCACACGAATGTCGCCGCCTTCCAAGCTCCGGCTGTTGGGGTGGTGTTGGTGCTCGCGAGACGCACCCCTGGTCTTCTCCGTGACTGGTCCGCTACTCGCTCGCGTCGGGACAGACCGTTCGGCTCCCGAAGAGCCGACCGCCACCGTCATCTTCTTCTTGGGCGCCATGGCGATGAAGAAAACGCCGAACTAGCTGTTAAAGCCGATTCTCACAACTGCGCCCCCTACCTGGCGCGCCAAAGATGTCAGTGGGAACGACACCTATGCGATCACAAGGATCCCTACTACGGTTGCGAGCCGCGGGGTTGAGAGAAGAGCGGATCTGACAGAGCGTAAGCGGTTCGTTATCCAGGTTCGGGCCGCGAGGATGCGTAAAACCCTAGTCCTGCTTTGGTGGATGTATTCTGAGTTCTTGAGCTAGCTACAGTGTGTAACAAGCTCCAAAAAAGCCGAATCCTTCTCCCGTGCGTCATGGGCCTCCTTCTATAGGTGAAAGGGGCTGCCACAGTGGCACACAGGAGGTGGAAAGCGCTACAGCATTGTGAGCTTATCGCTGCTGTTACAGGACAAAGCTCATTTAATGCGAGGCTTAGGTGTCCCTTCGCTTTATCAGGGACGGGAGCGAGGCCCCTCCCGTCTATCACCGCTCCTCCTTGCTTCGACACACGCCCTGACCAGCGATGCATGCGGTGCCATGTAGGAAGGCATGCACTGAGGTGGCGCGGTGGTGGAGCCTCCAGGAAGGGTTGCATGTTGCCACGCAGGTGCCTGCCCAGCTGGTTGGGTCGGCAGCTGCATGTGAACGGCGGTGGAAACTTGGTTGGTGCGGGCCTGGCAGCGGCCCTCCTGGTGCGCCTGGCGAGGGCCATGCTGGGTGGCCCGGCAAGGGTCTTGCTGCGGTGCGTACGTTCCTGTCAAGGATCTTGCCGGGGGTCTTGTGGGTTTCTTCGGTGAGGATCATTGCCTTCCTATCCTCACTTGATCTTGACTATTCTTTGTCTTCACAAAGATCTGCATGCCACCACGAAGGTGCCTCTCGAGCCCTGTCCCAATGCGTCTGTTGAGCATTGGTGGGCTCAAGGGTGGCTCGCTTGGCCGGCGCGGGCGAGCTGCCCCGGCAAGGGTCTTGCTGGGGCCGCTGAGGCTGCCTCGGCAAGGGTCCTTGCCAGGAAAACCTGCTTCGCCCATCCGATCCTTGTGGCCTTGGTCCTTGTCGTTGCTTTATTTTTCTTGTGCCTTCGGCTTCCCTCCGGCTTCCCTTCCCTGCCGTTATGCGTGGCCGTGGCGAGCGGCTCTGACTGCCCGTGCACAAGTAAAGGGGTCAAAAAGGAGAGCCCCTACTTTTGTAAACCGACAATTACTTCTGGGATGACCCACACCTTTATAAAGAAGGAGTAGATGGTATTATTAGACGATGTATACCTGAGCATGAACAGGAACAGATCCTACGCAAGTGTCACTCCGAAGCTTATGGAGGATACCACGCTGGAGATAGAACTGCACATCAGGTATTGCAATCCGGTTTTTATTGGCCTACTCTCTTCAAGGATGCCCGTAAGTTTGTCTTATCTTGTGATGAATGTCAAAGAATTGGTAATATTAGTAGACATCAGGAAATACCTATGAATTATTCACTTGTTATTGAACCATTTGATGTTTGGGGCTTTGACTATATGGGACCGTTTCCTTCCTCTAATGGGTATACACATATTTTAGTTGCTGTTGATTACGTTACAAAGTGGGTAGAAGCTATTCGAACTAGTAGTGTTGATCATAACACTTCTATTAAGATGCTTCAAGAAGTTATTTTTCCGAGGTTTGGAGCCCCTAGATATTTAATGACTAATGGTGGTTCACACTTTATTCATGGTGCTTTCCGTAAAATGCTTGCTAAGTATGATGTTAATCATAGAATTGCATCTCCTTATCACCCGCAGTCTAGTGGTCAAGTAGAATTGAGTAACAGAGAGCTCAAATTAATTTTGCAAAACACTGTTAATAGATCTAGAAAGAATTGGTCCAAGAAACTTGATGATGCATTACGGGCCTATAGAACTGCATATTAAAATCCTATGGGTATGTCTCCGTATAAAATGGTGAAAGATCGTGGATGTCGCCTAGAGGGGGGGGGGGTGAATAGGCGCTTTAAAATAATCATGGTTGAGGCTTGAACAAATGCGGAATAAACCTAGCGG
Organism: Aegilops bicornis; assembly: GCA_021605145.1. Taxonomy (NCBI): domain Eukaryota; kingdom Viridiplantae; phylum Streptophyta; class Magnoliopsida; order Poales; family Poaceae; genus Aegilops; species Aegilops bicornis. The sequence goes on from CM038673.1 coordinate 233,265,448, forward strand.
TTAATTTGTCAAGCACAAAACCTACAACAACTAGGCTCACCTATGTGCACCAACAACTTATGCTAAGCAAGATAAGCAACTATGTGATAGCAAGATATATGACAAGAACAAAATGGCTATCACAAAGTAAAGTGCATAAGTGAAGGGCTCGGGTAAGAGATAACCGAAGCACCCGGAGACGACGATGTATCCCGAAGTTCACACCCTTGCGGATGCTAGTCTCCGTTTGGAGCGGTGTGGAGGCACAATGCTCCCCAAGAAGCCACTAGGGCCACCGTAATCTCCTCACGCCCTCGCACAATGCAAGATGCCGTGATTCCACTAAGGGACCCTTGAGGGCGGTCACCGAACCCGTACAAATGGCAACCCTTGGGGGCGGTCACCGAACCCGTACACTTTGGCAACCCTTGGGGGCGGTCACCGGAACCCGTCAAATTGCTCGGGGCGATCTCCACAACCTAATTGGAGACCCTGACGCTTGCCCGGAGCTTTACACCACAATGATTGAGCTTCGAACACTACCAACCGTCTAGGGCGCCCAAGCACCCAAGAGGAACAAGCTCAAGGGCACCAAGCACCCAAGAGTAATAAGCTTCTCAACTTGTAACTTCCACGTATCACCGTGGAGAACTCAAACCGATGCACCAAATGCAATGGCAAGGGCACACGGAGTGCCCAAGTCCTTCTCTCTCAAATCCCACCAAAGCAACTAATGCTAGGGAGGAAAATGAGAGGAAGAACAAGGAGGAGAACACCAAGAACTAGATCCAAGGGGTTCCCCTCACATAGAGGAGAAAGTGATTGGTGGAAATGTGGATCTAGATCTCCTCTCTCTTTTCCCCCAAAAACTAGCAAGAAACCATGGAGGAATTGAGAGATAGCAAGCTCGGAGAAGGTCAACAATGGGGGAAGAACACGAGCTCAAAGGATAAGGTTCAATGGGAAGAAGACCCCTTTTATAGGAGGAAAATCCAACCGTTACCCCCACCGAAAATCCCTCAAGACAGAGCGGTACTACATTAGGGAAGGGCGGCATTACTACCGAGGGCGGTGATTACCGCCTCCTATCCAAATGGGTACTACTGCACAACAAGAGAAGGTCAAGGCCCTGGCCCCAGAGCGGTACTACCGCTCGGGAAGAGCGGTACTACCGCTCAGAGCGGTACTACCGCTTCTGCTGCCGCTACTAGTGTCAAGAAAACCCGACCACGAAAAACTTCGTTCGAGAATCGAGGCGGAAGTAGCCCAGACAAGACAGCAGGTACTACGGCCGAAACTCCCAAGCGGTACTACTGCTCGAGAGCGGTACTACCGCTCCGAGAGCAGTACTACCATGAGCTTCGGTACTACCGAGGGTCACTTACTACCACTGGCACCAGCCTTAAGCCACAACCACGAAAGCAAAGAATACTCCAAGAAAACCAGAACTGCCATAACTTCTTCATATGAGCTCCGAATTGAGCAAACTCAAGCTTGTTTGAAACAAGACAACGAGTAGCATCAAAACAGCGACCGAGGAGAAGAGGCAGGGAGGTATGCTTAGCAAACAAAGGAGTGAAACCTCCAACCGAGAAGAACCGGCATACCCTCCAACATCAAAAACATCATAGAAGATGCATGAGAACTCCGTTTTCGATGAACTCGAGCTTGTCATAAAATGACCATAAGCTCCAAATCTCACAAGGAGAAGAACCAAACAAGAACCAATAAAGATGATGCAAGGATGCAATGGTTTGAGCTCTCTACGAACGATACGATCAAGCAACTCATCGAGAGCCCCCCTTGATAGTACGGCAAACGATCCTATAACCCGGTCTTCCACATGAGACCGTAAAATAGAAAACCTATCAAGGGCAAACCTTTGCCTTGCACATGGTCCACTTGAGCTAGATGATGACGATCTTGACTCCTCAAGTTGGACCACCTTTCTTGATTGCATTGGCGGGATGAAGACTAGTTGATTGCTCCCCATACTCTACTGTGGGTGAGCCTCTCTTTCGCTCATCTTCACAAGTCCATTGTCACCACAATGGACGGCAAGCTTCAAGCACTTGATCTCTTCGTGATGCATCACTTGAACTTGCACACCGCAACCTAACCCCACAAAGAACTCTCACGAAGACATGGGTTAGCACACAAAGCGTAATGAACAATGCTTACCATACCATGGGATCACTTGATCCCTCTCGGTACATCTTCTACGCTTTGTGAGTTGATCAACTTGATTCACTCTTGACTTAGTCTTGATCAACCTTGAATCTTTCCAACTCTCTTCATTTGGATGATGTCTTGAAGGTGGACATGAATGATCACACAATCTTATTCTTCAAGACATGCTTGCAATAAGCTCAACACTCACATGACCAATCTTTGGATAATTCCTTGAATAGCACCTTGGTGCGACACAAAACTCTCCTTGAAACCAACACATGTACTCCAAGAAAAGCCTATGGACAAAACCTTCAAATAAACTCAAGGCAACCATTAGTCCATAGAGAATGTCATCAATTACCAAAACCACACATGGGGGCACCGCATGTCCTTTCAAATGGTTTACGGAAAAGCATGTCAATTACCTCTCGAATTAGAACATAAGGCATATTGGGCCATTGAAGAGCTCAATTATGATTTGAAACTTGCTGGTGAGAAGAGGTTGTTTGACATTAGCTCACTTGATGAATGGAGAACCCAAGCCTATGAGAATGCCAAACTGTTTAAAGGAAAAGTTAAAAGATGGCATGACAAAAGGATACAAAAGCGTGAGTTTAATGTAGGTGATTATGTGTTTCTATTCAACTCTCGTTTAAGATTTTTTGCAGGAAAACTTCTCTCCAAATGGGAAGGCCCTTACGTTATCAAGGAGGTCTATCGTTCCGGTGCCATAAAGATCAATAACTTCGTAGGCACGAAGCCGAAGGTGATGAACGGTCAAAGGATCAAACATTATGTCAGGACCCCGATTCCAAGTCACATTGACCTAGCCGGTAACACCTCATATCACTTTGCGGCCTCACACGGTATTCTACGGTGTCGCCTTACCATGGCCCGGGACCGTTTGCGACTTTTGGCTCACGTATATGATAGTGTCGCTAAGCGTCCACATGACAGAGAACCTGGGCCGACATGGCTAGTCGTGGAACCCAAAGCGGCGCTAACCCATGGGGACAGGCATACATGAATCACATCGAGCATGTCGGTCATCAACGTATGAATTCGGGCTGTAGCACTGGGCTAACAGGACTCCGGTGTCCCGGGCTGTAGCAGGCCAGGCAGGACTCCGAATCTCACCTCGTGACATTTCCCCGAGGGGACAGACATAGGAACGAAGTGAAACACATGCCGGCCAGTCAAGTGTCCAAGCAGTAGTGCTGGGCTAGCAGGACTCCGGTGAACCGGGTCAGAAGCGGACTACTATCGCTCGAGGCACGAGACTACATTTCCCCATATGAGAGGCTGCCAAGGATAAACAACTAGATTGTTGGATCCCACTCATACCAAGCATTTCAATCATACACACAATATGCCCGATATGAGTACATACAACATGGCATCACAACAAAACTCTACAACTCAAAATACTTTATTTAAGAGGCTCCGAGGATCCATACATAACATATCCATACATGTAGGGGTCACATAACCCAACACTCAAGTCATACAAACATACAAGCACATGCGGAAGCAAACTAGTCTGAGTACAGACTCTAAAAAGAAAGAAAGCTTGTTGAAGCCCTTCTATCTACAGTGGCCCTTCACAAGCTTTGGATCACCACACAGGTGGCTAGATCACTCGTCGGCGCCAAGGTCTACATAAAACCCATCGGAGGGCGGTGTTGTCGTCTGAAAACAGTAATTAAGCAAACATGAGTACGGAAGTACTCAACAAGTCTTACAACAGAATCCTATTATACATGCACATTCTCAAGAAGGTAATGGATTTATTGCAGCAAGCCAGCTTTGACTCTTGGCTAAGCTATCCTACGTGACACCACTTGAAAAGCATTTGTCGCACACGAGTCCACTAATCACCATCACAATACTCCACCGTGGATCCTCTCTCGTCAACCCACGAGAGGGCCATCCATGATACTCACACTTATCTTGAGGCTTTTAGTAGTATCCATTTACTTGTCTATGAACCGTATAGGTGACCAAGTAGTCCTTTATCATGAGACGCGGCTATTGAATAGTTTTATACCTGCAGGGTGTACTTCTTCACACACGCTCTCACCACTTATCGCCGCTACACGACATGTACTCGGCAACCTTCAAGCGGAAGCCCAGCGAGGGTGTCGGCCACGACGACTAAACACACGAGTCCCTAGTCCAGGTTTATCGCCTATTCGGGTTCCATCCGCAGGAGTCCGCCGAGGTTTCCACTAACGGCCCCGAACGATGTGTGCAGGTTCCCGACACACCAAACGGGCGAATCGGTACACCGGGCCACGTGCCTACCGCAACACAACCCACCCCTAAGGTCAGCGCTGCGTGCGGCCCCCAGCATGCTACAAACACCAGAAACTACTTGCAACTCCCGGACTAAGGACAAGAGTGGTTAATAAGTCGAGAGGGTCAATTAAGGATCCCAATGCATGGTAGTAGCTAAGTCTTAAATCACACACACAGATCTCAGTTCTTAGGGACGGCTTCAATGAAACAACCCACCATGTACTCCTACATGGCCTCTCATCGATACCTTTACCAAAACATGTTCAACACTTTCACTCTCGAACCCGACACAACCTTTCACTCCAGTTCATCATCCCGATGAGCGGACTGACACAACTCTAAGCATAGCATGGTAGGAATCACAAACATGGCTCAATCAACTCCTACACATACTAGTGGGTTTCATCTAGTTACTGTGGCAATGACAGGTCATGCAAAGGAAGTGGGTTCAACTACCGCAGCACACAACCGTTTGAATCGTGTTGTCTTAATGCAGTAAACAAGAGCAGAAGCGAAAACATGGGTTTGTATCGGAATGATCAATGGGTTGCTTGCCTGATGTAGTGGTGGTAGGATACTTCCCTTCAGACGGATACTCGGGGTTATCCTCGGAGGCAGAACCTATCACGAAAGACACACCGAACATAAACAACACATGACAATATGCAACAATATGATGCATGCCATGACATGGCAATATGAATGTGTGTTGGCCTAATGCAAGCTAGAACGGAAAGGGATGAACCCATTTGAATCAAAGATTCAAATGTTAGCTCATTTAACATAGCCATAAAGGTGCATTATCTTAATCTGCTTAAACAGCAAGGTTAACTTGTTCTGTCATGCATGAAACCTTTACCAATGGGTAGAATGGATTTTTCTGATCATTTTTCATATATAAATCTTTGCAGTTGGAGTTACAGATTAATTTCTATGAATTTTTGAAGTTTGAACTATTTTCTAGAATTTCCTATATCAGAATAATTCCAGTAATTCAATTACTGCGTCACAAGAATGCGTCAGGGTGACGTCAGAGGTCAACGGGGACGTCCAGGTCAAACTCACCAGTGGGTCCCGCATGTCAGCACTTAATTTAACTGATTAGAATTAGTTTAAACTAACTAAGTTAATTAGCAGGGGGGCCCACTTGCCATAGACTCAGGGGAGTCAACTTGGGCCCACCGGTCAACGTCAATGGTCAAAGCCTGCCGGCGTTTAGTCGCCGGCGAGGCCAGACGCGGCGGCGAGAGTGCGTTGGCACGTTCCAGCGTCCAAAAGGACGGCGGAGGCCATCTGCGTGTAGCCGGGAACAAGCCGAGGCGTTTGGTGGTGGTGGTTGAGGTCGGGTGGCGGAAGCGTCGCGGCGATGAGCCAGCGGTCGCCGAGTCGGGTGAAGATGGTCCGTGGCTACGGGCACGCGGCGAAGCGTGGAGTGGGGCGTTAGGTTCTACGTGACGCGGTGAACATGTTAGACACCGTGGCGTGGACGGTGGATGGCCGGAGGCACGTCGGCGACGAGCTCGGCGGTGGTGCATGCGGTGAAGCTCCGTGGGGTCACTACGGTGCGCGAAAGAGCAAACGAAGAGGATGGGAGGGTTGCTGAGCTCACGGCCGTCACGTTGGTGTACTCGACGCAGTCAGGGACGAGCTGGTGTGGCGACGATGGCGAAGGGGATCTCCGGCGGTGGCGGTGTCGGGCGAGGTCGGTGCAGCGGCTCCGAGGCAAGCGAGCGCTCGGGGCTCGGCTTGCTCGAAGGTGAGGAGGGTGGCGAAGCGCCTGGACACGGCGGCGCGTCGCAAGGTCGTCGGAGAGCACGGGTTTCACGGTGGCGCGGGCGCGACGGCGTCGGCCATGGTGCGAGCGAGCGAGGGAGAGGAGCTGGGGAGGAGGAAAAGTGTCTGCGAGCTCGGGGGGGAGAGAGAGAGCGTTCCGCGTCGACAGCTCGGCGAGGGAAGCGGCGAGGCAGCGGCCAGCTGCGTGGCATGCATGCTGTGCTCGCCGTCACACACACTTTGCTGCTGGCCAAATAAGCAGCTTCATTGGCGCGGTGGGCTGGTCCGGCAGGTGGGCCGTTAGGTGGCGCCAGTAAAAGTTTTCATTCATTTCTTTTTCTATTTTCTGTAACTTTGTTGCATTTCTAAAAATACCTAGGCAACTCCAAAATTCACCAAACTGCACCTGGTCCTTAGTTGGAATATATCCAGCATGGAACATTTTAGTTTAGGATTATTTGATCATTTGAAATATTTTATATAATTTAAATGCCCAAATTCAAATAGCTAGAGATTTAATCCAGTGACCTTAGAGTGACCTAGAAATCTGTGCATCACTTCTGACAGTGGATTAGGACCAAAGCAAAGGGTGATGAACATTTTAGAAGGGCATTTCAGGTTCATTGAAAATAATTTTGGTAAGCCCTAGTTGGATTCAAAGGGGTTCTGTCTTCCCCATTTCAAATTTCTGATGAAAGTTAAACATGATGCAACACACTAAAGCATGGACTAGCTAGGATGTGACACATTATATCTCAGGTAATCCCATAAATGTTGAAACTAATATTACTGAAACTATAACCCCGGAGGAATACATAAGGGACACTTTCTAGAACGTTTCAGACTGCGAAAAGGAATAGGTACGTGGTACGGTAAGTAAACCGACTCCAAAACAGTTCTAATGGCAATTTTTTTCCGTTTTGTAATATTTAAGAAAATAGGAAAATGAGAAGCAGTCCGGGAAGGACACGAGGCTTCCACAAGGGTGTGAGGCGCGCCCTACCCCCTAGGCGCGCCCCCTGCCTCGTGGGAACCCCGTGCGCTCTCCAGACTCCATTTTCTTGCACAATACTTCTTTTAGTCGGTAAAAATTCATTATATAAACTCCCAAAAGTTTTGGCTCTCGTATCACGCAATTATCCTCTGTTCTTGTTTTGAGTTGTTTTCTGTCTGGGTTGTCAAGGCCAGGTATCATGTCGTCCCCCTCCTCCAATAATGGTGACAACGATGCTTGGCTAATGAAGATAGAGCTGAAGAGGGAAGAACCCATGGAGATCAAGAAGGATGAAGGGATCAAGAAGGCCACGGAGGACCAAGCTCCGGCAGCAGAAGACATCCTTCAACTTGATCACAATCTTCTTACCCCAACTGAGCTCAAAACTTTCAAGAAGATTGAGTTAGCTCGTATACAAAACCAGTATCTCACATGTGAAAATATTTTGTTGAAGGAGCATAACATCGCACTCAAGGGCATTATCCGCAAGTTGGAGGACCTCCTACGCTCGATGTGCGACTATCCATCATCACCTCCATCTCGTTCACCGGCAAAAGAGATATAATCACATGGGTATGGGCACTCCTTGGCAACTGCCAAGCTTGGGGGATGTGCCCCGGTATCGTATCACCATCACACTCCTGTCTTTACCGTTTCTCTTAGTTCGATCCTTTTGGTAATATCTTGATCTAGTAGAATAAAGTTTTAGTATGATTTAGTTTTGAGTTTTGCTTTATGATCCCTCTATGTAATCGAGTCCATGAGCTATATAATAAAGATTAGTGTTGAGTCAAGGGCTTGATTATTTTGCTATGATATTGAGGGAATAAAAGAAAAGAGAAAGAATAAAAAGAAATAAAGAGATCATATTGATCTTATGGAGAGTAATGACTTCACATATAGAGAGTATGATGATTAAAAGTTGTTGAGAGTTGAAAAACATAGCCTTGGTCATCATTGCAATTAATAGGAAGTAATAAAGAAAAAGAGGTTTCACATATAAATATACTATCTTGGACATCTTTTATGATTGTGAGCACTCATTAAAATATGACATGCTAAAGAGTTGATGTTGGACAAGGAAGACAATGTAACTGGTTATGTTTCCTTATATCTGAAATAAAGTATATTGTCATGGATCATCCAACATGTTGAGCTTGCCTTTCTCCCTCATGCTAGCTGATTCTTTGCACCAATTAGAGATACTACTTGTGCTTCCAATACCCTTAAACCCAGTTTTGCCATGAGAGTACACCATATCTACCTATGGATTGAGTAAGATCCTTCAAGTAAGTTCTCATCGTTGCATGCAATAAAAACTGCTCTCTAAACATGTATGACTTATTAGTGTGGAGAAAATAAGCGTTATACAATCTTGTGATGTGGAAGAAATAAAAGCAACGGACTGCATAATAAAGGTCCACATCACAAGTGGCAATATAAAGTGACATTCTTTTGCATTAAGATTTTGTGCATCCAACCAAAAGCACATGACAACCTCTTCTTCCCTCTATGAAGGGCCTATCTTTTACTTTTATCTTCTACCCTTATGCAAGAGTCATGGTGGTCTTCACCTTTCTTTTTTACATTTTATCCTTTGGCAAGCAAACTGTGTTGGAAAGATCCTGATATATATATATATATATATATATATATATATATATATATATATATATCTAATTGGATGTAAGGTAGCATGAGTTATTATTGTTGACATTACCCTTGAGGTAAAAGGTTGGGAGGCGAAACAATAAGCCCCTATCTTTCTCTGTGTCCGATTAAAACTCCATAACCACAAGTATTGCATGAGTGTTAGCAATTGTTAAAGACTAAATGATAGTTGAGTATGTGGACTTGATGAAAAGCTCCTATATTGACTCTTTCTGATGTTATGATAAATTTCAATAGCCTCAATGACTGAGATTATAGTTTGTTAGTTTTCAATGAAGTTTCTGATTCATACTTGATGTTGTGAATAGATTATTACTTGAGCATAAGAAATCATATGACAATATCCATATATGTTGCTGTTATAAGAATGATCATGATGCCCTCATGTCCGTATTTTATTTTATCGACACCTCTATCTCTAAACATGTGGACATATTTATCGTTATCGGCTTCCTCTTGAGGACAAGCGAGGTCTAAGCTTGGGGGAGTTTATACGTCCATTCCGCATCATGCTTTTATATTGATATTTATTGCATTATGGGCTTTTATTACACGTTATGTCACAATACTTATGCCTATTCTCTCTTATTTTACAAGGTTTACATGAAGAGGGAGAATGCTTGTACCGGGATTCTCGAAATGGAAAAGGAGCAAATATTAGAGACCTATTTTGCACAGCTCCAAAAGTCTTGAAACTTCACGGAAGTCATTTTTGGAATCAAAAAAAATATTTAGCGAAGAAACTACCAGAGGGGGGGGGGGCACACCCTGGCCACGAGGGTGGGAGGCGCGCCCTACCCCCCTGGGCGCGCCCCCTGCCTCGTGGGCCCCCCTGGTAGGCCCTCGGTGCCCATCTTCTGCTATATGAAGTCTTTCTTCCGAGGAAAAATCATAAGCAAGCTTTCGGGAATAAAATCCGCCGCCACGAGGCGAAACCTTGGCGGAACCAATTTAGGGCTCCGGCGGAGCTGTTCTGCCGGGGAAACTTCCCTCTGGGAGGGGGAAATCATCGTGATCGTCATCACCAACGATCCTCTCATTGGAGGAGGGTCAATCACCATCAACATCTTCACCAGCACCATCTCATCTCAAAACCTAGTTCATCTCTTGTATCCAATCTTTGTCCCAAAGCCTCAGATTGGTACCTGTGGGTTGCTAGTAGTGTTGATTACTCCTTGTAGTTGATGCTAGTTGGTTTATTTGGTGGAAGATCATATGTTCAGATCCATTATGCATATTAATACCCCTCTGATTATGAACATGAATATGATTTCTGAGTAGTTACGTTTATTCTTGAGGACATGGGAGAAGTCTTGCTATTTGTAGTCATGTGAATTTGGTATTCGTTCGATATTTTGATGAGATGTATGTTGTCTTTCCTCTAGTGGTGTTATGTGAATGTAGACTACATGACACTTCGCCATTGTTTGGGCCTAGAGGAAGTCACTGGGAAGTAATAAGTAGATGATGGGTTGCTAGAGTGACAGAAGCTTAAACCCTAGTTTATGCGTTGCTTCGTAAGGGGCTGATTTGGATCCATATGTTTCATGCTATGATTAGGTTTACCTTAATACTTCTTTTGTAGTTGCGAACGCTTGCAATAGGAGTTAATCATAAGTGGGATGCTTGTCCAAGTAAGGACAACACCCAAGCACCCACCAACATATCAAATTATCAAAGTAACGAACGCGAGTCATATGAGCGTGATGAAAACTAGCTTGACGATAATTCCCATGTGTCCCCGGGAGCGCTTTTCTCTATATAAGAGTTTGTCCAGGCTTGTCCTTTGCTACAAAAAGGATTGGGCCATCTTGCTGCACTTTATTTACACTTGTTACTTGCTACCCGTTACAAATTACCTTATCACAAAACTATCTGTTACCTATAATTTCAGTGCTTGCAGAGAATACCTTGCTGAAAACCGCTTGTCATTTCCTTCTGGTCCTCGTTTGGTTCGACACTCTTACTTATCGAAAGGACTACGATAGATCCCCTATACTTGTGGGTCATCACTCCTCATCGTGGTGGCTGCCGGGATGAAGAAGAAGGCCACCGGAGATGATTCCCCCTCCGGCAGGGTGCCAGAACGGGTCTAGATTGGTGTTCGGTGGCTACAGAGCCTTGCGGCGGCGGAACTTCTAATCTAGGTTAACCCCGAAGGGTTTTGGATTATTTGTGAATTTATAGGGTAAAGAGGGGGTGCGGGAGGCCACCGAGGTGGGCACAACGTACCTGGGCGCTCCTGGGCCCCCAGGACCGCCCTAGTGGGTTGTGCCCCCTCAGGGCACCCCCAGGTGCTTCTTTGCCCCACTGTTGGTCTTCTGGTCCATAAAAAATCTCTGCGAAGTTTCGTTGCATCTAGACTCCGTTTGGTATTGATTTCCTGCGATGTAAAAAACAAGCAAAAAACAGCAACTGGCACTGGGCACTGGGTCAATAGGTTAGTCCCAAAAATGATATAAAGTTGCTATAAAGTGATTGTAAAACATCCAAGAATGATAAAATAACAGCATGAATACTTCATAAATTATAGATACGTTAGATACGTATCAGACGCAAGGGAAGTATGCTGAATGACTTGTTTCTTTTTGTGGATGAGGAGTTGAGGAGGAATGTGCAGTCATCTTTGCATAGTAGTATTTATAACCGAGTAATAATACGCTCCTAAGCGGGAACCCGTTTAGGTTGTGATCGGTGTGAACAGGTTTGCAATTAAATATAGCGTGGTAGTAATTTGGAATGCGACGAGATGGAAGCTCAAAATTTATTGACGGTTCTAGTTTCAAAGTGCGGCACTATTCCCGGATGGCATAAGGTGGGCACGTGTTCTCGGCCGTGGTGTAGCATACGCCATGGTACTTCTTTTTCTACTGCTGTGGACATGCAATAACTGGCACCATCGGATACATATCTTACGGTTATTGGGGCGTTCAACAGGAATAGCCTCGTGGCGAGCTATAGACTAGTATTTTTTCACACGCATTACATCGACACATATCATCTCTCTCCCTCTTTCCCACGCACACGCCTAGTCTCTTGGGACTTCTCGCACGCACCATCTCTAGCTCCCTAGGTCGATGCCACCCACATACACTTGTACTCAGAGTTTAGTACGTTATACAGGAAGAGAAGAGATGCATGCACACACTCGTCCTCTCTCACACACGCATCTGTAGCTACGAACTGTAGTGTTCTGAACCATCCGATTGGCTCTATCATAGGTTTCCCGTTGCTCCTTCTCCTTGAGATCGAGAAGTTTAAAACGCAGAGGCTAGGCTGGAGGCTCGAGGTTTTGGTTAATGTGTGGGCCGCACATGGCACCAACACGACACGAGCTTCGTCTGCCTGGTGCGCAGTCGGGTGAGTTGTCCAACTATAGACACAACTAGGCCCTCCTTGTATCTGCGCCTCGACTTATGCACAGAGAAATTTGGATCGGAGGGAGTACTACTAGGAGTAGTACTACTTTCATGTGTCACGTCAACTCGCACAAGTACCACTACTACAGGATACAGCTAACGCGACACTACGATCAGAGACCCTTTGCCGAAACTGTGTTCGATGCAATAATCGCAAACGGTGGTGTAAAAAACCCGTCAAAAAGGTGCAAAACGTTTGTGATGATGGCTGCATCAAACACGGTTAAGATTTTAGTTACATGTGCGATGCAGGGCATATGGTTAATCCATTAAAGTTGTCTGCGATGAGGCAGAACAACATAAACGGGCAGCCATAACAATGTGTGTGCGATGCAAGACACACGGTTAATTCATTCGAACTGTTTGCGATGAGGTAGAACAACAGAAACGGGCAGCCATATCACTGTGTGTGCGATATACGGCATACGGTTAACTCGGACGAACTGTTTTTGATTACGTAACACAACAGAAACGGTTCAACTTAACAAGATGTGTGTGATATGCAGCATACAGTTCACATGGATGAACTGTTTGCGATGAGCCAAAAGAACACAAACAGGTCATGTAAACAAGATGTGTGTGATACGTGGCAAACAGCTGACTCGGATGAACTGTTTGCGATGAGAAATTACAACACAGACGGTCAATACAAGCATTTCGTGTGTGATTACGTGTGTACAAAAACTTTGAAAAATGCAAACTAGTTGCTTGCGGTGGCTAGGAGTATCGCACAGGATGCGTCTGCGAGTACTCGTGTGCGATGATTAGTATGTTACACATACGTTTCCTTATGTGAACATGTGTGTGAATTTGCAATATGGACAGCTAATATGCAAATGCCGAGGGAGTCCTGGATTAGGGGGTATCCGCACAGCCGGACTATATCCTTTGGCCGGACTGTTGGACTATGAAGATACAAGATTGAAGACTTCGTCCCATGTCCGGATGGGACTCTCCTTGGCGTGGAAGGCAAGCTTGGCAATACGGATATGTAGATCTCCTCCCATTGTAATCGACTCTGTGTAACCCTAGCCCCCTCCGGTGTCTATATAAACCGGAGGGTTTAGTCCATAGGACCAACAACAATCACACCATAGGCTAGCTTCTAGGGTTTAGCCTCTACGATCTCGTGGTAGATCAACTCTTGTACTACTCATATCATCAAGATCAATCAAGCAGGAAGTAGGGTATTACCTCCATCGAGAGGGGCCGAACCTGGGTAAACATCGTGTCCCCTGCCTCCTGTTACCATCCGCCTTAGACGCATAGTTCGGGACCCCCTACCCGAGATCCGCCGGCATTGACACCGACAAATGCCTTCTGGACATCGGGCACGCGCTTAAACTCAATGAACTGTGTACGATACTAAACCTTTCCATGAAAATTTATGAACTTGGGTAACAACATTTGAGTAACATATATATAGTGGTTACACTATTCAACAAAAGGAGGATCTTCGTAACATATATATAGTGCGCATAAATTGGTAAACATAATTTGTTACTGCCTAGGAAAGTAGTCAGAATATGATATCACAATTGGTTGCTTAAATATTGATCAATTGGTTGCTTAAATAGTAATATGACAACATGGAGAAAGTTGAAAGGACACTAACCTCGATCAGATTTTGATCGGCTGATGACGTTGGGGAAGTAAACATCCATGTTAATTAGACCAGGCTGTGGTGCACGCACTAGAATTTTATTGCCAGCTTTCAGTTCATAACACTTAGACATTTTTCTCCAAAGGTACGCATTAAAATAGGAGTGACCATTTTTATCAAGTTTTACGCTAACCGTCATTGTAAATCCATGTTGCGTTGTCGATATGACATCCTGGGAGTCATCAGCAAAGTAAAGCCCAAGATTTCCTTCTACTCCTGTTCTTGCAAAGCAAGGGATGTACTGCTTGAAATGAAAATTAAGATCGTAAATTAGATATATTGAAATAACCGAGCAAGATGCAAATATGGGAGTAAATCGATAGAACATATCCATATATAGATGCAAGCAAAGTACAAAAATATAGAATTAAAAATAGATAATGTAACAAAGATTTGATGCAAATATATAGATAATGTAGCAACAGAAGGTATATGTTCACAAATTTAGGCCATGCCGACCATGGTAGGTTGAGATTGAACATACCGAGCGCTCCCTGAAGTCATCCGGAATGGTGAGATAGAACTTCGTTTCCGAATGGCCGCGACCACAGCTGCCCGATTTGTGCTCGCACTGTGCACACATGAATGAACACCCACGATCAGCTAGAACAAAAATGATTCCACGATGATTTCCGTGGGTTGATTAACAGTGACGGACGGATTGCGATAAGAGATGAGTGAATATTTCGCTAATTAAGTAGATAACCTTCTCCATGAGAAAAATCCCCGACCCAATCCCGCAGAAAACCCCAGTCGACCAGAGTCTAGAATGTCGGTGCAGATAGGCGGCGGAAAGCGGTGGAGGCGAAATCCGGTGCCGTTTGGAGCGCGACCTACGCCCGCCGCCAACAACCGTCGACTTAGGATACAGAGTTACGGAGGAGTCCGCGGCGAGTGAGTGGGGACGAAGTGGGCGAGGGTTTTATTTTCCTTTTGCATGTGTGAGTGAACACACACGATTCGCAGAGGCGACGGAGATGAATCGTGTGCGATAGTAAATCATCGAGATTGAATGGGAATCCAAATTTCCTTTGTCCTTCATCCATGAGTTTTTTTATATGATGAACATAAACCCTACTAATCACCGTGTTCAAATTTGACACTTTTCTGGGTTCATTTACAATATTTAGTGGATTATGTGCATTTTGTAGGCATTAATGCACGTAATTCAAATTCAAACAATTGGTGCATGAAAGGGTGCACAAGAACGGTCCGAAAAACCATACTCGTGGTATTTAGTAATCTCTCAAGCCTTTTACAAGGAATGGGCATAGATTTCAATTGAATGCGTGGCAATAGTCAACCACAAACGCATCATTTACTAGGTTATCAACTATAGAACAATTAAATATGTGCTTGAAAAACATGATGGCTGGCATGGTGCCATGGTATGGCCTCACCATGCCCTGGTTAAAAGCTGAGAAGGTTTGATTTATGTCATCATGCAATCCCTTCATAAATCTAACCATCACTGAGGAAGTTCAATGCTTTCGAGAGGGAAATCACCAAGATTGAAGGGGGATCCAAATTTCCGTCCTAGTTGGTCATTCAGTTTTTTTTCAATGATCAACATACCGCCTCAAATGAAACATGTTCAAATTTGACATTTTTCCGAACTCATTTACCATATTTAGGGGATTGTGTGCATTTTCAAGGCATTAATTGTGCACATAATTCAAATTCGAACAATCGGTGCATGAAAAGGTGCACAAGAACGGTCTGGAAAACCATGCTCATGCTATATGAAAAACGAAACACATGGTTGGAAAACATGACGCCTTGTGTGGTGCCATGGTATGGCCTCACCATGGTCTGGTAAAAATTGGAGAATGTTTTCCTTATGTCATGATGCGCGCCTTTCATAAAACGAACCATCATCCGAGGAAGTTTAAGGTTTCGAGGGGGAAATCACCAAGATTGAAGGAGGATCCTAATTTCCTTTGTCCTTTGTCCATGAGTTTTTTTCTATGATGAGCATACACCTGCAAATCACCGTGTTCAAATTGGCACTTTTCCGGGTTCATTTGCCATATTTAGGGGATTATGTGCATTTCCTAGGCATTAATGCGCATAATTCAAGTTCAAACAATCGTTGCATGAAAGGGTCCACAAGAACGGCCTAGAAAACCATGCTCGTGCCATTTAGTAAATTCTCATGCCTTTTACAAGGAATGGACAGATATTTTGATGAAATGTGTGGCAATAGTCAACCACAAATGTCTATTTGTTGGGTTTTCAACTATAGAAAAAATGAAATAAATGCTTAAAAAACATGATGCCTGGTATGGTGCCATGGTATGACCTCATCATGCCCTGGTAAAAATTTGATATAGTTTGGCTTATGTCGTCATGCACACCCTTCATAAATCGAACCATCACCGAGGAAGATCCATGCTTTCGAGAGGGAAAATCCCCAAGATTGAAGGGGAATCCTAATTTCCGTCCTAGTTTGTCATTCAGTTTTTTCCAACGATCAACATACTACTCAAATGCAACGTGTTCAAATTTTACATTTTCCCGGGCTCATTTACCATATTTAGGGGATTGTGTGCATTTTCTAGGCATTAATGGACATAATTCAAATTCAAACAATCGGTGCATGGAAAGGTGCACAAGAACGGTATGGAAAACCATGCTCGTGTTATTTAGCACATTGTCATGCCTTTTACAAAGAATGGGCAGATAGTTGAAGGAAATGTGTGGCAATAGTCAACCATAAACGCAACGTTTACTTGGTTAACAACTACACAAAAAATGAAACACATGTTGGAAAACATGACGCCTGGCGTGCTGCCATGGTACGGCCTCACCATGCCCTGGTAAAAATTGGAGAATGTTTTCCTTATGTCATGATGCAGACCCTTCATAAATCGAACCATCACCGAGGAAGTTTCATGGTTTCGAGGGGGAAATAACCAAGATTGAAGGGGGATCAAAATTTCCTTTGTCCTTTGCCCATGAGTTTTTTTCTATTATGAGCATACAACTTGCAAATCACCATGTTCAAGTTTGGCACTTTTCCTGGTTCATTTGCCATATTTAGGGGATTATGTGCATTTCCTAGGCATTAATGCGCATAATTCAAGTTCAAACAATTGATGCATGAAAGGGTCCACAAGAATGTCCTAGAAAACCATGCTCGTGCCATTTAGTAAATTCTCATGCCTTTTACGAGGAATAGACGGATAGTTCGATGAAATGTGGCAATAGTCAACCACAAATGTCTGTTTGTTGGGTTTTAAACTATAAAAAAAATGAAATAAATGCTTAAAAAACATGGCGCCTGGCATGGTGCTATGGTATGACCTCACCATGCCTTGGTAAAAATTTGAGAAGGTTTGGCTTATGTTGTCATGCACACCCTTCATAAATCGAACCATCACCGAGGAAGTTCCATGCTTTCGAAAGGGAAATCCTCAAGATTGAATGGGAATACAAATTTTCTTCGTTCTTTTCCCTGGAGTTTTTTTTTCTATGACAAACATACACCCTGCAAATCACCGTGTTCAAATTTGGCATTTTTTGGGCTCATTTACCATATTTAGGGGATTATGTGCATTTTCTAGGCATTTAGCGCATATAAATCCAATCCAGCTACAGGTGCACGGGTGTGATGTGAGGTATGTGGATTGCCGTTCGATCGCGGCGCATACAACGGTGCACACGAGTGATCCGCGTGGCTGGTGTTCCGGCCAATCATAACGCAACACACAATAGGCTCAGCGCACACTATTTCCGGAAGCGACGGAGATGAACCGTGTGCGATAATGAATGAGCAAAATTGTAAGGGAAGCCAAATTTCTATTGTCGTTTGTGGTTGAGCTCTTGAATACCACCACACTGTACGGCTGCCTGGCCCCTCCATCCCAGAGCTCTCTCCAGGCGTCATCCATGGCACTGCGACGCACAATAACTGGTAAGGAAGCGATGGCATCCCACCGCGCCGTGTTCCTCGCCGCCCGCGACCGCACACATGGTAAGGAAGCGATGGCATCTCGCCGCGCCGAGTTCATCACCGCCAGTGGCCAGACGGTTACATGGGCGGACCTTCAGTCTGCCATGGCCCAATGGGTGGTGGATCTAGAGGCGGCCAAAGCCGCACAGAAGGACCGGAAAAGGCAAAATCAGTCAAGAAAAGAGAGTCCCGCCGCCACAAGAAAAAAGAGGCCGCACACCATGGTGAGGAGTGCTTGGCGGAGATCAAAGCACAGTGGCAGCCGCCTACAAGGCCAGGAAGGAGAATGTCGGCGTCTGGCCAGCATGCCCTAATGGCAACATGTGAGAAGTAGTTTAAGTTTGTAGTATTAGAGCAAATTACTAGTAGTACTTTAAGTTTGTAGTATTAACATACAATATCAATAAGAGCATCGTTTGAGGGCTTTGAGCGTTGATTAGCATGTGTGCCCGTATGCTTTTTTTTGCGTTAATCATTAGAGGATCACAAAACACACGGTTTCTATGCCGTACCCGTCTGCGTTTTTTGTGTTAATGACCCATAAGTCAGTTACATGTGCGATATTTCCTAATAATCCAGGCGTACCATTGACCGAAAAAATATCAAGTACACGTGTATTTTAAGCGCTTCGTCTGTGTTGTGTGTTTCCCCCGCCCAAGTTTCAAATTTCGCACCAAAATTTTCATTAGGCGCGCGATTTCAGAATTTATTCCTCCAACCACATCCCCTTCCCTCAAGATCCCCCTCCTCGCCTCCCCTACCAGCATCTCAAACCGCCGCTGCCGCAACCACAACTTCAATCACACAGGTAACCCACCGATCTCTATCACTTCCCCGGCCTGATTGCTTAAATGGCGCCTGCGAAACATCCTCATGCCTCCAAATCCCCCCCGCCAGGAGCTGATGGCGGTCCATGGCGTGATGGTTGCTGAGCGTGTTGACCCGGAGGAACACCTTGCCTCCGCCGCCGCCGCCGACATGGTGCAGGCTCTAGCCCAGATGAAGTCCTCCAGCGACTACCCCCCAGGAATTAAAAGGTAAGATCTGAGGAGCTAAATCTTACCAATACCACTTGCAACGTCTATGATTTGTACGATTGATGTATTAAGCATGTTCGTGCCTTGTTTGTTTCAGTACTACACACTTTGTGATGTTCAAATATTACCATGTCCAGCTCAATTTCACCAATACTAGCAACAAACTTACAATACATGACTCAGGATATCACCAGAGATGCTGCCCATTTGCTATTTTTAGTGGATGCTAACCCTGTTGCACTTAACATGCCTGTCCATGTACTTACGTAGGGTCATAACGGCCGATGCTTTTGTTTGCCGTCAAGGTGAGCTACATCCCATGTCTTACAGTATTTCACATAATTTGTGCAATTGCAGTTTAACTTCTACCCATTTACTGGTTGCCTGTAGGTACACATGTCAGTAGCACTGATCCACGCTTCGACCCGGTGGAACAGCTCGCCTCCGCCGTCGCTGACTTTGGGCGAGTTCTGTCCAAGATGAAGTGCCCCAGCAACTACCTCTCAGGACTTACCAAGTATGTAGTCACCAGTTCAATCTTACCAATAACAGTTGCAATTAATGGCTATGTTCTATACGGTCGATGTATTAAGCATGTTCTAGTAAACATGCCTAACACGGTTTTGCTACTTTCCCTACCTTTTCATAGACATCTGGGCCATTCTCTGCTCTAGCAGCACCTGCCTTGTGATGTTTAACTATGCCAATTGCATTTTTATCAGTACCGGTTTCAATGTCTATTAAGTTTGTTGCAATTAACAGTTGAATCCATTTTTAAACAGTTGCATTTCAATGGCTACAAACTTACAAAACATGACTTAGGATGTTGTTAAGCCTCTTGCAATTAACATTTGTATCCATTTTTTAATCTGTCCATTTGCTACCATGCTACTCTCCGCAATGAAGATATACTAGAGATGCTGCCCCATTTGCTTTTTTTTTGGTGGATGCTAACCCTGTTGTACTTAACATGCTTGTCCATGTACTTACACAGGGTCATAATGGCCGATGCAGTTGTTTGCCGTCAAGGTTAGCTGCATCCCATGTCTTACAGTATTTCACATCATTTGCGCAATTGCAGTTTAACTTCTA
This sequence comes from Aegilops bicornis, assembly GCA_021605145.1. Classification (NCBI taxonomy): domain Eukaryota; kingdom Viridiplantae; phylum Streptophyta; class Magnoliopsida; order Poales; family Poaceae; genus Aegilops; species Aegilops bicornis. Next base: position 233,285,501 of record CM038673.1, read on the forward strand.
CCATCTACTGGTTGAATGTAGGTACACATGTCGCTGGCATCGATCCACGCTCGACACGAGGAACATTCGCCTCCACCGCCACTGACTTTGGGCGGGCTCTGGCCAAGATGAAGTGCCCCAGCAACTACCTCTCAAGACTTACCAAGTATGTACCCACCAGTTCAATCTTACCAATACCAATTGCAATTAATGGCTATGTTTTGTATTGTCGATGTATTAAGAATTTTGTAGTAAACATGCCTAACACGTTTGAGCTATTTCCCTACCTTTTTATAGACAACTGGGCCATTATCTGCTCTGGCAAACACCTGCCCTGTGATGTTTAACTCTGCCAATTGCATTTTTATCAGTACTGGTTTCAATGGCCATTAAGCCTGTTGCAATTAACAGTTGTATCCATTTTTAAAGAGTTGAATTTCAATGGCTACAAACTTACAAAACATGAATTAGGATGTTGTTAAGCCTGTTGTAATTAACAGCTGTATCCATTTTTTAATCCGTCCCTTTGCTACCGTGCTACTCTTTCGAAATGAAGATATCACTACAGATGTTGATGTTTTATTACCATTTGCTATTTTTGGTGGATGTTAACCCTGTTGTAGTTAACATTGCCTTTTTCATGTACTTACACAGGGCTACAATGGGCGATGCTTTTGTTTACCGTCGAGGTTAGCTGCATCCCATGTCTTATACACCATCTATTCCTAAATATAAGTATTTTTAGAGTTCCAATATAGACTACATAAGGAGCAAAATGAGTGAATCTAGATTCTAATATAAGCTATATCTATAATTCTATATACATCAGTATGTAGTTCATATTGAAATCTCAAAAAAAAATACTTTTACTTAGGAACATAGGTAGTTGTATCTTACATCATTTGTGCAATCTCAATTTAGCTTCTAACATTTACTTGTTGCTTGTAGGTACATATATGAGGGGTTCTGATCCATGTTTTGATCCCTTTTGCGTATGGGGCAATGAGATATTCATGAACAAGCGTCAAGTGAGGAAACTAAGAAAGATTGTTAGGCGAAAGAAACAGGTGATTGGAATTAAGATCTTTATTTACACTTTGTTGAAGACAACAGTGAACTTTAGGATGGTAAGTAATGTGTTGCCTTTTCCCCCTACCCACAACAAGTTACTCTATTAGACCTCGATTCGATATTTTTCTCTTTTCAGTGGTTTCTGAAGCTATTTACCGATGATTACCTTGCAAACTACATGACCGGAGTGGAGGCAACTAAGGTTAAAGTATATAATTCATGCTACCATGATAATACTCTAGAAGTCTTCCTAAAGGCGGTGAAGGATGGGCGGGCGATCTTCACAAGGGGTTGGACAAAAGTGGTTCGTGCCTATGGCATGCAGGAAGGCACATTATGGGCATTCCGCTTCTTCAACACCGTCGGCACTCAAAATGATTTACACTTGTCTCTTCACCTTTACCGCCTCTAAATATTGCGGTTCATCATAGTTAATTGCTGCCTAATCCTGTAATTACTGAACATATTGTACTGGCAATTAAATTTATGGATTCGTTGTTGAACCATTGTGCTGAGAATTTGAATTGCACGTTTCGTATTTCAAAATTTCCAATTAGAATAATAAATTACAGGCAAAAAATAGAACAGACGGTCATGGACCTTTGCAAACAGTTCTAGAAGTAAAAGCGCTTGCGATGGATAGCCCAATGCCACATAGTTTTCTACATCAAATCGTGTGTGATGTAGTTAATGAAAGCAAACAGTTAACCAAGGCAGGACGTGTGTGATAGTTACACCTTTCACACACGAGTGTATACATAAAACCGTGTGGGATGTACATCCGAACTGAAATGTTTTCCCTGGATTGACTGTGTGGGATGTACATAAGAACGGAAACGTATTCCTTGGATTGGCTGTGTCTGATATACATACGAACGGAAATGATTTTCCGGGATTCACCGTGTGCGATGTACATACCTACGAAAATAATTTCTGGGATTTACCGTGTAGGATGTACATGCCTACGTAAATGGTTTCCTGGATTTACCGTGTGGGATGTACATACCTACGGAAATGATTGGGTTTTGATGCCTCGCCCGATCGCACACGGCCCCAGCCTGAGTCCCAGGAGGGCCTATCCCCGACGATTTTTGGATCGTGTGGGAAGGACACCCTATCACACACACTCACTTGGCGACGGTTCCAAATGCCGTCGCAAAAAGGGGTAAAAAACGTTTGTTTAGGACCGACGCGCACCAGTGTACACTTCCTGAACAAATAAGCATATAAGCTATTATAGTTCTTACCCAAAGGATCTTTATATCCAACAGACACAAAATATCCATTCGACTGTTGGAAATTACTTTAACTACTGATCTGATGTTGAAGTAATTGCTGCATCACCACCAAAACCCACCATCTCTTATGCTAAAGTAGACGGGGCAAACCCCTATATTAGCATACTACTAAGATAAACAGAAGGAACTATAGAATCATTTAGGAGGTGAGCTTGTCAATATGAATGTGGAGGGACACCGGCCTCGACAACCCAGCCCCGGCCAATAGCTTGGGCGGAACTGTGAAGAAGGTTAGCTCTTGCACGGCGACGTCGCCGGGATCCTTGCTGCTTGTCACCTCCATTTCCACCTTGACGGCGTCGGTCCTGACTTTGGGCTCCCCCGGTGGGCCGATCGCCCACATCTTGGCCATGTGGTGCGGCAGTGGGGACGCCCCCGCTCTGATGCAGAAGACCGACACGGCGATAGGCACGCCGATATTGATCACGCCGCTGACCAAGAAAAACATGCGGCCGTCCTCCTCCGCGAACAAAGAAGAGCCATGGTTCGGCAGTGGCACTTGGTACCGGAACACCTTGCCAGCATCTTGGATCCTGTGCACGGGCATGGGATGCATGGTGCTGATGTGGTGGGAGAGCGCCGGTGGTAGGCCTTTTTAGCCGCAGACGGGCACGGGGCATTTGCAGGACGCGAGCGGACACATGCTCTGGTGATCGGCGAGCTAGTGGTAAGTGATGTAGAGCCCACAACCTTCGTGCGGGCACTCCACCCTCACTGAGGAGAGGACGGCGTCCACTGCGGTGTTCCGCACGTCAAAGCCAACGTCGTGCTTGCACTTCTGGCACTGCTGCTGGTTCTCGGGGCGCTCGCTACGATAGTCCACGCAGGCCAGGTGCCCTTCCTTGCACTGCACAAATCAATCGAACAACACATCAATCAAGAAACTTGCACCTTTCTCAATCAGGCGAACGGACGAGGTGTATTCGAACCTCATACACTGGAGGCTTCAAGGGACGGAGGCACACGGGGTAGTGGAGCAAGGTGAGGTCCATAGAGACCATGGAGAGCCCCATTGTCAGGTCTTGTTCCGTCGGCATGATCTCGCCCTCCTCGTGTACAACCATCTCCCGCTTTAGGGTCGGGGCATTACAAAGCTTTACCGTCACATATTCATACTACTTCAAGGTGCATTAAATCAACACATATAAGTAACGAAAGGAAAGTCAAGGCATGCATGCATGCGTTGTAATTAATGCATCGGTAAACGCAAATTATTGAAATATATCGAGTGCACTGCTTTGATGTGTCGCGTCAACTCATACAACAACGAGAAGTTTTATTACAACGCCCTCTCCCCCACCCATGAGCGTGGTGTCACTACTAGGAAAATTCTTATAGACAATAGCATAGTAGTAGCGCCTTCTATAAAAAAGCGCTGCTACTACTTATCAGTAGCGCTTTTTTAAGCGCTACTACTATGCACTTAGCAGTAGCGCTATTTTAGTAAAAAAACGCTACTACTACAATTGACAGGCCGTTGCCGGCAGGCCAGGCATAGTAGTGGCGCTTTTATGTATGAACCGCTGCTGCTACCGGACGTAGCAGTAGCGCTTTCTACATATAAGCGCTACTCCTACGGGCTCTATCTAGCCCAACGGCCCGCACTCGACCTCTCTATCTCACTCCCCCGCCCTCACAAACTCACTCGCCTCTCTCGCGTCGTCACTTGCCCGCCCTCCCCACAGACCGTGAGGTCGCCAAGACCGGAGCTCTCCGTCGGCCGCCCTCGCCCGAGCCGGCTCTGCTCCCCGCAAGCCACCCTCCCCGCCTTGGCCTCCTCCCCCGCCGGCCACCCTCACCCACGCCGGCTCTGCTCCCCCGCCGGCCTCCTCCCGCGCCGGCCTCCTCCACCATCGTGAGGTACTCCTCCTCCCTCCATTTAGTTCATTAGGTTAGGTAACTTAGGTGAATTTAGTTAATTAACTTAGGTGAATTTAGTTAATTAACTTAGGTGAATTTAGTTAATTAACTTAGATGTTTATTTTATAGAAAAAATTCAATATAGTTCTTTTACTGTTTTTATTTAAGTGTTTAATGGAATTAGTTAGAAAATTAATAGAAGTAGTTAAACTAGTTTATTTTTAGTAAGTACTAGTTTATTTTATTTATAGTAAGTGCTTAGTTGAACTAGTTGAATTAATAAAACTAGTTTATTTTTAGTAAGAAAATTTAGGTATATGAGATTTGATGATCTAATTAAAATTTTACTATAGAACTTGTTTATTTTTAGTAAGAAAATTAATAGAACTAGTTTATTTTTTTAGTTAAACCAATTATTTCCGCATTGACGTCGACGACGCCTATCCCGCATCCTCGTCATCGACTTGGAGGAGGAGGCCTAGGCTTGGTGAGGAGCCATGTCTGGGACTGGGCTCCGCCGGGCTGGTACTCGGAGGTGCTACCTTCCGGGGGGCTTAGCTTGGTGAGGAGCTAGCCCGTCGTTGGCCTGAACCTTCTTTGGTGGCGGTCGCGTGGGCCAGTGACGGTGCGGAGGCTTGAGGATCCCGTGGAGGTGGTACGTCACCGTGTCAGCGAGGAGGACGAGCACGTCCGCCGCTACATGGTTGCGTTGGAGGGCAGGTTCTCCAATACCTAGTAGGTTCTTCAGGGATCTCACTGGAGCTATGATCCTGTGAAGGTTCCTTCTCTTTGGGTTTCCACCGCCCGCGCCGATACCCTTCGTTCACTACGGTTTTAGCTATATTAGTGATGTTATATGTATGAGACTATTCGAGATCTATTAGTGATAATATTCAATGATGTACGGACGAAAGAGATGGTTTAGTTTTGCTTATTGAATGAATGCTAATTTGAATACTAATTTATTTACGATTTGGTTTTGCTTATTGAATGCTAAAATTCGAAAACTACTCCATCAAGTTTGAATGCTCATATGATGTAGATATAAACATGTATACCTTGTGTTGCTCAAATAGGATATGTGCTTGCCCAAGTGGCAGGCCATGTTTGCAGGTTACACCTTCTATAGTGGCCTATGTTTTGCTGGAGTGTTGATCAATTTCCATTCTGGCAAATTTCAGCGCCGATATGTCCTTTTTTAGCAAAGGTCATGCCGGATTTTTCCGTGAATTCTGGCATGACTTGTGCTAGAATATGTAGGAAATATCAAGTGGCCTGGATTTTCTCGAAAAATAATTAAACGACATTTCGGGTTGACTTTAAGTCTGTCGAGGCTCCATCACCGAAGGTCGAAAAATCAGTGAGGGATTGTATCCACCATATATGAGAGAGGACGAAGAAGCCCGACTGTTGTCGTGGTGGTTGTTTTTCCTTCTTCTCCTTGTGCTAGACCTTTGTAATGCACTAGGGGAAGGAGGAATAACGACCATCACCGACGGTCAAAAAAAGCTATGAGGGACTGTATCCAACATATATGAGAGAGGACAAAGAATCCCGACTGTTGTCGTGGGGGTCGTTTCTCCTTCTTCTCCTTGTGCTAGACCTTTCTTATGCACTAGGGGAAGGAGGAGTAACAACCATCACCGACAGTCGCAAATGTCAGGTAGGAATCAGTGAGGGAGAGTCTCCACCATATAGACTCGGCACACCGATAGTCAACCCGTGATGAATAATAATGATCTAATTTATTTTTATAGTACATATATTGAATTGTACAAGTTTAATCTTTGAATTATGAACGTAGGAAATGTCATCATCGGATGACGAAAGTCTCCCGGGGAAGTGCAGCTGGTGCAACGATGATCGAGCTTTGTGCGACAGGCCTCACCTGGATGAAGATCAGTGCTTCAGCATTAAGCTCCAGGAGACCTTTGATGTTGAAACGGTACGCAATGACGACAAGTGTTTTTTCGTAATTAATTAAGCACGACTTCAACTATTTCAACGTGTAATTTTCATCTTTTACAATTTGACTAGCTTATCCCATGCCATGCAAGACACTATGTCTTGGAGAGGATGGGTTTTTAAGACCATGAAAGTTTCGAGACAAAGAAAATTCACCTAAGGACCCATCATGATATGGATTTTGAAGTAAATATGTATAATTCTGAGAGCGTAAGCCATTTTGGTTGCAAAAATTGGGAAGCACTTTGCAAGATGTATGATTTTTATGAGGGCATGCTTGTCACCATGGATCTTGGTGATCCTAACATCGACCAAGACAATATGGACATTTGGGTCCTTGTTGATGCGCTTCCAATTCTACCGTTATGTGAGTTTCTCAAACATAGTTATTAACTAATTTATATTGTTCATTTCAAAATAGTTGACAACTTATTTTCATTGTTCAAACAATGTGCGGAACATGGTAGACAGAACCTACTACACCGATGGCTCTGAGTTAACTTATCAGGAGAAAAATCATCTGGTCGCATTTTGTACTGATCTTGAGAATTAAAATATGTATTATAAAACTCCTCCACATTATGGTCAATACGTGCCACTAGTGCATGTGTTGAACTACGGTAACATCCATGGAGATGCCATGGTAAGATTTTTTAGTATTACGACATCCGTGCATCTTTTGCATAAATTCTTTTAAAACATGACTACATTGCTAACTACAAAGTTATTACTATGTTTTTTAACAGAAAATCCTGAATGATTGTGTGCCTCATCTGATGTATCAGAATGGTCACCTTGATGTTTTGAACATACGGCCAGGTCATCCTACGAATCTCACCTGTCCATATCAGATTTCTAGAAGAAGTGGAGACATGAAAATCAAAGAATGGAAAAAATGTATGGACAGTCGTAAGGAGGTACTTGGAAGCAACATTGTGCGAAAGGCAAGAATTGAAGACAGGATAATCTCCATTCTCCATAATGGAGAGTCAGGGCCTATCTTGTTTTATGCTATTTTACTTAAGAGAAGGTATTAGGTCCTAGTTAATAATACTCATGATCATGTGCTAAGAACAACTAAGTAGGATTGGTTAGATGACTATGATGATGATGTGGTATCGAGTAGAAGTTGTATGATCGATGATGATGAGTATGACTTGTTATTATGATACCAATGATGAGTTATTTATTATTATGATCGATGATGCATGATGCTAAGTTGTTATATGAGCATGATTACTTATTATATATAACAATTGGTGAAATGAACCTGGATTAGATTCAAGTGAAGCCAACATGTGGTGCACATCGAAAGTACTACTAATCCAAACTAGATCAAGTTTAGATTACAGTAGTACTTTTGACATGCACCACATGTTGCCTCCACTTGAATCTACTCCACGTTCATTTCACCCACTGTTATATATAATAAGTAATCATGGTCATAAAATCATATGATGAAAGTACTGTATATAAAACCATGAAAATAAGCTATATTTTTAAAAATATAGGAAAATTTAGCAGCATCGCTTTTTAGAACAAGCGCTACTGCTACTTACAAGTAGTAGTAGCACTGTACAAAGGAGAGTGCTACTGATAACTAGGTATAGCAGTAGCGCTCCCTTTCCAGGGCTACTGCTACTAGTTAGCTGTAGCACCTTAGTGGTAGCGCTGGACCCAGTGCTACTGCTATGCATATTTAAAGTGCTACTACTAGGGTTTTCCCTAGTAGTGTGTCTCGTAGGACTAGGAGAAGCTTTCGCTACATGCTCTCCATCCCGCACGCGGTAGACATGCAGCAGTTAATTGGGTGTCAGATGGCTAGAAGCATACTGTATTACTCCACTACAGTAGTACCATCATTGTTCGACTTCCTGAAGAGGCGAAGAGCCGAGCGCAACCCGGACGCTCGTGTGGCAGTTTCATGTGTAGAGTAGTTTAGGATAGCGTGTATCGTGCCACTAAGCTTAAAATAGTTGGAGTCGGCTCCATGCTATGAGGCCGTCTCGAAGCATTTTTTCATTAAAATAATCTTCTGGTCCTACCTGTCATCTTGGTGATTGTAGTTTGCACGCTCATCTGGTCAAGACATGAATATATATTTTAATTTGTGGTGGGGTAAACGTTAGAGGTTGCACCAAATATATTGTACACTGCGGGTCTTTTAGCCAAGTTTAGAGGCAAGCATGTGTGGCCAGTTCTATGATGTGTCGCGTCAACTCGTACAATGAGGAGAAGCTTCATTTTACTACTACACGCCTTCTCCCTCGCCCATGCACGCGGTGGCTCACAGACGAGGATATGCTTTTGCTTACTACAACAAGCCATCCCTCCCGCATGCGGTGGACGGACATGCAGCAGTTGATTTGATATTGTAGAAGTAGTAACATCATTGATCGTCCTCTCGAAGAGGCGAAGAGCCAAGCGCACCCCGAACGTGGCAGTTGCGAACGCTCGTGTGGCAGTCTTTGTGTAGGGGTGGGGCATGGTGGGGAGCCTTGGAGCATGCATATAGCCAGGCTCTTGCATAAGACAAAATTGCTATATAAGCAAGCTATAAGCCCACTATTGTAGTACTTGCTAGTATAGCCCTGTAAACCAGAAAGGAGTATTTGCCTTTCTAGAGATTTCAACAAGTGACTACACCCTAAATAAATGAGCGAACTCTACACTGTAAATAAATATGTAGTTCTCTCGTTTTCCGCTCCGCCTTGGTCGTGGTGCATAATATTGAGTATACTACTACTGACTAGTCTTTTTTTTGACACACATTTACATTGATACGGCTTGAATGCCAACGACGCAGAGGGTAGCGGTTCCCGAAACATTGAACGGTTCAATGATGCCTCCGCATTCAATTAGCATGTAGAGGTAGGAGTAAGTAATTGGAGAAGCATTATGAAGCCAGCACGATGTGAATGCAACACGGGTTGGACTCTCATATAAAGGTGCCCCACCACTCCAATCCATCTACTCCTAGTCTCTGCACAACACTGCCCACTCCAATCCAAGACCAAGACCAAGTGACCATAAGCCACAGCACCCATGGCATCAATGGACGCGTGTGGCAGTCGGCTATGCCAGGTCGTCCAAGACGCCGACCTACTGCCCTGCACCGTGCAGTGTTTCCAGACGGTGCTCGCAACCGCCAGTGTCATAGCCCTCGTTGACGCAGGCTTCGCCTCTCGCATGTGCCCGATGATGGTCGACTCCATCCGCAGGTTCACCGCCATCAAGAAGCGCATGGACAACCTTGCCGTATTGCTCCAGCCCGCGCGCCCAGGCTCCTCATTGCCTGCCACCCTCATCGGCCTCCAAGGTGACGAACTCTTTGAAGCACGGGTGGCCCTGCAGCTGATGGAGGTCGCGACGAAGAATGTGCACCCCGAGGCGATGCTCGCCGTGCAGCACCTGCCATGCAAGAAACCGTCGATATGCACAGCCGCGTCTACGAGGAAATCGTCTACATAGGCCACTACAAGGCCAGCAAGGACAGAAAGACGTTGGCTTACTTCAAGCGGCTAGAATCTTTGGATGCCATTGTTCAGAAGCATGTCAACCTGGCCACGAAAGCCGCTGCTACTTAGTCGTCGTTCGGTGGGCTGGCGCCCTGAGTCGCAGAGGTGGACGTCGTCGATGGATGCATCTTTCTTCTTGCCTCATGTAACCCGCACTGCATCGCCTCATGGCCTTAATGTTTTATTAGCAGTATATCGCATTTTAATTCCAGTCGTAACATTTTCACTATGAGGTGGGGCCGCAGTTGAGCAAACCGACCATCGGCAAATCCCCACCCCACCTACCGAGCGTCGGCTGAGTTTAGAATTAGAAGAGTGAAACAAGGGAGAAGAGCTAGCTGTAGCACGGACGATGTTGTCAGATGGGACTCGAGTTGAGAGAATAGGAGTACTGAGCACTCGTACCTCTTTTTTTAGGGAAAAGTAGTCATAGGTCTAGTACCACTAGATGGGTGCGTGTGACCTATACCTGTCATCACTTCAGGTCTCCTTTTCGAACCGCAGCTATGCTTCATAGTACATATTTTTTTCACCCATTTATCCTCCATGTACTCATAGGCTATTTCCACGTGCTCCCTTTTGCTGACATGTGGGACATAGAGCATCTGGGTCGTAGTGCATGCATGACTCGGAGCATATGCCACCATGTCGGGGTACTTTACATTTCAGACCTCATGAATTACATGCAAACCCCCCACAAAAGAATAAATAAATAAATGAATTACTACATGAAACCGGATTATTTTCATAGAAACCGGAGCATGTTCATTAAATTTTGGACATAACACCTTTAGAAAAAACGACCGGACCTAAACCAGTCTAAGGGCCTCTTTGATTCGCAGGATACTAAAAACACAGGAATGGGGAAAGTATGATGGCGATGAACCGAGACGAGGAAAACTCTAACTTAGTTAGTGGTTAGAGTTAGATTCTAACCCCAAACTAACCCTGAACTAACTCTAACCAAAGAGGTGTTTGGACGACAGGGTTAGATTGACAATAAAAGCTCTTTCTCAATCATTTGACTACTTTGGACCCTATTTCCTGCCGGATTTGGTGTGGCCAGCTCTTGTGTGGCCTCCTCCCGCCACAATTGGCATAAATGAACCATCTTTACAAATCAAGCACTACAAAAAAGACACTTCCGTGATGATACGTGTTTGTCACGATGGGTCACATTTACATCATGCATGTACATCCGTGATGATTTTATGACAGAATCAAGATAGTCATACCTGTGCTGTTGTAGAATTGTTCCATGACATTACCAAAATTATAATCATGGAAGTGTCCACTTCCATGATGATAAATCGTGTGTCATAGAAGTTATTTTGTCAAGGGTGACCAACGCGTGGCATCCACCATAACGGGTCGCCGTTAAGCTGGTCTGGTTTTGGATCCAACCCGTTAACAGCCCGGACCAATGATGATTTTCCATGTGTAAAATTGTCATTGGACGGAGGAAACACGTGTTGGCTCACAGTTGGGATAGATGTCATCCATTCATTGGACAGGAGGCCCCTATGATACGTCGACACATGGCATGGCCCAATAGAGGCCCATTCGGCGAAAAGGCCGGCCCGTTTGACTTGGTCAAATGGTAACGGGCCGGCCTACGGAAACATGTTAATGACCTATCCATATATAGCCCATTTTCGGCCCGCTAACTCACGGCCCGTTACGGCCTACCGGAATTTAGCCCAGTAGCTTCATATGGGCCGTGCAATATGATTCCAACCTGTTGTAACTTCCGGCCCATGTATGGCCCATGATGTCTTCCGGCCCATACGAGGCCATTTGTAACTTTTGGCCCATTAACGGGCCGTGGTGAATCTGCCCGCAATGAGCAGTGTACCACTTTATACCCATTAACGAGCCATTATTCCATTGGGACGTTTCCAACCCGTGTTATCTTTTGGCCTTCTAAGGGCCCATTTATTCTTGGGCTTATTTCCAGCATTCGGTTACTTACGGCCCGTTACTGGCCTTTTCTGTTGTGGGCCAAATTCAGCCCATGGTTACAATCGACCCGTTAATCCGTTGGGCCGGTTTCATAGCATCATCAAATACGGTAGATAAACGACGACCCATTATGGTCGGCCCATGAACGGACGATTCCAAATCTAGCCCGTTTACGGCCCATAATGCGGTCTGTTATTGGCCCATGTTTGGCCGATCGATCATACGGTTCATAGAAGGCCCATTAATGCTACGGCCCGTTGAAGGCCCATCAATTCTACGGCCCTTAGAAGGCCCATTGTTTCTATGGCCCACAGGTGGCCCATGGCAACTACAGTAAATATGTAGCCCATGGTTATTGTGGACTAGTTTTAAAAAATAGGTTATTGCGGCCACTACCAAACCGCGGAAAAAGAACTACACTGACTACAAGAAAACAAATAAACAAGACAACAAGGAAATAAATAAGCAAGCAACTTACGCTAGGATATCACGGCTATTACACATATTACACCCACTGGGCATCAAAGTTTGCCACCAATGCAAATATAGGGAACAAAGCCGCATATCATATACATCGGCTGTCAAACTTGGCGACCAGTCCAAATAAACGCCGCAGCAAAACAAGTCTAGAACTGAAACCACTTCAGAAGAGCTCAAGAAACAATATCCTGGGTACCCATAATGCTGGCAAGATGCTTAGCAAGCTAATTTACTTTCTCTTGTTTGGCGCTTAAATCCTCCAGCACTTGTTGTTGCACAAGAAAGTATGCATCTGAATTCTGCAGGGACTTCCTCAGTCCTTCGGCTTCTTGCCGCAACATAGCTGACTGATGCCTTCCAGCTTGTAGCTGAGACTAAAGAAGCCGAAGTGATTCAGGAAGCAAGTTCGAAGAGCTTGTGCCAGCTGTACGGGCCAGTAACTCGAACACTGCATCAACGCAGGACTGTGGGGTTTTCTCACTGTCTACAAGATCGTTTTTATCACCTTTCTTGGAGACCAACAGAGCTGTCTCACTATCTTGAACCTTATCTGCATTACTTTCTGTACCATTGCATAGTGGGGTGCTCTTCTGCAATATTATGTTCGCATACTACAAGAGAAACAAGCAGACACATCCAAGGTTTAGCATGTAGTATACAAAACTCATTTTGGTAAACTGGTTCAGTAGTAAGGTGGACAGGATAACAACATGAAACAAACATATATCTATGTACTATGGTCACTGTATTGTCCATATCATTCTTGTTTATGTTGCCAAATCAAGATAGAGACACAGTTCAACTCATATATTTTTATGACACAGCGGCATAGACAGAATATAAGTGTGAGAAACTACACAACATTGGCAACACTTGTAATGTGCATCACATCAGAACATAACTGTTTATACAACTGAAACTGAAATCAACATAGAGCAAGAAGTTAGAACAACAATCTAGTCAAAGAAATAGGTTTAAAACATACATGTTCCGCCATTGGGGTTTCGATTGGATCCTTCAAATTTGGAAGTAGTTGGTCTTAGTAAATACAGTGATGCAACAACAAAGGAGTACGGACCATAGCTACGGAATCTGACCTGAGAACAGCTGCTCTTCTGCTTTAAACGTAGAGTTTGGGTTCGTTTTGGTGGTCTTCGTGCTTTGGGCACTGCAGTTGCTTTACAAACTGCTCGTGTGGGGGTACTCTGTGGTGGACATGGTGCTTTGTCAACAAGAAGTGGGTTATTATCCGCTGGGGTTGGGGTTAGATGGGTTGTAGCTGGTTCTCTGCCCAATGGCGTAAGTGTGCAATCTGGAAGAGTCTCGATTATGTGTGGTGGGGCTAGTTTGTGGGCCAGTACAACCATGGTTCTATCTGCATCGACGGGTAGCACTATCTTTTATGAAGAATGGGTTTTTGCTCCCTTAGATACTGTCATCACCCCCTCCAATTCAAATGGCTGATGAACAAGAAAAGAAATTGAATGTATAGACATTGTATGCTAGATAGATGTGGTAATTCACATATATGTCGTCTAACCAAACAGGACAACATGACACAATTTCACATATATGATGCCTAACTAAACATGATAGCATGACACAGTTTCAGATATATGATGGATAACTTAACATGATATAATGGCATAATTCAACATATGATGAGTATCTAAACAGGATGGCATGACAAAACTATATTATTTCTTTCTAAAATAGGTTGGGATGAAATAATTCAGATACATGTTGTCTAAGTATACAGGATGGGATGATACAATTGACATAATTGATTCATATACTAAGCAGCTGGCACTCGCATGTATGATCTCTAAACTAAGCAGATGGAATTCAATATTGTGTGTATGATGTCTAAACTAAGCAATGCAATACACCATATGCATGATATGAGAAATATAAACATTGCAACTTAGAGCGTACACCTCAGGTGGGATATAAGACTGGTCATCTGTCTCTGAATCCTTGTCTGAGGAGCTCCGTGTAACCATCGTGATATATGCTTCAACAGGTATCATTGTCTGCTCTGAAGACCTTGTTTTCACTCCCAATTTTTCCATAACAGGCTCAAATGGCTGATACACATGAAGAGTAGTTCAATATACACAGATTGTGGACAAATGGAATACGTAATGAAAAAAAAATGGCATCAGATAATTCACATATATGATGCCTGGCTACATGGAGGTGCATAATTCAGATATCTGATAACTGGCCGAAAAACATGGCATTGCATAATTCACATAACTGATATAGAAAGCAAACAGGAGGCATTCACACAAAGCATGTCTAATATAAGCAGATGGCATGGCAATGCAAGACACCATATGCATGATATGAGCAATATAACCCTGCCAAGTTAGAGCATGCACCTCGGGGGGGGGGGGGGGATTGGACTGCTCATCTGTCTCTGAATCCTCCTCTGTGGAGCTATCTGTAACGAACAAGAAATCTGCATCGACAGGGAGCACTGACTGCTTAGAAGACCTTGTTTCCACTCCAGATTTTCCCATGACCGACTCAAATGGCTGATGCACAGGAAGAGTAGATGAATGTATAAACATTGTTGACAAATGGAGTACATTATGAAAAAAAATATGGCACGATATAATTCACATATACGATGACTGGCTAAACAGGATGGCATTGCATGATTCACTTATATGATGCCTTGCTAAAGAAGATGGCATTGCATAATTCCCATATACTCCCTCCGTGCCTAAATATTTGTATTTTTGGAGATCTCAAATGGACTACCACATACGGATGTATATAGACATATTGTAGAGTGTATATTCACTCATTTTGCTCTGTATGCAGTCACTTGTTGAAATCTCTTAAAAGACAAATATTTAGGAACGGTGGGAGTATGATATAGAAATCAAACAAGTGGCATTCACTCAAAGCAAATCTAAACTAAGCTGATGACATGTAAGATGTATAATGTAAGCAATGCGAGGCGCCATATGCATGATATGACCAACATCAACATTGCCAGGTTAGAGCAAACACCTCATGTGGTAAATAGTAGTGGTCGGCTCCCTCTGAATCCCCATCTGAATAATTATCTTACTCTGGAATACAATCTAGAATGGCGGGAGGGGGGCCACTTCACCCACCATGGAGCGGCGTCTGCATGATATTATATTCCCACGCAACGGTCTTCTCTTTTTCTCTACATGTTCAGTATGATTGTGTACAATAACTGACATGCATAATAAAAAAATAGTTAGATTTTGTAAGGCCTAAGGGGTGCATGCAGAAAGGGGTGCATGAAGAAATCAAGACTGATGGTAGCAAACGAGTGGATATATCCAAAACTAATGATAGCAGGTAGATTATAGCTTCAGTTTTAAAAAGATAGAGAATGGATCATCTACTGTTTGTTGCCCACCCAACATGAACCACATAGAGGAACCTAGGTGAACCAGATAGTAGACAGATACTATTCATTGTTGCCTCAATATGAGACCCACGGGCATTTTAAAACTCAAGTTTGAACGATAAAGTAGCAGGTAATAATAACCAATGTATAATGTAAGCAAACACAAAAGACTGCGACCTCTCTTCCGGAACTGTGTAGCCTCAGGTTCATCTGCTCAGTCGATGATAGTAGTGAAGTTGGCGTGGCTACCGGCAACGGGGAAGATGATCTGAGGCGGTGAAAGAAAGTCTACAGGGGGAATCTCTGCTGCAGTGAATGCTTCTGTCGATGGTGCACCTCAGGTGGGGTGGATGACGGCACGGCAGGAGCAGGGCATAACACACAGAGTTTTCTTTGACCACTACTAGGGAAAACCTTATACACAGAACTTTAGCAGTAGCGCGTGTTAAAAAAGCGCGCTAGTGCTAAGTATTAGTAGCGCGTTGGCGTAAACCGCGCTACAGATACAATTGTAGCAGTAGCCCGCCTGAAGATAAAAATGCTACTACTAAAATTCCCACTACTAAGCCGATAGGCTACACATAGTAGTAGCGATCTACTACGAACAGCGCTACTGCAAGTTGGTTTGTAGCAGTGTGTTTACGCAGAAAGGCGCTACTGCTAAAGGAAATAAAATTAAATAGAAAGCAAATAGAAAAGTAAATTAAAATGAAAGAAATAAAAAAAGGAGAAAGGAAAAAGAATAAAATGTAAATAAAAATAAATGAAAAAGGGGAAAAAGAGAAAGGAATAGCAGTAGCGCATATCCTGTCGTGGAATTGTCACGGCAGATGTCCTCATGAAAGGACTTACTCGTAGGGCCATCGTACGGGTTAACCTAGAGGGGTTAAAGCGGACACAAGACACGGGAATTATACTGGTTCGGCCCCTTCGATGAAGGTAAAAGCCTGCGTCCAGTTGTGATGTGATTGATATGATTTCGGCGACTAGGGAGCAATAGCTTTGCCTTAGTCTCGAATCCTCTGTCCTTAATTCGCCGCCGGGTCGTCCCCTTATATACACTGATTGACGCCCGGCCGGTCCACAGAGTCCCGATCCGGCTCATACAAGTGTCCGGCTCGGTCTCTTCTCTCTTGTCTTACAACACAAGTTACAGCACTAAGGCGGTTTACATAAATGGACCTTAAGTCGCCTCTGGGCTCCGGGCCTCCTCCGTGGGCTCGGATCATGGGCGAGGGTAAACCGCCCCTCCAGGCGGTTCACACTCAATAGTTGTGTCCCCAACATTAGGCCCCAGATTGACTGAACCGGTTCAAGTCAATCTTCAACACCTTCAGAAACTCTTTGATCTCCTTCATATTTTGTAAACCGCCATCCGCTTGAACCGCCGTGGCGTCATCTTTAATAAAGAAATCCAAACAAAGAAGATTCCCTTCATTTAATGCTATCCCGGAAATCGAGGCGGCATTTGCACCGTCCGCCGCTTTTGACTCCTCGATTCTCGCGCCCGTTGATTGCTCCGTCCCTTATAAATAGACCGGTCGCCTTTCTTCTTCTTCTTCCGCTCTTCTCCTTCCTCGCGACGCTCTAGCCTGAAGCTCCGCCGTCGCGCCCGACCTTCGAACGACGCTTCATCGCTGGGCCGCTGCATCAACCTGACCGTATCAGAGTTTTCGGCGCTCCTCCGCGGTTTCCGCTCGTCAGGTAAGGTTCCTCTCAAGCCCTAGATCCCATCTGTAGATCATGTTCATCACGCAGTTCATATCAGTTTCTTCTCACTTGCTCCGCCATGGCCATACGCCTCAGCCATACCGTGTATCTTGTATAAGTGACTGCTCCGCCGTCCATTGAACTCTTTATGCACCCTTCCTTTTGTTCAGATCCTCGAGTTTAGAATATCTGAACCCTCCCGCTTCTTTATGAAGGTTTGCATAGGTCGAAAGTTTTTCTTACTAGAGCTTCGGTAGATCTCGATTACCTTCATTCGTATGTGAAAACTGTTTCTGTCCATACTTAGTAGACTTTTCAACTCTGCCATTTTCGGCGGTTTAACTTTCGACAGCCTAATCCGTTACTCCATTAGTCCTCGCTAAACCGAACGGGAAGCCGGATGCTGAATCACCGGTTTAACAATGTATGATATGCCCGAACCGTTTAATGGTAAACCGTCTCCTCCTTTCTTTCGCAGCTTAGTCTTCCGGAATGGCCCTCAATTCTCAGCTTGCAATTGGGTCGGTCCAAAATCACCAAACACAACTGAACGGGTTATGTCACCACCGGGCGGTTTGGCGCCAAAAATGTCCTCCATCGGGCGTGTTCCGGATGGCGAGTTTCCTCCCGAGCCACAAGAGGGTGAAGTAATCGTGTTTATGCAGCACTTAGACCGGGGATTCTGCCCGCCCGGTTCAAAAATTTTCCAGGACGTCCTCGCAAGTTTGAAACTCCATCCGCAGGATATCGGCCCGAACTCTGTGTCAAACATATGCAACTTCCAAGTCTTCTGTGAAGTCTACCTTCAGGAAGAACCATCTGTGGAGTTGTTCCGGATTTTTTCACTTGAACCGCTGCATCAATTTTACGATGGTCCGAACACGTAGCTGGGCGGCGTTTCAATCCAAAAGAGGAAGGAGGTGGATTTTCCTCACGCCAAACACCACAGTCATCCAAAGGATTGGAACCAAACCTGGTTCTACTGCCGAACACCGCTTCCTGCCAACGAGAACCCCTTGCCGGGTTATCGTCCTCACTGCTCAAGAACCAGCATCCGCTGCTAGACGCTTAACCGCCCGGCGGAACGGAAGAACTTCGCCTCAAATAATCAAGCTCCGGGCTCTAATGGCCAATGGCTTAACCGGCGTGGACCTTGTGCGGTGTTGGGTTTCTTGGGGCGTCTTGCCGCTAAGCCGCCGCCCGGATTGATGCATGAGTACACCGCAGCCTCAAAGACCCTCAAAGACGCCACGAGCTGCCCATAATCGAACTTGAAGTTACGGAGATCGTAAAGAAGATGCTTGATGAACCAATCTCCGTTTGCAGCCTAACCGGGCTAGCTCCATTCTGTGTTGCCAACAAACCGCCGGCGGTAAAGCTCTATTCACCGTTCTTGGGTTTTTAAAACTTTGTTGATATGTATTAATCCTTGTTATTTCCCAGGCTGACAGCTCCTTCTGGAAACGTACTAAACCGGTTCGGGCGCCGCGTGTAAAGTCCAAGGCCACCAAGAAGGCAGGCAAGAAGAAAACCGCCGAGTCCTCTCGATCCGCGGAAGAAGAAGAATCGGTTGAGGTAAAACTTGACATTCTTACGAGGGAGCCGCCGTAAACCGGCTTCCCGCTTTGTGTTCATTCTTGCTTATGATTTGTCCCTTGTACTCCTTTTTATCGACAACTTTACTTCCTGGATGATCTTTGAAGCCAGCCATGCCGACCTGTTGAGGTAATCTTTCTTTCTTCCGAATCCGACCTTGTGCCGGTTAAAAGAATTCAGCGCACCGTCCGGAAAGTGAAAAGATATCATTCCTGTGCTTACTTAAACCCAAACCTTTCTTTGAAGACACAGCAAGCTGAAGAGCGCCGCACGACCCGGCATAGTGGCCAACGTATTACCTCATCCGGTTTACTGTCAGACACCAACCCGGAAGCCGGGCCCGTGAGGTGACTTGCTCTCTGAAAAGCGTTATCCCTTAAAGGGTTTCTTCCGATGTCCTCTCAATCCATCCGACCCAAATTATCGGGCCTCTTCCGGTTCGTCCGGCGGTTCATCAACCACGCAATCGCCTCCGCTTAAAGTTGCCGCAGGTATGCAACCGCTGTCCCGTCTGCTCGGTTTACAATTGCTTTGTCCAATTTTTCTTTATTCCATTCTGAATATTGCAGCACCAAGGCTCGCTTGAGCAAGAAAGCAAAACCCTTGACCCTATCATGGATGCTGATCCGGAAAAGACCCAGAACAAACCCACGACAATCCTCGAAGCCGCCAAAGACAGCTCTGGCGAGTTGTACAAAGATGATACCGCTGACCCACCAGAAGTTGAACCGGAGGTCCAAGTGGAAACCTCGCAACCTGCTCCATCAAACCCGTCCACAGAGCGGGTCGTGATTGTTGAACCGCCGAGCCAGAGCAAGACGACATCAAGCCCAAAGAAGACCGCTGAAAATGACGATGTTATTGTGACAGTATCGCTACACCGCCCTAGCTAACCGTCGCTTTAGCAAAGCACAGCATCAAGGAAGGTTCCACTACTATGAGCAAGGACAAGGGGAAGACTGATGCAGCCGGCTTACGACAATTTCTCCGCCTAAGAACTTCATTCCGGCTCGAACCGGCTTTACACAAGCCGTGACTTTGAAGCCGGTCTAGTAAATCGCATGAAGGACCGCTATGAGGTAATGAGTTGACCTTTCTTGTACTTTAACTGTATAGTATCCCCAAGGGTCGGTTTAACTTTGTAAAGTTAAACCGGGACTTAAGGTGTGCCTCCTCATAGCAAACTGAGATCAACTAGCCATTAGCCCCCAAGTGCCAAGTTGAATACTTGTATTGAGCTTGGGACTTGTATAATGAAACAACTAACATGCTCCCTTTGTCATCAGAATGAAATATACCAGCAAACTGTGCAACTCAAGGACCTTCGAGCCAATCTGGAAACTCAAATGGCAGAAGCTACCAAAACCAAGGATGAGTTAAAAACTACCCTGACCACCATGGAACAGCTGAAGGAGTGGTATAAATCCGAGCGGGTCAACTGGGACACCGAGAAAGCCGGTTTAATAAAGCGGGCGGAAGAAGCTGAAGCAGCCCTTAAACCGGTGGATCAAGAGCTTACGGACTCAAGCGCCAAGTGCATGCCATGACCTCTGCCGTCTTTGGTAAGAAAATTTACACCGACTATCTTAATTTTGATATTTCCGCGGTTTAACTTGAGCTGTTACGAACTCGGTGCGTAAACGTATTGCTCATCCGGGCTCGGCGTGCGAGAAGAAGCTCAAGGCTTCTTACACTCTGATTGAGCAGCTATATACCGGCGCCCAACGAGCCATATGCGCCATATCGTACGACAACACGGCGCCGTCCCTGAGTAGAGAGACACTGGACCGGCTGTCCATGATTCCGGGGCAGCTTGAAGAGTTAAAGCGATCCGCGGCTCGGGCTGGCACCCTACTAGCTCTGACTCGCGCCAAGGCGTGGATAGCAGATCTTGATCCGGCTGACATAGCCAAGGGTTTCCCCAGTGCTCAAGAGAACGGTGAAGTTTTTGACAACGACGCCCTGAAGCGGATAACAAAGGAAATGCGTCCATTGGCGAGTCAATCGGCGGTGAAGCCAACTGGCGGTTCACCGCTCTTTCTATGATGCAAACAACAAGCGGGTGGATTTTGTCATCCACGAAGTGCAGAGCCTTGTTCCCCAATCCGTAAGCACACTTATGCCCTCGACGTTGATCCGGCTGGTGATAAGTGAAGAAGCTGTCTTCGTGCCTTAACCCGGATTGACTGGTCTACCAATGACTTCCGGCTTTGTGTGAGGAGGAAGAAGAAGTTGAACCGACGTCAGCGCCTCTACCTCACGTCAACCCGGCGAAGCAACAGAATCGTCAAGCCGGGTGACGCCTCCAAGCTTAAAGGCATAACCCCACATGAAACGCCGGGCCTCAAAAAGGCTTTGTAATAGGATAGTCGATTTTGTTTTGAACAATGCCGTTACAACCTCGATCAGTAAACTTTTGCATGGCGGTCTTTGGATACATTGGTTTTGAAGTAATGAATCTTTCAACATATTTTGCCCGCAATCACAAATTCTTAAACCGCCATGGCGGCCGGGCGCCTAGCCGGATTGTGATACCAATATATTTATATAAGAAAATATCGAGGTATACGATCAAAATTTTGTGATACAAACATACCTGCCAGTGTTGGGCACACAGTTGGATTTAGCCAATCCTGAAGCGGAGGCTTTATAAACCATCACCGTCAAAGGAGAACAATCCTTGCGTGTATAATACCGATTTACCGTGTAAATCGTGTCGGGCATGATAAGCCCCCTGTTACTCCATAATGGGATGTTAACATCAAAATCAAACCGGAACAATCAATCGCCGGAAAAAATGGACCAAATTCTGAAAACTTGAATCCGGTTGAAAGAAGGTTTGTCGGTTTAAGAACACAAACAAAAGCCAAATGATATTATAAAAAACACATGGAAGCAAAAACAATGACAAAGACTGTTTGCAAGAAGAGGCTTTATTGAGTCTGATCAGATGGCGTTACCATGGTCGGACAGGACCAAGCTCCCTATAAGGTGTAGCGATGGTTCAAGTCAGCCAGGTCCCCAACTGACGTCGTGGCATTACGCCGATCAAGTGGTATTGCATTGGTTCGGGTTCGACCAAGCCCCCAAGTGATTATATGGCCTTAGACCGACCAAGAGGCGGATCGGTTCAGACGTGACCATGTCCCCAAGTGATCTGGTGGCTTTACCTGTCAAGAGGTGTTGCATTGGTTCGGACACGACCAAGCCCCCAAATGATCTGGTGGCTTTCGCTTTTGCCAAGAGGTGTTGCATTGGTTCGGACACGACCAAGCCCCCAA
Source organism: Aegilops bicornis (assembly GCA_021605145.1). Classification (NCBI taxonomy): domain Eukaryota; kingdom Viridiplantae; phylum Streptophyta; class Magnoliopsida; order Poales; family Poaceae; genus Aegilops; species Aegilops bicornis. Next base: position 233,307,618 of record CM038673.1, read on the forward strand.
GTGACAAAAATTTCACAAAAGCAAGGCCAAGGGTTAAACCGGAGGCCGCTTCACGACAAGATCTCCATGTACCCAAACCGGACTTTGATACGTAATGATACCCCGCTTTAGCCGGGGATCCGGTTTATTGCCTTTATTCATAATATATACATTATCTTAATATGTACATAAGTGGAGCCAATGGCTCGGGTATAATAAGGTCGAAGATGAGCTATGTTCCACGGCCTGTTGGTCTCCTCCTCTGACGTGCGTGAGTCCTTTCGCTCTCGAACATCAATCGGATAGTAGGACCCGTTGTATAGATTCTTCTTGACCACAAAAGGCCCCTCCCAAGGTGGGGATAGCTTGTGCATATCTTTCTGGTCTTGAATGAGCCGCAACACTAAGTCTCCTTCCTGAAAGGTTTTGGTTTTAGCCCGCCGGCTGTGATACCGACGAAGATCCTGCTGGTAAACCGCCGAACGAGCAGCTGCCATATCGCGCTCTTCATCTAGTCGATCCAAATCGTCTTGCCGTGCTGCCTCGCTATCTGCCTCAACATAAGCTGCCACTCGAGGCGAAGTCGTGACGGATATCGCTAGGAAGGACCGCCTGCTCCATAGACCATAAAGAACGGCGTGTATCCAGTGGACCGGTTGGGGGTGGTATTTATACTCCATATCACCGATGGTAGCTCTTCCACCCAACAACCCGGCGTCCTCTCTAAAGGGACCATAAGCCGGGGTTTGATACCTTTCAAGATCTCCTGATTAGCTCGTTCCTCTTGACCATTGGATTGCGGGTGGGCTACGGAAGAAACATCAAGCGGATGTGCTCTCGCTCGCAAAAATTCCTTCATAGCTCCTTTGGACAAATTGGTGCCATTGTCCGTGATGATACTGTGGAAACCCAAACCGGAAAATCACCTTTTTGATGAACCGAACCGCCGTGGCGCATCACACTTGCTAACAGGCTCGCCTCAACCCACTTGGTAAATTTATCAACCGCCACCAACAGGTGGGTCTTTTTGTCCTTGGACCTTTTGAAAGGTCCAACCATATCCAGCCCCAAAGTCGCAAACGGCCAAGTAATTGGAATCATCCTCAATTCTTGGGCTGGTACATGAGCACGCTGGAGAACTTTTGGCAACCATCACATCGTCGACCAGATCCTCCGCATCGGCATGGGCAGTCAACCAATAGAAACCATGGCTGAACGCTTTGGCCACCAAGGACTTTGAACCGGCGTGGTGACCACAATCCCTTCATGGATCTCTCGCAATATCTCACAGCCCTCTTGAGGGGACACACAACGCTGAAACGCCCACGACACCTGCAATGGTGCAACTTCGCCATTAACAATGGTCATAGACTTAGACCGCCGAACTATCTGTCAGCCAACGTCTCATCTTCTCGTAACTTCGCCCCGGTTCATGTATGCCAAATAAGGGAGCGTCCAATCCGGAATGACATGCAGGCCGCCACCAATTGAGCCTCCGGATCGTGGATAGCCAAACCAATTTCATCAGGAAGCTTAAGCGACGGATTGTGCAAGTACATCAAGGAAAAGCGTTGGGTGGGACCGGTTTACGTTGAGAGCCCGGCCGGCTTAAAGCATCAGCCGCCGTTCTTCCGACGATCCACATAGTCCACGATATCCTTTAAAATGTCCCGCAACAACATCCACCTCCCGACGATATGCAGCCATGAGTGGATCTTTGGAATCCCAAGTACCTGATACTTGCTGAGCCACCAAGTCCGAGTCACCAAAGCATTTAACCCGGCTGAGATTCATTTCTTTAGCCATCCGGAGACCATGGAGCAAAGCTTCATACTCAGCTGCATTGTTAGTACAAGGGAACATTAAGCGGAGAACGTATGTAACTTGTCACCTCGCGGGGAAGTTAAAACGACTCCAGCCCGAGCCCTCCAACTGCTGGACCCATCAAAGTGGATGGTCCAATAGGTATGATCCGGCTTCTCTTCGGTGCTTGCAACTCCGTCCAATCATTAATGAAATCCACAAGTGCACGAGATTTTACGGCCGTCAAGGCACATACCTTAAACCGTGCGGCCCAAGTTCTATAGCCCACTTAGCAATCCGGCGGTCGCTTCCGGTTACGTATGATGTCGCCCAAGGGAGCAGGCCGACCATCGTGATGGGGTGCCCTTGGAAATATTGCTTTAGCTTCCGCTTGCCATAAAAACCCGTATACCGGCTTACGCCAATGCGGATATCTCTGCTTAGACTCAATGAGGACCTCGCTGATGTAATAAACCGGCCGTTGAACCGGATACTCCTTCCCCGCCTCCTTCCGCTCCACCACGATAGCCACGCTAATCGCCTGGCATTAGCAGCAACATATAGCAGCAGCGGCTCTTTGTCAATGGGGCGGCTAGAACCGCGGGTTGGCCAACCGCCGCTTCAAATCCTCCAATGCTTCATCGGTAATTTGAACTCGAGACAAACTGATCCGTTTTCTTCAACATCCGGTACAAAGGAATGGCCTTCTCGCCAGACGGTGATAAACCGGCTTAAGCGCAGCAATCCGCCTGCCAAACGCTGGACGCGTCATTGATGCACTACGGCTTAGCCAAGGAGGAGATAGCCGTAATATTTTCCAGAATAGCTTCGATCCCCCTGTTGGATACGAGAAAACCCAATAACTTGCCCGCCGGAACACCAAAAACGCACTTGGCCGGGTTGAGCATCATCTTGTACACCCGCAAGTTGTCAAAGGTTTCCTTTAGATCCTCAATCAAGGTTTCCTTCTTCCTTGACTTAACCACGATATCATCCACATAAGCATGCACGTTACGGCCGATCTGTTCGTGCAAGCAACTCTGAACGCATAGCGCCGATAAGTCGCTTGGGCGCTCTTGAGTCCAAAAGGCATAGATACATAGCGAAGGCTCCAAAGGGGTGATAAACGCCGTCTTCTCCTGGTCCTTAACTGCCATCTTAATCGATGATAACCGAGATGCGCATCCAAAAAGCTCAAACGCTCACAACCCGCCGTAGCATCAATAATCTGGTCAATGCGGGAGGGCGAAAGGATCTGGCCGAGGCCTTGTTGAGATCTGTAATCCACACACATGCGCCAAGTGCCATTCTTCTTAAGAACCAACACCGGATTGGCAAGCCACTGGGTGAAAGACTTGACGATAAACCCTGCCGCCAAGAGCCTAGCAACTTCTTCTCCGATGGCCTTGCGCCTTTCCTCATTAAACCGGCGGAGAAACTGCTTTACCGGTTTGTATTTTGGGTCAACATTCAGAGTGTGCTCAGCGAGTTCCCTCGGTACACCTGGCATGTCAGAAGGCTTCCATGCAAAAATGTCCCGATTCTCACGGATGAACTCGGTGAGCGCGCTTTCCTATTTAGGATCCAAGTTGGCACTGATGGTGAACTGCTTGGACGGATCGTCGGGCACAAAATCAACAAGCTTCGTCTCAGCCGCCGATTTGAACTTCAAGTCCGGATCATGCTCCGTAGTTGGCTTCTTCAAAGGGGTCATATCCGCCGGATCAACATTGTCTTTATAATATTTTAGCTCCTCAGTGGCACAAACCGACTCTGCGTAAGCCGCATCACCTTCCTCGCACTCCAAAGCGATCCGGCGGCTCCCATGAACCGTTATCGTTCCTTTGTGACCTGGCATTTTCAGCTGTAAGTAAACATAACAAGGCCGTGCCATAAATTTAGCATAAGCGGCCGCCCAAAGAGGGCGTGGTAAGGGCTTTGAATTTTCACCACCTCAAATGTCAATGTTTACGATCCGGAGTCATGTTCGTCCCCAAAGGTCACCTCCAGAGCTATCTTACCGACCGATGCGCCGACTTGCTGTGCACCACTCCGTGAAACTCTTGTCTTGGATGGCCTAAGATGCCTATCCGTCCAACCCCATAGGAAGGTCTCGTAGTACAGGATGTTGATGCTGCTTCCTCCATCCATAAGAACCTTGGTAAACTTGTACCCTCCTACCGGGGTGCCACCACCAGCTAGCTGACCCGGATTGTAAACCCGGGAGGATGGTCCTCTCGCTCCACACGATCGGTTGCTCGGACCAGCGTAGGTAATGCGGCGCAGCCGGTTCAACAACGCCGACCGCCCGCTTCGAAGTTTTCGGTCTCGTCTGTCCAAGCTGGTGGTAAAGACGTGGTATCGCATCCACCGTTCAACTGCTTTGGGTTACTTTGATAACCCGACCGCCGTTGTTGTTGATTGTAGCCCCTTGGTTACGATTGTTCGACTGCTACGATTACTTTGATTATTACGATTGCCTTGCCGCCCGGATTACCACGAATCTCGGGCCGGAATTTCCTCCACCGTAACCGGGGCGGACCTGAACCGCCGCCGGGCCCTTGATCATACCGAAAGAGTTGGAGTTTTGAACTCCTGCATAATGTAACAATCCTTCCAAAGGTGGTTCGCGGTGCCTCCTTCGTCCCATGCTTTGGACAAGGCTGATTCAACATAAAATTCAAACGATCCGGATTGTGACCGCCCGGTTTGATTGCCGACCCTGCATAATCGACCCTTGTCCTGCTGGCGTTGGTGTTAGCCACAAAGCCCATGTTGCCGTTCGCTACGCTTGTTCCCTCCATTGCTGCCGAATGATGCTCACGGCCCCTGGGTTGCCGCTCTGTTTTCCCTTCCCACTTCGTCATTCTCAGATTCGGGATCCTTGGTACTATCGTAATCAGCGTACTTTACCAAAACGCCCATTAGAGTGCCCATGTCATGGCAAAACGCTTCATGCGGCCCCAAAGCATCAATTTCAATGGCTCGAACCGCAATTGGCTTCCAAGGTTAAGATCGCGGAATCGGGGTTGATCCGGTCCAAGAATGTAAAACTTCGAAACGCGCGCACCCAATGGGTTGTGGATTCTCCTCCGTCTCGACACAAGCTGCTAAATCCACCACGGACATGGGCTGCTTACGGTGTCTTTGAAATTTTGAATGAATCGGGTTCGAATCGGGTCCACGAACCGATAGAGTTGGGCGGCAATTTTTCAACCAAGTCCGGGCCGTTCCTTCCAACATCATTGTGAAGTATTTCGCACATGCGGCTTCATCCACATCTAGCATCTCCATGGCCATCTCATAGCTTTCTATCCATGCTTCTGGAGCCAAATCGGCAGTATAATTGGGCACCTTGCGCAGCCCCTTGAAGTCCTTGGGCAGGCGCACGTTACGTAAAGCGGGGACGAGGCAAGGCACCCCCAAAGAACCAGACGTGACCCCTGGCTCAAAGATGGTCGGACGAACCGGCGCGAGCGGATGATCCTCTGCTTGTGCTGCTAACTCGGCCTCCCCACGCGTTCTCGGCGCGTCCACTACCACTTGAGCATCCTCAAAGCCGCCCGTCGGATTGTTGCCGCGAGGCAGAACACGCCGCGCATTGCTTGACACGGCGGTTCGTCGGCTGACGACGGCTATAGCTCCGGCTTGGGCGGGGTGGAGTGGATCCGATCCCGACTGTCTGAATACGCTTCTTCTTGAGCCAGGGCCGTCCTGAGGAGCTCCTTGACCCAGCGGGTTTCGACCGCCTGTGGTGAATCGCCCTCGATCGGAATCGCCTCCAACCGTGCCGCAGCCGCGACAAGGTTATCCATCGGGTTGGAGTAGTGACCCGGAGGTGTCTGCACAGCCTGGGGTGCGCCGGTGTGATGACGAGGTAGATCTATCACACGGGGTTGAACCGGCGCGGCCGTCCCAGGTGCTTCCGGCCGGTTTACCACCGGTGGCGGATTACTGGTCCCCGCCCCTGGGGTGTTGAAAAGCTCTCTTCCCTCGAAAACCGAAGGTAAACGGGACTTGTACTTCCTTTTCATGACTTCATGCGACGCGCTCGATCCAAAGATGAGCCTATAAGCCTGTGCATCCAAAGCGGCCCGTTCCGCCGCCATCCTCACGTCCGCGGCCGCCAGGTCCGCTTTAGCTTTAGTGATCTGTTCCTTCACCTTTGCAATCTCCGTGTTGTGCAGGTCCTGATCCGGTGGATTAGCCTCTGCCATGAGCACGGCCAATGCGTCGAAAAGCTCTGACAAAACTTGAGCCGGGCGCCGCAGGCCTCCTTCCGGCTGCCATCACCGCTGTTGAACCGACGACCAGGGGCGCCATGGTCGAAGAGTGAAGCGCCGCTGCGTATCGCCATGAAGATCCCAACCGGTTGGGTAGATCGAAGGGTCCGGAATACTCTCACCGTCGGAACAGCCCCGATCTGGCCATCTTGTAGCTGGTATAGAGACTCGGTTTCTCCGGCCGACGATTAAATCCGCCAGAGTAGACAACGATTTCGCACCAGATGCTGATCCGTCCTCGCAGCCTCCGTGGGCGACTCCCACGAAAACATGCTCGACCGCCGGTTTAGCGAGGCAGGACTCTTCTTCGCCCGCTGAGCCGTCTCGGCGAGGTCAAGATCTGACGTCGGCCCAGCCCCGCTCGCCGATCTTGCCGATGAACACGTGTATGCCGCCGAAGGGGACCCGGTACCCGTACTCAACTGAGCCGGCCTCGGGGCCCCAGTCCGCATCGTCGATGTAGAGCTTGCCGCGACGACTCTTAGTCATCCGGCCCACTGCATAACCTTCGAGTCCTTCGAACTTGCCCTCTAAGATCATCAAACCATCGTGCGATAGCCCCACGGTGGGCGCCAACTGTCGTGGAATTGTCACGGCAGATGTCCTCATGAAAGGACTTAGTCGTAGGGCCATCGTACGGGTTAACCTAGAGGGGTTAAAGCGGACACAAGACACGAGAATTATCTTGGTTCGCCCCTTCGATGAAGGTAAAAGCCTGCGTCCGGTTGTGATGTGATTGATATGATTTGGCGACTAGGAGCAATAGCTTTGCCTTAGTCTCGAATCCTCTGTCCTAATTCGCCGCGGGTCGTCCCCTTATATACACTGATTGGCCTTGGCCGGTCCACAGAGTCCCGATCCGGCTCATACAAGTGTCCGCTCGGTCTCTTCTCTCTTGTCTTACAACACAAGTTCTGACACTAAGGCGGTTTACATAAATGGACCTTAAGTCACCTCTGGGCTCCGGGCCTCCTCCGTGGGCCTGGATCATGGACGAGGGTAAACCGGCCCCTCCAGGGCGGTTCACACTCAGTAGTTGTGTCCCCAACATATCCGGAAGCGCGCTATAGCTAACTTAGCAGTAGCGCACTTCCTGGAACGCGCTGCTGCTACTTTTGACTTAATCGCGCGGTTCGTTCCTCCCCACGGCCACTTCCCCCAAATCAAAACTCCTCCGCTGTCGTCGCCGCCGTCGCCCGGCAACCGCCGCGTGCTCTCCCGTCGCTCTCCGCATACACTCGACGCCGCCCCCGACCCCGACCTCGACGCCGCCCTCCGCCGCGGGCCCAAGCCCCGACCCCGACCTCGACGCCGCCTGCACCTCCCTCGCCGCAGGCACTCGAGGTGAGCACGCCTGCTCCTCCCCCTCCCCTACCTCTGCCTAGGGTTCTTCAAATTTTAATTGCATCAAATTAGTTAGGGTTCATCTAGGGGTGGAAACAAATCGGATGTGGATCTGATAGTGCTCTTACCACTTCCGTTTTCATATTTACAAAACGAATACGAATGCGAATACGGATGTTATAAGATACGGATGCGGCTCGGATGTTTTCTTGATTCGGAACAGATACGAATAATAGCGACATATTGCTTAAGTGTATTCGTCAATAGCTATGTGACATGAAGTATTCAACTTGTGACATACAATAAGTCAATGATAAATAGGTTTATGAATAAAGACTATTGTAATGCATAATAATTTCTAAGATTAATCATAAAACGAGTAAACTTTGACCACTTATTTGACTTTTAAGTTGGATAATTGGAATATCGGATCGAATACGAATATCGGATATTTTGGATTATCCGCTACCACTTTCCACCCCTAGGTTCATCAAATTAGATGGTAATTAGGGCAGTAGTTCCTAGGTACTAATTACTTAGTAAGAACTAGGTACTAATTAGGTACTAGTTTATTTTTATTTATAGTAAGTTTATTTTCAGTAAGAACTAGTTGAACATGTCACATTTGTTGTTATTTTTTTAGTTAAAGAAATTATGCATGCATCGACGTCGACGATGCCTATCCTGCATCCTCGTAAATGCCGACTCGGGCGGAGGACACACCTTGACCAGATGGGCAATATGCAGGGGCCCAGGCTCCGTCGGGCTGGTACTGGGAGGCGCTACCTACCGGGGGGCACAGCTTGGTGAGGAACCAGCCCATCATTGACCCCAACCTTTTTTGGTTGCGGTGATGGTGCAGAGGCTTGAGGACCCCGCGGAGGTGGTACGTCACCGTGTCAAGGAGGAGGATGCGCACATCCGTAGCTACTTGTTTGCGTTGGAGCACAGGTTCTCCAATACCTGGCAGGTTCTCTAGGTATCTCACTGGAGCTATGATCCTATGATGGTTCCTTCTCTTTGGGTGTCCACCGCCCGCGCCGATACCCGTCATGCGCTAGGGTTTTAGTTGTATTAGTGATGTTATATGTATGATACTATTCGGGATGTATTAGTGATAATATTCGACGATGTACGGACGCATGAGATGATTTACTTTTGCTTATTGAATGCATGCTAATTTGAATACTTATTTATGTTACGATTTGGTTTTGCTTATTGAATGCTCATGTCAATATGGGTCCGATAAGATATTTTGAAATGTATATCTTATGTTGCTCAAATAGGATATGTGATTGCCCAAGTGGCTAGTCATGTTTGCACGTTACACCTCCGAGTGGCCTATGTTTTTCCGGAGTGTTGATTCATTTCCGTTCAGGCAAATTTCAGGCGCTTGATATGTCCTATTTTAGCAAAGGTCATGCCGTATTTTTCCGTGAATTTTGGCATGACTTGTGCCAGAATATGTAGGAAATATCGAGTGCCCCGGATTTGTGTGTTGAGTATCCCGGTAGTTGTCGTCGATCGATTTTCAATTAATGTTTCAACTATGAACGTAGGAAATGTCTGACGACGAAAAGGATTTCGGTATTTGCGAATACTGCGAAGGCAATGGCTTTGTCGCGATAGAATCTTCCTAGATGATGATAGGCGCTTCAGCATCAAGCTGGACGAGAATTTCGATGTGGATACAGTAAGTCACAACGACAAGTCTTTTTTCATAATTAAGCATCAAATCTGTTTCAACTTATAATTTAATTTTTTTTACTATTTTACTAGTGTATCCCCTGCCATGCAAGAGTTTTTGTCTTGGAAAAGATAGGTTTTAGTCCTATGAAAACACTATGGAGGTAAAGAGAGTTTACTTGAAGACCGAGCATGGTTATACTTTCCACGCAAAATTATACAACGCAGACACCTACACCTATTTTGAATGCAAAACTTGGCAAGCACTATGCAAGACTTATGCATTTGAGCCTGATATGGTTATCACCTTTGATATTCATCCGGAAGATGATATTTATGGTAATATCGACATCTGGGTCGATGTGCAGATGCCTCCAGTTATACCATTATGTGAGTTTCTCAACCATATTTATGTCTTCGATATTGTTTATTCAAAAATAGTTCACACCTAATTTCTATTGACAACTTATTTCCATTCAAGCAAACATGTTCGACGCTTGGTAGACATGACCGTCCACTATCCCGGGGCGAACTAAAATGTGAGGAGATAGGTCATTATGTTTCATGGCTTGAGGATCTTCATACTGTCAAGACAAATTATTTTCCTGGACATAAAAATCTTAGTACTCAAAACGTGCGACCAATAGTGTTCGTATTGAACTAAGGTCACGTCTATTTAGGAAAGATGGTAAAATGTTTACTATTTGTGCTCAGTGCATCTTTTGCATACATTATTTTTTAAGCTAAACTTCATTGCTAAGTATGTTAATATACGATGTTCTTCAAAAGGAACTCCTGATGAATGTTGTGCCTCATTGGATCGAGACTAAAGGTGGCATGAGAATGTTTAGCTTACATCCAAGATATCCTACAATGCTCTTTAGTGCATTCATGATTTCTAAAAGCGAGGAATACTTAATAGTGAAAGACTGGAGCAAAATTGTGAACGATCGCAGAGAAGTACTAGGGGGCAGCAATCAGAAGCGCAGCTCACGATTAGGAGACAGGTTCATTTGCATGCTCCAACATGATGAAGCAGGAGTGCTACACATGTTTTATGCTATTTTACTTGAGAGAGAGCAGCAGGAGTGATTATCTAGCGATAAATGAGTTATGATGATCAAATAGCTAGTGTTGGTGGTAATGACTATGATGATTAATATTAGCTAGTGTTGGTGGTGATTAGATAGCTACCGCAGCTAGTGTTGGTGGTGATTAGCTAGCTAGAATGAATTTGAAGATGATGATGTGTGCTACACTATGACTATGATCATTAAGTAGCTACTGTTGGTGGTAATTACTATGATGATGACTAAATAGCTTGTGTTGGCGGATTAGATTCAAGTGGAGGCAACATGTGGTGCACATTGAAAGTACTACTAGTCCAAACTAGATCAAGTTTGGATTAGTAGTATACTTTTGACATGCACCACATGTTGCCTCCACTTGAACCTAATCCACCTTCTTTGATACACTGTTATGGACATATTGCTATTACAACCTCATAATTGGTATTGTACCAAAATTTGTATAACGGCGCGTAAATACACTAAAATGAAAAAACAATACTAGTAGCGATGGACTGGAAACACACTACTACTAGTTAGATTAGCAGTAGCGCTGGAGTAAACACGCGTTGCGGCTATATGTCTTAGCAGTAGCGTGTGCCGCACGCGCTACTGCTAAGTAATAGCTGTAGCACCTTACTAGTAGTGCGGTTCCCCGCGCTACTAATAGGCATTAAACCCATGCTACTACTAGGCTTTTCCCTAGTACTAGACGCCTATCTGAAAATGAAGTAAATCTGTAAGGGCTCCTTTGAATTGGAGGATTCTATAAATGCAGGGACAGGAAAAACACAGGAATAGGATAGGACTGCACGTGCAAAACAAATCATTTGTAAAAATAGGATTTCTGTCAACCTGGGTGTTTGGTTCACATGAACTCGAAGAACACATGAATAGATAAACATGGTCAAATTAAAGTCAAACCAAGTGAAAATGAAAAAAATAAGAATCTTATTATGCCAGTAATGCAATTAGTCCTGTTCTTCATGCATATTAATTTGAAAAGGACGTCCAAGTGGATATAAAAATTCCTACGTTTTTTCTTTGAAAGAGATACCAAAGGAAAAAATCCTCCAGTTTTGCTTTGCTCCACTCCTTCTAACCAAATGCATGAGTTGTAGTACCATAGTAGTTCCATAGCAAAGGATCCCTAAGGGATCGACATCAATGCAGAGTAACAAAGTGATGCAACAAGTGTACAACCTCTTTGGCATTGCCTTGTCGACCTCAGCATCATTGGGTTGGACGTGGAGGATGGTGATGCTAGTGTGACTGTCGGAGGCGGGGAAGAAGATCTGAGGCCTCTGGAAACGGTGTCGAGGGTACTGCTCCGCTGTGATGGACGATTCCATTGTTGGAGCAGGTCCGATGAGGTGTAAGGAGGCGAGGCTGAAGCAGGACAAGACAGACAATGTTAATCTGAAGTGGGACTCTAATATCATCTGCAATAGATGATGTAAAATAGCAGAGAAGAGCAGCAGCATGAACGAAAGCAAGAGCGGAGTAGCACCGCGATCGATAGCAATAGCAGAGAACAGCAGCAGCATGAACGAAAGCAAGAGCGGTGCAGCCGCGCGACCGACAGCAAGAAAAGAGCCGCAGCGCGAGCGAGAGCCAGAGCAGCAGCAGCGCGCGCGAGAGCTGGAGCAGCTGTAGATAGTGCCGGTGTGGAAGTCGCCGTCCAGGAAGCAATGACATGGGGGAGAGATGCCGTGGATGAAGTGGCCGGTGACGGCGCTGTCGACGGAGACTTGCCATGGCCTCTCGATATCGAGCACCGGCAGCCCTGTGAGATCGAATAAAAGATAAAATGCAGCGGTGAGTGCGGAACCTCCTTGGTGGCGCCGAGTGGGCCTCGACTTCATCAGAGGAATTTGTGAGGGTGCTGAGGTTCTGGTGGGGTAGGTCAAGACGGTGTTGTGGGGATGGAGGTGGCGCGGTAGACGAGGCGAACATCGGGGCAGCTCCTTGGAGGTGGAGGACGGGGTAGCCGATCCGGCGAGACGACGAGATCGACGACAGATCCTCATCTGGTGCAGTGGATGAGGGACGGTGAGCTGTTGCGGTGGACGACATCGTCGGGGAAGAGTCTGCGGCTGGGCGGCGGTTGGGAGGCCGACGGAGGAGCGTGGGGTTTCGCGGGTTTAGGCGGCCTTGGTGTACGAATGGGGGGACGAAGGGGAAGGTAGGGGGAGCCATGGCTTAGGGTCGCACTTGTCTGAAATGTAGGGTAAGTTACCAGCGTACCCCCACCGGTTCTGACACCGCGACGTCGAGCCGACATTTCCGGCTGAGGGGTAGAAGGGGGATTTCTCGTGTCTGGGCTGCGGGGCCGATTTCGGATGAGGAGGGAGTTTTCGCGTGCATCGAAACTTCGGGATAACAAGGCGCGGTGCGGGTTGAAGAGACGGGAGTTTCAAAGCACATGAGATAAAAGATACTCGAGCTTGAAAATTTCGGGATAACAAGGCGCGGATTCCTTGTTCGGTAGAACAAACTTGTACAAAAAAAAACAATTCATACAAGACATAAGAGAGTCATGTCCCCTTTTACTATATTGCTATAGATGTCATTAAATAACTACAAGAAAAATGAAAAAAATCAGGACAACAAGATTACCCTGTAGAGTACCAAATCGATTCGCACTTCCCTCAACAACAAAAAAATCAATTCCCACCAAAAGAAAGAGTCATGTCCCTTTTTATATGATTACAAATGCCAGGATCTCAAATTTCAATTTTTGAATCCACGTTATGTTGAATTCGAATATATCGTTAGGTGACCTTGCGGTTTATAATGGATGTAGTCCTACATTTTGATCTTCCGTCATATATGAACATTTTACTCCACCCTATGAACATATATATTGTCGTCTACCATATCGACTAAATTTGAATCAATTTTCCTTATTTGAATATGATTGTTGTCAAGTTACACAGTCATTCAAATATTATCTTGATAATCAAAAACATGCATATAGCAGTAATCATATTTCACTATGAACTACATATACCATACGATCTCCAATTCAAATATTTGTATCCATTTTATGTTGAATTCAAATCAAAGTACATTGCTCTAGGTAGCGAAATGTTCGGGATAATCTAAACCCTGTTTTTATATGTATATTTTTTGGCTGAATTGGGACAACTTTTGGTATAAGCTTCTTGCAAAACGGGAGATTCTCTCAAGCCTCGTGGTTCCAAGAGGGAATGTGTCACCTTTGTGTGCGAAACGATATACGCTGCCTCCCCCCTGATTTTCTTTACAGAGGCAACATAGAACTATATGAGTGCCCTATTAAATTTTGGAATTATTCCGGGTTCGTTTGGCCTTTTTTATACATTAATTGAGTTTTTGGACATTTAATGTGCATATTCCAAATGTGAACTGCAAGCACATGCTCCGGTGCACCAAAGTTGGTTGAAAAATCACATGTGTGTCCTTGGGTGAATTTCTAGGTTCCATGCAAGAAATAGGAATCAAATTCAAACATCTTGGTGTCGTGACTCGGCTGAGAACATCCAGAAACTTGGTTTTAAAATTCATGTAAATCCAAAACCCGCCTGGAAATCATGAAACTTGGCATGGTGTCATGTCATGGCACTAATATGCTGTGGTAAAAAATCGGGCCGATTTGGAACAAGTTTTGGTATAAGCTTCTTGCAAATCGGAGCTTCTCTTAAGAAGGCTCGTGGTTCTGAGAGGGAACGTGTCACCTTTGAGTGGGAAACGATATACGCTGCCCCCCTTGAGTTTCTTTACAGAGGCAATATAGAACTCCATGAGTGCCCTGTTAATTTTTTGAATTATTCCAGGTTCGTTTTCCCATTTTATACATTAATTGAGTTTCTGGTCATTTAATGTGCATAATTCAAAATTTGAACTACAAGCACATGCTCCCGTGCACCAAAGTTGGTTGAAAAATCACATGTGTGTCCTCGGGTGAATTTATAGGTCCCATGCAAGAAATGGGAATGAAATTCAAACATCTGGGCATCGTGGCTCGGCCGAGAACATTGAGAAACATGGTTTTAAAATTCTAGTAAATCCAAAACACGCCTGAAAATCATGAAACTTGGCATGGTGTCATGTCATGGTACTACCATGCTGTGGTAAAAATTGGCTGAATAGGAACAAGTTTTGGTATAAGCTTCTTGCAAACCGGAGTTTCTCTCACGAAGGCTTGTGGTTCTGAGAGGGAACGTGTCACCTTTGAGTGCGGAACGATATACGCTGCCCCCCTTGAATTTCTTTACAGAGGCAACATAGAACTACATGAGTTCCTGTCACATCCCTAGTTCTGGTATGACCTAGACTAGCTAGTCATGTGTGCATCATGTTTAAATTTCATTTAAATTTGAAATGGGGATTCGTGAAACCCTCAGAAATCATTTCTGGAAATAACCCAGTTAAAAATTTCTCCAAAAAGGTCAAAGTAAATGTTCATGTTGCTCTCTGAAAATATTGGTCAGAGGTAAAATTCAAACCAATGTTTTTAGGAGCTCATAAATATTTATTTTGGCCATTTGGAATTAATGCATAAATATTTGCATTGGATATATATTAGTTATATATTTAATATATGTCCAATATCTCTGATTTTTGGTGTGGGGCTTTGGATTAATCCAACTAGTCCCTACAAAAATTATCAGAGGCAAACAAATTGATTTAGTATTTTACTAAATCAGAAAACAAGTTACAGAAATAGAATGAAAACAGGAAAAAGGAGAAGGAGCTTACCTGGGCCAACTAACCGGGCGACCCATCTGCTAAGACCCAGCAGGCTGGCCCAGCCCACCTTCTGCCGAAACCAGTCATCGTCCTCCTGGCGCCAGGAGGACGAGAGGCACGCGCTTGCCGCCCGTGCGCATGGGCGCCACGCCACATGCCTGCCTGGCCTCTCCCTCGAACGCCCTGGCCGTCCCGAACGTCGCCATGCGACCCCCCCCCCATGCCTCTCTCACTCTCTCCCATCCTCCTTCCCGCCTCTATCGCCTCTCCCATGACAGCCGAAGCGCTGCCGTCGCCGTAGCTCACCGCCGACGTGCTCTCCGCCGTCCCCTCGCCCCTCCGTCGAGTCCACGAGCCCCGCACCGTCGCCTTCTACCCCTCCGTCGAGCCACGTGATGCGGGAAGCCCTCGAGAGCCTCCATCGCCATCGTCTTCGCCTCCGGCCGCCGTAGATCGCCATCGCCACTCCGTCGTCTCCAGCGCGTCCCCGGCCACAACGAGCAGCCCTGCAAGTCCGCTCTGAGCCCCGCCGTTGAACCCCCCTACTCCCCTACCCTTCTGCACCTCTAGCCCTCCTGCTGCTCGAGCCGAGCTCCGGCTGCTGCCGTGAGCTCCGCTCCGGCGAGCTCCGGCGCCCCCGCAGTCTCCCACCTGCCCCTCTGGATGCGAACGACGACGGGCTACGCCCCGGTGGTCTTCACGCGTCCAGTCGTCGCTCGTAGCGCATGTCCGGCGGGTTGCCGCCGTGGTATTGGTCATCACTGGCCAAAACTTCGGCGGGCTAACGTGGCTTTAAGTTAGGCATACCCCCCCTTTGTGACACTGACAATGGGCCCCGACGCCCTAATCTTTTAATTAGATTAGAAATAACCCCCTCTGTTAATTAACTGTGTCACTGACGTGTGGACCCCACACGTCAGTTTCGACCTGGACAGCCACGTTGACTCGCTGACGTAGTGATGATGTCATGCTAATGCAGTTATTCATTTCCTGGATTTTATTTAGTCAGGAAATTCCACAAAATGATATAAAATTCAAAAATTCATAGAAATTCAACTGTAGCTCAGATTGAAATAATTTATATATGAAAATTATTAGAAAAATCCAATCTATCCATCTGTACTAGTTTAATGCATGATAAACCAACTTATGCCTGCTGTATAGGTGAAAACACATAAATGGCATTTATAAATGTTTAATTTGGAGTTGCATTTGAACCCTTGGTTCAAATGGACTTCATTCAAATATAATGCTAGATGCATTAGCACAAAAACATCACATCTACATGCCATGATCATGCATCATATTGTTGCATATGCTTGAGTATTGATTGCCGGCATCGTTCCTTCTCGATAGGTCCTGCTTCGGAGAGTGTTCCAGAGTACCTGTCTGAGAAGCAGTGCCCCTCTGTTGATCTATCAGGAAAGCAACCCCCCATTGTTCATTCCGATACAATCCCACTCTCGCTCCTGCTCTCTTTTATTGCATTAGGACAACAGCGATTCAACTGCTACTTTATGATGCAGTAGTTGACCCCATTCCTCTGCATGACCTGTCATTGCCACAGTAAATAGTTGAAACCCACTAGCATGTGTTGGAGTTGATTGAGCCATGTTGTGTTCCTACCATGCCATGCCTGCTATTGCTTAGAGTTGTGTTAGGTCTGATTCATTGGGAATGAATTGGAGTGTTATGATATGTTACGGTCTTTGAGAGTTAAGTGTGTGAACACGATTTGGTAAAGGTAGCGGTGAGAGGCCATGTAGGAGTACATGGTGGGTTGTCTCCTTTGGAACCGTCCTTAAGCACTGAGTTCTGTGTATGTTGTCCAATGACTAGCTACTACCACACATTGGGCTCCGGGTGCTCCAAGCTCTCTCGACTTATTAACCAACTTGGTCTCCGTCCAGGAGTCGCAAATAGTTTATGGTGTTTGTAGGTAGTGTTAGTAGTCTACCAAGTGGCACCCGGCCAGGTGGGCTTGTGACAGACTAGGCACAAGTGGCACGGTGTACCAAGCGTAGATCAATCCGGCGAGGTGGGCTTGGGAACCATGCACACATCGTTTGGGGCCGTGAGTGAAACCCCGGCCGGATCTCCTTGCGGATGGAACCCGAATAGGCGATAAACCTGGATTTGAGTCTTGTGTGGTTAGTCAGGTCGTGGCCGACACCCTCGCCAGGCTTCCGCTTGAAGGTTGCCGAGATACATGACATGTACATGGTGATAAGTGGTGAGAGCGTGTGTGAAGAAGTACACCCCTGCAGGGTTAACATGATCTATTCGAATAGCCGGGTCCGCGGTTATGGACTTCTTGGATGCTTACGTGGTACATAGACAACTTGAAGTGGCTACCCTAAAATGCTCAAGACAAGTGTGAGTGCTATGGATGGCCTTCTCGTAGGGAGACGGGAATGAATCCATAGCAGCGTATTGATGTGGTGATTAGTGGACTCGTGTGCGCCACCTCAAAAGAGTTACCAGCAGTCGTAGTCCAGGATAGCCACCGAGTCAATGCTGGCTTGTTGCAACTAAACCCCACATTGCCTTCTTGATACCAATGCATGTATGATAGGATCTGATGTAAGTCTTGCTGAGTACCTTTGTACTCACGTTGCTTAATTTATGTGTTTGCAGATGAGACTTCTGTCTCGGTAGTAGTTCTGCATGGACTTCGACGAATAGCTTGTTACCTCAGCTACGATCTTGTACCCTTGGGAGGGTCTTGTAGATAGTCAGGCTTCTCAGCCTTATTCTTTTGTAGTTGTCTGTACTCAGACATGTAATGCTTCCGCTTGTTGCTTGTATGCTCTGAATGATGGGTCATGTTACCCCTGCTTGCAATAAATGCTATGTGGTTCTTCTGAGCCTTTATCTATATGAGTTGCGTTATGTTGTGATGCCTTGTTGTACAACACATACTTGCATGTTATGCATATGTGTAACGTGTATTGCTATGTGTGGGATCCGACAACCTAGTTGTCTATCCTTGGTAGCCTCTTTTATGGGGAAATGTAGTCTGGAGCTTCCACTGAGCCATGCTAGTCCGCTATAGCCCGGTTCACCGGAGTCCTGCTAGCCCAGCACTACTGCTCCGGAACACTTAGCCTGGCCGGCATGTGATTCACTTCGTTCCTATGTCTGTCTCTTAGGGGAAATGTCACGCGGTGACATCCGGAGTCCTGCTAGCCTGCTACAGCCCGGGTTCCCGGAGTCTTATTAGCCCTGCTGCTACAGCCTGGATTCACACGCTGCTGACCGACATGCTCGATGTTGTTTCATGTATGCCTGTCCCCGTAAGTTAGTTCCACTTTGGGTTCACGACTAGTCATGTCGGCCCGGGTTCTTTGTCATATGGATGCTAGCGACACTGTCATATACGTGAGCCAAAAGGCGCAAACGGTCCCGGGCCATGGTAAGGCGACACCCGTGGGAATACCGTGCGTGAGGGCGCAAAGTGATATGAGGTGTTACATGCTAGATCGATGTGACTTAGAATCGGGGTCCCGACAGCTTTGGTATCAGAGCCTGACTGCCTGTAGGATTTCCAAGACAACTTGGTCGAAGTTGAGTCTAGAAATCGTTTAGTTATATAGGGGAATTGATTGTGGAAGGGAACGTAAGGCTCTTTTTACTCCTTATACCTCATGCCTTTCTGATCTGAGTCATTCTATTTTTCCAACGGGGTTAAGGAACTAGGCTTTCTCTTCTGTCTATCAGGATCACGTGTTACTATTCCGTAGTCTCATAGGATTGGTTGATCAGAGTCATACTCCAGTTTTCAAGTACTTCCGGTGTAGTTGATTAGTACTATCTCAGACCCTTGAGTGATGATGTTGATTTGTGGTACTACCCCATCATTTGCAGAATGTCTCATTTTGAGCATTTTACTGCCGTTATGCTGCCGGATTTGTCCTAGGAGTTCGAGAGATACTAATTTCCTTGAGCTACATACTGCATCCTATAGTTGATGCTAATCCCGTCCTTGGTTTCGTTTCTCAGGATGTCGTCAGCTAACCGAAGTTCTATTGCTCGTAGTCGGAACCACAGAGATGGTAGGGATGAGGATCCTCCCGACCAGCCTTCCTTTGCAGAGTTCATGTTAGAGATGGAGAGGAACAAGCATTAGTCTAACCGCTTGTTAGCACGTATCGAGGAGAACACCGCACCCCAGTGCAAAGAGTCAGCGACCATCCATGATTTCATTGGTCTGAAACCACCCACCTTCCATCATTCCATTGAACCACTCGATGTAGATGACTGGCTCCGTAGTATCACTCTCAAGTTGTGTTCTGCGAACGTAACTGAAAGTGACAAGGTCACCTATGCTGCATATCACCTGGAAGGTCCTGCTAGTCTTTGGTGGTAGAACTATGAGGCTATGCTTCCAGCTGGTCAGATTCCTACCTGGAGAGATTTCACTGATGCTTTTCGCGAGCATCACATTCCTGAAGCCCTCATCGATCGTAAGAGAGAAGAGTTCTATAGTTTCACCTAGGGTAAGATGGCTGTTGATGCTTACAGTAGAGAGTTTGAGAACCTCGCCCGCTATGCTACAGAAAAAGTGTCCACGGACGCCAAGAAGCAGGCTAGGTTCCGGAAGGGTCTCAACCCCAAGTTGCGTCGTGATCTCCACTTGCACCATTGCAATACATTCCGGGCTCTTGTGATCAAGGCCATTAATGCAGAGACAACTCAGCTCACTTACGAGGAGTCTCGTAAGCACACCCGTGATTTGGGTTCTTCCACCGGTTCTAGTTCTCAGAAGCGCCGGATTTGGATTCCGAACTCTGCTCTTCCATCCGGTTATACACCGAGGCCATCTTATGTGGCGCCTCACCCAGTTTAGCCATATGCTCCACCCAGGCCTATTGGTGGACCGCCTGCCAATGCGGGTCCACGTCCTACCTCCAAGATTTGTTACAAGTGCGGAGAGCGAGGCCACATTGCCCGTATTTTCACTCAGACCTGTATTGCTCCACCCCAGCCCGAGAAGCCTGTTGGCCGTAGTAAGCCATCACGCAAGATGATCAATGCCAAGTCAGCTCCCACTGAACATGGATGTGTGCATCACGTCTCAGCTAAAGACGCTCATGATGATCCAGATGTTGTTCTTGGTACACTCCTTGTAAACTATCATCCAGCATCGGTTCTGTTCGATACTGGGGCATCTCATTCCTTCTTTTCTGAAAGCTATGCTCATTTGCATGACATGTCATTTTGTGATATGCCCCCCCCCACTACTCATTCAAACTCCTGGATCCAAATGGCAAACTTATAGGATAAGTTATGGCAATGAAATACATGTTGACAGACTTGTATTCCTAGCTTCCTTGATATCTGTTAAGTCTTCGGATATTAACGTCATCTTTGGTATGGACTGGATGAAAGCTCATTATGCCAAGATTGATTGTTAAACCAGGTATGTTCAGCTCACACACCCCTCTGGCAAGATAGTCACTGTCTCCACCAGAGTTGCAAAACGTCGGCTTTATTCTCTTAATGCCAGCCCTCTTCCTGACCTTGAGGATATCCCGGTAGTCCGTGACTTTCCGGATGTCTTTCCAGAAGAACTGCCAGGTATTCCACCTGACAGAGATGTAGAGTTTGTCATAGATCTTATTCCAGGAACCGCCCCAATTTCTAGGAGACCTTACAAGATGGCACCTGAGGGAGTCCTGGACTAGGGGGTGTCCGGATAGCCGAACTATCATCTTTGGCCGGACTCCTAGACTATGAAGATACAAGATTGAAGACTTCGTCCCATGTCCGGATGGGACTTTCCTTGGCGTGGAAGGTAAGCTTGGCGATACGGATATGTAGATCTCCTACTATTGTAACCGACTCTGTGTAACCCTAACCTATCCGGTGTCTATATAAACCGGAGGGTTTTAGTCCGTAGGACGAACAACAATCATACCATAGGCTAGCTTCTAGGGTTTAGCCTCCTTGATCTCGTGGTAGATCTACTCTTGTACTACCCATATCATCAATATTAATCAAGCAGGAGTAGGGTATTACCTCCATCGAGAGGGCCCGAACCTGGGTAAAAACATCATGTCCCTTGTCTCCTGTTACCATCCGCCTAGACGCAGATTCGGGACCCCTACACGAGATCCGCGGTTTTGACACCGACATTGGTGCTTTCATTGAGAGTTCCTCTGTGCCGTCACCTATAGGCCCGATGGCTCCTTCGATCATCAACAACGACGCGGTCCAGGTGAGACTTTTCTCCCGGACAGATCTTCAGATTCGGTGGCCGCATGCTGGGCCAATTCACTTGGCCATCTGGAGGAGATCGAAAGCTCGCCCGCCATCGTGTCAGATTTGGAAGCTTGAATTATACGACCGACATCCGCGGAGACTTGATCTTCGACAGGTTCGAGCCACAGCCAAGCGCGCCACACTGTCTCGATGGGCATGATCTAACTCTGCCGCCGAACAATGTCCTGGAGGCTGCACTAGTGTCCGCTCCGAACATTGATTCAGAGCCGATCTCGCCGATCGAGGATGGTTGGTTGGACACCACCTCGGGGGCTGAAATCTCTACGGCGATTGAGCCGAACACAATTCTGTCGCTGCGAAGACCGTGACTCGAGGTGCCGGACTCCTCTCCGGACTCAACCCTCTGCGCCCCGCCAATCGAATCCGTTTGGGCGCCGGTCATGGAGTTCACTGCCGCGGACATCTTTCAGCACTCGCCCTTTGGCGACATCCTGAATTCACTAAAGTCTCTCTCTTTATCCGTAGAGCCCTGGCCGGACTATGGTCAGGAAGGTTGGGATGCGGACGACGAAGAAATCCAACGCCCATCCACCACCCAATTTGTAGCCACCGTCGAAAGCTTACACGACGTGCTCGATTTCGACTCCGAAGACATCGACGGTATGGACGACGATGTAGGAGACAACCATGAACCAGCACCTATAGGATGCTGGACAACCACCTCATCCCATGATGTATACATGGTGGATACACCTAAAGGAAGTTCTGACGAGGAACAATGGGGCGCTTCTGAAGGATAAATCCCTCGAAAAGCAGTCAAAACGGCAACGTAAACGCCGCACCAAGTCCCGCCTCAACAAAGACCCAGCCATAGAGCAGGGCGAACCGGTGGACGACGAACATTCCATCGAGCAACCGTCCGAACAGGACAACTTGGATAAACAACCCGTCCCCGGCAAAGATAACAGTCCGGACGATCTCACGCCGAACAAATTGTTGGAGCAAAATAACCTCCACAAAAGGCTCGTCGCTACTGCGCGTAGCCTGAAAAAGCAGAAGCGGAAGCTCAAAACAGCGGAAGATGCACTCAGAATCAGATGGAGCAAACTATTCAACACCGCAGACAAACACGGTGACAGTCGCCGAACAAAGAGCTACCCAAAGAGAAAGCTACTGCCCGAATTTGATGAGGAGGCCGTAGAGCCCCCACAATCAAAAAGTAAGAAGGCCACCCGGTCGGATGGACGACCCCACGGCAAAAGGAGAGCGGCAAATGGCGCCGCACACAAGCCGGTGCGTGATCCGCATAAGGATTCACATCAAAAGGATGGCCCAGTTAGGTCCATCTATGGGCCGAGAAAGCAAGCTCTTCAAAGCAATTCAACACGTCAAATATCCGAACATCACGGCACACCCAAATACAGGGCGCGCGCACCCCTATGTTTCACCGATGAGGTGCTAGATCATGAATTTCCGGTGATTCAAGCCCGTAAACATAGAGGCATACAGCGGAACAACAGACCACGAGTGCGGATTGAGGACTATATCCTCCACATACACATGGCTAGAGGAGATGATCTCCACGGCATAAAATACTTACCCCTCAAGCTCAAAGGGCCAGCCCGGCATTGGCTCAAAAGCCTCCCTGAAAATACCATTGGAAGTTGGGAAGAGCTCGAGGATGCTTTTCGGGCAAATTTTCAAGGGACTTATGTCCGTCCTCCGGATGCAGATGATTTAAGTCATATAACTCAACAAACAGGAGAGTCAGCCTGCAATTTCTGGAACAGGTTCCTCACCAAAAAGAACCAAATAGTCGACTGTCCGGACGCCGAAGCCTTAGCAGCTTTCAAACACAACGTCCGAGACGAATGGCTCGCCAGACACCTCGGCCAGGAGAAGCCGAGAACCATCGCCGCATTAACAAGCCTCATGACCCGCTTTTGCGCGAGAGAGGATAGCTGGCTAGCAAGATGTAGCACCAGCGACCCAAGTACATCCGAAGTCAGGGATGGAAATGGGAAACCACGATGCAACAAGGACCAGCGCCGGATTAAGGGGAACGGTCCAAAGAGCGGCGATCAACGCCGGATTCAAAAGCTCACGACAGAACAATAAAAAACTACCCCTTAAGGACAATAGCGATGAGCTATCCAACTTAAACAAAATCTTGGACAAGATATGTCAAATCCACAGTACTCCTGGGAAGCCTGCAAACCATACCTACAGAAACTGTTGGGTCTTCAAACAGTCCGGCAGACTCAACGCCGAACACAAGGGGCTCGACACACCAAGTGAGGATGATGACGAACCCCACAAGTAGAGCACCGGAAAACAAAAGAATTTCCCACAAGAGGTTAAAATAGTAAACTCACTTCACGTGATAAAAGGGAAAAACAGAGCGACGCCCATTAAGACGCGCGCCGCACATACTACCCTAGCGGAGTACCAACACTGGTTGTCAAAACCAATCACCTTCGACCATCAGGACTACTCCGAAAGTATCCGGAACGCAGGATGGACTGCCTTGATATTGGATCCTATAATCGACGGATTCCAATTTACACAAGTCCTCATGGATGGCGGCGATGACATAAACACGATATATCGAGGACACAATCCGCAGGATGGGGATAGACCCAACCAAAATTCGCCATAGCAACACCTCCTTCAAAGGGGTAATGCCAGCCTGTATGCCCATTGCAGGGGCTCCCATCGCTAGAAGTTGTGTTCGGCTCATCCGACAACTTCCGCCGAAAAATTAACCTTCCACATCGCCCCATTCAAAAGTAGCTATCAAGCACTCTTTGGGCGTGAAGCTTTCGCCGCTTTAACGCAATACCGCATTATGCATCTCTTACACTTAAAATGCCGGTCCACGCGGCATCATCTCATTAAAAGGGTATTAAGTGTCACTCGAGCACGGAAGAACGTGAGACTGCCTTGACAGCCTCACACCAATCCGGCTCCGCTAATCAAAGCACCTGAATAGGTCATTCATACCCCGGACACGGCTAGACGAGTCCGGCGCCTACTAGCGGCATACCCCCATACAAGGGGCTGCACGCATGTACAACAAGAGACAATAAAGCTCAATTTTATTCACTTCTTCGAATCATACTCTGTTTATTTAATATAAAGTACATTTTTCGCACGATCTTTTTTCTTTTAAACTAAGTTCCTCTCTTTTACAGATGAACAACATGCTACACCCGTCCAGGATACGGCACAATGGAGACACATGCGTGAGCGTGCGGTAGGGACCCGTTGCAAGGATTCTTTTCAGATTAAGACCTGCGTAAACCTTTTTTACTGTCTCTTGTTGATATACATCCCCGGTTTCTTACTATAACCGAGGAGGAGGCTGGCGTTTTGGCATTGGCCGCACCAGAATTTTTATGCGTGCACGGACACGGGGGCTTAGGGCATTATTCTCGCTCGTTTTATAAAGACCGTATACCTTAGGGAGTGTTCGGCGTCTCGAGTTAGGCCTTATATGCATCAGCTCCGAATCATGTCTTTGGTCAAATGTTGGGTTTGCCCGGCTCCTGTGTTTTGCTACCTTACGTTCCGTTCTATCGGCTAACGCGACACCAGGAGAACTACTGCGATTGTGCCCCGGTTCGACCGGGCGAGCACCTCAGTAGAGAAAGCCGAAAACTGACTGTCATGATATAGCGAGAGGCTGGTCAACCACTCGATTACTCACCGGAATGTTTAGAATTCCTCCGCATAAAAGAAGGACCGTTTTCGGTCAGCACATACGCACCCCGAATTCGGGAGAGTGCGGTGCCCCCGGGGGCTATATAGTAGCCCCACCCTCGAACTCCTATGGCTAAATGAAAGTGATAAAGCATTATAGTCCGGTTGCCTAGTTTGCTACACTACCACCTCCTTAATAGGACCAAGACGTTGGATTAAGTGTGAAAAAGTGCCTTCTTTGCAAACACCCCCGCACTATGTGTGTGGGGGCTGAAGCCAAGGACTGCCATCTTTCGAGTTATATATACATATACATCAACGGCCGCAGGGAGTAGTTTACTACTTGATCGCACAAGTATAAAAGCTCTTATATTATATTGAAACATTGTTTTCACAAATCATACATGTCATTTAAACATAATATCCTTCGAGCACTGCGTCTCTATTAAACAGCGCCTGCAGGACTTCCTCAAAATAGTGCTCGGCGGTACTCGCTTCTGTCCGAATCTTGGGATGCAACGTCGGTGGCCTTCATCTCTGCGCGATATGTCTTGACACGGGCGAGCCATCCGCGCTCCTCAATACACGCCGACCGCTTCATTGCGTTGATCTGCAGTACCGCACCAAGGAACCGCTGCACTAAACCAAAATAACTCTTGGTGGGGTCCTTTGGCCACAAATGAGTCATGACATGCTTCATGGCAAGTCCGGATAATCGATTCAGCTCGGCCCATTTGGCCAACTGGTCGGTCAACGGAAGAGGACGCTCCGGACTATGGAATTGCGACCAATATGCTCTTCCATTATGTGCCCCTTCTGGCCTCGGAAGTGCTCAATCGCGTCCGCAACGCTCGCCGCTAAGTCCAGATAAGCATCCTCCGAACTCCACAACTAGTCCAACTGAGCATACTTCGGATCCGTATATTTCCTGCACAACAGAAATGGTTTTCCAGCCGCAATAGCCCCGGCCTGACTCAGCTCCTCCTTGGCAGCTCTCAAAGCGGAACGTGCATCCTTGGATTCGGCGGTGGCCCTTTTCAGGCCCTCTTGCTCCGCTTTGACGTTCTTTTTCAAGAACCTCGCAGCGGTCGGTAGTATTCTTCAACTTTATGGCCATATCGGCCATTTCCTCTTCTTGGCGGTGAGCAGCCCGCTCGACTTTTAGCTCTTGGCCGCCCTTAAAGCAACCACATTACTATTTTTGGCTTGCTCTTTATCTCGGCGAAGTTCCGCCGCAGCTCCTCCACAGCAGCGGCACCACCTGCATTAAGCATACAAGTAGTAAGGCATGGGCGTCAAGCTCCCTTACCGGTGTCCGCGTAGAAGTCGCATACCTTGTGACTCGTCAAACCGATTATTGACCAGCGCGATGTCGCATCCGCCTCGTCAAGTGCCGCTTTAGTTCGGCATATTCATCGATCCGGCTGGCCACCGGATGCCCCGCCACCTATTTAGGAGCGGCGATATGTTATAACTGAGATTATGATCCTCGGCACGCTGTCAATTTTGACAACATACCGAGTCTCAGGGGCTACTATCTAACAGGGCGCATTCTATATGCATAAACATCATTTTTGCGTACCTCAAACCCCGTCAGTAAGCTTCTGGCGGCTTCATGCAATCCGCTCTCAGCGGATGCAATTCTTTCAATCACCGTACCAAATAGCGCGAGGTGATCCTCTGAGATAGCCGCTTGCCCGAGCAGATCCTTCAGCTCCTCTGACCGCACGCCAGTTCGCGTCGGACCTTCCGGCCTCGCCGGACTTGGGGAAACCCTCCGCGACGACACCTCAGGGTCGTCCGCCTCGCATGAGGGTGCGACAGGTGGAGGCGTTTCTCTCTCCATCATCTCCGGAAGAAGATCCCCCGAAGACGAGCTCTGCTGAGAAGGGCTGAGATCCGAACTACAAGGTACAATTTCGGTTATCTTTAGAAATAGATGCAGGGATGTTCCTTATTTACAAGACCCCTTCTTTTTTACTTACGGCTCGCTGGAGGGCTGATCCCCTTGGGGAAATAGTGCGGCTGGGATACTTCCCAGCGCTGGACTCTCTGACGAAGATTTCTTTCCCCTCTTTGAGGCCTTGACCTCCGGATCTTCCGAAGTGATCCTCTTCTCTCCTTGGAGGGTGGGACTTTTGATCCCTCCTTCCTCAGAAGCCTCCTTCGTGGAGGCAGTTGCTTCCCTGCTCCCCCCTTTGCCTTCTTTAAAAGGCGCGGCCTTCAACATCTTGGTCAGCATGGGATCCGGCGTGGTCTCTGGGAGGGGAGCCGGACACCTTATTAACTTTGCCTTCGCTATCCACTCATGTTCAAGAAACAGCTCCTTTAAGGGCAAGTCTATGATAAATGAACGGACAGCCTGTCCGGATACATGATTACTTACTTGAGTATCTGGGCGATTGCAGCTTAGTCCTGCGTCCTCAGTCAGGTCCAGACACTTCTCTTGTGATCCAAAGAACAGTTTATACATCTCCACGGATGTTGTACCCATAAAATGTTGGAGAGCTCGTGGTCCCTCCGGATTGAATTCCCACAGACGGAGGGGGCGGCGTTTGCAGGGCAGAAGGCGCCTAATCAACATAACCTGCGCCACTGCGACCAGATTGATCTCTCTTTCTTGGAGGTCTCGAATACAGCCCGCAATGAGGAACGTCCTTGGACGGCCCCCAGTCGAGCCCCTTGTTGACCCATGACGCCCGGCTGTGGTGGACTGAGCGGAAGGTGGGAAGCGCCACCCATTTGGTGCCCACAGGAGCGGTGATATAAAACCACTCCCGTTGCCACAGACCAAGCTCCTCTTGAAAAGAGCCCTCGGGCCACGGAGAGCATCAAAGACACTTGCTTATGACCGCCCCTCCGCACTCTGCTTGTTGCCCCTCGATCATCTTCGGCTCCACCTTGAAGGTCTTGAGCCACAATCCAAAGTGAGGGTTAATATGGAGGAAGGCCTCACATACGACAATGAATGACGAGATATGGAGGATGGACTCCGGATTCAAGTCATGGAAATCCAGCCCATAATAAAACATGAGCCCCGCACAAAGGGATCCGTCAGGAAGCCTAAACCCCGAAGGAAGTGTGACACGAACACCACGCTCTCGCCGGGCTCAGGAGTGGGAATGACCTGCCACGAGCAGGCAGCCTATGCGAAATATCGCCGGTTAGATACCTGGCATCTCGCAGCTTTAACACATCTTCTTCTGTGACGGAAGAAGACATCCATCGGCCGAGCTGGTCGGAGCCGAACATCATCGAAGGTCCGAAGCGCCTAAATCTGAAGCTTTGGGTGTTAGAACTCGAAGCGTGGGGCAAACTCGATGGAGGGTGGAAAAAAGAAGGGGGGCCTTGATCTCATTATAAAGGGGTTGAATACCAAGAGCCCTCCCCGTGGTCGATTAGGACTCGCCTTCGATAGAGGAGGCGTGCCAACGGGCACGGTTGGGTTACACACGTCCGTATTCGATGAGAATCACGGAATAAGGGGCGTGATCTATGCTTTGATAAAGACGTGCCAAGGAAACCGCCTCGCTAAACGCGCTAGGGTGGAACAGTAAAAAATGATTCATATAAAGGCCTGGCCGTGGTGTGATGCCACGCGCCATGGAATACGTCGGCAGATCTGTGCAAAAGTTATTCTCTCTATGGTGGTATGTGGAACTTGTTTTGCGAGCGGACACTATCCTTGTGTTCAAAACCTACTATGAAGTATTCGGAGGAGGAACCCGCCTTGCAATGCCGAAGACAATATGCGCGCCGGACTCGTCGTCATTGAAGACTGGTTTAGGGGCTACTGAGGGAGTCCTGGACTAGGGGGTGTCCGGATAGCCGAACTATCATCTTTGGCCAGACTCCTAGACTATGAAGATACAAGATTGAAGACTTCGTCCCGTGTCCGGATGGGACTTTCCTTGGCGTGGAAGGCAAGCTTGGCGATAAGGATATGTAGATCTCCTACTATTGTAACCGACTCTGTGTAACCCTAACCAATTCGGTGTCTATATAAACCAGAGGGTTTTAGTCCGTAGGACAAACAACAATCATACCATAGGCTAGCTTCTAGGGTTTAGCCTCCTTGATCTCGTGGTAGATCTACTCTTGTACTACCCATATCATCAATGTTAATCAAGCAGGAGTAGGGTATTACCTCCATCGAGAGGGCCCGAACCTGGGTAAAAACATCATGTCCCTTGTCTCCTGTTACCATCCGCCTAGACGCACAGTTCGGGACCCCCTACCCGAGATCCGCCGGTTTTGACACCGACAGCACCCTTAGAGCTAGCCGAGCTTAAGAAACAACTTGATGAGTCCTTACAAAAGGGTTTCATCCGTCGTAGTTCTTCTCCTTGGGCTTGCCCCGTTCTCTTCGTCAAGAAGAAGGATGGTACGGACCGGATGGTTGTAGATTATCGTCCCGTTAATTTGGTCACGATAAAGAACAAGTATCCGCTCCCCAGGATCGACGACCTGTATGATTAGCTCACTGGATCCTCAGTCTTCTCCAAGATGGATTTGAGGTTAGGCTACCACCAAATCAAGATCAGAAACGGGGACATTCCTAAAATGGCTTTTGTCACTCGTTATGGTCAGTACGAGTACACCGTCATGTCCTTTGGTCTAACCAATGCTCCAGCTACCTTCTCCCACTTAATGAACTCGATCTTCATGGAGTACTTAGATAAGTTTGTCGTGGTTTACCTCGATGATATCCTTATCTACTCGAAGAACGAGGAAGAGCATGCCGAACATCTTAGACTTGTGTTAGAGAAACTCAGAGAGCATCGCCTTTATGCCAAGTTCTCCAAGTGCGAATTTTGGTTGCCAGAAGTGACCTATCTAGGCCACGTGATATCTAGTAAGGGCATTGTTGTCAATCCCAAGAGAGTTCAGGCCGTCCTTGATTGGACTCCACCTAAAATAGTTAAACAAGTTAGGAGTTTCCTTGGTCTAGCCAGTTATTGTCGCCGCTTTGTTGAGAACTTTTCCAAAGTGGCCAAACCTCTCATGGAACTTCTCAAGAAAGATAAAAAGTTTGAGTGGTCCCCCCAGTGTGAGTACAGTTTTCAAGAACTGAAAAGACGCCAGACTTCTGCTCCCATACTTTTGCCACCGGATTTCACTAAAGACTTTGTTATCTACTGCAACGCCTCACGACAGGGACTAGGTTGCATTCTTATGCAGGATCGCCATGTGATTGCCTATGCATCTCGACAGTTGCATCCACATGAGGATAATTATCCTACACATGATTTAGAGCTTGCAGCCGTACTCTATGCACTTAAAACATGGCGACATTACCTTCTTGGTAAACGTTGCGAGATTTACACTGACCACCAGAGTCTCAAGTATATCTTCACCCAACCAGATTTGAACCATAGGCAAAGACGTTGGTTGGAGTTGATCTCAGATTATGACTTAGGGATTACCTACACCCCAGGCAAGGGCAATGTCATGGCTGATGCGCTAAGTCGTAAGTCCTATTGCAACAATCTTATGTTGCAGCAGGGCCAACCACTTCTTCATGAGGAATTCTGTAAGCTTAATCTTCACATTGCTCCTCATGGATTCTTTTCTACCTTGGTGGCGAAACCTACTCTTGTGGACCAGATCATCTCCGCTCAGAAGCAGGATACGGGAATTTCCCGGATCAAGAGAAACATTAACAAGGGAGTTGGTGGTTAATAACCCACAAGTATAGGGGGTCGCAATAGTTTTTGATAAGTAAGAGTGTCGAACCCAACGAGGAGCTAAAGGTAGAAGAAATATTCCCTAAAATTCTATCGACCATCAATAGAACTCTACGCACGCTTAATGTTCGCTTTACCTAGAACAAGTATAAAACTAGAAGTACTTTGTAGGTGTTTTCGGATAGGCTTGCAAGAAAGTAAAGAGCACGAAAATAAAACTAGGGTTTGTTTAAGTAAATACACAACTAAAGTAAATATAGCGAGTGTGGAAAAGTGATGGTAGGTGTGGCGAAATTGTCCCTTAAGCAATTGACTACTTTACTAGACCGATAGCAAGTTTTATGTGGGAGAGGCCTTGCTAGCATGTCATCCCTTACTTGGAATTCTATGCACTTACGATTGGAACTATTAGCAAGCATCCGCAACTACTAACGTTCATTAAGGTAAAACCCAACCATAGCATTAAGATATATTGGCCCCCCTTCAATCCCGTATGCATCAATTTTTATGCTAGGTTGAAGCTTCTGTCACTCTTGCCCTCCAATACATAGCCCTATCAACATACAACTAACCCTATGGTGTGATCCACGCGCGCGCTCATATGATAGGCACCAAAGGACAACAACATAACAACAAGCAAATTAAATCAATCATAGCAATTCATCAACCACCAATAGGACAACGAAAATCTACTCAGACATCATAGGATGGCAACACATCATTGGATAATAACATGAAGCATAAAGCACCATGTTCAAGTAGGGGGTACAGCGGGTTGCGGGAGACTGGACCGCTGTAGATAGAGGGGGGAAGGTGATGGAGATGTTGGTGAAGATGGCGGAGGTGTTGGTGTAGATCGCGGTGATGATGATGCCCCCGGCGGCGTTCCGGCGCCACCGGAAGCGATGGGGAGAGAGCCCCCCTCCTTCTTCTTCTTCCTTGACCTTCTCCCTAGATGGGAGAAGGGTTTCCCCTCTATTCCTTGGCTCCCATGGCTTGAGACGGGCGAGAGCCCCTCCGAGATTGGAACTATCCCTCTGTATCTCCGTTCGGTTCTCGCTCTGTTTCACCGTTTCGCGGATATATGGAGATCCGTAACTCCGATTGGCACAGGAAACCTTTTCTGTGATTTTTTCCGAATATTAGCTTTCTTGCGGCAAAAGAAGAGCATCAACCGCCTTACGGTGGGCTCACGAGGGTAGGCGGCGCGCCCAGGGGGGCGCGCCCCCTGCCTCGTGACCACCTCGGGCACCGTCTCGCGTGGATTTTTCTTCTGGAATTTTCCATATTTTCCAAAAATAAGCTCCGTCCGTTTTTATCCCGTTTGGATTCCGTTTGATATGGATATTCTGCAAAACATAAAACATGCAACAGACAGGA
Organism: Aegilops bicornis; assembly: GCA_021605145.1. Lineage (NCBI taxonomy): Eukaryota > Viridiplantae > Streptophyta > Magnoliopsida > Poales > Poaceae > Aegilops > Aegilops bicornis. The sequence continues at coordinate 233,339,508 of CM038673.1, forward strand.
ACTGACACTGGGCACTGGATCAATATGTTAGTCCCAAAAATAATATAAAAAGTTGCCAAAATGTATATGAAATTGAAAAATATTGGCATGGAACAATCAAAAATTGTAGATACGACGGAGATGTATCAGCATCCCCAAGCTTAATTCCTGCTCGTCCTCGAGTAGGTAAATGATAAAAAAAGAATAATTTTTGATGTGGAATGCTACCTAGCATAATCTTGATCATATGTCTAATCATGGCATGAATATTAAGACACGAGTGATTCAAAGCAATAGTCTATCATTTGACATAAAAACAATAATAATTCGAGCGTAACAATAAAGCAATCATGTCTTTTCAAAACAACAAGGCCAAAGCAAGCTTATCCCTAAAAAATCATACAGTTTGGCCATGCTTCATTTTCGTCACACAAAATGCCCCCATCATGCACAACCCCGATGACAAGCCGAGCAATCGATTCATACTTTTTAACGCGCTTCAGCTTTTTCAACCCTCACGTAATACATGAGCGCAAGACATGGATATAGCACTATAGGTGGAATAGAATATAATGATGGAGGTTATGTGGAAAAGACAAAAAAGGAGAAAGTCTCACATCGACGTGGCTAATCAACGGGCTATGGAGATGCCCATCAATTAAAGTCAATGCGAGGAGTAGGGATTGCCATGCAACGGATGCACTAAGAGCTATAAGTGTATGAAAGCTCAACAAAAGAAACTAAGTGGGTGTGCATCCAACTTGCTTGCTCATGAAGACCTAGGGCATTTGAGGAAGCCCATTGTTGGAATATACAAGCCAAGTTCTATAATGAAAATTCCCACTAGTATATGAAAGTGACAACATAGGAGACAATCTATATGAAGAACATGGAGTTAATTTGAAGCACAAGATATGAGACTCACTACATGAAGAACATGGTGCTACTTTGAAGCACAAGTGTGGAAAAAGAGATAGTAACATTGCCCCTTTTTATATTTTTTTGCGGGCTTCTTTGGCCCCATTTTATTATTTATGCTTCATTGGCCTCTCTTTTTTTGGGCAATGCTCTAATAATGATGATCATCACACTTTTATTTACTTACAACTCGATATTACAACTCGATACTAGAACAAAGATATGACTCTATATGAATGCCTCCGTGATGTACGGGATGTGCAATGATCTAGCGTAGCAATGAAACAAAAAAACGGACAAGCCATGAAACATCATGCTAGCTATCTTACGATCATGCAAAGCAATATGACAATAAATGCTCAAGTCATGTATATGATGATGATGGAAGTTGCATGGCAATATATCTCGGAATGGCTATGGAAATGCCATGATAGGTAGGTATGGTGGCTGTTTTGAGGAAGATATAATGAGGCTTATGTGTGTGAGCATATCGTATCACGGGTTTTTGGATCTTGTGGCGAAGTTTGCACCAACTCTCGAGGTGAGAAAGGGCAATGCACGGCATCAAGAGGCTAGCAATGATGGAAAGGTAAAAGCGCGTATAATCCATGGACTCACATTAGTCATAAAGAACTCATATACTTATTGCAAAAGTTTATTATCCCTCGAAGCAAAGTACTACTACGCATGCCCCTAGGGGATAGATTGGTAGGAAAAGACCATCGCTCGTCCCCGACCGCCACTCATAAGGAAGACAATCAAAGAAACACATGCTCCGACTTCGTTACATACGGTTCACCATACGTACATGCTACGGGACTTGCAAACCTCAACACAAGTATTTCTCAATTTCACAATTACTCAACTAGCATGACTCTAATATCACCATCTTTATATCGCAAAACTATTGCAAGGGAACAAACATATCATATTCAGTGATCTACAAGTTTATGTAGGATTTTATGACTAACCATGTGAATGACCAGTTCCTGTCATCTCTCTAAATAGATATAAGTGAAGCAAGAAAGTTTAATTCTTCCTACAAAAGATATGCCCAAGCTCTAACAAATATAAGTGAAGCAAAAGAGAATTCTACAAATGGCGGTTGTCTATTTAAAGAGAAACAGGCAATCCAAACTTCAAATGATAAAAGTGAAGCACATGAAGCATTCTATAAAGCCATACTCAAAAGATATAAGTGAAGTGCATAGAGCATTCTATAAATCAACCAAGGACCGTCTCATACCAGCATGGTGCATAAAATAAAAATAAAAACCTAATTGCAAAAGACGCTCCAAGACTTGCACATAATGCATGAACGAAACGAATCCGAAAACATACCGATACTTGTTGAAGAAAGAGGGGATGCCTCCCCAGCATCCCCAAGCTTAGACGCTTGAGTCTCCTTGAATATTTACTTGGGGTGCCTCGGGCATCCCCAAGCTTGATCTCTTGCCTCTCTTCCTTCTTCTCACATCGAAACATCCTCGATTAGACACTTCATCCACACAAAACTTCAACAGAAAACTCGGTAAGATCCGTTAGTATAATAAAGCAAATCACTACTATAAGTACTGTTGCAAACCAACTCATATTTTGTTTTTGCATTGTGTCTACTGTAATATAACTTTTTCATGGCTTAATCCACTGATATAAATTGATAGTTTCATCAAAAGAAGCAAACTATGCATCAAAAACAGAATCTGTCTAAAACAGAATAGTCTGTAATAATCTGAACATTCACCATACTTCTGGTACTTGAAAAATTCTGCCAAAATTAGGAAAAATAAAATATTTGTACAGGAAGACAGTGCAAAAAGAATCAGAACCATTTGACGTTCCAGTAAAAAATAAATTCACGCACTACAGCCAAAGTTTCTGTCCTGCACCACACAAACCAACAAGCATTGTAAACATCCTAAAGGCAAACCTTGGCACATTATTTTTATAATACAATGGAACTGTACAAGGGGATAATTATTTTTGTTGAAAAGTTTCTGTAATCAAGATTCACAAAGTTGCCGTGAGCATGAACAAAGTTCAAGGAGCTCTCCCACTTCAACAATGCTTGTCTCTCTTACTTTCACTTTTCTTTTTGAAAAGTTTTGGGTTCCCCTCGTTATTTTTGTTGTTTTTAAACTATATGAAAGCACTCAACAGAAATAAATGACTCTCTAAAACTTCCGGGTTGTCTCCTGGCAGCGCTTTCTTTAAAGCCATTAAGCTAGGCATATTGTGCTCAAGTAATGGATCCACCCGGATCCCAAGGTATATCAAAGCCAATTTTAATTAGCAATGATTTGTAATTTAGTAGTGAGCACAAAGTAACATGTATCATGTAATGAAGAAGTTTAACTCTCTTCCTATGCATCGGCATGTCATAAAAGAACAATTCATGCACACATAGTAAAGGCCAATGCATAGTATAAACAGTTTCTTGCAATTTTATCGTATGGGAAACATAGAGAGGTGGAGATATAGTTCCTCTCTCATAATAATTGCAAGTAGGAGCAGCAAGCACATGCATAATATATCTATCAAAATCATCATGTGCAACGGTAAAATGCAACCCATCAATATAATCCTTAATAAGTGCAAACTTCTCCGATATAGTGTAGTCGGGAGAATTCAAAAAGATAATAGGACTATCATGCGTGGGTGCAATAGCAAAAATTTCATGTTTAAAATAATTAACTATAGCAAGTTCATCTCCATAAGCATCATTCATATTGGCATCTTGGCCACAAGCATAGCAAGCATCATCAAAAAGGGATATTTCAAAATAATCATAGGGATCATAAAAGTCATCATAACAATCATCCTTCGGTAAGCACGAAGGGGAATTAAACAATGTATGAGTTGAAGAGTTACTCTCATTAGAAGGTGGGCACGGGTAGCTAATCCGCTCTTCCTCCTTTTGTTCTTCGCTCTCCTCATCATGGTTTTCATCCAATGAGCTCACAGTTTCATCAATTTCTTCTTCCATAGATTCCTGCAAAATATTAATCTCTTCTTGGACAGCGGAGACTTTCTTAATAAGTGCATTAATTTCATAATTGTATTTATAATTCTCATAGCAATATTTGAGGATAGCTAAATTTTCAGATCTATAAACAGCATCATCAAAATCCTCAAACTCTTTACACATAGCTTCAATTTCATAAGCACCCATAAAAGCAACAAATTCTTCTATTTGTTCCACATCATAGTAATCATATATACCTCTAGCATAAGAAGCTAAGGTTTCATTATCATTAAATTTGCATGAAAAGGGAAGGTGTGGAGAATTCATCCTAGAGCAACAAGTATAATCATATTCCACGCATAGTTCCCAAGCATACCACTTCAATATATGAATTTGATCCCATAATAGTTTCCCTTTTTGTGTCAAGCGATAATCCCTAAAGTATTCACGTTGATCCAACGTTACTCCCATTACATAATTGAATGGGGTTTTCTCAGGATTTTTAAAGTAGTACATAATATCTTTCACATAACCAGCGTCGAGGGTTTTAGGAGGTTCCCCATCTCCATGAGTGGCAAGTACACCTACATTTTTTGGTATTTCGTGTTCCATATCCATAACTAAAGATAGAGAACAACTAAGAACAACAAATAAAAATTACTTAGTGATAAAGCAAACAAGCACACACGAGAATATTCACCCCACGCTATTGCTCCCCGACAACAGCGCCAGAAAAAGGTCTTGATAACCCACAAGTATAGGGGATCGCAACAGATTTCGATAAGTAAGAGTGTCGAACCCAACGAGGAGCTAAAGGTAGAACAAATATTCCCTAAAGTTCTATCGACCACCGATACAACTCTACGCACACTTAACGTTCGCTTTACCTAGAACAAGTATAAAACTAGAAGTACTTTGTAGGTGTTTTCGGATAGGCTTGCAAGAAAGTAAAGAGCACGAAAATAAAACTAGGGTCTGTTTAAGTAAAGACACAACTAAAGTAAATATAGCGAGTGTGGAAAAGTGATGGTAGGTGTGGCGAAATTGTCCCTTAAGCAATTGACTACTTTACTAGACCGATAGCAAGTTTTATGTGGGAGAGGCCACTGCTAGCATGTCATCCCTTACTTGGAATTCTATGCACTTACGATTGGAACTATTAGCAAGCATCCGCAACTACTAACGTTCATTAAGGTAAAACCCAACCATAGCATTAAGATATATTGGTCCCCATTCAAACCCGAATGCATCAATTTCTATGCTAGGTTGAAGCTTACATCACTCTTGCCCTCCAATACATAGCCCTATCAACATACAACTAACCCTATGGTGTGATCCACGTGGCAGCTCATATGATAGGCACCAAAGGACAGCAACATAACCACAAGCAAATTAAATCAATCATAGCAATTCATCAACCACCAATAGGACAACGAAAATCTACTCGGACATCATAGGATGGCAACACATCATTGGATAATAATATGAAGCATAAAGCACCATGTTCAAGTAGAGGGTACAGCGGGTTGCGGAGGCTGGACCGCTGTAGATAGAGGGGGAAGGTGATGGAGATGTTGGTGAAGATGGCGGAGGTGTTGGTGTAGATCATGATGATGATGATGGCCCCGGCGTTCAGTCACATCGAAGCGAGGGGGGGAGAGCCCCCTCCTTCTTCTTCTTCCTTGACCTTCTCCCTAGATGGGAGAAGGGTTTCCCCTCTGTTCCTTGGTTCCCATGGCTTGGGAGTGGCGAGAGCCCCTCCGAGATTGGATCTATCTCTGCTTTACGCGTTAGTGCTCGCTCTGTTTCACCGTTTCGCGTATATATGGAGATCCGTAACTCCGATTGGCCTGAAACCTTTTCTGTGATTTTTTTCCGAATATTAGCTTTCTTGCGGCAAAAGAAGAGCATCAACGGACTTACGGTGGGCTCACGAGGGTAGGCAGCACACCCAGGGGGAGGAGCGCACCCCCCTGCCTCGTGACCCCCTCGGGCACCGTCTCGCGTGGATTTTTCTTCTGGATTTTCCATATTTTCCAAAAATAAGCTCCGTCCGTTTTTATCCCGTTTGGATTCCGTTTTATATGGATATTCTGCGAAACATAAAACATGCAATGCAGTGAAGCGGCACTGGGCCTTTGGATCAATATGTTAGTCCCAAAAATAATATAAAAAGTTGCCAAAAAGTATATGAAAGTGAATAATATTGGCATGGAACAATCAAAAATTATAGATACGACGGAGACGTATCAGTGGTAGTTTCTCTATAGATGATCGAGGTGTTGTTTTCTTTGAGAGTCGCTTGGTGGTTCCCAAGAATCAACATCTACGACAACTGATCCTTAAGGAGGCTCATGAATCTCCTCTCACGATTCATCCAGGTAGTACTAAGATGTATCAGGACCTACGCCAGAGGTTCTGGTGGACTAGGATGAAGAGAGAAATCGCTGAGTTCATTGCTAACTGTGACGTTTGTCGTCGCGTTAAGGCAGAACATCAAAGACCTGCTGGCACCCTTCAGCCTTTAGCTATTCCTGAGTGGAAATGGGGATAAGGTTGGTATGGACTTCATCACCGGCTTTCCCACGACCAAGAAAGGGAATAATGCTATTTTCGTAGTCATTGATCGTCTTTCCAAAGTGGCTCACTTCCTACCTGTTCGAGAGAGTATCACTGTTAGTCAGCTCGCTGACTTATATATCTCTCGAATAGTTTCACTTCATGGTGTCCCACTAGAGATCAATTCAGACCGTGGTAGTCTCTTCACTTCTCATTTCTGGGAGAGTTTCCAAACTGCCATGGACACCCATCTTTCCTTCAGTACTGCTTTCCACCCTCAATCAAGTGGTCAGGTGGAAAGGGTCAACCAAATTCTCGAAGACATGCTTAGAGCTTGTGTTATCTCACTCGGTATGGATTGGGAGAAGTGCCTTCCTTTCACCGAGTTTGCTTATAACAATAGCTACCAATCCAGCCTCAAGAAAGCTCCTTTTGAGATTTTGTATGGACGAAGATGTCGAACACCTTTGAACTGGTCAGAAACCGGTGAAAGACAATTCTTTGAACCGGACATGATCCAGGAGGCAGAAGAGCAAGTTTGCATCATTCGTGAAAATTTGAAAATAGCCCAATCTCCTCAAAAGAGTCAGTATGACCATCGTCATAAGGAAATGACTTATGTGGTTAGCGACAAGGCTTACCTTCGGGTTACTCCTTTGAAGGGTACCCATCGTTTCGGTATAAAGGGCAAGTTGGCTCCACGTTACATTGGTCCTTTTCACATTCTCGCTAAACGAGGAGAGGTTGCCTACCAGCTGGGACTACCCACACACCTTTCTCCAGTTCATGATGTCTTCCACGTCTCTCAACTCAGGCGTTGCTTCTCAGATCCCATCCGCGGAGTGGACCACGAAACGCTTGATCTCCAAGATAACCTCACATATCGAGAGTACCCTGTTTGCATTCTTGATCGAGCAGAGCGTGGTACCCGACGTCAGAACATCAAGTTTCTCAAGGTTTAGTGGTCTCATCATTCCGAGAGAGAAGCTACCCGGGAGCGAGAAGATAGTCTTCGGGTTGAGTACCCCACTTTCTTTCCATCGACCCCTGAATCTCGGGATGAGATTCTTTCAAGTGGGGGCGAGTTGTCACATCCTTAGTTCTGGTATGACCTCGACTAGCTAGTCATGTGTGCATCATGTTTAAATTTCATTTAAATTTGAAATGGGGATTTTTGAAACCCTCAGAAATCATTTCTGGAAATAACTCAGTTAAAAATTGCTCCAAAAAGGTCCAAGAAAATGTTCATGTTGCTCTCTGAAAATATTGGTTAGAGGTAAAATTCAAACCAATATTTTTAGGAGCTCATAAATATTTATTTTGGCCATTTGGAATTAATGCATAAATATTTGCATTGCATATATATTAGTTATATATTTAATATATGTCCAATATCTCTGATTTTTGGTTTGGGGCTTTGGATTAATCGAACTAGTCCCTACAAAAATTATCAGAGGCAAACAAATTGATTTAGTATTTTACTAAATCAGAAAAGAAGTTACAGAAATAGAAAGAAAACAGGAAAAAGGAGAAGGAGCTTACCTGGACCAACTAACCTGGCGGCCCATCTGCTCAGACCCAGCAGGCTGGCCTAGCCCACCTTCTGCCGACGCCACGTCGTTCTCCTGGCGCCAGGAGGACGAGAGGCACGCGCTCGCCGCCCCCGCGCACTGGCGCCATGCCACCTGCCTGCCTGGCCTCTCCCTCGAACGCCCTGGCCGTCCCGAACATCGCCACGCGAGCCCCCCAAGCCTCTCTCACTCTCTCCCGTCCTCCTTCCCGCCTCTGTCGCCTCTCCCATGACAGCCGAAGCGCTACCATCGCCGTAGCTCACCGCCGACGCGCTCTCCGCCGTCCCCTCGCCCCTCCATCAAGTCCACGAGCCCTGCGCCCTCGCCTGCTACCCCTCTGTCAAGCCACGTGATGCGGGAAGCCCTGGAGAGCCTCCATCGCCATCGTCTTTGCCTCCGGCCGCCGTAGATCGCCATCGCCACTCCGTCATCTCCAGCGCGTCCCCGGCCACAACGAGCAGCCCTGCAAGTCCGCTATGAGCCCCGCCGTCGAACCCCCCTACTCCCCTGCCCTTCTGCGCCTCTAGCCGTCCTACCGCTCGAGTCGAGCTCCGGCGGCCGCCGCGAGCTCCGCTCCGGCGCCCCCCCCCCCCAGCCTCCCACATGCCCCTCTGGATGCGGACGACGACGGGCTACGCCCCGGTGGTCTCCGCGCGTCCAGCCGCCGCTCGTAGCGCAAGTCCGGCGAGTTGCCGCTGCGGTATTGGTCGTCGCCGGCCAAAATTCCGGTGGGCTGACGTGGCTTTTAGTTAGGCACTAATTACCCCCCTCTTTGACACTGACAGTGGGCCCCGGCACCCTAATCTTTTAAATAGATTAGAAATAACCCCCTCCTAATTAACTGTGTCACTGACGTGTGGACCCCACACGTCCGTTTTGACCTGGACAGCCACGTCGACTCGCTGACGTTGTGATGATGTCATGCTGACGCAGTTATTCATTTCCTAGATTTTATTTAGTCAGGAAATTTCAGAAAATGATATAAAATTCAAAAATTCATAGAAATTCAATCGTAGCTCAGATTGAAATAATTTATATATGAAAATTATCATAAAAATCCAATCTATCCGTCTGTACTAGTTTAATTCATGATAAACCAACTTATGCCTGCTGTATAGGTGAAAACACATAAATGGCATTTATAAATGTTTAATTTGGAGTTGCATTTGAACCCTTGGTTCAAATGGACTTCATTCAAATATAATGCTAGATGCATTAGCACAAAAAACATCACATCTACATGCCATGATCATGCATCATATTGTTGCATATGCTTGAGTATTGATTGCCGGCATCGTTCCTTCTCGATAGGTCCTGCTTCGGAGAGTGTTCCAGAGTACCTGTCTGAGAAGCAGTGCCCCTCTGTTGATCTATCAGGAAAGCAACCCCCCCTTGTTCATTCCGATACAATCCCACTCTCGCTCCTGCTCTCTTTTATTGCATTAGGACAACAGCGATTCAACTGCTACTTTATGCTGCAGTAGTTGACCCCATTCCTCTGCATGACCTGTCATTGCCACAGTAAATAGTTGAAACCCACTAGCATGTGTTGGAGTTGATTGAGCCATGTTGTGTTCCTACCATGCCATGCCTGCTATTGCTTAGAGTTGTGTCGGTCCGATTCATTGGGAATGAATTGGAGTGTTACGATATGTTACGGTCTTTGAGAGTTAAGTGTGTGAACACGATTTGGTAAAGGTAGCGGTGAGAGGCCATGTAGGAGTACATGGTGGGTTGTCTCTTTTGGAACCGTCCTTAAGCACTGAGTTCTGTGTATGTTGTCCAATGACTAGCTACTACCACACACATTGGGCTCCGGGCGCTCCAAGCTCTCTCGACTTATTAACCAACTTGGTCTCTGTCCAGGAGTCGCAAATAGTTTATGGTGTTTGTAGGTAGTGTTAGTAGTCTACCAAGTGGCACCCGGCCAGGTGGGCTTGGGACAGACTAGGCACAAGTGGCACGGTGTACCAAGCGTAGATCAATCCGGCGAGGTGGGCTTGGGTGTTGGGGAACGTAGTAATTTCAAAAAATTTCATACGCACACGCAAGATCATGGTGATGCATAGCAACGAGAGGGAAGAGTGTATGTCCACGTACCCTCGTAGACCGTAAGCGGAAGCGTTATAACAACGCGGTTGATGTAGTCGTACGTCTTCACGATCCGACCGATCCAAGTGCCGAACGTACGGCACCTCCGAGTTCTGCACACGTTCAGCTCGATGACGATCCCCGGACTCCGATCCAGCAAAGTGTCGGGGATGAGTTCCGTCGACCTGACGGGCGTGGTGGCGATGATGATGCTCCACCGACGCAGGGCTTCGCCTAAGCTCATGACGATATGACATCTCCGGCGAGGCTTCGCCTAAGCTCATGACGATATGACCGAAGTGGAATATGGTGGAGGGGGGCACCGCACACGGCTAAGGAACGATCCGTAGATCAACTTGTGTCTTCATGGGGTGCCCCTGCCCCGTATATAAAGGAGGGAGGGAGGAGGAGGCCGGCCTAGGGAGGAGGCGCGCCATATGGGAGTCCTACTCCCACCGGGAGTAGGATTCCCCTTTTCCTAGTCCAACTAGGGATCCTTCCATGTATTAGGAGTAGGAGAGAAGGAAAGGGAAGGGAAAAGGAGAAGGAAGGAAGAGGCGCCTTCCCTAGTCAATTCGGACCAGACCAAGGGAAGGGGTGCGGCCACCCTTGAGGCCCTTTTCCTTCTTTCCCGTATGGCCCAATAAGGCCCAATACGTATTCCCGTAACTCTCCGGTACTCCGAAAAATACCCGAATCACTCGGAACCTTTCCGAACCCGAATATAGTCGTCCAATATATCGATCTTTACGTCTCGACCATTTCGAGACTCCTCGTCATGTCCCCGATCTCATCCGGGACTCCGAACTCCTTCGGTACATCAAAACTCATAAACTCATAATATAAGCATCGTCATGAAACCTTAAGCGTGCGGACCCTACGGGTTCGAGAACTATGTAGACATGACCTAGAACTATTCTCGGTCAATAACCAATAAGCGGGACCTGGATGCCCATATTGGCTCCTACATATTCTACGAAGATCTTTATCGGTCAAACCGCATAACAACATCGTTGTTCCCTTTGTCATCGGTATGTTACTTGCAGAGATTCGATCGTCGGTATCCAATACCTAGTTCAATCTCGTCACCGGCAAGTCTCTTTACTCGATCTGTAATGCTTCATCCCGTAACCAACTCATTGGTCACATTGCTTGCAAGGCTTATAATGATGTGCATTACCGAGAGGGCCCAGAGATACCTCTCCGACAATCGGAGTGACAAAACCTAATCTCGAAATCGCCAACCCAACATGTACCTTTGGAGACACCTGTAGTACTCCTTTATAATCACCCGATTACGTTGTGACGTTTGGTAGCACCAAAGTGTTCCTCCGGAAGCGGGAGTTGCATAATCTCATAGTTACGGGAACATGTATAAGTCATGAAGAAAGCAATAGCAACATACTAAGCGATCAAGTGCTAGGCTAACGGAATGGGTCATGTCAATCAGATCATTCTCCTAATGATGTGATCCCGTTAATCAAATGACAACTCATGTCTATGGTTAGGAAACATAACCATCTTTGATTAACGAGCTAGTCAAGTAGAGGCATACTAGTGACACTCTGTTTGTCTATGTATTCACACATGTATTATGTTTCCGGTTAATACAATTCTAGCATGAATAATAAACATTTATTATGATATAAGGAAATAAATAATAACTTTATTATTGCCTCTAGGGCATATTTCCTTCAGTCTCCCACTTGCACTAGAGTCAATAATCTAGTTCACATCGCCATGTGATTTAACATCAATAGTTCACATCTATATGTGGTTAACACCCATAGTTCACATCGACATGTGACCAACACCCAAAGGGTTTACTAGAGTCGATAATCTAGCTCACATTGCTATGTGATTAACACCCAAAGAGTACTAAGGTGTGATCATGTTTTGTTTGTGAGAGAAGTTTAGTCAACGGGTCGCCACATTCGAGATCCGTATGTATTTTGCAAATTTCTATGTCTACAATGCTACTTGCGGAGCTACTCTAGCTAATTGCTCCCACTTTCAATATGTATCCAGATTGAGACTCGAGTCATCTAGATTAGTGTTTAAAACTTGCATCGGCGTAACCCTTTACGGCTAACCTTTTCACTTCCATAATCGAGAAACACATCCTTATTCTACTAAGGATAATTTTGACCGCTGTCCATTGATCTACTCCTAGATCAATATTGCACTCCTTGCCAAGCTTAGTGGTAGGGTATGCAATAGATCTGGTACATGAGTATGACATACTTTATAGAACCTATGGCTGATGCATAGGGAATGACTTTCATTCTCTTTCTATCTTCTGCCGTGGTCGGGTTTTGAGTCTTACTCAATCTCACACCTTGTAACACAGGTAAGAACTCTTTCTTTGACTGTTCCATTTTGAACTACTTCAAAATTTTGTCAAGGTATGTATTCATTGGAAAAACTTATCAAGCGTCTTGATCTATCTCTATAGATCTTGATGCTCAATATGTAAGCAGCTTCACCGAGGTCTTTCTTTGAAAAAAAAACTCCTTTCAAACACTCCTTTATGCTTTGCAGAATAATTCTACATTATTTCCAATCAACAATATGTCATTCACATATACTTTATCAGAAAGGCTGTAGTGCTCCCACTCACTTTCTTGTAAATCTGAGCCTTTCCAAAAGTCTGTATAAAATCATATGCTTTGATCAACACATCAAAGCGTATATTCCAACTCGAGATGCTTGCACCAGTCCATTGATGGATCGCTGGAGCTTGCACATTTTGTTAGCTCCTTTAGGATTGACAAAACCTTACGGTTGCATCATATACAACTCTTCTTTAATAAATCCATTAAAGAGTGTAGTTTTGACATCCATTTGCGATTTCATAAAATGTGGCAATTGCTAACATGATTGAGACAGACTTAAGCATCGCTGGTTGAGAAAATCTCATTGTAGTCAACACCTTGAACTTGTCGAAAACCCTTTTGTGACAAGTCGAGCTTTGTAGATAGTAACACTACTATCGATTGTCCGTCTTCCTCTTGAAGATCCATTTATTTAACATGGCTTGCTGATCATCGAGCAAGTCAATCAAAGTCCATACTTTTGTTCTCATACATGGATCATATCTCAGATTTTATGGCCTCAAGCCATTTCGCGGAATCTGGGCTCATCATTGCTTCCTCATAGTTCGTAGGTTCATCATGGTCTAGTAACATGACTTCCGAACATGATTACCGTACTACTGCAGTGCGGATCTTACTCTGGAAGACCTACGAGGTTTGGTAGCAACTTGATCTGAAGTTTCATGATCATCATCATTAACTTCCTCACTAATTGGTGTAGGAATCACTGGAACTGATTTATGTGATGAACTACTTTCCAATAAGGGAGAAGGTATAATTACCTCATCAAGTTCTACTTTCCTCCCACTCACTTCTTTCGAGAGAAACTTCTTCTCTAGAAAGGATCCATCTTAACAACGAAAAACTTGCCTTCGGATCTGTGATAGAAGGTTTACCCAATAGTTACCTTTGGGTATTCTATGAAGACGCACTTCTCCGATTTGGGTTTGAGCTTATCGGTGAAAACTTTTTCACATAAGCATCACAACTCCAAACTTTTAAGAAACGACGACTTAGGTTTCTTGTTAAACCATAGTTCATATGGTGTCGTCTCAACGGATTTAGATGGTGCCCTATTAAGCGTGAATGCAGCTGTCTCTAATGCATAACCCCAAAATGATAGTGGTAAACCGATAAGAGACATCATAGATCGCACCATATCAAATAAAGTGCGGATTCTGACGTTCGGACACACCATAACATTGTGGTGTTCGGTGGCGTGAGCTGTGAAACTATTCCACATTATTTTAATTGAAGACCAAACTCGTAACTCAATTATTCGTCTTTGCGATTAGATCGCAGAAACTTTATTTTCTTGTTACGATGATTTTTCCACTTCAATCTGAAATTCTTTGAACCTTTCAACTATTTCGGACTTATGTTTCATCAAGTAGATATACCCATATCTGCTCAAATCATCTTGTGAAAGTCAGAAAATAACGATACTTGCCACGAGCATCAACACTCATTGGATCGCATACATCGGTATGTATTATTTCCAATAAGTCAAGAGCTTGTTCCATTGTTAGGAGAGCGGAGTTTTAGTCATCTTGCCCAAGCGGCACGGTTACGCAAGCATCAAATGATTCATAATCAAGTGATTCCAAAAGTCCATCGGCATGGAGTTTTCTTCATGCGCTTTACACCAATATGACCTAAGCGGCGATTGCCACAAATAAGTTGCACTATCATTATAAACTTTGCATCTTTTGGTTTCAATATTATGAATATGTGTATTACTATGATCGAGATCCAATGAATCATTTTCATTGGGTGTGTAACCATATAAGGTTTTATTCATGTAAATGTAACAACAATTTATTCTCTTACTTAAATGAATAACCGTATTGCAATAAACATGCTCAAATCATACTTATGCTCAACACCAAATAACACTTATTTAGGTTCCATACAAATCCCGAAAATATAGGGAGTGTGCGATGATGATCATATCAATCTTGGAACTACTTCCAACTCATCGTCACTTCCCCTTCAAATAGTTTCTGTTCATTCTGCAACTCCCGTTTCAAGTTACTACTCTTAGTAACTGAACCAGTATCAAATACCGAGGGGTTGCTACGAACACTAGTAAAATACACATCAATAATCTGTATATCAAATATACCTTTGTTCACTTTGCCATCCTTCTTATCCGCCAAATACTTGGGGTAGTTCCGCTTCTAGTGACCAGTTCCATTGCAGAAAAAGCACTTAGTCTCGGGCTTAGGTCCAGACTTGGGCTTCTTCACTCGAGCGACAACTTGCTTGCCGTTCTTCTTGAAGTTCCCCTTCTTCCCTTTGCCCTTTTCCTTGAGACTAGTGGTCTTGTCAATCATCAACACTTGATGTTCTTTCTTGATTTCTACCTTCGTCGATTTCAACATCACGAAGAGCTCGGGAATCGCTTTTTGTCATCCCTTGCATACTATAGTTCATCACGAAGTTCTAGTAACTTAGTGATGGTGACTAGAGAATTACATCAATCACTATCTTATCTGGAAGATTAACTCCCACTTGATTCAAGCGATTGAAGTACCCGGACAATCTGAGCACATGCTCACTAGTTGAGCGATTCTCCTCCATCTTTTAGCTATAGAACTTGTTGGAGACTTTATATCTCTCAACTCGGGTATTTGCTTGAAATATTAACTTCAACTCTTGGAACATCTCATATGGTCCATGACGTTCAAAACGTCTTTGAAGTCCCGATTCTAAGCCTTTAAGCATGGTGCACTAAACTATCAAGTAGTCATCATATTGAGCTAGCCAAACGTTCATAACGTCTGCATCTGCTCCTGCAATAGGTTTGTCACCTAGCGGTGCATCAAGGACATAATTCTTACGTGTAGCAATGAGGATAAACCTCAAATCACGGATCCAATCCGCATCATTGCTACTAACATTTTCAATACAATTTTCTCTAGGAACACATATAAAAACATAGGGAAGCAACAATGCGAGCTATTGATCTACAACATAATTTGCAAAATACTACCGGGACTAAGTTCATGATAAATTAAAGTTCAATTAATCATATTACTTAAGAACTCCCACTTAGATAGACATCTCTCTAGTCATCTAAGTGATCACGTGATCCAAATCAACTAAACCATAACCGATCATCACGTGAGATGGAGTAGTTTTCAATGGTGAACATCTTATGTTGATCATATCTACTAGATGATTTACGCTTTCGACCTTTTCGGTCTCCGTGTTCCGAGGCCATATCTGCATATGCTAGGCTCGTCAAGTATAACCTGAGTATTCTGCGTGTGCAAAACTGGCTTGCACCCGTTGTAGATGGACGAGAGCTTATCACACCCGATCATCACGTGGTGTCTCGGCACGACGAACTTTGGCAACGGTGCATACTCGGAGAACACTACTTGATAATTTTAGTGAGAGATCATCTTAAAATGCTACCGTCAATCAAAGCAAAATAAGATGCATAAAGGATAAACATCACATGCAATCAATATAAGTGATATGATATGGCCATCATCATCTTGTGCTTGTGATCTCCATCTCAAAGCTCTGTCGTGATCACCATCGTCACCGGCGCGATACCTTGATCTCCATCGTAGCATCGTTGTCGTTACGCCATCTATTGCTTCTACGACTATCGCTACCGCTTAGTGATAAAGTAAAGCAATTACAGAGCGTTTGCATTTCATACAATAAAGCGACAACCATATGGCTCCAGCCAGTTGCCGATAACTTCGGTTACAAAACATGATCATCTCATACAATAAAATATAGCATCACGTCCTGACCATATCACATCACAACATGCCCTGCAAAAACAAGTTAGACGTCCTCTACTTTGTTGTTGCAAATTTTACGTGGCTGCTACGGGCTTAAGCAAGAACCAATCTCACCTACGCATCAAGACCACAACGATACTTCGTCAAATAGACTCCGTTTTAACCTTCTCAAGGACCGGGCGTAGCCACACTCGGTTCAACTAAAGTGAGAGAGACAGACACCCGCCAGCCACCTTTAAGCACGAGTGCTCGTAACAGTGAAACCAGTCTCGCGTAAGCGTACGCGTAATGTCGGTCCGGGCCGCTTCATCTCACAATACCGCTGAACCAAAGTATGACATGCTTTGGTAGGCAGTATGACTTGTATCGCCCACAACTCACTTGTGTTCTACTCGTGCAAAACATCAAACCATAAAAACCTAGGCTCGGATGCCACTATTGGGGAACGTAGTAATTTCAAAAAATTTCATACGCACACGCAAGATCATGGTGATGCATAGCAACGAGAGGGAAGAGTGTATGTCCACGTACCCTCGTAGACCGTAAGCGGAAGCCTTATAACAACGCGGTTGATGTAGTCGTACGTCTTCACGATCCGACCGATCCAAGTACCGAACGTACGGCACCTCCGAGTTACGCACACGCGTTCAGCTCGATGGCGATCCCGGACTCCGATCCAGCAAAGTGTCGGGATGAGTTCCACAAGACGACGGGCGTGGTGACGATGATGATGCTCCACCGACGCAGGGCTTCGCCTAAGCTCCGCGACGATATGACTTCTCCGGCGCAGGGCTTCGCCTAAGCTCATGACGATATGACGAAGTGGAATATGGTGGAGGGGGCACCGACACGGCTAAGGAACGATCCGTAGATCAACTTGTGTCTTCATGGGGTGCCCTGCCCCGTATATAAAGGAGGGAGGGAGGAGGAGGCCGGCCTAGGGAGGAGGCGCGCCATAGGGGAGTCCTACTCCCACCGGGAGTAGGATTCCCCTTTTCCTAGTCCAACTAGGGATCCTTCCATGTATTAGGAGTAGGAGAGAAGGAAAGGGAAGGGAAAAGGAGAAGGAAGGAAGGGGGCGCCCCCCTTCCCTAGTCAATTTCGGACCAGACCAAGGGAAGGGGTGCGGCCACCCTTGAGGCCCTTTTCCTTCTTTCCCGTATGGTCCAATAAGGCCCAATACGTATTCCCGTAACTCTCCGGTACTCCGAAAAATACCGAATCACTCGGAACCTTTCCGAACTCCGAATATAGTCGTCCAATATATCGATCTTTACGTCTCGACCATTTCGAGACTCCTCGTCATGTCCCCGATCTCATCCGCACTCCGAACTCCTTCGGTACATCAAAACTCATAAACTCATAATATAAGCATCGCCTTGAAACCTTAAGCGTGCGGACCCTACGGGTTCGAGAACTATGTAGACATGACCTAGAACTATTCTCGGTCAATAACCAATAGCGGGACCTGGATGCCCATATTGGCTCCTACATATTCTACGAAGATCTTTATCGGTCAAACCGCATAACAACATCGTTGTTCCCTTTGTCATCGGTATGTTACTTGCCCGAGATTCGATCGTCGGTATCCAATACCTAGTTCAATCTCGTCACCGCAAGTCTCTTTACTCGCTCTGTAATGCTTCATCCCGTAACCAACTCATTGGTCACATTGCTTGCAAGGCTTATAATGATGTGCATTACCGAGAGGGCCCAGAGATACCTCTCCGAGCAATCGGAGTGACAAAACCTAATCTCGAAATACGCCAACCCAACATGTACCTTTGGAGACACCTGTAGTACTCCTTTATAATCACCCGATTACGTTGTGACGTTTGGTAGCACCAAAGTGTTCCTCCGTAAACGGGAGTTGCATAATCTCATAGTTACGAGGAACATGTATAAGTCATGAAGAAAGCAATAGCAACATACTAAGCGATCAAGTGCTAGGCTAACGGAATGGGTCATGTCAATCAGATCATTCTCCTAATGATGTGATCCCGTTAATCAAATGACAACTCATGTCTATGGTTAGGAAACATAACCATCTTTGATTAACGAGCTAGTCAAGTAGAGGCATACTAGTGACACTCTGTTTGTCTATGTATTCACACATGTATTATGTTTCCGGTTAATACAATTCTAGCATGAATAATAAACATTTATCATGATATAAGGAAATAAATAATAACTTTATTATTGCCTCTAGGGCATATTTCCTTCATTGGGAACCATGCACACATCGTTTGGGGCCGTGAGTGAAACCCCGGCCGGATCTCCTTGCGGATGGAACCCGAATAGGTGGCAAACCTGGATTAGAGTCTTGTGTGGTTAGTCAGGTCGTGGCCGACACCCTCGCCAGGCTTCCGCTTGAAGGTTGCCGAGATACATGACGTGTACATGGTGATAAGTGGTGAGAGTGTGTGTGAAGAAGTACACCCCTGCAGGGTTAACATGATCTATTCGAATAGCCGGGTCCGCGGTTATGGACTTCTTGGATGCTTACGTGGTACATAGACAACTTGAAGTGGCTACCCTAAAATGCTCAAGACAAGTGTGAGTGTTATGGATGACCTTCTCGTAGGAAGACGGGAATGAATCCATAGCAGCGTATTGATGTGGTGATTAGTGGGCTCGTGTGCCCCACCTCAAAAGAGTTACCAGCAGTCGTAGTTCAGGATAGCCACCGAGTCAAAGCTGGCTTGCTGCAACTAAACCCCACATTGCCTTCTTGATACCAATGCATGTATGCTAGGATCTGATGTAAGTCTTGCTGAGTACCTTTGTACTCACGTTGCTTAATTTATGTTTTTGCAGATGAGACTTCTGTCTCGGCAGTAGTTCTGCATGGACTTCAACGAATAGCTTGTTACCTCAACTACGATCTTGTACCCTTGGGAGGGTCTTATAGATAGTCAGGCTTCTCAGCCTTTTTGTTTTGTAGTTGTCTGTACTCAGACATCTAATGCTTCCGCTTGTTGATTGTATGCTCTGAATGATGGGTCATGTTACCCCTGCTTGTAATAAATGCTATGTGGTTCTTCTGAGCCTTTATCTATATGAGTTGCGTTATGTTGTGATGCCATGTTGTACAACACATACTTGCATGTTATGCGTATGTGTAACGTGTATTGCTATGTATGGGATCCGACAACCTAGTTGTCTATCCTTGGTAGCCTCTCTTATGGGGAAATGTAGTGCGGTGCTTCCTTTGAGCCATGGTAGTCACTTCTGACCGGTTCACCGGAGTCCTGCTAGCCCAAAGACTACTGCTCGGGAACACTTAGACTGGTCGGCATGTGATTCACTTTGTTCCTATATACATCCCTTCGGGAAATGTCAGCGGTGACATCCGAGTCCTGCTAGCCTGCTACAGCCCGGTTCCCGAGTCCTGTTAGCCCAAATGCTACAGCCGGATTCACAGCTGACCAACATGCTCGATGTTGTTTCATGTATGCCTGTCCCCGTAAGTTAGTACCACTTTGGGTTCATGACTAGTCATGTCGGCCCGGGTTCTCTGTCATACGGATGCTAGCGACACTGTCATATACGTGAGCCAAAAGGCGCAAACGGTCCCGAGGCATGGTAAGGCGACACCCGTGGGAATACCGTGCGTGAGGCTGCAAAGTGATATGAGGTGTTACATGCTAGATCGGTGTGACTTAGAATCGGGGTCCCGACAGTGCCCTGTTAAAAATTTTAATTATTCCGGGTTCGTTTGTCCTTTTTTATACATTAATTGAGTTTCTGGTCATTTGATATGCATAATTCATATTTGAACTACAATCACATGCTCCCGTGCACCAATGTTGGTTGAAAAATCATATGTGTGTCCTCGGGTGAATTTCTAGGTCCCATGTAAGAAATGAGAATGAAATTCAAACATCTGGACGTCGTGGCTCGGTGAAGAACATTGAGAAACTTGGTTTTAAAATTCTTGTAAATCCAAAACACGCCTAAATATCGTGAAACTCAGCATGGTGTCATGTCATTGTACTACCATGTTGTGGTAAAAAAATTGGCCGATTTGGAACAAGTTTTGGTATAAGCTTCTTGCAAACCGGAGCTTCTCTCAAGAAGGCTCGTGGTTCTGAGAGGGAACGTCTCACCTTTGTGTGCATAATTCAAATTTGAAATACAAGCACATGCTCCAGTGCACCAAAGTTGGTTGAAAAATCACATGTGTGTCCTCGGGTAAATTTCTAGGTCCCATACAAGAAAAGGGAATGAAATTCAAACATCTGGGCGTCGTGGCTCAGCTGGAAACATTGAGAAACTTGGTTTTTTTAATTCCTATAAATCCAAAACACGCATGAAAATCATGAAACTTGGCTTGGTGTCATGACATGGCACCAACATGTTGTGGTAATTTTGCTGTCCAATTTGCGAAGGCGCACACATTAACAATCAACAAAGTCATTTTGGAACAAGTGTTGTCACGTTACAATCGGAAACACAAGTATTATTAAAACAGTGGGCGTTCTATTTACCATTTACATGCAGCCACGCATCCCCTTTTTTATTAGCTAGGAGGCGCCGTGCAGGGTAGCTATTTTAGTATGGGAGGCGTGCGATCAAACCCTTGTGCGTGCTTATCGGGAGGAGAGCCTTTTGACCTCCATCTGCCGTCCACCTCTCTCCCAAGGTCTCCATTAATGGCGTCCGAGCCTCTGTTTAATGGCATGGCTATGTCTCCCTCGACTGAGATTTAAGAGAGAGAAAAGGAAATCTGAAAAGAAATTTTTGCACGGATCTTGATGTAAGATCCGATGGACCTATATAGCATCTACTGTGACTTATAGCAAGACCGATGAATATATAAGGACAACGACAACGGATAATAATCGTCTTACATAATTAGGAAGATAATTTAAAAAATCCACATGCGGCTACGCCTGAAATACGCAAGGGCAAAAGAAGAAGGAAGACAGTGATCTGGCTCGCTGATCTCTACTTTCTTGATGCATTGCTGCAGGCCGTGGGAACTAGTCTCCGCGGCGAGCGGCGATGAGCTGTGTCATGTCCTCAAGACGCTGCTTGAAAGCATCCACGGATTCCTCCACCAGCCTTTGGCGCTCGATGCAGAGCATGTCATTCTCGTCCAGATGTTTCTTGACGAGGACGCCGGTCCTCTTCAACAAGGCACTGGTCTCCTCCTGCTGCTCTGCACTTCGGACGATCTTCACCCTCAGCAGGTCACGCTCGACCCTGAGCCTGTCATTGCCCTCCCTTAGTTGCCGGATGATGCTGATAGCTTGTTCAAATGAGGCTTTCATGTCATGTTGCAACCTCGCTCAGCCGGAGATCTGATCCATCTGGCTATGGACGATCGCATGCATGCTACTATAAGAGTCGTCGCCTGCCCGCGAGACATTTTCCCAGGTCGCCGCGATGCGGCGGGACATCTCTGCTGCATTTGTGGTGCGGCGGGACATCTCTGTTGCTTCCGCGGTGCGGCCGGAGCAGTCTGCTGGATCGACGACGTGGCGGGACCTCCGTGCTGCTTCGGCGGCGCGATAGGACCTCTGTGATGCTACTTCCGCGAGGCGGGACATGTCGGCTGCTTTCGAGGCAAGGCGGGACATCTCTCGTGCTTCCGCTTCCATGCTCGCCTCTCCCTGGTGGTAATCTCTCGACCCAGAACTCACGCTGGCCATGGCAGGCGCAAGAGAAGGATGCTGAATGACTTGTTTGTTTTTGTGGATGAGGAGTTGAGGAGGAATGTGCAGTCATCTTGGCATAGTAGTGTTTATAACTGAGTACTAATACGCTCCTAAGTGGGAAACCGTTTACTCCCTCCGTCTAGGTCTGTAAGTCATCTTACGAAAACCAAAATATCCCAAAACACTTACGCATGGTGCATTAACTTCTACCTCGTTTCTTGTTTGTTGACATATCAACCAATAAGAGATGTGGGTGTGCATGCTTTTAATGACTTGAGACTACCAAACACGACATGAAGTGGTTAGTTCATTGCATGCAATGCTATTAATTTGCAAATAAACATTAAGTTCTCTCGTTTTCCCCTCCTCCTTGGTCACGGTGCACAACCTAAGATGATGACGGATGGACTAGGTTGTGATCGGTGTGAACAGGTTTGCAATTAAATATAGCGTGGTAGTAGTAATAATTTGGAATGTGACGAGATGCGCTCAAAATTTATTGAAGGTTCTAGTTTCGATGTGCGGCACTATATCCGGATGGCGTAACATGGGCAGCTGTTCTCGGCCGTGGTGTAGCATATGCCATGGTACTAGTCCTTTTTCTACTGTTGTGTACGTGGAATAACTGGCACCGTCAGATACATATCTTACGCTTATTGGGGCGTTCGACAGGAATAGCCTCATGGCGAGCTATAGACTAGTCTTTTTTTCAGACGCGTTACACCTACCTCTCGGGACTTCTCGCACGCACCATCTCTAGCTCCCTAGGTCGATGCCACCCACATACACTTGTACTCTGATTTTAGTACGTTATATAGGAAGAGAAGAGGTGCATGCATGCACTCGTCCTCTCTCACACACGCATCTATAGCTATGAATTGTAGTGTTCTCAACAATCCGATTGGCTCTATCATAGGTTTCACGTTGCTCCTTGGCCTTGAGATTGAGAAGTTTAAAACATGGAGGCTAAGACGGAGGCACGAGGTTTTGATTAATGTGCGGGCCGCACACGGCACTAACACGGCACGAGCTTTGTCTTCCTGGTGCGCATGTAGTCGGATGAGTTGTCCAAGTATAGACACAATCAGGCCCTCCTTGGTATCCGCGCCTCGACTTAGGCTGGTCATAGTGGAGAGTAACATAGACTAGTTACTAGTCTATGTTACTACTTTCATAGTGGGTAGTGTCACATATGTGATAACATAGTACTAGATGTCTTCATTTATTACTTTGTAAACTCATTTTGCATTGAAAGCGCTATGTGATGGTAACATATTATGTTACTCTATTTGCCTCTCTCCTCATTCATTACTTGCCACCTCATCATTTTTGCTTATGTGGCATCTATATTACTACCTATGTTACTCCCACTATGACCAGCCTTATGCGCAGAGAAATTAGGACCGGAGGGAGTACTACTAGTACTAGTACTACTTCTATGTGTCGCATCAACTCGCACAAGTATGCAACACTTCCTGAACAAACAAGCATATAAGCTATTATATTACTTCTTATAAGCTGTTATACTTCTTACCCAAAGGATCTTTATATCCAACAGACACAATATATCCGTTCGACTGTTGGAAATTACTTTAACTGTTGATCTGATGTCGAAGTAATTGCTGCATTGCCACCAAAGCCCACCATCTCTTAAGCTAAAGTAGACCGAGCTAACCCCTATATTAGCATATTACTAAGATAAACAGAAGGCACTGTAGAATCATTTAGGACGTGAGCTTGTCAATCTGAATGTGGAGGGACACCAGCTTAGCCCCGGCCAGCAGCTTGGGCGGAACTGTGAAGAAGGTCAGCTTGTGCGCATCGACGTCACCGAGATCCTTGCTGCTTGTCACCTCCATTTCCACCTTGACGGCGTCGGTCCTGCCTTTGGGCTCCCCCGGCGGGACGTTCGCCCACAGCTTGGCCATGTAGTGCGGTAGTGGGGACGAGCCCGCTCTGATGCAGATGACCGACACGGCGATAGGCGCGCCAATGTCGAGCACGCCGCCGACCAAGAAAAATGTGCAGTCGTCCACCTCTGCGAACAGCAAGAGTCGTGGCTCCGATAGTGGCACTTGCAGCTGGAGCACCTTGCCGTACTGGATCATGTGCACGGGCATGGGATGCATGTTGCTGATGTGGTGGGAGGCGCCGTGGCGGAGCTTCGTGGCATGAGGCAGACGCAGGGCATTTGCGGCGCGGCGACACACACGCCCGGTGATCAGCGAGCTTGTGGTAAGTGACGTAGAGCCCACAGCCTTCGTGAGGGCACTCCATCGTCACCGAGGAGAGGACAACATCCACCGCCATCTTCCACACGTTGAAGCCACCACCACGCTTGCACTTCTGGCACTACCGCTGGTTCCCGGGGCGCTCGACGCGGCAGTCCGCGCAGGCCAGGTGCCCTCCCTTGCACTGCACAAATCAATCGAACAGCACCTCAATTAAGAAACCTGCACCTTGCTCGATCAGCCGAACGGACGAGGTGTATTCGGACCTAATACACTGGAGGCTTCAAGGGGCGGAGGCATAAGGGGCAGTGGAGCAAGTTGAGGTCCATCGAGACCATAGAGAGCTCCATCGTCGGGTCCTGTTCCGTCTGCATGATCACGCCTTCCTCGTGGACAACCATCTCTCGCTTTATTAGGGCCGAGGCATTACAAAGCTTTACCGTCACATATTCATACTACTTCAAGGTGCATTAAATCAACACATGCAAGTATCAAAAGGAAGAGTCATGGCATGCATGCATGCGTTGTAATTAATGCATTGGTAAACACAAATTATTGAAATATATCGAGTGCAGTGCTTTGATGTGTCGCGTCAACTCGTACAAGACCGAGAAGTTTGATTACTACAACGCCCTCTCCCTCGCGGACTGAGCTCCAGTGCCTTAAATGCACCTGCCTTTGGCTGCAACCCACCTGTTGGGCCCACCTGCCATAGACGCAAAGGCATGAGCAGTAAGTCAATGAAGCTGCGTCCCTCCCTCGCCCATGAGCGTGGTGGCTGGCAAGACTAGGAGAAGCTTTCGTCCGCTACACGCTCTCCCTCCCGAACGTGGTGGACATGCAGCAGTTCAATCAGTGTCAGATGGCCAGAATCATACTGTAGTACTCCTCCACTGCAATAGTACTCCATCACTACTCGTGGGGCAGTTTTGGGCTTCTTTGACTCAAAGGATTCTCAAAGGAATTTTGGAGGATTCTAATCCTTAGCAATTTTCCGTATCTTGGTTGTTTGATTCGTAGAATTGTAAACCATAGGAATTTTTCCATAGGATTCATTTGCACTAGATTTCATAGGAAACTTTCCATCCACTCAAACCTCTTTGAAAGAATCCTAAGTTTTTTCTATGTACAATCAAACACTCGTACAATCCTGTAGGATTCAAGACGACATTCCACTCTAATCCCATGTTTTTCCTATTCTCGCGTTTTGGAAATCCTACGAATCAAAGAGGCCCTTCATGTGTAGAGTAGTCTAGGATAGCGTGTACCGTCCCTGTAAGCCTAAAATTGTTGGGGTCGGCTCCATGCTGTGAGGCCGTATTGAAGCTTTTTTTATTAATATAATGTTCTGGCCCTACCTGTCATCCTGGTGATTGTAATTTGCACGCTCATCTGGTCGACAGGAATATATATTTTAATTTGTGGTGGGGTAAATGTTAGAGGTTGCAGCAAATGGAGTATTGTACACTGCGGGTCTTTCAGCCAAGTTTAGAGGCAACCATGTGGGGCCAGTGCTATGATGTGTCGCGTCAACTCGTACAACGAGGAGAAGCTTAATTTTACTACTACATGCCTTCTCCCTCGCCCATGCGCGCCGTGGCTCACAGACGAGGACAGGCTTTTGCTTATAGTACTACAACAAGCTATCCCTCCCGCTCGCGGTGGACGACATGCAGCAGTGGATTCGATATTGTAGAAGCAGTAGTAGTAACATCATTGTTGTCTTCTCGAAGAGGCAAAGAGCCAAGCGCAACCCGAACATGGCAGTTGCGAACGTTGGAGCATGCATATAGCCAGGCTCTTGCATGAGACAAAATTGCTATGTGAGCTCACTATTGTAGTACTTGCTAGTATAGCCCTGTAAACCAGAAAGGAGTATTTGCCTTTCTAGAAATTTCAACAAGTGACTAGACTACACCGAGATGGAGTACATATGGAGCAAAATGAGTGAATCTACACTATAAATGAATACGTAGTTCTGTCGTTTTCCTCTACGCCTTGGTCGCGGTGCACAATATTGAGTA
This sequence comes from Aegilops bicornis, assembly GCA_021605145.1. Lineage (NCBI taxonomy): Eukaryota > Viridiplantae > Streptophyta > Magnoliopsida > Poales > Poaceae > Aegilops > Aegilops bicornis. The sequence continues at coordinate 233,365,867 of CM038673.1, forward strand.
TACTAGTACTATCATCTTGAAATTTATGAAGTCACCATAGGCACCTCGTCGTCGACGGGAACGTCTCCTGACACGCGATAGACGCGAGCGGCAGTCGCCTCCATAGATGCTTGAATGCCAAGGAGGGGGAGGGTAGCGGTCCCCGAGATGTTGAACGGCCAATGATGCATCCTCAATTACATGCAGAGGGAATTAATTGGATAAGCACAATAGAGCCAGCACGATGTGAATGCAACAGAGTTTGGACTCTCATATAATGGCGGCCCACCACTCCAATCCATCTACTCCTAGTCTCTGCGCAACACTGCTCACTCCAATCCAAGACCAAGTGACTAGAAGCCACAAGCACCTATGGAGGCGATGGATGCGAGCGGCAGTCGGCAGTGCCAAATCATCCAAGGCACCGACCTGCGGCCCCGCACCGCGCAGCGTTTCCAGAGGTGCTGGCGACCGCCGGCGTCGTAGCCCTCGCCGACGCTGGCTTCGCCTCTCGCATGGATGACATGTTGGTCAACTCCATCCGCAAGTTCACCTCCGTCAAGAAGCGCGCGGACAACCTTGTCGTACTACTCCAGCCCGCGCGCCAGGCTCCTCATTGCCTGCCACCCTCATCAGCCTCCATGGTGACGAACTCTTTCAAGCCCTAGTGGCCCTATAGGTGCCGGAGGTCACGACGAAGAATGTGCACCTCGAGGCCGCGTTTGCTGCGCAGCGCCTCACCATGCAAGAAACCATCGACCTGCACATCCACGTCTACGAGGAAATCGTCTACATAGGCCACTACAAGGCCAGCGAGGACAGAAAGACGTTGGCCTTCTTCCAGCAGCTGGAATCTTTCGACGCCACTGTTCAGAAGCACGTCGACCTGGCCACAAAAGCCGCTGCTACTTAGCCGCCGTTCAGTGGGTCGGCGCCTTGAGTCGAGGAGGTGGAAGTATGTAGTCGAGGAGGTGGACGCCGCCGATGGACGCATCTCCTGTAACCTGCACTGCATCGCCTTGTGGCCTTAATGTTTTATTAGTATAGTACTCCCTCCGTTCCCAAATATAAGTCTTTCTAGAGATTCCAGCAAGTGACTATGTACGGAGCAAAATGAGTGAATCTACACTCTAAAATATGTATACATACATCTGTATGTTGTATTCCATTTAAAATATCTAAAAAGGCTTACATTTACGAATAGAGGGTGTACATGGTATTTTTATTCCTGTCGTAACATTTTCACTGTGAGGTGGGCCGCAGTTGAGAAACCGACCATCGACAGATCCTTAGAATTAGAAGAGAGAAATGAGGGAGAAGAGCTAGATGTAGCACGGACGCTTTTGTCAGATGGGACTCGTGTTGATAGAATAGGAGTACTGAGCACTCGTAACTCTTTTTTTAGGGAAAAAGTAGTCGTATGTCTAGTACTACCACTAGTTGGGTGCGTGCGACCTATACCTGTCATCACTTTAGGTCTCCTTTTCGAACCGCAACTACGCTTCACCGTACATACTTTTTCACGCATTTATCCTCCTATAGCTATATGTACTCCTAGGCTATTTCCACGTGCTCCCTTTCGCCGACATGTGGGATATAGAGCATCTGGGTCGTAGTGCATGCATGACTCGGAGTATATGCCGGGGTACTTTACATTTCAGACCTCACGAATTACATGCAAACCACCCGCTGAAGTATAAATAAATAAATGAATTACTACATGAAACCGGATTATTTTCGTAGAAACCGGAGCACGTTCATTAAATTTTGGACATAACACATTTATAAAAAAACTACCGGACCTAAACCAGTCTAAGGGCCACTTTGATTGGCAGGATACTTAGAACACAGGAATGGGGAAAGTATGATGGCGATGAATCGAGACAACAAGAACTCTAACTCAGTTAGAGGTTAGAGTAAGATTCTAACCCTGAACTAACTCTAAACCAAAGAGGTGTATGGATGGCAGGGTTAGATTGACAATAAATGTTCTTTCTCAATCATTTGACTACTTTGGACCCTATTTCCTGCCGGATTTGGTGTGGTCGGCTCTAGTGTGGCCTCCTCCTGCTCACAATTGACATAAACGAACCATCTTTACAAATCAAGCATGCAAAACATGATAAATTTTACTTTGTCCATACAAATGAGATATTTCATTTAAACATACAAGTCCTCAATCAAGCTTCACAAAAAACAATACACTCCATGAAACAAAGCATGAGCTAACTCATCATGAAAGTCATTCACGATAGGGAGGGAGCCCGGAGCCCCCTCACGCACCCAGGGAGGAGCTCGTCATCGTCGATCTGGAGGAAGGCTCTGTAGAGCCCAAGCCCCGGGAACCCCTCCGACGTCGGCGCTTGTGAGTTGAGGTCGACACCGGCATGGGTAGCAGGGCCACTTGCCAAAGACTACGAACCGAATCTTTGGGCCTCTATAAATAATGCAAGCCTGGAACTGAAATACCTAGAAAGGTGAACTGAATCTTTGGGCCTCTAGAAGTAATGCAAGCCTGAAACTGAAATACCTAGAAAGGTGAACTGAATCTTTGGGACTCTAGAAATAATGCAAGCCTGGAACTGAAATACCTAGAAAGGTGAACTGATTCTTTGGGCCTCTAGAAATAATGCAAGCCTGAAACTAAAATTCCTAGAAAGGTGAACGGAATCTTTGGGCCTCTAGAAAGATTTACTACCTCCTCAAGCAGCATCAAACAATTCCATGTGTGCACCACAAATCTATACCAAGTTTAATCAGGATCTACCTTTCCAAATTAGAATTAGCGCTAGAGCGAGCAAGATCAATGATATTGCTGTGAGACAGAGAAGGAATGAACAAACTCACCCCTCTCGCGACCTCCCTGGTAGATGCACCTTCGCCGCGCACGACAGAGGGAGAAAAACGACCGGTGAATGGGGAGCGGGGCGAGCTTTGAAGGCCGGAGGGGGCGGCTAGAAGAGGGCGGCGGCGGAGCGGCGCTTGGGCGGGCGGCCCGATGGGGAACAGAGAGGAGTCGTGTGAGGGGGGGCGGAGGGAGCGATCTGGTGCGGGCAGGGGAGGTTTTTTTAGTTCTCTTTTAGTGAGCCCAAGGAGAACTAACCCAATTAGAACCTCTCCACCGGGCTAGTTTTTTTAGCTGGGTTAGAGCAAACTAGCTCAAACTAACCCCTCCTGTTTGGATAATTCGAGGCTATTTAAACCCAAACTAGCTCTAACTCAGGGATCCAAACAAAGAGGAGTAATCTTGTACATGCTCTGATGCAGACCGTAGCACATTGTTTTTTATGGCCATATCAGCACATAGTTTTCCACTGCTGGTTCACTGGGCTGCCATGGTTCGCACTCCTCGCACGTGAGTAGTGGTACTACTAGTATATACGGCATGATTCTTGCTCCTTCCTACTACTACGTACTTCGCTGACATGTGGGAGAGCCAGCATCCGGGTCGACGTGTCATGCACCATATTAGAGTGCGGAACAGAAGGGGGGCATCACCCCGGTCATACCGCCAGTAATTCATGACCATAGTGAGTAGTCATATCACAAGTCTTTACAGAAGTAACGCACCGTCAAATCGCACAGCCTGACCTTTCCAGTAGTAAGTAAGTTGAATCCGCTACGCCCTCACCCTCCTCGCCTCTGTCAAACCGCCTACGCGAAAACTGCCGCGCGTACTGCCTGGGAAAAGCCCCGCCCTGAACTTTTAACTACGCGAAAATAGTTCAAGCTTGTTCGTTCTATATAAATACTAGTACTGTATGTTTATTCACACATGGGGTTGTTCAATGAATTTAGGGCTGGGGAGCACAAGTGAACAATACTACTACTACTAGTAGTAAGTAGGAGTCGTACAGTTAGTCAGCTTAAATAGAGAGCTTTTTTCTTTAATGCCACGTACACAAATTGAAACGCTTGTTGTGGAGAGAAAAAGATAACCACTCCACTACATATGTACGCAGGGGCCTGAGCGCTTGCTTTACTAGGGTTGCTCTCTTCATTCTCTCAGCCTCTCCAGATCTAAACAAGACAGCGGTAGCGACATTTTTTCTCTGCTCACCGCTGGTCAGAGATCCGGTCGGATCCCTTCGGCTGGTGGGTGTAGAGGACTAGGTGCGTCGTTCACGCGGTCATCACCGGCGAGGGAGGAAACCCACAACTGCCGGATGGGCGTGATCCTGTACCCGTGCCGTTCTCTCCGACACAACGCCGGCTCGGGAGGTCCTCCGACCCTCCTTCCTCCCTGCCGTATTGTGCGCAGATCCGACCTACCGCCGCCGCCATACCGACGACCCTCGAGTATAAGTTCTTCGAAAGCGGCCTTGCTCTACTGCCCTAGCTACTGCGATATGCGCATGTGCATCTTTTTCTACTCCCATCAGCTCTTCCAAAGCCACCTAAATTTTTAGTATTATTATTGGTAAAGCTACTTCATGCATTCAAATCTAAGACTCGCTTCAAACAACGAAGAAAGGGGGGAAAGTTGTAGCATGAATCTAGGACTTGATTCAAAGAGGAAATAATATGGTGAAAGTAGTAGAGACTGGCTACCCAACCGGTCTCTTGGTTGAAAAGGGAAATAATGGGAAAAAGCAGTACAACCTGGATAAGGAACAAATCTATTATTGGTTGGAAAAAGGATAGAAAGTGGCGGATGGTGGACAAGTCAACAGAGTATGTTCAGGATTAGATTTGTTGCCCTCACATAGTAAAAGGTCTCCAGGATTAGATTTGCTGCCCTCACAAAGTAGAAGGTCTCCAGGATTAGATTTTCTGCACTCACATAGTAAAAGGTCTCCAGGATTAGGTTTGCTGCCCTCACATAGTAAAAGGTCTCCAGGATTAGATTTGCTGCCCTTACAGAGCATGAACAAACTCGGCATCACCACTTTATGCCTCCTTGTAGGTACATTGTCTTTGATCGTCCTTTGTCGCATGTCCTTATACCAACCTTTTCTTTGTTGTTAATGTAAGGCGCATGTAAAATGAAGCGATCACTTTGTTACCTTAAGGACATGTCTAACCGGTGTTATTGTTAATCTAATGCCTCCAAAGTGACATGATGCAATTAAAGCGTGTTACAAATGGTATTCTTGTTGTTTTCCCCGATTATGATAAGTAAGTTGCTCCTTTCTGTTGTTGAGTGTCCTGTATGCACTTGCGGTCCCATGCCCTTAAACCAACTCTTTAGCTGCTTTTGATTTACTATATCTGGTAAACAAGCAATGCCACCATTAAAGTAATCCCATATTTGACGAATGTCATTGTTGATCGTAATGCTTCCGGTAAAATGAAGCATTGCTGACGTTTTAAAATTTCTACTGTCCTTGCATGATTGCCATGAACGTAATTAAGATGCTTCTTTTCATTTCATGTATGTTTCGTATATTCTTATTGACCAGCAACTGTTTACTTTCTATCTTTTTGTGGAGATAGGGATATCCATTTCACGTTGTTGCTATTGTGACCTTTTGGTGAACTGCACAAAACACTTTTTTTGGAATGAGTGTCTTGTGCAGTTCAACTAAAACGTCACGTGGGAAACATCTCTCAATTTTGGTGGAACTGCACAAAATGGTGATTGGAGTTTCCAAAATCGCCATCATATTCTGTTGGTAATCTCGTGCAACATTTTATTAGCCTTTGCAAGATGAGCAGTCACCACAATGGCACTTTATTTTAGTGGAACTGCACAAAAGGATAAGAAAATTATAGTTGCACCTTACATGAGCCGGACAGCCAACCTTAATGTTCCTCAATTTTAGTGCAACTACTAAAGAAGAACACCCGACTCATGAGAGCAAGTACTTCTTGCTAGCTGAATGATGCAATCTTTGCTTCATTTCAGGTGAACTACAGAAAAAACGCATGAATTGAATCATGGAACTCCAGGCTGGCCTCATCTAAGTGGAGCTACAGGTTGAGTTCAAGGAGTGCCATTATTATAGTAATCATGCTCTTCTTATTTGTGATGTGCAAACAGGAATACTCAACTACAGATGTTGTGACGGTCAAGAGCATTCGCCAAGTTCTTCGGTTGTATGACACGGCTAGCCAAGATGGATTTAATCCCGATATTCACTTTATCAAAACGCTCTATTGGGTTAGTTTTGAATCTTGCAAGCTGGGAATTAATGAGATGTGTAGGCATCTTTGTTGTACTTATTATTTGAATCTTATTTGTTGGTTCTGAATCTTGCAAGCTGGGAATCAATGAGATGTGTAGGTATCTGTCTTGTACTTATTATTTGGATCTTATTTATTGGTTCTGGATCTTGCAAGCTTGGAAACATGGCGTGATGAGGTTGGCTGTATTGAGGAACGGTAAGGACTAAAACCATAACAAACAGTTCAAACTTGGTAGTATTATCTGTGTGAAAGTGCGAAAAATTTGCTGATAGTGTGAGTCTTGAGAATAATAATTCTAATTGTTGTGCATGTTGATCCTATGGCACTGATAGAACGAGCCAATGCATTGCTTGTTTTAAGTATAAATTTCTATTAAAGCTAAGTAAATTTAAGTAAAGTTACCACTAACTCTTGTTATTACAGTACCAATACAGACCCGCTCGTGAACCAACGTGTGGCCGGAGTAGGTTTCTTAATGGAGGCATTTAAATGCACCGAGGGTGCATCTTCTGCCGGGCATGCAGCGGGCGAGGGAGGGGTAGTAACTGTTGTCGCCTGCACACACTTAGTTTACTGTTGAATCTCGTTCCCCAAGAGATGAAAAACAAACTGATGTCGTCGCCTACCCACTCTTTCACTTGAAGAGACTCCAATGGCGATCCGAGGGGTGAGCCTGCTGGATATGGACTTGAGCAAGGAGTTCCCCTTTGAGTTCACCATTTAATCCTATGGCTACAACAAGTTGAATGTGATGTACACCAACGATCCGGACTCGGTGAAGCTTTGCCTCGCCGAGTTCAAGCAGTATCTACAGGACGAGAAAGCACAAGGTCGTAGGACTAGACCTTGTGCCCATCCATTCATCTCCTGACAGGGTCCGGCAGATCGCCCTCGCCCAGGTATGTGTGCGGGACGAGGTTCTCGCCTACCACTTTTGTAGGGCCATAAGAGGTTCTGGAGCATTCGCCCGTTTCATCAGAAGCGCCGACTGCACCTTTGCTAGGGTGGAGAGAAGGAAGAGCAGCGACGATTGACCAGCCCGGTGCAACAATGCATCGACGTCTGAAGCAATACAAGATCATCGGCAATGGGCAGGAGGAGGACTCCGTGGTTGACCTCGCCGAGACCATCATCGACCCCTGATATGCCAACATGAAAGAAGACAGTGATACCAAAGGACCTGGACACGTGGGAGGTACCTCTGAATCTAGCCTACATAACCTACGCGGCCAAGGACGCATGCACATGCTATGACATGTACAGGCGGATCTTGGACATGAGGGCGTGTCTGCTTCCCGTAACCGATGAGTACACGGATAGCCACATCGTCATGATCAAGCATGCCAGGAAGGTCTAGAATTTGTACTTTATCTGTTTATAAGCACCTTTATCATCTGAGTGTTTCATGCATTAGCCTATGTGTCATAATTATCTTTTTTGTTCGAAATATTCTTTTAAGAACCCATTAACATGTTTGCTCTTTTTAGTGGCTATTTGCTTATGTATGTAACTAGTTCACTCGTCCGTTTAAAAAAACTAGTTCACTCGGCTACCATGCTTTGAATCTCCTTCCTCCCAACATATTCCCCTTCTCAGGTGGACCCAGCAGATCTCGTACACAGACATATGGAACCAACCACCTATCCATTTGTATTTCTTTATTTTGTTCAATCTTTCGTCCTCTTCCTATCTGACTGGCCATCATAGCCTATGGCGTTGGCGAGCCATCCTCTACTCCCACACATTGTCCGTGACAGCAACTCCATCGCCCACCACCGAACAAGTCAACCTTCGTACTCCCCTCGCTGCGTATTCCCCGCTCGGTTCGTTCGGTCCGAGGTCTCGGCGTCGTCCTCTGCCTTGGTGCTCTTACCGCGCCGCCGTCTGTCGTTCCCAACATGGTTAGCAAAACAAGAGGAATCGGGAGACAACTGTTCGTCGAGAGGCTGACAGTCCCGGGCCCACCAGGTCCATGGCCTAGGTTTTGTTGTTTAACATGGGTAGCCCACGACATGTTTCAACATTTTTTGGATCCAGCAGGTATCAAGCGGCCTCTCGGCCTCCCAACCTAGCTTGTCTATAACATCAGCAGTTCAAGTTATGTTTGTTTTTTCAAGACGACGCACAGCTCAGTTGTATTTTTCTATAAGAATGCAAAACTAGACCTACGTTTTCTATAAGAATGCAAAACTGAACCTATATTTATATCTTATTTTATTACATATATATATATATAATAGAAACAACATAAGGTTCTGTTAAACCAGTCATTCGTCCAACCATTTTATAGACCCTCCCACTTCCTTTATATTTCGTTTTCATTAATCATATATCTGAATTTTCTCCCACTTTCTTTTTCGATGTAAACTGAGTTTTCTCCCGGTAATTTTCCCTAGAACCAACTCAACTGTCCCACGTCTAGCCTAAAAAATAATAATACCCCACGTCCTATTAACTCATCAAATTAAAATGATATTTTATTTCATAAATTGAAAGTTCTTACAAAATAATAATAATAATTGTTTATATATAACTTGGCAAGTTAACTCCTAGTGATTGCGTACATAAGCTTGCAAAGATTTCACTGACCAATGCAGTAATAGACGTGCAATCATGTGTTTATGTTTTTATAACATTTCTCCGTCCAGCCCAACATGATATTTTCACCCAGCCCAGTAAGTCCGCGGATTTTGAGAAAAATGCAAATGGGATTTAAATCTACCATATATATAAACGGGCTGCATAGATGCTACATCATTGTTTCACCCAGCCCACCAAATGGACTAAAAAACAAATGGACTGGCTGACATGTGGGCGATGGGTGAGAAGCCTAAGCAAGGCGTTGGATTTACATCCAACGGTAGGCATTCTTCTTCAATCTCGTCTTCTTCCCCAGCGCTGCCGGGACCGCTTTGCTCGACCTCCGGCATCCGGTGACGGCATTGTTTCTGCGCCTCGGTAAACGCTACCCGACCGACGGCTAGGCCATCCCTCCAATCCGCACCTCCTATTATTCTCTGCCGAGTGTAGGCCCACCCCGCACCCGAACCAGTCAAGTTTCCCACTCCTCTCCATCAGCGACTCCACTACCGCGCCTTCCCCATCTCCGGGTCGTTCCAGTCTGGGGCCTCGCCGTCGTCCACCGCCTTGCTACGCTCGGCACAGCATGGTCAACAAACGAGAGTCATCGGAAGAGGACTGTACATGGAGAGCCTGACGGCTGGGATCCACGAGGTCCATGGTCGCACGCAAGGAAAGTTCCTACTTATTAAGCTGTTTCCTTGCCCTGACAGCTGGGACCCACCGGCTGTATCTTCGCACGGAAGGAAGTGCCTCCTTGTTATGCGAAAAAACCATTCCTCCTGATGACAGCTGGGACCCAGCAGATTTGGTGGCTGACTTGTGGGCCTACTAAACAGACGTGTACGCATGGATTTCTCAAATTAATCAACAAATCATTCTAGCAGCTAGACCGTTGGATGTTAATCCAACAGCCGTACTCCTTTTTCAACCTTTGTTCTTGCTCCTGTCTCCCGTGGGCGGCAGTGCTGCCGTGCACCTGAACCAGTCAAGTTTCCCACTCCTCTGCATCTGCGACTCCACTGCCGCGTCTTCCCCATCTTCGGGTCGTTCCAGTCTGGGGCCTCGCCGTCGTCCACCGGCCTTTGTGCACTCGGCACGGTGTGGTCAACGTGGTCAACAACCTAGAGTCATCGGAAGATGACTGTACGTGAGAGGCTGGCAGTGGGGACGCACCACGCCCATGGACGCATGCATGCAACTGCATCCTTTTACCCTGAAAAATAATGTTTTCTCCCCCTGACTGCTGGGACCCACCAGCTACATCTTCACAAGCAAGGAAGTGTGTCCTTATTACGGGCAAAAAAAAAACCTGACAGCTGGGACCCATTAGCTATGTGCGTCCTTATCCTCCCTGACAGCTGGGACCCACCCGGTCGAAGCGTATGTACCGTTGTCTGTCTTGTCGGAACGTGTACGTACATATTGGTCGATCGGTCTCTCTACAAGTATGAACCGTGGCTAGTAAGTAGCGGCACATGTCATAGTAGAGGCCCCCACGTAGCAATTCAGGCTGTCCCGTCTAAACTGTGTACACGTACATACAGCCACATGCCAAAAAATACGGCCACGTACGTGCAAACTGGAGGGGTCTCGAATGCCTACTCGCACATACGTACGGCCAGGTCTCGTGTACATGGCTGGGTCAGAACGGAGAAACTGCAGTGTCATCGTGTTCATTAGGAGGCAACGGAATGCGTCGTGTTCATCGGGAGGCAACGGAACGTGTGCTGTTCATCGGGATCCAACCGGCTTGGACGGAACAGCCAACGGAAACGAGGCCTGGCGTACCGCGGAACAGTGGAAACGGCCTTGTGTTCGACTGTGACACTCCAAAAATATTCTTTTGGTTTTCTTCAAAAAATTTGTTGGATTTGAAGAAGGTCTTCTAAAAACTTCCAAAAATCTCTCTCAAAAGCTTTTTCCCTTTAGCAAATATTTTATTTTTGCATCTCCTTCAACTCTGGTGTTTGGTTTTTAAAATTTCTCTTCTGATTGCCCTCTTCTCAAAATTTCAAGAAAAATCTTTGGAGTTTATTTTTCTTTCAAAAAGAAACTTTAGGAGTTTTGCACCTTCTCCAATGTTGAAATCCATTCATGATTTTGCCATGCACCACATGGTAAAATCTTCCCAAAAATTTCTCCTTCCACTTTGGGCAATTCAAACATTCTGTCTCAACAAGCTCAACCATTTTCTGAATTTTATTTCATTTATTTCTCCTCCCAAATCTTTTCTGTCCATTATTTTGAGCCTAGGTGATTTGCAAAGCAAGTACCTAAATGCATTTGAGTTTTGACCTCAATCCAACTCCCTGGATAGTCCTTGGTACCCACAACCTAGAACAATCAAGATCCACTCCTCTTTTGTTCAAAGATTTCAAATTATAGTCTCTGCAAGTTTGGACCAGATTTGCCAAATTTGGTGAAATTCATATCTACACTTCTCCAAAAATTTCACAAAAACTCAGGCAGCCTCTAGATGCAATGAGAGGCCCCTCCACCAAAAACCAGCTCAAGGAAAAATCCTACATGCCTAAATCATTACAGCCGAACACCTTGCATGCACTATTACTGCTCATCTTCAGTTAAATTCAGATTTCAGTGTCGTTCTCCATCAAAGTTTCAGTCACATGCCCACAGTGCACTTGGCACGTTGCTCGCAGCCTAGCCTGCTTGTCCGGAGCTTCACACGCGTGCTTGGCGCGTTCCTGGCGTCGGTGGCACCACGGCCGCTGTCTTGCGGCGTGTCTTGCGGCGGCAGAACCACCGTAGCGGCCAACAGGGAGCAGAACGGCGGCATAACGCCGTTCGGCGCCGCCCAAACCTCCTGGTAGCCCCGCGTGGCCATTTCCTTGCCAGCGCATGCATGCAGCACCGTCGTCGTGGCACGGCAAGCACAAAGCATGCTCCCTGCCGCCGACGGGCCTGCGCCGCCCCGTTCCGTCGAGCTCCCCCTAAGCAACCAAACCCCGACGCGTTTAGCACCTAAACGGAACCAGGAACCCCACGACGACGCTCAACCTCTGAACCTCCCGATCAACGCCCTCGCCCGTAAACTTGGCGGAGAACCCGTTCTCGGCAACCGACTCGGCCGGCTATAAATAGCACCCAGAGCTTGCTACGCCCCCTGCGCCTCCACCACCTCTCTAGTCCTCGCCAAGCCCCTGGGAGGGCCTCGAGGAGCTCTTCTTCCCCGACTCCAGCCGCTCCGTTCCGCCTTGGCCTCCACCTCGATTCACTCCGGTGAGGTCAACCCCGGCGCCCAAATCCCGTCAGCTACCCTCTCATGCTACCAAGAGTCTAACCCCCACTCCAATTTGATCTTCACAGCTCTCTCCGACGAGGTCCACGACCACCCGAATCGCCGTCCGCCGGAGCAAGCGTCGCCATCGACGTGGTACTCGCCGACGACCACCACCACCACCCGTAGACGCGGAATGGTGCCCTGAACACGGAGGTACCCTCCGATCTCCCTGCCTCGCCGTGGATCGCCGCCGGCGACCACCGCGGCTCTCGGGCGCCGACAAGCCCCGTCGCTCTCGTTTGAAATTTCAAACCTGACGGGTGGGACCCGCCCGTCAGCCTCTCTCTTGTTTTTTTAATTGTTTTCTAAAAGCGTACTTTGGTAAATACGCTTCCACTCTGAACCGTTTTTCTAGACTTTTCTGCAAAGCCCCCTGGAAGTTTTCTGTTTCATTACAGATGGGTCCTTGGACCGAAACCCTTATAACTTTTTAACAGAAAGGAATTTTTGAGTGATTCTTTTTCTGTCCTCTTCAAATTTTTGTCTAGTTTTTTACCATATTTATTTGAAAAATATTTGGATCAACTTTCTGTACCCCACGGTATTTACGTTAGCGCGTGTATTTTGTGTACCGTAGATACCGAAGGAGGTGACGGAACCGCGAACTTCGCCGAGCTAGACCCGACTACTCCGAACCAGGCAAGCAATGTTTGAACTTCTGATATGATGAGTGTTTGGGCATGTTTGCATTATTTCTTTTATCATGGCACGTTCATGAGCATTTCGATGATAGTTTATCTCATAAGAGTTGAGGCTAATGGGCTCGGTAAATCCATGAGTTGTTGGAAACTTGTTGCATGGCCAT